>CM063507.1:92792942-92840442 GCA_032207245.1 Pardosa pseudoannulata | reverse complement strand
GTTCAATTGGATTGAAATTTTTATTTACCTCACAAAAAATAATGGCATAAAAAAAGACCGCACAAAAACAGGTTTGAGTGTATTTATTTATTTATTTATTTTGGCCAAGAACACTAAACGATCTAGTTACTGCCCTGGTTTATGTTTGTATGTATGTTTTACGTATTTGTAACGCTGTATGATGAAAATGTTTTTCTGTGTGTGTTGCCGGTAGGTTCAGCGCAGCGGTCCCACGACGCTGGCCCCGATCATCCGTCGGGCGATAGACATAGTCCAACGCACCCAGCTGTTCCACATCCTGCTAGTCATCACAGACGGACAGATGCGGCCCGAGGATGCCACCACGCGACACGCCCTCGTGCAGGCCTCGAAGACTGCGTTGAGCATCGTGGCCGTGGGGGTAGGAGACGGCCCTTGGAGGGCGCTCGAGGAGTGGGACGAAGGGGTGCCCGACAGGCTCTTCGATAACTTCCACTTCGTCGACTACCACCACGTGGTCAGGTCGGCCAAGAACGCAGAGGCGGCGCTCGCCCTGCACGCCCTCATGGAGATTCCCGACCAGTTCCAGTCCATCATCAGGATGGGCTACCTAGAGAAGGTCTGAGGCACAAAGGTCCATCGTGGACATCCACTCTCCTGTCGCATTTTCGTTGTTGTCTTTGTGTGTGTCTGTTCCGAATCGTTGTCATGGCGTTGATCAATAAAGAACTGTTCCGCCTGTTATGTCGTCCTTTATTCTTTGGTCAAATTTTTGTCTTTTCTACGTAATCTAGTGAATGGAACAATCTTGGAAGAAAAAAATGGCAACTTTTCAACCAAGAAGAAAACCATACTAAATCAGAGACTTTTTTGCTGGTAAAGGGTGGGAAATGTATTTATTCCAACGTATAAGGTTCATCCAATCCATCAATAGCATGAGGTGGCTAAAACAATGTAGGAAAAAATTTAGCACTTCAAGGACCACTACATATATAATTTCTATTTGGCGGACCACCAATTGTCCCCCTTGTCAATCAAAGAAATTTCCAAGGGGAAGGAAAAAGCAGAAAAAGCTAGCTCGGCCGTTTAAACAGCGTTATAGGTTTAACGACTAACCGTGATTAATCTGTGTTTAAAAGGAGAATTGAGTCCCACTATTGGTTGGCGTCATGTATTAATCGCGGTTACCCGTTAAACGACTTTTGTGAGACTGGCCATAAGCTTCCAAGACGCTGAATAATCAAAAAACAAAATAACATGATGTCTTTCCTCTAGGATGCGAAAATTTCTGAAAGAGGAATTTTTCTTGCATCATTCGACATTAAACTTTTGCCTTGTAAAGACGGTATGTTGACTGGTGGTCTTTAAAACCCAATAAATGGAAAGTTTCAAAATGCTAGATTTTGTTTTACTAATGATGGCATGACTGCAAATTATTTAAGAATTCTATTTGCGTAGTAAACCCGGGAAATTCGAATAATAAGTACGGATTTCGCGTGTAATTGACGAGAGAAAGTTTTAGCTGGTTACATACACGAATGTTTTTCAATTTATTTTTATTTATGTTATTTTTTTATTTCCAATACTTCTAAGAACAAGTGACATATGCAAAGACCGACTAACCGAAAGGGGTGCCCAAATCCCAGCATAAATTTTGGTTCTCCCAACCAAACTCTTATTTGTATGAAAATTGTCTTGTTGTAGTTATTAACATTTAAAATTTTTGGTTTAAAAATAGGGTATTTATTTATTTTACTCAAATTAACATTACTTCCTTGGCATCACACTAAATATTGTTCTGATATCATTAGACATTACTAAATAATTAATATATTAAATACAACATTATTTTGAAAGTGATAAATTGAACATTCAAAAAAGGAATGTATAATTTTACTCAAAAATACAATAAAATTCCTTAAAATATCATAATTAGCAGAAGCATAACCTAGGTAGATTAGATGCTTGACTCGCGTAAAAAAAATTAAAATTAAAAAATAAAAGGCTTAAATTATGTCATGGGCAAATAAAAATGTAAGTGTAAATGTTTATTTAGAGTGCTACCATATTGCAGTCGACATATGTCACAGGCCACTTTTATTACGTCATAATTACGTCAGAAGTCGCCAAAGCTGAGAATTTGGTACTATAAAATCTCCGCTCTGGCGACTTCTAGCATCACTATGACGTATATGTCGCCTTAGACACATCTCGATCGCAATATGGTAGCACACTTATTTTTCAAAGAGGTCTAGTAGTGTTTTTTAACTTTGATATATTGCCGTTGAACCAAATACATTCACTTGCATTTCAGTTACTTTCACTTTTACTTTCTCTGCCGTACATTCGGTTTTTGCCCTTTATTCCCTTTGTCCAATATATTTCATAGATTGCTGAGGAACGTTTGACTCCCTTGTTTCCATCACCCATCTGTCTTGGCTAGCAATCTTTTCTCGACTCCAATAAGACGATTTCACGCAGTTGGGCAAATTCTCATATTATGACAATTCTGAACTTAGTTTCAAACAGAAGGGCAGTTTATTTTATGTCTATTGGCTGTTGTAATCATGAAAATGAATGGGAAGGGCATTATAGTAGTTCGTGACGTTGCGACAAATTACCTTATTATAGCCAAACATTTGATTGGTCAGCAGGGCCCGACTAAAATACTTTTGTGCCCAAGGCACAATCCAATTTTTGTGCCCACCACCCCCATGCAAACTTACAGCGACAAGTTATTATCATTACAGTCATATAAAAATTATAACATTGAATTAGCAAATAGATTTAAGAAATTAGCATTAAAGTAACATTCAAAATCAAAAACACCAAATTTTCATTTTACGTAATCATTATTATTTCTGTTTAGCCTTGCTTTTAGTATTAAAGATTTTTAAGGACCTAGAGTGACCCACTTTTTTTATTTTCTACCTTATCATACTCACAAGCTCTGTGGTACAGAAAATAAATATTAATAATAGAACTAAAAATAATTTAAATTGATGAGATGATTTAATGCTTTATAGTGGTATATACCACTATAAAGCATTGTTGCTAATAATTTGTCTTATAAATATGCAATAACCCATAGGATAAAAAGAGCACCAGGTACGTTGAGGGAATTAATGATCAGGTAAATAACAGTTAAAGTAAATAGGAAACAATAGAGTTCATGACAAACACAATTACCTCGTACAATAATTTTAATAAATTATTATAACTATTATATTATAAATATTATTATAGTATAAATATAAATAATTATAATTATTATATTATCCCCTATATAATAATAGCCTAAGGTGTCTGTCGGCAAATTTTTGAAGCGGTTGTACCTGGAATGGATTCCTCGGCTAAGGGCAGGCGATTAAATTTATCAATTTATTCACGTAATAAATAGATAAAAATAACATTTTTTTTCTAGCATTATGACGTCATTCCTTTAACCATCTCATATAATCATTTCTTGTTTTAAATTATTTAAATATCGCGTGCATTATTTTCATACGTTTTATCGCTGAACTTACATATTAAGCAAATAATTTTCTTTTATATTTGACTTAAATAATAGATTAAGTATATAAGTGATAATTTTAAATTCAATCATCGATTATTTTTTGTTGTAATGAAAATTTTATCATCGGTATTAACAATAAATTCTTTTCATATAAGTCGAGGACTACTAAATATCTAACTTTTAATTTATATATATTTGGAAATTAAGAAGTTTGTTTGTTTGTTATACATAACCACATGGTTTGACTCAATGAATTCCATGTGATTCTAAACTGCATTACAGGATCGGGAGACTCTAGAGGAGTATGACGATAAATAAACTATTGAGAGTGAACCAGATAATTCTCAGCCAAAAAACAAACCATTTTATTACCTGCCTCATTGGGTACTTAACAGTTCTGGAATATTAAAAATTTTACTGATCCCGTCATATGATGGGCTATATGCTAGTATTATTATATTATAAATTATTATAATTTTAATAAATTATTTTAATAAATTAGACTTAACGAAAGGGGAATTGTGCATGTGGATTAAAAATTATACTGATGAAATACAAATGAACAAGATATCACGAGGGAAATGAAATAACTGCAATGACATTGATATAAAATTCAACTGTTATGCACAAAATAATGTGTTGTTGTTGTTGTTGCATGCCCCCGTGGTCAGCAGCGCTAGACCAGGTCCATGAGACTGTGCACCTTTAGAAAGTCCAGCACCATGAGTGGGTCCTTAGTCAGGTCACTCACGGAGAATCCCAAACATTCGAGAATGACAAATAATGCTCTGGTCTTGCTGACAACGGAGGCTGCAATTTTACCCCATCCATGCACAAAATAATGTTAAAGATATTGATTGAAATTTATCAGAACTAAATATTTAGCAGGTAAAATTTAAGCACAGAAATTTATATCAATTACTGAAAATTATAATAACCACATTATAAAATGATAAACAAAGGTAAAAAATTATAAATTTCACCAGGAGATGAATACAAGAAGATATTCATACAAAAAGCATTAGCTAAAGCAGTAGTAATATACAGTTGGAATAAGAAAACAAAGTCATCAAGTAAGCAGCAATATATAACAATTAGTGCATTAGTAAATTAGTACAATTAGTAAATTTTCGTGCCCAGGGCACGTGCCCCTAGTGCTCAAGTGATAATCAGGCCCTGTTGGTCAGGGTCAAGTGTACGCATACATAGATAAAAACATTGATTAACATTAGTTGAATGATATTCATTTAAATAATTTTAAAGATGAGTTGGAACAGTTTTTAAACTTTTTAGATGCCGAAGACAAGCGTTTAATTAATATCATATTCAAAAAGCATTAGCTGAAAACAAGTATTCGAAATGTGAAAAATGTTTAACCATGCCAATTTCAAACATATCAATAAAACGCTTATTTTCTTATATCAAAAGAATAAATAACTACCGTAGGATTTCAATGTTACAGGAAAGATCAAATAACATAGTTATATTATAAAAAGTAAGCAATTTACTTAAAGGTATTGATTGTGAACGGATAAACGATGTTTGCAAAACTAAATCTAAAAAAATTATTCATTAATTTCAAGTAAATGTCTATACATTTGGATTATATTAAAATATTTGTCAGGGTAAAATATAAGCAGTCCAAAATATGCTTTGTTTATTTTAAAATGGGGTCAATATATATTTTTCTTCATTTAATTCTCCCTTTTTTTTAAGGTACCCAATATTTATTTCTGCACCGAAAGGCTCACTAGCCTTAATCCGCCTCTGCTGAATTGCAGATCTTAGACAGGGTTGAATTACACACGGTAGCAATGTTGCGATCACGCTATATCCTTGCATTTCAATATAACTCCCTGTTCTCTGTAATAACTGTGACCGATTATAATTCTTTAACTGATGGCCATTTCTCTGCTTACAATTCAAAAATAGTTGTATTGCAAAAATGAAATTAGTTAGGTTTTTGATGAAATTAAGTCACGAAACTGTGACAATTGAATTAAAAAATGGAACCCAAGTTCATGGAACGATAACCGGCGTTGATGTTGCTATGAATACACATTTAAAAGCTGTAAAAATGACGGTAAAGAACCGGGATCCCGTTCAACTGGAAACGCTAAGTATTCGAGGAAATAATATTCGTTATTACATCTTGCCTGACAGTCTTCCTCTCGAAACACTACTTGTAGACGACACACCGAAAGCCAAGGCGAAGAAGAAGGAAGCTGCTGTTATTCGAGGAAGGGGTAGAGGCCGTGGAAGAGCTCGTGGTCGTGGTAGAGGCAGAGGCCGGCGGTAGTTATAAATCTTTCATCACACTGGACCTTTACAAATTTTTTTGTATCATTCGAGAGCTATCATCTCATCAATAAAGTGCCGTGTTGTTTATGTTCTTCTAAATAGTGAATGTGTTAATATGAATCCACACATTTGATTGAACTGTATAATAAAGTGTTTGTCAATTTTATCCCTCTCTTAACATGTATTTGAGGTCGTTTACAAAGTTACTGCTCAGTTCTGTCATAAAAAAATATCTAAAATACTTTGATAGCTATCAGTTCTTACAGAAAATTTGGGGGGATTATATTTCAGATCAGACATGATTGTTCTTTATTGGTACAACTGCAGTTTTGTTCATCAGTTTAAGTATCTGTATATTGTGTTATCTTTGGAGATGTTGTAAGTATAATTAAAATTCTTGTTCTTTAGAATTTTGTTTCACAATAAACTTGCATTTCATTTTAATGCCGCTATCTTTTAATGTGTATTACTGTAGGTTTTTTGAAATTTTATTGTTTTGAGAAATTTCTATATTTTTAAGATTTTTATATTTTCTACATTTTAGAAGGGGTGTGAGTGCCTAATAGCTTTTCAAAAATGTTTGTTAGTAAGTGCATTCGTATAAAAATAACATTAAATATTAATTAAAACTGCATACAGCATTCAAGCACCTTCATTCAATATTTTAAACGATTTATCATTATTTATAAATACTATTAGTTGCATGGAATAGTTTTGATATTACATATTCAGGTGTATTTTATCGTGATATCAAGAATGGTAATCATTGCAGGCATCAATTTTTGTTGTTTAGGTTTGATTTTGGATAATCATTTTTGAGCAAGTATCAACTCAAATTTATATTCCCATTATGTGATGATTTGCCAAATTATCAAGAAATATGATCTAAATGATATGTAAATGAATAACCATCTTGTTTAAAACTGGTGAAAATATAAAATTGAATACTACTCATAATAACAAATTGAAAATTTCATAGACTCTAAACTTCATTTTATTTTCTCACTTAATAATTTAAGAGTTCAAATTTACTTCTACACATTACAAAATTTAATCAATCCTACTGTAAATGAATTTGAGTTCCGAAATACTCATGTTTGTTGTTATGTTTAATATGTTATATTTTGAACCTTGAAACTTAATTTCTATTAAACTTCTAAATCTACATTTACTTCCAAAGTTTCACAGCTGACAGAATTATATTTAATTTGTAGTAATCAAATTTGGAGATTGAAAGGAATCATTTTATATAGTATATGTAAGTATCATATCTTAGTAATTTGAAAATTAATAATTCTAAGTTACAGTATAACGTTAAGCAACATTTAGGATTTTAATATACAGTAAAGCCCGCTTAAGTTTTTCAAAGGTCTAACTCATTAAAACTTCTTAAACGGGAAATCAGGCAATAAGCATTTATGCATATGTATGTGTGTGTGTATATATATATATACACACATATATGTATATATTTTTGTGTATACAAATATATATATGGTAAACAGGGTTGGCTTCATTTGCCCAACCCAAAAAAAACCAAGTGGGTTTTTTCAAAATTGGGTTCTCAAAATCTTTATTTAAAATTCCACAAATTTAACTAATAATAAATATATTGAATTAAATCTATAATATATATTACATATTTCATCTTTGACAATGATCCTACATTTTAATTTGAGGAGGTCTAAACTGCTAGAAAAAACAAAAACTTTTCAGAGAACTTTTTCAGAGAAAAATAGTTATCTGTATAACAAATGCAATAAAATCTAAAACAAAGTTAATAAGACTGTATGATGAAAAAAAATAAGAATATTGAAGTATTACATGTGATAAAATTGAAAAATGGACAAGAAAAATTGGGAAAAAAATATGTATAACAACTGCAAATAAATAAACATGGGGATAATATATAATTAATTCTGCTACTTATCATATATAACTTACAAATTAACTAAAAAAATATATTCTGAATGCTTTAATAACAATACTGCTAATAAATATAAAGCAATAATTTAATACATTTTATTGAAAAGAAAAAGCTTCAAATGCAACTATTTCAAAGCCAACTATTAGTATAAAATAATCGCTATTTAAAACTAGTTTTTTGATGTTAGAAAAATTTTATAATATGAAAAAAATTTATTTTAAGATTTCAAAACTTTCTTTAATTTAAACAAAAATTTCTTCTGCCTAATTTAAAATTGATTTTTAAATTTTAAAAAGTGATTAACATTTTAAATTTATTTTAAACATACAGTTATTTATATATCCTGTCCTCTTACATAACAAAAAACCTGAATAGTTTTCAAATCCCCAAAAAAGCATCTAAAACTCATTAAAGTATAGTAAAAACCCTGATAAAACCCAAAAAAAGCCCAAAAACCTCTGGGCTGGGTTTTTTCTGAAAAAACTGGGGTTTTGCCAACCCTGGTATACATATATATACATATATATGGTAAAACCCACTTAAGAAGTTTTCTAAGGGAATAGAAAGAGAAAACTTCTTAAACGAAATTAATTTTTTAAAAAACAAAATAATTACGTAGATAATGATTTTTTTTCTTTATAAAATAGTATATAAACAATAGGTTCAGTTTTTCTCAAAAATTTACATTTTTGGCACACTTAAAAAATCAGGTAATAAAAGAAAACATAATTACCTTAGAATATCTTTAATTGAGCTCAGAAATTTTGCTTTAAACACCGCTGGAATCGATTTTACAGAAAAAATCAGTTATAGTTTTTTGTTTTTTCATCGGGAATTTGTAATTGATAACAGTCCAGCTGTCTTAAGCTTTTAAAAACTTCTTCAGTCACATTTTAAATAAAAACAACAATCGTTTTCAATCAACAGTAATCAAAAGCCAGTTATAAACGTATTCTGTAAGTAAACTTGGAAATGAAAGGAAACTTTTTAAGCGAGAAAGAGTTTGGAATGAAATTTTAGAAATGGGTTATTTGAACATTGTATGAAAATGGGGAAAATTGGGTACCGAAAATATAAACTTCTCTTCTTAAACAGGTTTTATTGTATAAGAATTAAGATAATCTAAAAGCATTAGTTTCATTTATTAAAACTGTTTCTTACTACTATTTTATTTTGAGCTTGAATAACTAATATTTTTCAAGTGACCTGAAGGCATAAAATGGATATTACTTGTCATATCACACAGTTCCTTACAATTTTCCTTGCTTTTATAATTTCTGTCAACAGAATACATATCTGCCAAAAACATAGAACATGTAATTACTAGGGTTGGTATTTTTACCAGGACAGTGGCAAAAACTGGTAAAAATCTAGAAAAATTGGCTGGATTTTAAAAATGTACAAAACATTAATAAATAACAAAATAATTTTGTACATAATACTATTGAGACTTAAATCAGAATATTAATTAGGTATTTCATTAGTATACATTTGACAATTTAAAATAATTTTCATTGATATTAGCAATCAAAATACAATATTCTGTTTTTGTAAATAAATTTATATGATGGTGGCATGGGATAAAAGTTTTATTTATCAATTTAATATAGTAATGTTATCTTTAATTATAATGTGTATATTATACAAATAAGATATATATTATATGAGTACTAAAAACGTTTAAACCTACAGTTTATAGGGGAAATAAGCTAATAATTACATTAAAAACAACATTGCACATAAAAGTTTGCAAAACCAATCTTCATTTTATCTTTTATTTGTATCTCTAGGTATAACTTTAGATTTAGATTACTGTTTCAATGACACATTGAATATTCTATGTTAAAAAAAACGTATTATGTATCTGTAGATTATAGTTAAAATAGTTACATCCCCGTAAATAACATATCCATTTTTGTCACTTGACAAAAAGAGGCAAAAATGTATTTTTGCCAGAACGGTTTTTTCCTTTGCATGGTTTCCGTGCACCTGAAAAGTCATGGAAAATCATGGATTTAGACAATGGATTAATTTTGTCATGGAAAGTCTTGATTTTTCAAGTAAAATGAGTAAAAGTCATGGATCCGATAAACTACCGATTAAAAAAAATGCATTGAATTGTTTAATTCTATTTTTACTTGTCATTTGGCTGAAGTTACTGAGTTTGGTATTTATGTATTATCTTATTGACCCTATTGCCAAGTAAAATTTGTTCACCAAGGAAACTCAAAGCAAGAAAGCTTAATGGGTGGGTAAATGTATATTATTCTGGTTTTTTCTTAAATTGTAGATTAAAATTTTATTAATATAATATTTTTTAATAAAAATTAAGATTTTTGCACAAAATATAAGTTTATCTCTAGGGATACTGTATATAAACATTATAGAGTTATATTTGGCTATTATTCATGGTCACCTGGATAATACCAAAGTACCCTGAATTCAAATTGGAAACATTTTGATTGAAAAATTGCTATATGATTAAACTTAGGTATGTAGATACAACAATTTATTTTTATGCGAGTTTATTAACACTTATAAAGTAAGTTTATAGTTTTTTATGATAAAATTCCTGTAATTTCTCTAAAAGCATATATTTTATTTGTATGTACATCAGAAGTTTTATTCATATATACTTTAACGAAAGCTTTTTAAAGTCATGGAAAATGATCTGCTATATCAGGGAAAGTCATGGATTTGAAACATTTTATTTTGGCAGATACCTTACCTATGGATTTTCACCGCTTTTGGTAAAAACGTGCCAACTCTAGTTATCACAAAAAAAAAGCTGTACCAATCAAAGTAAAGCAAATTCTCTTGTTTGGTATCATAAATGCTTAGAAAAGCAAAATACTTTATACCCATCTGAATAGACCGTTTGGGGTGAATAATTTATCAATTATTTATAATTAACTGATGTCTCTCATAAATTTTCTTCTAGAATGTACTTTTTATAAGCCATTAGACAATTGTAAATGTACAAATTTATAGTGTTATGTATCATGGTTCATAAAATTTATTCATTTATAACTATATACAAATTTTACACATTAAAATTTGAGGGTGTTTAAAAAATTTCTGGTAATTTATGCATAAATTATATGCAGATTAAAAGTCTTCAGTTTTATTTGATTTAATGAATTTTTTTACTTAAATTGTAAATTTTCTACTAAATCACTGTTAGATATTACTTTAAACTCATACTGTACTAATTCTGATTTCCTAGATTTAGATATTCAGTTTTATCCAACTGTAATTTAACCATTTTACTACAAGGCCATTTCCAGACATGCCAACTTCTCCAGAGAAATGGGAAAATTTGATAACTCCGGATAACTCTTCAGATTGCTCCAGAAAATAACAAAACTTTTAGAGCTAAAACTTTAACAGCTAAAAGATTACAATTCAGCATATAAATACAAGGAAGTTCTCGCGAAAGAAATTACTAATAATTACTTAACTATTGATAATTTTCATGGTTTAACAACTGAGAATTATTTCAAGTGTTCTACATTATAGCTCCTCTTAATCCATTCTTGAAGTAGACAGTTCTTCAAGAATGTCAAGGGGAACTATTATGTAATTAATACCATGGTATATTAAACAAGCTAATGTAAGTAAATGTTTACTGAATTTCATATCTTTAAATAGCATCATTTAGGAATAAATATTTTTTGTATGCTTTGCCAATAGTTATCAGTTAAAAGTACAATAAATAATAAACATGTCAACTACTATGGAGAAATGAGAAAATTTGATAACTCCGGAAACTTCTCAGATTTCTTTGGAAATAACAAAACTTTTGAACAGCTTAAAAGATTGCAATTCGGCAATTAAATACAATTTAAGTTTTTCAAAAAATATGCTGAATATTACTTTTTTCACACAGTAATACTGCATGTTAAAAGTTTTCAGTACTGTGCGGAAAAACCAAACTGAATTTAGGTGAAATTTGAATAGACAAACTAGATAAATAGAATTCCTGATGACAGAAAAATGGAAATATTTTAATCAGGGTCAATGTTGCTATAAGAAACACTTTCTGAAAAATACGTTGTTAAAGCTAAAAAAGCTACTCAAATTTTTATTTTATCTTTTACAATTTAATAGTGTAAATATTTAAAATTTAATTTTAATTCAGAAATCAATAAGATATGTACTTATGTGTAATCTGTAATTATTGGGTTGTTCGGAAAGTAATTTCGTTTTTTCCCTCAGAGGATTTAATTGTATTTTTTTTCACCCAACTTCACATTTAAGCCGTATAATTTTTATATGCTTTGATAGCTCATATAGCAAGGCTTGTGTGTGAAAAATTCCAATTAATTCTACGCAGTAGTTTTTGGTTGGTACCCTCTTAAATATGGAGAGCGATAAGCAGCATTATTGACATATCTTACTGCTTTACTACAGAAATGGTAAAAATGCTGTTCAAGACAGAAAGAAATTGACCGATGTGTATGGAAAAGGTGTGTTGACAGTACGCCAGTGCCAGAACTGGTTCGCTAAATTTCGATCCGGCAATTTTGATGTCGAAGCTGCACCATGTTCGGGAAGTCCGGTGGAAGCTGATAAAGACGCGATAAAGGCATTAGTTGATGCGAACCGGCGAATAACAACACGTGAGATCAGATTGAGGTTAAATTTATCAAATTCAACAGTTTATGACCACTTGAAAGGCCTGGTATTATCCTCGAAGCTCGATGTATGGGTTCCCTATATTCTCACAGAGAGAAATCTGTGTCGCCGCATTGACGTCTGCGATTCGCTTCTCAAACGTCACGAAAATGATCCGTTTTTGAAGCACATCATCACTGGGGACAAAAAATGGGTTATATACAACAACGTCAAACGCAAGAGGTCATGGAGTAAAAAAGATGGACCGGCTCAAACCATTTCCAAAGTCGATATTCACCAAAAAAAGGTGATGCTGTCTGTTTGGTGGGATTTTAAAGGAATCGTTGTTTTTAAGCTTTTACCGGATAACACAACGATTAATTCGGAAGTCTACTGTCATCAGCTGGACAAAATGAATGATGAACTTCAACAGAAAAGGTCAGAACTAATCAACAGGAAAGGTGTACTGTTTCACCAAGACAACGCGAAACCTCACACAAGTTTGGTCACTCACCAAAAGCTTTTACAGCTTAAATGGGATACAATACCACACCCACCAAATTCTCCAGACCAGGCACCATCGGATTATTATTTGTTTCGGTCATTCCAAAAATTTTTAGACGGTAAAACCTGCACCTCAAATGAGGAGGTCAAAAACCACCTCGATCAGTTTTTTGCCAGCAAAGACCAAAAATTTTATGAGCGTGGAATTATGCTACTACCAGAAAGATGGCAAAAGGTGTTGAACCAGAACGGCCAATATATAATTTAATAAAATATTTATTCATTATACGAAAACTGTCTTTCATGTTCCCCCAAAAAAACGAAATGACTTTCCGAACAACCCAATAGCATGTTAAAATTTCAAACCACACTCCTCACACAAGCAGATTATCTAGGCGAATGAAACAATTTTCAACTATATTATACAAGTAATTTTTTTCAAATTAAATATGTCGGGGAAATTGTTTTAAACTATCCCCAAAATATTCAGGGAACATTTTTTATTAATTCAGTAGACACTATGTATATCATCCTGTGATAGTCTTACCAGATAAAGGGAACATACAGGGTGTCCTTATGTTGTAACAAACATCTAGGGAAAATAGAGAACATAAGGATGAAGTATTGTATAGAAACATAATGGGCAGAAAAATCACAGATAAGTAGTAGCAGAGGTCAAAGATGGGAAAAGAAAAAATTTATTAATTTGAAACATTTTTTTAGACAGAATACAAATGGTGTATACCAGGAGTTTATGGCAGTTTCAGAGATATATATAAAATATCTGATAATTGTAAAATTATTAGAATAACTTGCTAAAAATTTTGGCGACGCCAATTGGGGTCTCATTTCACAGTTTAAGAAACTTTGATATGTATTGTACAACACTAGGTAGTGCTTTATATGAGAGTCGAGAGGACAGGGAGGATTCCTTCATCAGAGCAGCAGTCAGCATGCAATTCATTACCAACTAAATTAACAATTACATGGATAATATATAGCCAAACAATTGGGACTTCAGAAAATTCTATTCAAGATCTTTCAAACCTATTGCTGGAATACTTTTGTACCCATCCTATACAACTATTGAGGACCATCTACTTGGTTAACCCTTCTTATACTTATATCTACTAAACTATATTAATGTACAATGATTTAAAATTACAAATAAAAATATAGAGGAAAACTAATGTATTGAGCCAAACAGCAAAGTTGAAGAAATAAAGGCACAATGACATGGCATGACTCATTAATTGGCAAAACTGTTGTGGATTTGAAGTTTGAAGAATGTTAATTATTAATGTCCTGATGAAAATATACAAGGAGGTACAGAATTTGAGTCATAAGGAGCTTTCTGCAGTAGAGAATTGTGTGCTCCCCCGCTTCCAAGAGTTTTTACTACTTACAATGGGTAAGAGTATGCATTTCCATCCCCAAAAATTAATAAATACAATAAATGTAATTTTTTACATTTGATTAATAATTCTAATTTATTGTCTTTTAACTCTACCCTTTAATTGGAATTTTGAAAAATTATTTTTCAACTCTTTCTTATTCCTATTTGGGGGTAAGCTGTCCATCTTTTCGATCATGTTTTGACAGTCTTTAGCAAGAATTTTGCATGAGGTGTAGTGTCCTTGGCAAATTCCACCTTCTGCACAGTTACAGTCCTAGAAATTAGCACTGATGATAGATCTAGGCAGGCCATACGGAATGGGGTTTTCCATTTGGAAACCCAAAATTTCCCACTTTATAGAGTTCCAAATAAGGTCACAATGTCAGGCCCTAAATTTAGTACTAATAATTATCTTAATGCCATGATAGAAAACAGAGGTTCTGGTTGAGAAAGGACAAACATAGCTTGATTACAGTGTCAGAAAACTTGCTACCTAAGACTACAGAATGGGTTTGTATCCACCACAGAGAAACATTGCAACTAATATGTATCAAATAATTCATCACTAGTTGACAATCAAGAACAAGTCTATTCTGTATATTTTAACACAATGTTCTGATCTTGTCTGACTAGTGTACACATAGTTATAAAAAAAAATAATAAAAAAAGAACATGGTGCAACACCCTTCAAAAAATGTGAAATGTAAACAATTTCTTACCTCAGTTGATGCTAGGTGGACAAAGTCACTTTATCCTCGTATTAGGTATAGTAAGCACAAATCATTCTAAACCAGGGATGGGCAAACTACGCAAAACCGCAGATAGAAATTTAAGTTGCCTGTCCCTTCAAAAAACGCAAAATATAAACAATATCTGACCTCAATTGATGCTAGGTGGACAAAGCCACTTCATCCTCATATTAAGTATAGTAAGCACCAATCATTCTAAACCAGGGATGGGCAAACTACATCCCACGGATAGAATTTTAAGTTGCCTGTCCCTTAAAAAAACGCAAAATGTAAACAATATCTGACCACAATTGATGCTAGGTAGACAATGCCACTTCATCCTCATATTAAGTATAGTAAGCACCAATCATTCTAAACAGGGATGGGCAAACTACAGCCCGCAGATAGAATTTTAAGTTGCCAGTCCAAGGCAAATTAAAAGAAATATATATTTATACATTTTATAGCCATCTCCTTTTCTACTTTGCTTAAATATTATATCCCAATTTTATTATCTCACGCCCAGAAGATCAGCGGTCTATTTGCTTCTTATATGTGAACAAGTGTTTTCAACTTTGAACTTTAGAAAGAATAATTTCAGAAGTAGACTGACAGATGAGCATTTAGCATCGTTCCGTAAAATCAGTCCATCTCACTTCGAACCTCAGTATAAGGAACTTTTAAAAATGAAATCGCAATTTCATTCATCTCATTAACGTGTTTAAATCGTTAGGTACTTGTATATTGTTTTTAAAATTTTAGAAAAATTTATCTTGGCCCGAGAAATTTATTTTCTTTCAATTTTTGGCCCACAGCTGAAAATGTTTGTCCATCCCTGTTCTAAATTATCTAATCAAAAAAAAAAAATTTAAAACTTTGGAAAATAAATTATTTTATTCTTACAAAAATATACATTATATTACAAAAGTGACTTAGATTGTATAAAAAGAATGGCAAATTACATTTCTACCAGTCATCTTGAGGCATAACATATGTATCATTATCCCTCTTCAGTATTGTCAATTTGGGTCCAAAATAACTTATAACATAGTGTGAACCATCAGATGGGCCAACAACCTGTAAAAAAATAATACTGTTTAGAAAAAGTTTTTCATAGAAAATATTCTGTAAATAATGAACACTTCATTTCATTAAAATACATTTAACATATAAAATGGAATATATTACCTGAGGTCAAGCTAAAGTCACTAAATCCTAAAATTTCAATTCGAAGATAAATAAAATTTTGTTATCTTGAATTGATGCTGTATAGTTTTGTAAAACTCACCAACTCCATTAAATTTCCATTGCAAAGCAACAAAACTGCTCATATTTCACTAAATCTTACAGGCATCTATCTGTATTATAAAGTTAAAATCACTAAGTCCACTTTCTGAATTTAACAGATTTATTTCAGATGTTTAGGGTTACTTATTTATTTTCATTATTAATTTTTTATCCACCACTTAGTTTACATTATTCAGTTTATGAACTACATGAAGGTTGGTTTGTGCTTAGGTTATGTTCAAGAATTTTCATGTTAGTAATACATTCAGTTTTACTAGAATTTATTAATTTTTTATCCACCACTTAGTTTACATTATTCAGTTTAACATGAAGGTTGGTTTGTGCTTAGGTTATGTTCAAGAATTTTCATGTTAGTAATACATTCAGTTTTACTAGAATTTATTTTGTGTTGATATTAAATTCGTAAAGTCAATGCTTCTAGTTTACCTGATGTTTTCGATTTTTTAAAAAATGTATCTTTTCAAATTTAACCCTTTTATCACTAGCTCATAACCATGTGCCATGATTGGTCTGTGAGGCCATGTTACTCAGCATAGGAGCTGTGTTTCTGTATCCAACATTGCAACTTTATCAAGTGCAGTACAGTATTTGATTCAGTTATGTGAAAATGGAGTAATACCATTATCATTAATGAAATATTATCCCCTATATAATAATAGCTTAAATTGTCTGTAAGCCAATTTATGAAGCGGTTGTACCTCAAATGGATAGCGGCATCCATATTTGTATTTTTGATGAGTTAGGGTTAGCAAGATTCAAGACAAGTCTTTAAAACGTTCGAAATCCACCCCTATTCGAGTGTTTAATGCCATTATTTCAAGCTCTGTTGTCCCCGTTTAAGAGCAGAACATTAAATTTATCAATTTATCACATAGTAAATAGGTAAAAGCAACATTTTTTTCCTAGCATTATGACGTCATTTCTTTAACCATCTTCTTTAATCATTTCTTATTTTAAATTATTTAAATATCGACTGCATTATTTTCATATGTTTTATCACTGAACTTAGATATGATGTAAATAATTTTCTTTTATATTTGTATTAAATAATAGATTAGGTACATATGTGCTAAATTTTAAATTGAATCATTGATTATTTTTTTGTTGCAATGAAAATTTTATCGCAATTTTATCGCCGTGAATATCGCAATGAAAATTTTTATCGTATTAAGAACAAATTCTTTTCATAAAAGTTAAGGAGTCTATTTCACGGACTCATAAATATCGAGCATTTAAGTTAAATATCTTTGAAAATTAAGAAGTTTGTTCATTTGTTTTTTATACACAACCACATGGTTTGCAATCGATTCTCAAAATTTTGGACATCATTCATATATACTGCCAAATAATCACTGTCAACATTATAACCTCTGCTTTTCATCCTATCACGTTATATGATAAGATAAATTAAAGATGGCACCAACATGTGGTCAGTGAAGATAAACAAATTATTGAGCGTGTACCAGATAATTCTCAGCCAAAAATCAAACCATTTTTTTTTACCTGCCTTATAAGGTACTTTACAATTTTAGAAACTTAAAAATTTTACTGATCCCATGATATGATGGGTTATATACTAGTATTCTAATAAAAGACATTTGCAAGTAACCAGTTAATGTAAAATTACTAATTAGCAAACATACTTTTTCTACAAGGTAAGATATAAAAATAACAATCATATACTGTCATCTATCATCGACTGGCAATTTTAATATCAGTTATATTGTTATATCACATGATGAGATGTAGAAGAGGTTTTTAATATTCACTGATATTTTGGTGGAAAGTATATTTAATCAAAATTTGGTTATTCTAACATTTAACCCTTTCACAACGGGAAGCACAAATGCACGCTTACCTCTGAAGGCTGACAGTCACTTTCACGAGTGAGTATCCTGGGCCGGAGGGTTTTTTGCTATTAAGCCTAAATTCATTAATGAAGTAGCAACACGTTATTTAACAGTGCTGTGTAAAGTATTTAAACGGAATGGGATTTATATATGTTTATAGATACTTTATTTACTTAAGCTATTTCTTATTTAAATATATATTTTACACTTTACTTTTTTTTTCATTTTTTACTTAGTATTTAATGACTTTTAACATTGCAAAACTGAATACTATTCTATTTAAATTTTTTGTATGAAAAATTTTAAAAACAGGGATCTACAAACAATCCTACGTGACAGTCCTTGCACTCGTAGTAACTCATTTGCCGTTTTGGAGGATTTTTCCGGAATGTAAAAAACGAAACATCGTCAATTTCTTTGTCAGAAATGTCCTCCTCCTCCTAAGAATCACTAGATCCATTATGAACATAAAGAACAATCAGAATATATTATAGTGTCACTATAACTAATATCCTAATCTGTTTCAGAATTAAAATCTGAAATATTTCAAGTCATTTCAGCTATTTCAATGTCAGTTAAACACTTTCGACGCTTCGAAAATCTAACAATAAAAAGAGAAAAAAAATCAAGTCTGTCAGATCTAATTCTGTACTAACTGGACTGCAAACCGAAATACACAACACTTTAGCAAAAATAAAACTCTCCTGCTTACATAAACAAACACCACATGGAAATTTAAAGAGCCGTCATAAAACATGTCAATCGGAAACATTCCTTTTCCTTCATGTTTATATAATCAAAAACCACTTGTATGTGTATCATACTACTCTCCTATTGAGTACAAGGTCAAATCTACATGTATCTAAATCCATATGGACATACAATGCCATCTTGTGTCAAAGCTTATAGTTTTTAAAATGTTCCACAACACTGGCACACATATGTGACGGTCGGGGGTGAACAAGAAAACGCTCTGGCACGCCAGTGTGTCGGCTGGTAAGTGAGTGCGTTTCTTGCTGGCACGTATTTGTGACAGTAGGTGCGAAAGGGTTAAATAAAGAATACACAGATGCTCTTTTCTCTCTATATATACAGATTTTGTCAATTTTATTTATACTATAACTTCATTTCTAGTAATTATAAAGTCAGAATATATTTGGAATTGTAAATGCATGGCCTATAATAAATCAAACAATAAACATTTTCATGATAATGTTGAGTTTAGGGTGAGCACATACTTTAAGTCATTGCAGTTATCATTGAGTTTTTTAGTTAATTTTTTTCTGCAATGCAAACATCCAAACTCTTTTTTAAATAAGTAGCTATATAACTAAAGTGAAAAAAAAATTGTTACATATTCTGGTTAGTATTAGCCCTTTTTTTTTTTTTTTTCCCCTAGCACTAGAATTAATGACTATGCCAACTACTCTGGAGAAATTAGAAAATTTGATAACTCCGGAAACTCCCCAGACTGCTCCGGAAAATAACAAAACTTTTGAACAGCTAAAAGATTACAGTTCAACAATTAAATACAAAGTTTTGCTAAAAATAATGCTGAATATTACTCTTTTCACACATACATATGACGGGATATATGCTAGTATTCTAATAAAAGACATTGGCAAGTAACCAGTTAATGTAAAATTACTAATTAGCAAACATACTTTTTCTACAAGGTAAGATATAAAAATAACAATCATATGCTGTCATTTGTCATTGACTAGCAATTTTAATATCAATTACATTATAATATCACATGATGAGATGTAGAAGAGGTTTTTAATATTCACTGATATTTTGGTGGCATTGAAGTATATTTATTCAAAATTTGGTGATTCTAACATTTATATAAAGAATACATAGATGCTCCTTTCTCTCTATATATATACAGATTTTGTCAATTTTATTTATACTATAACTTCATTTCTAGTAATTATAAAGTCAGAATATATTTGGAATTGTAAATGCATGGCCTATAATAAATCAAACAATAAACATTTTCATGATAATGTTGAGTTTAGGGTGAGCACATACTTTAAGTCATTGCAGTTATCATTGAGTTTTTTAGTTAATTTTTTCTGTAATGCAAACATCCAAACTCTTTTTTAAATAAGTAGCTATATAACTAAAGTGAAAAAAAAATTGTTACATATTCTGGTTAGTATTAGCCCTTTTTTTTTCCTAATTCTAGAACTAATGACCATGACCTACTTTTAATACTGATTCTAGCCAGATATGGATGTTCACGCCATAAGCAGACATGCCAACTACTCCGGAAAAGTGAGAAAATTGGATAACTCCGGAAAATAACAAAACTTTTGAACAGATAAAAGATTACAATTCAACAATTAAATAAACAGTTTATCAAAAAATAATGCTGAATATTACTCTTTACACACAGTAATGCTACATGTTAAAAGTTTTCAGACTTCGCGGAAAAACCAAACTGAATTTAGGTCAAGTTTGAGTAGACAAACTCTAGATTCCCTGATGATAGAAAAATGGAAATATTTGAATCAGGGTCAATGTTGCTACAAGAAAAACTTTTCAGAAAAAAAAGTTGTTAAAGCTAAAAAAAGCCACTCAAACTTTTAAATGCATAAATTTTAATTTGCCTTTTACAGTTTACTACTGTGAAAATATTTTAAATTTAATTTTAATTTATAAACCGATAAGATATGTACAGGGTATCTGCCAAAATAAAATTTTTCAAAACAAAGACTTTTCATGACTTTCCCTGATTTAGCAGATCATTTTCCATGACTTTAAAAAGCTTTCGTTAAAGTATATATGAATTAAACTTCTGATGTACATACAAATAAAATATATGCTTTTAGAGAAATTACAGGAATTTTATCATAAAAAAAGCTATAAACTTACTTTATAAGTGTTAATAAACTCACATACATAAAAATAAATTGTTGTATCTACATACCTAAGTTTAATCATATAGCAATTTTTCAATCAAAATGTTTCCAATTTGAATTCAGGGTACTTTGGTATTATCCGGGTGACTATGAATAATAGCCAAATATAACCCTATAATGTTTATATACAATATCCCTAGAGATAAACTTATATTTTGTGCAAAAATCTTAACTAATTTTTATTAAAAAATAATTATTATATTAATAAAATTATAATCTACAATTTAAGAAAAAACCAGAATAATATACATTTACCCACCCATTAAGCTTTCTTGCTTTGAGTTTCCTTGGTGAACAAATTTTACTTGGCAATAGGGTCAATAGGATAATACATAAATACCAAACTCAGTAACTTCAGCCAAATGACAAGTAAAAATAGAATTAAACAATTCAATGCATTTTTTTAATCGGTAGTTTAGCGGATCCATGACTTTCCATGACTTTTACTCATTTTACTTGAAAAATCAAGACTTTCCATGACAAAATTAATCCATTGTCTAAATCCACGATTTTCCATGACTTTCCAGGTGCGTGGAAACCATGTATGTATTTATGTAGAATCTGTAATTAGCATGTTGAAATTTCAAACCATGCTGTTGCTCCTGACACAAGTGCCTGAATGTTGACCCCCAAAAAATTTTACATGCCCCAGTCTGCTTTAAGGAACACAGTGGATCTTAAACTGGCTTGGGCTCTAAACCTGCAACCCTCCAATTCGAAAAGTGTTGCCTTTACCAATTGAGTTATCGCAGATCACAATATATATGTGAACCACTGATCTGACACGACATCCAAGTGTGAGTGAGTCTACACAGAAATCATTATGAACATATCAGGCTAACTTCTAGTTAAGAAAATGACAAATTTCTCAGAAAAGTCAAGAAAATGGTATATATGTCCTGAAAATTAGTAGCATGCAATAATTTTTCATAATCCTTTCCTTGATAGTTCTATAAATCAATATTCTATCAGCTCAGAACCAGTTGAAAAAACTGTTTCTAAATTCTGAGCTAGAGTGTAACCTTGACTACATTAATGCCTGTTAGAACTAAATGTGAAAAGGGTGCTACAAAATAATTTAAAACTTAACAAAAAGAAACAAAACAAATAACAATTACAAAAATTAACAGAGTAAAAAGGTAATTCATTATTTCTCCTTTAGAGCTTAAAAACTAGTTAAACTGTATTAAATAATCAAAATGAAAATATATGCAAATATTGATAATTCACTCCCCTAACTCACTTTTTATGTCATAGTATCAATATTATTTTTAATAATGAAAGGCGTCATAAGAATATAATTTAAACTGAAATTATTACTATTTATGCTGCTTATTTCATAACTTTTGACTGTTTTTTTTCATATCTTTTTGACAATTAAAATAAAAGTAGTTCTTTATTAATTTAACACACACACACACATATATACAGTGAAACCCACTTAAGAAGTTTTCCAAGGGCCTATCTCATTAAAACTTCTTAAGCAGGAAAACTTCTTAAACGGGAAATCAGGACATAAGCATTATTTATGCGTATGTATGTGTGTCTGCGTTTATATATATATATATAATATATATATATTTGTATGTATATATATATATGTATATATATATATATATATACAGTAAAATCCACTTAAGAAGGTTTCTAAGGGAATGGAAAGACAAAACTTCTTAAACGGAATTAATGTTTTTAAAAACAAAATAATTACATAGATAATGAGGAGAGATTTTTTTCTTTATAAAATAATATATAAACAATAGGTTTGGTTTTTTTTTTCAAAAATTTACATTTTTTACATACTTAAAAAAATCAGCTAATAAAGGAAAACAACATAATTACCTTAGAATATCTTTAATTAAGTTAAGAAATTTTGCTTTAAACACCACTGGAATCGATTTTATAGAAAAGATTGATTATAGTTTTTTATCAGAATTTGTAATTGATAACAGTCCGGCTGTCTTAAACTTTTAAAAACTTCTTCAGGAACATTTTAAATAAAAATGACAACAATAGATTTCAGCCATAAACATTGACCTTGACAAATGAAGAGAGAAGAGAAAAAAAAAAACAGTAATCGAAAGGCAGCTATAAACACGTTCTGTAAGTAAACTTAGAAATGAAAGAAAACTTTTTAAGCGGGAAAGAGTTTGGAACGAAATTTTATAAATGGGTTATTTTAACATTGTATGAACAGGGGGAAAAACGGGTACCGAAAATATAAACTTCTTAAGTGGGAAAATTTCTTAAACGGGTTTTACTGTAGATAAATATATACACATATATTATGTAATCTTTAAAAATAAAATATGTCCAGAAAAAGTCAAATAGGCTTGTAGCAATTCTGTAGACACTCTGTAAAATATATAAATTTAGAATAATGTAAACATTTTAATCCAAAGAGGACATAGATTCTTACCTGCAAAGCTATCAATATTATATCAACTAATTGTCCCAGAAACATAAATCCTAAAGTACACAACTTTGCAAGACCTGTCAGAGAAGAAGAAAATTTAAATATATGAGCAATAAATTTAATGTGAAATAAACTTTTAAATAAATATTTTACTTAATACTTCTAAATATTTTGTGAAATATAAGAAAATACAATAGTGTGCAAAAAACAGACAGGACTTTAGTTCATTTATGAAGCCCAGTCTGTGCAAGGTGGATTCTCTTTGTTTTGACTGAATATCCTACATGGAAAAACAGCATCACTTTCATAATAAACAATATTTCCGTGTAATTTGACAACTATCAGAAAAATTTTCAAGGCTCTTCTCTAAATTAGAATATGCTATCATGTTGCCTGGCTGTTGTTCTCTAAATTGGAGTTGGCACAATCCCATATACTTTACTGGTGAAAAATTTTTTTGTTTATATCTAATTGCTGTGCTACAAATACAATGTGTTAAGATATTTAAAAATTTAATAAAACTAAATTTATATAACATTAATAACTAAACAGAAAAATATTTATTTTATATGAATTGGTTTTTTTTTGATAATTACTGGTAATTTTTTACTGAGTTGTATGTGTATTACTACAGTGGTAATTATTTTTAAAAATTTTCAGTTTATTTTAGTTAAACTGCAACGTCACTGTTAGTTATTCTTTGTTTTATTAATTTTCACATTTTCATAAATAAACCCAGCCAGGGTTGTAATTTTGACCAATCAAAAAACCAGGACATGGAAGGACACTTTTTTTAAAACCAAAAATGGTCAAAAATGGTTATTAAATATATTTTTTTAATTTTTAATTTTTTTCTTTTAGTAACAATAATAATAGTAGTGCAGTTAAATACCAAAAAATTTTAACATGAATTTTACATGCTAACAATAATAAGATGCTTGAATGTTAAAAATGACATGTAAACAAAAAAAAATGTAATCCAGTCGCAGCATAAAACATAAAATACACTTGGACCTGATTCTGTGGCAGCAATGAAGAATAAGGGCATTACATAAAATTATTTTTAGATTTTAATTAATCTTGAACTGTTTTAGCTCTACTAAAGAAAAATTTTTTCAAAGTTATTTGTAAAATTAAAATATTTCAATTTAGAGACAACTACATAACTTCTTACTTGTGTTTTTTATAAAAATACATATAAAAATAAAAAAAAAAAAGTAAAACTTTTTTTTTGTACTTGGTGTTATGTTATATGTGTTTTTTATATTTTTACATTGTATTTTTAACAAATGTAAACTTGCCTTTATCAAAAAAACTATGTTCAATTGGTATTTATATGGAAAGTTTTATTATGGTCAAAATTTTGACCAATTCAAAATATTGGTTTAAAAAATTTACAGTTACTGTGGTTGTAAAAACATAACTAAAATCACAATTAATGTTTGACATTTTTAAGTTGTGTTTTTTTTATGGTCTATCTAAAAACAACATTAACTTGAAATAAGCTGGCAAGTTTTTTATAAAACAGTTTTAAATAAAAACAAGTTTTTTTACTACAAAAATATTTGAAGTACTCTTTATGCTGCTTGGCATGCTTTAATTTAAAATTTGATTTATGAGTCTTCACTTGTGGTTTTTGCTGTCAAAACCATTATTAGATGATACAAATTAGGTGTTAAGGTTTCACATGAGGATGTAAAATAATTTATAACATTATTTGAACTAAGAATAAAACTTGGTCTGAAGGCAAATTGTATATTATTCACACATTTAATAATCTGAATTTAATGAAAAAATAAAATCTCTGTAAAGTAAAGAAAAATTTTTTGTATAAGATTTATTTGATTATTTTATAAATTTTTAAATAAATAAATTTTGTATTTTTTTTAATGATGAGAATTTGTAATTTATTAAACTTTAACAGATTAAAATTTTTTAATAAAGAAATTTGATTTTATGTTTTTTTTATAATTTTTTAAAACAAAAAAGTTTTTTAAAAAAGAAATATTTTTTTTATATTTCAAGATCAACAATATTAAAAAATTACAGGCTTTGTGATTAGTTTTAATTACAAACTAAAATCCAAAAAAATGAATTTTAAATATTTAGTACATAAGAAAATGTGGAAAAAGTTCTTTGAATGCAAAGCTTAAATATCATAAAAGTCTAAATGTTTTACACATGAAGTGGTGAATTAAAAAGGGAAGTTTATGGACACTGAAACTGAACAAGAGAAATGTTCAGGCGATTGACATTTTATGTTTAAAAAAAATATAGGTTAGTCAAAAAGAGATAATTTCTTAACCATAGTTTGTGTTGCAAAATGAGATTCTCAAACAAAATAGGTAGTAGTCACAATGTCTTCCAATTTTTCCAAAAAATATTTAGATGGTCCTGATTTCTACTTTAATGTAAAATAAAAGACTTGAAGTAGTCAGTTCAGATTGTAATAAATTAGCCACTAATACTGTTAGGTCTGTGAAAAGCTGAAAAAACAATAAAATTGAACAGCCTGTCCAAACATTATAACAAAAAACATTGCTGGTAACCCCTGATTGCCTTACATAATGGAAACCAAATAGGCATAAACTAACTGTATTAGCTGTAGTTTTTAAATTACCAAGAAACATTGGGGATTGTAACTTTAAAAAAGCCTAAAATTTTTTGTTTTTTTGTAGCTTTGATTTATTAAGTTAAGTTTGGTGGATTCATAGTTCAATCTAAAAAGAAAGAATTTTTTGCAAAAAGCGTCCCCACTTGTGTGAATTAATCCTTTTCTTTGAGAAATTTGCATTTAACTTGTTTGGGAGATTATCTCTTTGCAAAAGAATAAAAGAATCTTTGTGATTCCAAAGTGACTGTGATCCTCTTCACTACTCTTCAGAGAAGTCGTCACACTTTCTTAGAACAATGGATCTTCACCAGTTTAGTCATCTATCAATGTATATAACTATATCACATTTGCAAATGTTGAAGTTTGAATGAAAAAGTAGTAATATTTTCATCTTTTCTTGTATTTGAAGGGTAAGGGAGAAAAATTTTTTGGGACCATAACAGCATTTAATGCCACACCTGCTTTCTCTGAGAAGAAAAACATGTTTAATGAGACATTATATTTATGTTATGATTTGGTTGAAAATACAAATTTTACTTTACAATGCATCCTTTCAATAGAACAGTACAATTATGCTACAATTTATAAATCTTAAGATACTTTGAAAAATTCTTAAAAAGACTAAGAACAAACATGGTCTTACCAATAGCAGGATAACCCAAATAAAATCTGTCAATGCCGAACATCCCTAAGAAAAGGGAAAGCAATAAAGCCGTTTCAAAGGAATATCCTCTCCTGTGGATGGAACAAAATATAAACAATTATATAAAATTATTTACCTACATCTAGTAATTTTCATGCATATTATTTATACTAAATAAAATCTCATAATATATTGTAGTTATTTATAGTTATTACATCATACATTTGTAATGTTTTGGTTTGTTTTGGTTTTGGAGCGCTACAGTCTACTTTTTAAAACACAAGGGCTAATGATACCAGGACCTACTGCTTAAAGACGATTCTGATCGGCTACGAACATCCATGCCATAGTGGGATTCGAACCCATGAACTCCGGTTCCGAAGGTCAGCACCCTAACCATTCAGCCATTGTTCGGCCATACATTTGTAATGAGTCTTTAGCTGTCATGGGCAAAGTACCAAATAACGAGTATTTGCAAAGATTTAATATTTTTATGCACTGAATAAAATCATATGACGGATCAGTAAAATTTTTATATAAAAATATGGCTACTTAATGTATAAAAATTAAACAAAAATCCTGAATGTAAGATTCATACAGATGAAAATTAAAATTTAGTTATACGTCTATACAAATAGATGTTTTTTTTTTGAAAATGTAGAAAAAATATTTTAATTTTTTTTAAATTATTGTACATTAAAATTTATGGTGCAAAAAGACTAATAACTCTATATTTCCAGAAGAAAGAGCATTTCTTTTGTTACAATCTGTCTGAAAAAAAATATTATATATATTAGCAAGTGTGCCGTGCTGCATGGTGAACTTATATTTTACTTTTAAACAAAGATTTTTTTTTTGTACATATTCTAAATTTAAGTTATTCGAGATATATTATATATTTCTATAAGCGTATATAAAATATTCAGTTTTATAATCAAATGTGTGTCTTATATTAAATTTGCTCAAATTTTTTTATAGTAAAATATAAGTTTAAATAATTACATTTGTAAACTATTATTTGATTAGCAACGTTAATAGATCTTGCCATATTGTATAGGAAGGAGTTTTTGACAAAATTATTTTGTTGGTATTAATAAATTGAAAATGAAGAAAATTTATGACAAAACATGGTTTTGTATGAACGAAACGATTTTACAAATTAATTTAGATAAACTATATAAATGATAGTTTTTATTGCCTATGAGAGTCACTGATATTTGTACTTTTTGTTGTTAAAATATTGTATAAACATTTATTTAACGTAAAAATTAAGAAGCACTTTTAAATAAGTTTCATTTAAAAAATGCTACAATGCGTCACATACAAATGAAAAATTAATCACTTTAATCTCAATTTCCACATCAAATCGTGGATACTACAATGAATTTAATATTTAATAAGAAATGAAAATAAATCAGATTTTTAATAAATGATCATAAGATAAAAAAATATCTTTTTATTTTTATTATTATAAATTGAAAATTTTAATCTCCTACTTTAATGATGAAAAAACTGCATTTAAAACAATTATTTGGGAAGAGTACATGCTTTTTCATTAGTTATGATGAAAATTAAAAATTAATCGTTTATTTAAAAAATTTTTTAATGACATAAAATGTAAAAAAAAAATATTTCGAACGTTAAAAATGTACAAAAATAGATGTACTAATAATAAATTTTTAGGAGATGGATGGTTTTTGTTAAGTACAAAAAGACAGACAAAAGTCATTCATATATATGAACTGGTAAAAAACACTGTTTAGTAAGCTGTTTTCCCAATTTTGCTTAACCTTTTAAAAGACACTGGTTTCGTAGCCAAAAGACCTTTTTTTTTTAAATACATATACAGTGAAACTTCTCTGAGCGGCCACCCCTGTATAGCGGCCACCCTTCTAAACAGCTACTTTTTCATGCCACAGATTTTTCAACTCATAGACCTCATGGTAAAATAACCTGTATCAGCGGCCACCCTACCCCTCTAAACGGCCACCAAGTGGGATTGCCCCTTTTATTTTTCGGGAAATTCTACTCACTCTATGCTTTAATTTTGAACGAAAAAAACTCAAGGTCAGGTTTATGGTCAGATATACAACAAAGAAATAACTTGAAAAGTTCATTCCCACCGCCCCCCCCTTTCTAAGAAAGTTAAAATCTGTTATCTCTTTTGTATTCTCCCCACACCCTTCAGATAGAGAATCCCTATTGCACCAACCATAGAAACTGAGGGAGGAACTGGACAATCAAGCACTGAAAGTGTCCTAGGGCCCTTGTTTAGAATTCCAATAAGTACAGTTAAGGAAGACTTGCACCTCTGTCAGCAAAAATGTCATTCACACCAGTTTCATTTTATTAGTTGGTCAGTGATCTGAGTTGCAATAATGTCAAAATGCATTTTTCTAAATCTCAAGCAGAGCATTGAAGTTCTGCGTGAATATGAGAACCGCAAATCAGCAAGAAAGTTAGCTGAATTATTTAACTGCTGAAGAACAGAAATCAACAAAGTCATTAAAGAAGAGAATTTGATTGTGAAGGAGTACGAAGACTACAGAAGAAACAGAAAAGAATTGTAGCCTTTTTTAAAGAAAATGTAAAGAAGCATAAAATAAAGTACTATTTTCTCTTTAGATAAGATTTTAATTTCATTTACATAAGGAATATATGTCAGACTTGTTTATATTATGCATTATAGTAATTATCTTATAATAGTAAATAAAACCCTTCAGAATGGCCAAATATTCTCGGTACAGAGGGATGGCCGCTCAAAGAGGTTTCACTGTAGATGATGATTTTTTTTTTATTTTATTTATTTTTTTTTTTATGCTGTGAACTATCCATAATTTATTTTTACAGCATTACATATAATTTATTTTTCTCTTTGAAATATAAGTGTTCAAATCACTTTATATGGAAAAATCAGGAATTCAGTTTTTCTCCCTTATACCCCTAAATAAAAATACCTACACAAAACAACCCCTAATTATTTAGCAATTTGTTTATTATATCATTTGAATAATATCTATTCACTAATCTTCTAATATGATTAAAATATTAATAAAGTATTATTTTCACATTGTACAAGGGGGTGGTTTCACAGTTGGATCTCCCCACACACAAATTACTGACACCAAAGGAATGTAATTTATTTTCATGTATTTCATATAAGTTTCGTAGATAATATTTATAACCTAATTCCATAAAATTCCAAAGAAATATTAATCGTGAACTTTAATGGGTTAAAATAGGAAAAGTTTTATATTTTTTTCTATCAGACAAATAGTGAGTCAGCTCTTTTCAATAATTCTCCTGCTAAAAAACTATCTCTTTTTGCTACTGCTACGCTTTCTGTTTCTAACATAATATCACAAAGATTTTAACACACACTTTTAACAACACTTTAACAAACACAAGATTTTAACAAAGCGATGTGTATATAAGGTTTAGTTTATAAGTAATATATAAACTTAAAAATAAATTTATACAGATTTTTCAATATAACAAAATTTTAAATATGAAGGCCAATACAATTTTTTAATAATATTATAAATTATATTTTTTATTGAAAAATAATAATAATGAATTAAAATTAGGAAATGTGAAATTTTATATAACTAAAAGATTTGTTGCTCAAATGAACAAACAAAAATAGAAAATTATTAAAAATTACTTATAAGAAAGAAATGGATTGATGAATTACTTTTTAATATCATATTGATTAATTGTATTTTTTAAGACTGAATTTCGATTATTTCTTTCATATAGTTCTTTTAAGAATTCTAATTCTACAGTTTTATAATTTTTCATTATTCCAAAATTGTCTGTAAAGTGAATATCACATTTCAAGCTAAAATATAATTTATGATTATATGTTTTAAATCCATGGTTTCGTTTCAATAAACAAAATTTTTCATAGGTGAATTTTTTTTAAATCCATACTTGTTACTCAGTACAACATTATTAAAATTCATATAATTATGCTTTTGTTATTATACAATTATTTTTTAACAAATATACTGAATATTTTTTGACAGCTGAACAGAACAAAATATAAAACACTTGATATATGTATACAGGGTTAGCATGATTTAAATCTTGATTTAAATCAGTTGGGTTTTTTTTTTTAAATCATTGATTTAAATCATTTTTTTTTCACTTCTTTTAAAACCTATATTCCAAAGACAGGAGAATTGGGAATCAGTCAGCACAGAAATACCAATAAGTAAATAAATTTATATCTTATTTAGTTTGCACTCTCCAATTACAAAATAATAGAATGTATTTAGATTAAAATTTATAGATTTAATATTAGGTAATCAGTGTGTAGAATATACTAAACAAACTATTCCATGTATATTACAAAAAATATAAAAGCACAACAATAATTAAAATTAGAATTCAGAAAAAAATCAAATAAATCTGATTTTGATTCTGCAATTGATTGGAAAATATTTCTCTTGCTTTACCTGCTTGGCAAAATACTTGACCATTACAAAAATTTTATTTTCATTTTGGCTTATATACAGGTTTTGAACTTTGACATAATTTTAGAAGAAAAATTGTGTTCTCGGTTTATATATGGATGGGCTTATTCAGAAATTTATGGCATTTTTATTAGTCATGTTTTATTTTTACTGTACTAAACATATGAACACTATTACATAATCATATGTGATAATACCTTATTTAATGAACTTAAATAACAGCATCAGATATTGGATAGTAACTGGAATTAGCAAGTAATAAACTGGTACTTCCAGTTGATAAAAGAAACCCAAAATATAATATAAATTTTGCTAAAATGTAAGTGCTCAAAGTTTTGTTTCTCTAAGTTAATAACATAACCATGCAATGATACTAACATACAGATACACACATACTTAAAAAAAAATGCTATTTTCATACTGCAAGAGTTCCAAAGCATTAAGATAAATCAAAATGTCGAAGTCCAATATTTAGACGATTCAATAGATTCTCTATACCACATATATTAGAAAGTAAAATTATAATCATTAAAATTAGAAAATATTTAATAGTCTAAATTTAATCTTAGCTATAAGTAAGTAGTTTTCTTAAACCCCCTCTCATTAAGTACCCAATAAAATACTTAAGGTATCCGTCTACGAGAACTTTTTTCTTTAAAAATAGAAACTAGTTCATGATTTTACATTTTTAGATTTATTTTTTATACTATCATAGAGAATTGCACATAAAAAATTTATTCCTGGTGAAGTTTTTTTAAAATTTCTAATAAATAAAGAAAATTTAGTAAAACAAAAATCGTTTTTTTCAAAAGGTCTAATAGTTAAATTAAAAATTAAATTATTTTAATACTTTTTGATGCAACACATTTCTTATTCACTGGACTAGTGAATCATCTAAAATCTTTGCTTAATTTACATTTGGTAATAAAAAAAGTTGGTCCTTCAAAATCATACACATTGAATTTTTAACGAATTTTCATTACCTTTATATTTAACTATGAGTGTAACATCATTAAAAATAATCCAAATTTAAAGCTTTTAGGTCATTTACTAGTAAATACTATCAAAAGCATTCATAATAATTTTCAACAAAATATTAAGTTCTTTTTAAGAAATCCCATTTTAAGTTTCGACATTTTATTAAAAATACCGTTCTGATAAAAACGCATTTGAAGTTTATTAAAAAATTGAAATACATGTTTAAAATTTCCCACACTCTCTTACTTCAAAACTTTCTAATTGCCAAGTTGCTAATTTTAAAAATGCTAGAAAAATGTTAATCTTCATGAAAATTTAAAAAGTTTTGTCCAAAAAATGCTCTTTAAAAGGCTTTAAATTCACAACTTCTGGTTCCGAAGTCGCTACTTCCATTTTGTTTTGACAGTTGTCACTAAAGTTTGTTTAAAAAACTGTAACTTTTCTTTAAATGCCGTAGAGACAAAACAAAAACAGATTTAGAAGCCTAAAAGTTGAAATTTTACAATAGAGAAATAAAAAAAAAATATGATTTTTAGCAAAAAAATGATGTTTTCAACATAGACATATACCTTAAATTAAACTTCCTTTTAATCTATTCTAAGGTAATTAATATGTAATATTATGAAAAAATGAAGAATATAAAAAGAATCATTTACTTTCATAATCTGTTAAAAACTCATTAATCCTCTCAGAAACAACAAAAAGTTAAATATGACTGCCATTAAAAAATAAAGTGTAATATTCTGTTATTAAATAACTTACGTAAACTGACATTCAATGTCCTTTTCAAATGTAGTTTTGTTGATTCCAGTTCCAGGTTTACAATTTAAACCTTCTCCAAGAATACATATAACTGAAAAATTTTAAAAAATAATTACTTATATAATTACTTAATATTCCTCATGTTTGAAGACATACTACATAACTTTATAAAAAATATATATTCTAAACTCAAAAAATAAATTACAAGTAAAACTATATTATTGATATAATAAAAATTATTCTTTAATTTCATGAAAAATATTAAGAATAAAGTTGTTCTCAGTACTTTTAAATTCTACAAGATTCTATGTATCTTTTAATTTTATTTTATGTCAAATAACTTCCAATCATGCCTAATTATTGAAAAACTTCATATTAATAATATACAGTAACAGTACATAAAAAGCTCAGTTATGAGGATTAAAAATATATCTTAACTATAAATTACTAACAATTAATTTATGAATTCCTTATGAAAATTTATAATCTTTTAAGCAAATACATAATAAAAACAGTAGTTACTAACTTAAGATACTAATAAAGGAGGATATGAAATATTCAAATACCATAATTTCGCACATATAATCTGCAGGCATGATTTTTTATTTAAAAAATTTCATAAATCATCAGATAGTCTACACCACCAGATAATTTGCGGACTACGAGCTAAATTTACGAGCAAAACTATTTATTTTAGTAAGACAGTTTAATATCATTTTAAGAATAAAAACCTAAGTACAGTAGAGTGCCAAAAAGTATGGATTAGACTCAATTTCACCTTTATGAAATAATTTCTTCTGTCATAGCTTCGGAGACGAATTTTAATGGAAGAAACAGAGCAGCATACATTTCTCTGTTCGAGAACAAAGCTATGTAAATCGTCTTCTAATGCAGGCCACTATATTTTCCCACGAGGATGGATCGCTTTCTTCTCATATTTTTAATGTTTCCTTTCGCTTGTGCCAATTTCTTACTGTCTTCTCGTCGACCTTCTGAATTAATTTCAGCTTGAAATCAGCAAAAAAACTTTAACGATGTTTTAAAGACATAATGAATGACCAATATTACCACAAATCTAAACTTTGAAAACAAAACACTTTGATATGAATGATCCTTGTGGTCAAATCAGCTTCGACCCTTAACCTTTGATCTAGAACCCATCCACTCGGTATTGTCAATCAGAACTGTAAATAGTGGCTATCGATATTTTTCTCGTACTGCAGGACACAATTTAAGATTGTGCTACTTCTGACTACTGATTCATTCTGCTTTATGGGTTTTTTTTTTTTTCATGGTTTATTATCAATACGATACAATGTTTTCTTGGCATCTCATGAGTTGTGCTTTTGTTTGATCATCAGGCATTCACCAACGTGCTTTTTTTTACTATTTCATCCAATTTTGATGATTTGAGCAATGAACAACCAGCAGATAGTCCGTGGCTGAAGAAATTTGCTTTAGAAACACAGATAGTCTGCAGACTATACATGCAAAATTACGGTATATTAAATTATAATATAAACATTGTGATAAGAGAAATAATTTCCAATTAATTACTAAAAGTAACAAAAATTTGCATTTTATTATTTAAAGCCATTTTTACAGTTTTATAGATATATAAAGAACTTATTTCCTTTTACCATATTTCCTTATTAGTCCTAGAGCACTATCCTGTTTTTGTTAATAATCATTACTATTCTAACATCTGCAAGCAGGTCTGTATTATCCCATAGGAAAATTGGGACATTGTCCAGAGCCCTTAGATTACAAAAGTACACAAAACCTCAAAACTAAACTTTGAAACATTATTTGCACATATTACTAATACAATTTTTCAGTTAAAAACAGAGAAATTCCACCATTACAAAAACCCTTACTATTTATTATTTCTATTACCCTAATTTCCTGCCTATAATCCGCATGTACAAATTTCGCATTTTGAGAGAAAAATATTATATAACCCACCATGGTGTATAATCCGCAGATAAAATTTCCAATTTAATTTCATGTGATTCACAGAAAAGAAAGGTATATGGAAAAAGTATTATATCTTTTAGTGTTACAAAATTAAATTTAAACTCTTTTATTTGATAACATTTCTTTAAATTAAAATAAGCAATTTAACAAAGTGAAAATTTGGATAGACTTTTGGAAGAATTTTATATTTAACAGCAAGAACACAGTCTAAAAATTTACATTAAATAAAGATGTTAAAATTTAGAATTCTTAAAATGAATCTTTTTATTTTAATTTAATATGGTTATTTGCAATCTGTATAAAAATTTTAAACTGCAGATATGGCACACCTGGCCAGCTGAAAGTGTAAGGAAAATGAAGAATGAGGCAAAATGCTGCTATTTCACATTATACAAGTATTTTTCTCTAATAGAAATAAATATACAAAATGGAAAATATTAATTTAATCAGGTACTTTTATTCAAACCGTGTGTCCTTGGCTGAAAAGGATTCTTATTCTCATTAAAAAAAACAGTTTCTGTGCAAATAAAAGTAGGTGCAGCCATCTATTATTCTTTAAGAAAAGTATTTGCAAATTTTATTATAAAAATTTTTAATAGATAATATGCGGCGGAGTATAATACACATTAGAAGAAAATATAAGTTTTTTAACGTATAATCCGTGGATTACAGGCAGGAAATTAGGGTAATTTGATATTTACATTACAGGGAGGGAAGGTTTTACTTCTGCAACTGATTGCACTTTCTCCTTGAGGAATTTTAGAAAATTTTTAACCAGGAAACTTTTTTCAAAATCAAGTTATATTTAACCCTCCGAGTGGAAAACACCTAGGTAAAAAGTCTCTAAAAATACGCTAAAGGTTTATTGTGTCAATGGTCATAGCATTCTATGATTTTTTACTTCAGCCTTTGTCGACTAGAATGGAATACGGGAAACTGACCCTCGATATTGTCCCTTTACTTCCTGTTATAAATAGATATTATAGATTGTTAATTTTTAATACACATAAAGCTCGTAAAGTCTCGAAGATCATCCCATAAGAAATAATGGATTTAAAACTACAAATAAAATTATTCATTAAGAAAATTATTTATATTTTTATCCAAGATATTTAAGTTGTGCAATTAGAGATACATCTGTTACCGCAAACGAAATACTTGAAAATAGAGATTTACAAAGCCATGAAAAGCTTTGTGCCTCAGGGAAACGGGGTGTATCCCTCAATAAATGACAGTCAAAGAGGGATGCAGTTTCTAAACAATCAACTTGACACTCCTACCTCAAACACTGGCAGAAAGGTACATTACATCCATTTTCGGAACTTTTTTGGAGGTATAAAATTGTACGTGACAACCACTTTGAAGACACCATCGGTTTGGTGGAATTGTACGTGCTAATCGCTTAGAGGGTTAATAGCTGGGTATCATACAATATTGTTGCTGTGTAAATAAACAACATATTTATTACCGAAAAAATATTCAAACATTCCTTTATCATGAACAGAAAAGGAATCATCTTCCAAAACACTTAACAGAATAAAAGTCATTTAGATGTATATCTCTGCAGTACTCTATAAACAGAAATTTTAATAAAAAATCATTTTTATCTATAAAAAATATATGCATAAATATTTTCCATAAAAATTACACAGTTGTAATTAAAACAAGTAAATAAATTTAAAGTACCTTTCGCAGTATTATTTTCTACACAAGTTGTGGGCTGCTGAGTTTTAGGATTAATTTCTGGAGGTAAACAATGATATCTTGGAAAAGTTAAAAGAAATCTTCCTAAATTTTAATCATTATCTTAAATTACAAAAAAAAAATATTCATAGCATTATATTCAGCTACATTAAAAAATCAGTTTTATCTATAAAAAATACATGCATAAATATTTTCCATAAAAATTATACAGTTGTAATTAAAACAAGTAAATAAATTTAAAGTACCTTTCGCAGTATTATTTTCTACACAAGTTGTGGGCTGCTGAGTTTTAGGATTAATTTCTGGAGGTAAACAATGATATCTTGGAAAAGTTAAAAGAAGTTTTCCCAAACTTTAATCATTAAATTACAAAAAAAAAATATTCATAGCATTATATTCAGCTACATTGTTATGTATATATATATATAGTCAGTCAAACTTGGAGTGCAGAATAAGTCTAAATGCACGAACAATGTTTGGGAGACATTTAGGCAATTATAGGGAATTCTTGTCAAAGTTTATAAAAAATAAATACATAAAAAAGTAACGAAAAAATATTTTGGCTAGCAACTATAAAGTCAGTCAAACTTGGAGTGCAGAATAAGTCTAAATGCACGAACAATGTTTGGGAGACATTTAGGCAATTATAGGGAATTCTTGTCAAAGTTTATAAAAAATAAATACATAAATAAAGGAACAAATATTTAGGCTAGCAATTATATAGTCAGTCAAATTTGGAGTGCAGAATAAGTCTAAATGCACAAAGTTTGGAGAAATTTAGGCAGTTATGGGGAATTTTTGTCAAAGTTTATAAAAAATAAATACATAAATAAGTAACAAACAAATATTTTGGCTAGCAACTATAAAGTCAGTCAAACTTGGAGTGCAGAATAAGTCTAAATGCACGAACAATGTTTGGGAGACATTTAGGCAATTATAGGGAATTCTTGTCAAAGTTTATAAAAAATAAATACATAAAAAAGTAACGAAAAAATATTTTGGCTAGCAACTATATTTAAGCACCACTACCACCACCTTTTGTTTTCTTTGCAGGGAATCATTTTCAAACGGTTTCTTCTTCATATTTTACTGAAATCAGCAAAAGATTGCACATGGAAAATAGCAGTTTCTCTCTTATTTGCCATTTCTACCCCATAAAACATGACCTGGGAAAAGGCAAAAACAGCTCCTCTTCTCCCAAACGGAAATTACTAGATGCTGTTGAGCTGATATCAAGACTTTCAATGATGAGTAGTAAATAATATACATGAATTTTATTTTGGGAAACCTTGAAAATTTCAGTTTAGAACATTATGTTGTATTGTTTTGCTATACAAGGGCTAATGAGAATGAAACCTACTGCTTAAAGCTGATTCTGAATAGCTGCAATGATCTGCAAAGAAATTTTGGATAAAACAAACTCTGTTCTGAAGAAATATTAAACCCTGAAATAATTTTTACACCTCTGAATCATATTAAAACTTGCATACTAAATTTTCTGTTCAATTTGAGATTTTAAAGGTGAAGATTTTTACACATTTTCTATATAAACAAATAAAAGTATTAATATACACTCAAGAGCAAAAAACATTATGACCACCCCTACATTTTGCAATGAACTCGCCTGGATGACGTGGAAGGCACACGATCAGTTGGAAGTGGTATTTAACTGCTGCTGGAGAATCTGAAGAATCATTTTTTCACTTACTTCTTTGTGTGATAGGAAAAGCTGCAGATCTAAGCAATTTTGATAGAGGACATACTGTAATGGTTCAATGGCTCGGAACAAGTATTTCAGAAACTGCACGACTCGTGGTTCGTTCGCGATCTACAGTTGTTAATACTTATGCAAAGTGGATGAATGACAGTGAAACCAGCAGTAATTGACATGGTATTGGACGTCCATATGCTATCAAAAAAAGGGTTAAGGATACTGTCTGGTATGGTAAAGCAAAACCGGAACCAGACAGTGGCTCAGCTGACAACCCAATACAATGCAGGGCCAAGTAGAATAGTATTGGAGCACACTGTTCAGTGGACACTGTTGGATATGAGGCTATGCAGCAAATATATCACTCATGTGCCTTTACTGGCCAAGCATCATCGCCAGCTGCACCTACTCTCGGCCCGGGAACATCACGACTGGTCCATGGTTCAGTGGGAGAGAGTTGCCTGGTCAGATGAATTATGGTTTGTCATTGATCACGTCGATGTCGTGTCAAGATACACCATCCTTAAGGCACACAGTTGCTCCCTTAATGTACAGTAGGTCATACACAGGCCGAGGTGGCGGTATTGCACTTTGGGGAGGCATTCTCTTGGGTGTCTCTGAGACCTGTGGTTGTGGTAGAGCAGACCATGAATGCTACAGGGTATCTGAACATCATTGCGAACCAGTTGTACCCTTACATGACCTCTGTTTTTCCAACTAGATATGGAATGTTCCAACAGGACAACACCCCATGTTACAAGGCAAAAATTGTGTTGGAGTGGTTCCAGGAACATGATGCTGAATTCCAGTTAATGTCCTAGCCACCTAACTCACCGGATCTCAATCTGATAGAACACATTTGGGATATCATGGGACGGCAGCTCAGAGTTCAAAGACTACCAACTGACAATATCTCAGATTTTCGTAACCGTTGCTTAAACATCTGGTACAATCTGTCTCCAGCCATCTACCAAGGCGGGTTGAAGCTGTATTGTGCACCAAAGGTAGGCCAACTTGTTATTGACAAGTGATCATAATGTTTTGACTCTTGAGTGTATATAGAGAAAAAAAGTGAGCTATAAAAGAATAAAAATTAAATAAGAAACTACACTATTAAAATATAATTTTTCTTTTAACAAATTCACTAAGGAAAAATCATTCTGATTATAAAATTTGAGTCTAGGAATTAAAGCACTATGAAGTCATTATCCTTCAAAACCAATGACACAAATTATATAGTTTAAAATCAGATTTAAACTTTATAAGTAACACCAGCATGGATAACAGGATTTATATAGGCTTTTGAAAGTGAAAACTAAGTTTCAGGAGACTTTTAAAGGAATCTTTCAACTTCTTTGAGGACTTTTCCAAAACAGAAAAGTACAGTTGAGAAAACTTTTTATTCAGATTTATAATTTTGACTGCAACTCCTATCTCAGTTCAACTAAAATATTGATGAAAACAATTACCATTTTTTCTTATACTACACAGGGTTGATCCTTTTGCCAGCAAAAAAATATTTTTGCCAGAACTGTGGCAAAAACTGGTAAAAACTGGCAAAAATAAAAATTTGCATGAATAAATCTAGTGATACAGGTTATATGTAAAAGAATCATAACAACAAATAAAATAAAATGTTTCTTAGTAAAAATACAAATGAATAAACAAAAATTATATTATTTTATTTTATTTTTGCACTACTCTTATCTCTCTCCGCTAAAAAATTTTCATGCACCTGCACTTCCATTCATCATTTACAAACCAGTTAAAACAAGAAACCCACCAGTTTCTATCCTGAGTTAATCAAGTGTTGATCCTCCCTCAAGTGTAATTTTTTGTATTATAAAAAAATAAAATGTAAATAAGAATTTTAAAACTCCACTTATTTGAGCATAATATATTAATAAATATTTACTTATCACTATTGCTTGTATTTAGAATTTCTGAAATATTGCATTATGTTAATTGATTAGGTTGACATTTTAAAACTGGAAGTGTTTGTTTATAACTTCTGTCATTTTGTAATATTGTTAATTTATTGCAGCATAAAAATCAGACTAACAATTTGATTTTTTTCAATTAAAGATTTTTTTTAATGATGAAATTTATAATTTTGCAGAAATTAAAATGAGAATATGTGGTCATCCTAATGTTGAGCCCAAGTGTCTTCAAAGAATGAATAACCGCACCAACACTGAAACACAGCTGACTCTTTTCACAACAAATGTCTATTAAGACATGGGCAGTAGTCAGATTGCAATTCGGGTAAAGAGGATAAACTAAAGGCCCAACACATGCCATACAGCATGAAGATGAACACTGTTGAACCTAACAAAAGCCGTCTGATCTCGCCTATTACTTGCTAAAAACAAAGTAGCCTCTGGGGGGTACAATCATAATACTCAAGTACGGAGACCTTTTATTTCTAATTAAGGGATTATTTGACCCAAAAGGCAAGTTCCGAGAAAGAAAATGAGATCAATAGATCCCTTAAGGTTGCCTTCCCTGGCCAGTGCATCTGCAATCCCCTACCGTAAACATTCATGTGCGATGGATACATATTATGGACAACCCAAATGTTAAACCTTTGTTCTGTCACCATTCATCCAGGTGTTGAATAAAACTTCGGCTTTAGATCCAGATTGTGAGTATTGACATCCTCATTGACAGAATAATTCTAAGTATTTTAATAGCTCTTAGTTCGTCCGAAAACCTAAGCCGAATGTATAATTTCTCCTACTACGTCTAATACTTCTCCCCTGCCTGATGAACATGTCGCTGTCCAATATAGTATCCTCATTCCCGTTATCATCAATGTAAATATATTACACATCACAGGTAATATTACTAGTATTTTCAAAAACTTGCAGTCTAAGATAACCCATGCATTTCTTGCCTTTGTTAGTGTAAGGGCATAATTCAGAAAACTCGATTGTAAAACAACGCAGCAACCCCAACAGAGCAAGCCAGATGGTGATGTTCTAATTCATATTGCACCCAACCCTCACTTTCAGACTGACTAATCGAGCTTTCCGTCTTAAATTAACGATTGTTGTTCCAGCTACCCACTAACTAGAGATTAGAGGACTAGCGCACTAACTAGAGGTTTTGAGCTGATCATTGTAACTGAGGAGCTTAGAAATTGTGGACCAGGAGACGCCTACTCCCAATCCTAACGGGTTGATGGTCAGCTTCATACAGAACGATGTCCCTAGGACAAATAACTAACGGAGAACAATAATGATTCTGCCAGAAGAAAGCTTTACTTTTTCTAGTCTATCTACAGATTTCGTTGTAATAAAATTGATTTCGTCGCCTTAAAAATGCAAATTCATTCCACTGAAATTAGTGAATTAATCGGTCGTTAGCAACACCGATTTTAAATTATAGTTATCTTTCTCTGGTAGTTACAACCTTCTCTTTGAGAAACTCAAGCAAAGTCGAAAAGATTTTAGAACTTATTAAAAGTTTAGAACGGATCTTGGCTTATATGGCCTTGAGACCCTCCATGCTTCTACTGGTGTTGGTAGTAGGTAGATCGCAAATATTGGGCCAGCCCTCTTCAAAATACCCTCGGAGAGCGCCCGTAGCACCGCAAGGGCAACTGGCGGGCGAACGCATCAAAGTAGCGGTCGTAAGGGGAATTTGAAAGAATATTAGATGCTCTAGCGAATTTCTTGATGTCAAAATTAGAGAGGGTGGCATAAACCACAGGGGCAAAGAGAGGGCTATTCTGTAGACAGAAGAATTTTGATTGTGGCATTTCGAGACGGAAGGAGGAGCAGGAAATTTTGAGAGGTGACAGTCATAGTCCTAGACCCCGGAACCATCACTCATAACTCACTGCGATGGAACTTTGGCCTACCCTGCAGAACATCTGTGACTCGGATTGCTCAAAATATACCCATTGAGACCTCGCATTAGTTTAAGGAGCAAAAAAAAAAAACCTAGACCGTAAATACAAAGCACAACTTATTTGGGCAGGCCCTATGGAAAGCGAGCGAACCTCGGTGTGTACAAGAAAACAATTGTATTCTACATCATTCTCCTTGCATAACTGCCCGAATAATCGATCTTTGAGAGCATCATCTCGAATTCGTTTTCAGCATAGATAACATATGCAAATGACTGATGGAAATGATCACTGATATTTTTTACAGTTATATTATGTCTGAGTCACGCAGAGAACATCTAAAATACCTGGTATTTCCCTCTTGAAACAGGCGATGATGATTCACCATTGCAGAATTCCATCAGTAAAAATAGAAATAATGTTCACAAGAGGAATAGTTTTATCTCTAAAATAATATCTAACAGCATTAAAAATAGATTTATCTTTACACATCTGCAATCAAACTTCTTGCAAAAACATTTCTTAAATGATTTTTTTCTTCCTTTATAAACCAATAGTCTCGTTAGTTGGTTAGATTGATTAATCAACTTAAGAGAATTCGATGAGTGTCAGAAGTTTGCATAAGGATACTTTAGCCTTTTCAGCAACCTCATCAATTCGTCGTCTTACCATTGCTAACAGGGACATTTTTCATTTCATTGCCAGCGATTGAATGGTATAAAACTATTTCTAAAACTTCCTTCAAGGCCGGCAGCATCAACTCTTTGTTGATGATATGACTTTTCGCCAATTTAACAATTCATTTTTGTATAATGTAAGAAGCTATCAATACGCTGCATTTTAGTGATGAGTTTGCTGCTGCTATCGAAACTTGTCCTTGATTTTCGCTAAAAACCATAAAGTATTATTTTTTTGTCTGGAGGAACATTTTGCAAATACTTCTGGAAAAAAAATGAGATTCCATTGCCTCAGAAGGCAGCACTTTGTTAAATAAATAAATAAATAAATAATATAAAACGCTAATTTGACAGTAATTGAACAATTCCAAGAACAGGCACTGTATCAACGGGCATTTCTTTTCGGTAACAGATAACGTTTGAGGCAGCAAAATAGGATGTGAGAAAAACAACTCAGAAGAAATTCTCAAAACTCATAGTTACCAATACAATAGCAATATTCTTACTAGGGTTGACTTTTAAGTTTTTACAAAAATTAGGACGAAAAAGAATTTTTGGGAAACAAGCTGTTTTATTACTTTTCAAAATATTTGCCTTTAAGATTTATACATTTTCCAATTTGTTCAAACCAATTCTTGAAACAGTTTTTCCCTTCTGAAATTGATATCTCAGAAACATAGTTTTGTAAGGGATCAACAGCGTCTTCAGTTGATGAAAATCGCTGCCCACACATTTTTTGTCTGACATAAGGGAACAAGAAAAAGTCGTAAGGCAACAAATCAGGAGAATATGGGTAATGGGACATTAATTCAAACAATTTCTTCAAATAATCAATTGTTTTACTTGCTGTGTGGGAACTGACGTTGTCGTGATGAAGAATTATGCATCGATTTTGTTGTTTTTCCTGATTTAGTTGATGACTTTTGGCAAAAAAAATTCTGTATACTATTTAGCGTTAACAGTTTTTTTTATCCTCTAAAGCAGGAATAGACAAACGTTTTCGGCCGCGGGTCAAAAATCGAAAAAAAAAAGTTTGGCGGGCAAGATAAATTTTTCTAAAATTTTAAAAACAATATACAAGTACCTAACGGTTTAAATACGTTAATGAGATGAATAAAATTGCGATTTCATTTTTAAAAGTTTTTTATGCTGAGGTTCGAAGTGAGATGGACTGATTTTAAGGAACGATGCTAAATGCTCATCTGTCAGTCTACTTTTGAAATTATTCTTTTTAAGGTTCAAAATTAAAAGCACCTCTTCACATTTGGGAACCACCAGAAAATAATTCGCAAAGACTGCATATCGACTATGCTGGTCCTTTCATGAAACATTATTTTTTTATTGTTGTAGATGCACTTTCAAAATGGCCAGAAATATTTGCAATGAAACAGGCTCCTACCAGTTCAAGCACTATTTTCTCTCTTGAAGAAAATTTCAGTCGCCATGGAATACCAGAAATCCTAGTATCTGGCAATGCATCAATTTTCAAATCCAAAAAATTCCAAGATTATTGTAAGAATTACAGTATTAAACAACGCCTCATTTCACCAGGCTATCCAGCAACTAACGGACAAGCAGAAAGATATGTTCAAATATTAAAAACAAAATTACAGGGCATGAAATTTTATCCGGGCTCGCTTCATAGTAAGTTGTATAAACTTCTTTTTCTATACAGAATAACTCCACTTAACAACGGACGAGTTCCACCAGAAATGCTTTTCGGAAGAAATTTAAGATCAGGATTTGATTTACTTAAACCTACATCAAGACTGAAAAATAATGCCTCGCAGCCGCATTTTAACAAAAGTTACAAACTGGGAGGAAGATTTCAATCTCATAACTATACATCATACGCAAAATGGAAACACGGTATTATTGTTGAGAAGCTTTGAAGACTTCATTACCTTGTAGAATTAGACGATGGATACATTATCAAACGGCATTTTAATCAACTTAGACCATGCCAAGTTGAAAAATCTATAACCTCATCTGCAGATTTTTCTAGATCCAGAAGAGTTCACTTCTCACTTCCAGCATCCAGTTCTTCGGCAGTATCCTCCAGTCCTTCCAGTGGTCTCACTCTTCAACGTTGCAACGAAGTTCCTTCTCAGCCGTCAAAAGATTCCACTTTCCAGAGCGACACAAACCTCCAAGGAGATCCTATATTACAGAGTATTCCGGATTCTCAATGACCTGATGTTTCGAAAGCAGCTTCGAGGAAAAGTAGCCATCCATTCCAGCTTAGAAGATCAACCTGTCAACGTAAACCAGTCATCAAACTAGATTCCTCTTTAACGCATTTAGACTTTAAAATTAAATTTCAATTTGCTTACTAGTTTTGTATTTGTATATATGTAAATATTTAACATTTTTAATAAGCCACGGAGAATTGTTGTATTTTTTCCTTTTGTTAGTACATCTCAACTCCACTCTTCTGTTACTTCCTCTGTATGACGAGTGGAACGAGTAGATCGGGACAGCCAATTTTGGTGCCACACTTCCGGTAGAAATTGCTTGGCTTACTGGTACCATCTATTAACTAAAAACCTATTTAAGTAATCGTGAGCTCGAGTCGAGGATTCTTAAACATGGAAGGTGAAGCAAATGTGGATAGCGGAGGTTTAAGCTGCACAATTTGTGACAAAATCTCAAATAAATAAGATTTATTTGTTTTAAATTGTATGATATTTTACTTTTTAAAATCATTAACAATAACTGGTAAAAATATGCAATCACATTGCATTATTCAAACAATGTAGTTGTAGTTAATATATTGAATAATGGCGCCAGTGAGCCAAGCAATTTTCTACCAGAAGAGTAGCACTAAAAGTGGCTGTCCAGATCCACCCGTTCTGTAAGTCAGTTCTATTCGATCCGGATTCCATTATGTAACGTGCTTATTATGCTTTCAATAAAACATTAAAAAATAAAAACATACCATCTTACTGAGGTATTATTCACAAAAACAATGCCTTTTCCCTTGTCCCCATCCGAACGTAATTTCTAGCTACCGCCCTGAGCCTAACCCATAGAGATGTAAAAAACCCGGAATTTTGGGAACTTTGGAAGAAATCATTTTAACAATGTTTATTTTTTCAACAGTGACTATTTAAAATCCACTATTATTTTAAGCATATATATTTCTTAATATGTTTATTTATATATATAGATATATATATTATATTAATATATATATTATATATATTATATATATCATTATATTTTTATTTTATATATATATTTATATATATATATATATTATAGTATATATATATATATTTTACTTTTTGGCTATATTATATATATATATATATATATATATATATATATATATATATATATATATATATATATATATATATATATATATAAGAAATATTAGCCATGAGGATTTAAAGGATTTTATAGTAGTACTTATGTCATTAATTACCCTGTTAGTCTTCTCAAACACAAAACTGGTTGCTTCAATTTTAATTGCTAATATAATAATTATATACATTATTTTTTTTATCATTATTTATTATGTAAATTGCTTTATGCTAAACTCCCCCTCCCCAATTATAATATAAAAATAAATAGCTTTTGATTTAAAATAACAGTTTATTATTTTTTGTAAGGCATATATCATTTAAAGGTGTCATCAAATGACTGTTGTATTTTGTGTCCAATTCTTACACACGCACATATTATATATATATATATATATATATATATATATATATATATATATATATGTGTGTATATATATATATATATATATATATATATAATATATATATATATATATATATATATATATATACATATATATATATACATACATATATATATATATATATATATATATATATACATATATATATATATATATATATATATATATATATATATACATACATATATATATATACATACATACATACATATATATATATATATATATATATATACATATATATATACATACATACATACATATATATATATATATATATATATATATATATATATATATATATATATATATATATATATATATATATATATATATATATATATATATATATATATATATATATATATATATATAGAGAGAGAGAGAGAGAGAGAGAGAGAGAGGTGTTATCCAATAAAAATAATGATTTATGGTTTTTGTATCACTGCAGATTATTGCCTGATATTTATGTAATAATAAATATATTGGATATTTCTCAAAGGAAAAATATACTCATACTTTCATGCTAAACATGATACCTCGCCAAATATAGTTAGTTAATCCCAATTATTCATTTTTTTTCATGGCTTATAATAGTTAAATTTTGTGAAAATATCAACTTTTCAGGTCTACAACAAAGACAGAAAAAATGGTAGTTCTCATTTTTTCATAGGAATTGGCGACTTCAAAATACTTCAAAATTCTTATGTTTTGGAAATTTTCGAAATTCCCTTCTCAAAAAACCTTTTTTTCCGTGTTTAAACCGGGATTTTTTGACTGCTCACAACTAGAGATGTAAAAAACTCGGAATTTTGAAGAGGTGGGTATGAACCCGGAATTTTGGGAACTTTGGAAGAAATCATTTTAACAATGTTTATTTTTTCAACAGTGGCTATTTAAGAACTAGCATACTATTTC
>CM063507.1:92772942-92785442 GCA_032207245.1 Pardosa pseudoannulata | reverse complement strand
CACTTTTACTCGTGTATAACCAACATCTGCTAGAACACAAAGCCTGCGAACATACGTCATCAAAACGGTTGACGTCACAAATTCAAGTCCCTTCAAATTTTCTGGCATCAGCGTAATACAATGTACTGAGTCTTCAAAGTAACGGGCTATGTACCGAGTTTGAACACTGTAATGTCAAAGTCAGGCTTTGTTAATATTTATTTATAGATATATTGATGACATTATTTTTCCCAAGTGTTGTTAAAAAACGGAAAAATTTTAGATATGCAGTAAAACAAATTATTGATGTAGAATCAAAATATAAATTGGCTTTTAATAATGCTCATTAACTAATGGCTTTTAACATCATTACTGTTAAATTATATAAAATTCTGAACCACTGCATCGAATAATTCTATTAAAATATGTATAATCTCAATACTTGTTATATATCTGCATATGAGTGTTTGTGTGTGTGTGTGTGTGTTTATTTATATAATTGTAAACAATTTGTATTCTGAATTTCTACATTTTACAAAAATAAGCAATCAAAGACACTTGTAAATTTAGAACAAATGCATTATAGACGCCGGCCCCGTCTGCCATGGTTTTTTTATTTTCCAACCAACAGAAAAACCCGTGTTTGAAAACTCGCCAAGTAAAAAAACATGGCGGCTTTACGCGTTTTTCACAATTTATTTTAAAATACTATATATTGTGTTTATTCTGTTGATATATATCATAAATATTACTAATCTGTTATTTATTTTTTAAATAACGTAAAAAATGATAATTATTATGCTAATTTTACGTTAATAATGCTTTAAATTGTTAATCTGTTCTTTTTCTTTTAAAGTTTAGTTTTGTGAATTTTGTGTTTCAAATATGCCATGTGACCATGTGTATATATATATATATATATATATGTGTATATGTATATATATATATATGTATATATGTGTATATATGTGTATATGTATATATATATGTATATATATATATACATATATATACATACATATATATACATATATATATATACATACACCCCTCAGGGGCTTACTCAATTTTTGAGTGAGTACGGGGTGTGGCTTCCCCGAGGTACCTGAGCCAACCCACTGTCCGGGGGTATAACTGGATACCCCTGCCTCCAGGGGGTTTATAAATATGGAGGCCTGGTCCTCCAGGTTGGGGGTTGGGCGTGAGGCTAACAACCTCACCCCAGAAAAAATTTAAGGTTCAGAAATCTCAAGAAGCAAAAACCGGACGGATCACATGGAGACGACCTGGACTGAAAACGGTACTGAGTATTGGATCATGGAATGTACGAACTCTCTATAGAAGTGGAGCTCTGAAAAATCTTATGGAGGAGGTGGAAAGATATAGAATAGATATTTTGGCTGTGCAGGAGATGAGATGGGTTGGAAGAGGCAAACTGGACAAAAGAAATGGCAGTGTATATTACAGTTGTCATGATAATAAACACAATTTTGGCACAGGATTTGTGGTGAATAAAAGAACAAGAGATAAAGTTATAGATTTTGAGCCAGTGAACGAAAGAATATGTAGAATTAGGGTCAAAGCCAACCCCCATAATTTGAACATCATTTGTGTGCATGCGCCAACAGAGGATAAGGAGGAACTTGAAAAAGAGTTTTTTTATGAGAAATTGGAAGAAATTTATCATAAATGTCCACAAAGTGATATTAGATTGGTGATTGGAGACTTGAATGCAAAAGTTGGTAGAGATGATAATACACGTGATTTTACTGGAAAACACAGCCTACATCATGAGTTTAATGACAATGGAAATAGGCTTTTGGACTTTGTAATAGGAACAGAAATGATCATAGGAAGCACGTGTTTTGAGCACAAGGATATACACAAATATACATGGCGCTCACCAGATGGAAATACAGTAAATCAAATTGACCATGTTTTAATCGACAAGAGACACAAAAGTAACTTACTGGATGTAAGAAGCTACAGAGGAGCAAATGTTGACTCTGATCATTACTTGGTTATAGCAAAGACGAGAGGAAAGATTTCAAGGCGCTTCTACAAAAGGAAAGAACAAAAGGAAAAGGCATTGGATACAGATGCTTTGAAGTCACCGAACATAATGAATATGTATAGAAATAAAGTTAAAGACAAACTCTCATCTATAGAAGATGGGAATGATAATGCACACTGTTGGGAAAATCTCAAACCCATCATAATTGATGCTGCTAGAGAAACTCTGCCAACCATTGAAAAAAAGAAATCTAGGGATTGGTTCGACGAAGAGTGTAAAATAATTAACGAAAAGAAAAACCGAGCATACAGTCAGATGGTACAGAAACGTTACACCAGAAACGCAGAGGAAGAATATAAAGTAATCAGAAGACAGGAGAAAAAATTATTCAAACAGAAGAAAAGAAAGCATTGGGAGGAGATATACAAAGAAATTGAGCATCTTAAAAAGCAAAAAGAAGCGAGGAAGTTTTATAATGTAGTAAACAATGCAAGAAGAGAGTTCTGTCCTAGAACTCTCACCTGCCGGGATGAAAATGGTGAACTTCTGAATGAAAATGCTGAAATATTAAGAAGATGGAGAAATCATTTCAAAACTGCTCTGGAAGGTAAAGATAATATAGAGGGAATGGAGGAAGATATAAACACCACCCTACAGGATGAAGAACTAGAAATACCTTCCATAGATGAAGTTAAAGAGCTATAAGTAAGCTAAACAACAACAGTTCGGCAGGACCGGATGGTATCAAAGCCAAGCTCCTGAACATTAAGGAGCCTAAACTCATCGAAGAAATTCACACCATAATCGTTGGCGTCTGGACCATGGAAAAAATGCCCATTGAATGGGAGGATGGTTCCATTTGCCCAATATACAAGAAAGGGGACAAGCTAGAGTGTAAGAACTACAGAGGAATTACACTCCTCAACACAGCTTACAAGATATTCTCGAACATCTTAGCAGAACGACTCTGCTCTTACACTAACTCTGTAATTGGGGAATATCAGTGTGGATTTCAAAAGGGCAGATCATCCACTGACCAAATCCACTGTATTAGACAACTACTTGAGAAAACCAGAGAGTATAACATCGATACTTTTCATCTCTTCATTGACTTTAGAACAGCGTACGACAGTATAAACAGAGAAAAATTATACCAAGCAATATTGGAATTAGGAATACCCAAAAAATTAGCTAACCTCATAAAAAATTAAACAAAGTTAAATGCAGAGTGAAGCTAGGATCGGAGCTATCAGACGCTTTTTATACTGATAAGGGACTTAAACAAGGAGACTCCCTATCGTGTCATTTATTTAATATAGCCCTAGAGAAAGCAGTAAGAGATTCTGGTATACAAACCAAGAAGACAATTTTTACTAAATCGGTACAACTGCTAGCATATGCTGACGATATTGATATTGTTGGAAGAACAAAAACAGCTACAATTGAAGCCTTCTGTGCACTTGAGGCGGCTGCAAAAAACATAGGATTAACGGTAAATGAAGAAAAAACTAAATTTATGGTGGTAACAAGTAGAACTTCCAATCTACAGCCTCTGAGAATAAATGAATACGAATTTGAACAAGTAAACCAGTTTAAATACCTAGGCACTATAGTTAACATAAATAATGACGTAAAAACTGAAATTAAAGAGAGAATTAACATGGCTAATAGATGCTACAATGGTTTACGGAACCAGTTGAAATCTAAGTACATCAGCAGCAAAACTAAAGTACAACTATATATAAAACACTAATTAGACCAATAGTACTCTATGGCAGCGAATGCTGGACCATCAACAAAGAAGACGAGGAGAAGCTGCTAACTTTTGAGAGAAAGATCTTAAGAAAAATCTATGGAGCAACGAGAGAAAATGGGGTATGGAGAATTCGATATAATCACGAACTCCAACTAAAATACAGGGAGCCCAACTTAGTAAAAGTTATAAAGGCCTCCCAAATAAGGTGGCTAGGGCACATCTACCGATATGATGAGGAGAACCCGGTTAGAAGGGTGACTTTCCAAACACCTGAAGGAAAGAGAAGGAGAGGTAGACCAAGAACAAGATGGTTAGACAGAGTGGAGAAATGGTTATTGGATGTGGGAGTAAACCGATGGAGGAACTTGGCGTCGAATAGATCTGGATGGAGAAAGCTAACGGAGACAGCCTTGGCCGGTAACCGGCTGTAGAGCTTGTGAAGAAGAATATATATATATATATGTATATATATATATATATATATATATATATGTATATGTATATATATATATGTATATATAATATATATATAATATATATATATATATATATATATATGTGTGTGTGTGTGTGTGTGTGTGCGTATACAAACCGTATGTTGTTTCATTCTGTTGAAGTTTTGTATCTTATTTTTTATTAAGTTATATTCTTTTGCTTTTCTAGTCTTTAGTAAGTCCGAAAATGGAAATGCTTCTCCTGCTCTTCAGGCAGTTCGAATTCGGAGAGGTATTTAGTTATATCTGTTTAGTTGGAATATGAAAAATTGCCTTATAACAGCTTTGACTATATCAAAAACACTTCCAGTTGTAATACTTCCAAAAATTTATTCTATTGGAAACTATATTATTATTTTGTTGAAAATCTACACTCAAAAGCCAAAACATTATGATGACCCCTACATTTTGCAATGAACTCGCCTGGATAACGTGGAAGCACATGATAAGGTGGAAGTATTATTTAACTGCTGCTGGAGAGATTGAAGAATCATTCTTTCACTTATTTCTGTGTGTCATGGGAAAGGCTGCGGATCTGAGCGATTTTGATAGAGGGCAGATTGTAATGGATCGAAGGATCGGAACAAGTACTTCCAAAAACTGCCCGACTCGTGGGTTGTTCGCGATCTACTTTGTTAGTACTTATGCAAAGTGGATAAATGACGGTGAAACCAGCAGTAGACGACAGGGTGTTGGACGTCCACATGCTATCAAGGAAAAGGTCGTCGGAGACTGTCTCGCATGGTGAAGCAAAACCGGAGTCAGACAGTGGCTCAGCTGACAACCCAATACAATGCAGGGCCAAGTAAAATAGTATCGGAGCACACTGTTGGATATGGGGCTACGCAGCAAACGTCCCACTCGTGTGCCTTTGCTGACCAAGCGTCATCGACAACTGCGCCTACGCTGGGCCCGGGAACATCGCGACTGGTCCATGGATCAGTGGGAGAGAGTTGCATGGTCAAATGAATCACGGTTTCTCCTTCATCATGCCCATGGCCGTGTCAGGATACGCCGTCTTCCAGGCGAACAGTTGCTCCCTCAATGTACAGTAGGTCACACACAGGCCGGTGGTGGCGGTATTATGCTTTGGGGGACGTTCTCTTGGGCTTCTCTGAGACCCGTGGTTGTAGTAGAGCAGTCCATGAATGCTACAGGTATCTGAACATCATTGAGGACCAGTTTAACCCTTACATGGCCTCTGTTTTACCATCTGGAAATGGAATTTTCAAACAAGACAAAGCCCCGTGTCACAAGGTTAAAATTGTATTGGAGTGGTTCCAGGAACATGATGCCGAATTCCAGTTAATGTCCTGGCCGCCTAACTCACCGGATCTCAATCCGATAGAACACATTTGGGATGTCATGGGACAGCAGCTCAGAATTCAAAGACCACCCATTCGCAATATCTCGGATTTGTGTAACCGTTGCCTAATGGTCTGGTACAATCTGTCTCCGGTCATATACCAAGGACTTGTGGCATCCATGCCAAGGCGTGTTGAAGCTGTGTTGCGCTCCAAAGATGGGTCAATAGATGGGCCATAAATCAATAGATGGGTCAGGTGGTCATAATGCAAATTATATTAGTGTATTATTTTGCGAGTTATTAACGAATTATATCAGGTACTAAAATCCAAATCCAAACACTTTTGAATATGTTACTGATTTTTTCTTTATCATTCACTTGTTTACCTTATTTTTATATATTTATCTTATTTTGCTTTTTTAGACTTTGGTGAGTCAGAAAATGGAAATTCTTTTCCTGCTCTTCAGGCAGTTCGAATTCGGAGAGGTATTTAGTTATATCTATTTAGTTTGAATAATAAAAATTGCCTTATATCAGCTTTGAGACTATCAAAAACACTTCCGGGTGGTACTACTTCCAAAAATTTATTATACTGCAAATTATATTATTATTTTGTTGAATATTTATTATTTTGTGAATTATTAACGAATTATATCAAGTACTAAAATCCAAATCCAGGCACTTTTGAATACGTTAGTGATTTCTTTTATCATTCATTTGTTTACCTTATTTTTTATTTATTTATCTTATTTTGCTGTTTTAGACTTTGGTGAGTTAGAAAATGGAAATTCTGCTCCTGCTCTTCAGGCAGTTCGAATTCGGAGAGGTATTTAGTTATATCTGTTTAGTTTGAATAGTAAAAAGTGCCTTATAACAGCTTTGAGACTATCAAAAACACTTCCGTGTGTAATACTTTCAAAAATTTATTATATTGGAAATTATATTATTTTGTTGAAAATTTATTATTTTGTGAATTATTAACGAATTATATCCAATACTAAAATCCAAATCCAAACACTTTTGAATACGTTACTGAATTTTTTTTATCATTCACTTGTTTACCTTATTTTTATTTATTTATCTTATTTTGCTGTTTTAGACTTTGGTGAGTTAGAAAATGGAAATTCTTTTCCTGCTCTTCAGGCAGTTCGAATTCGGAGAGGTATTTAGTTATACATGTTTAGTTTGAATAATAAAAAGTTGTTCTAATGCCTTATAACAACTTTGTAACTCTGTCAAGAACATTTCCGGGTGTTACTACTTCCAAAAAATTTATTATATTGGATATTATATTGTTATTTTGTTGAAAATTTATTATTTTGTGAATTATTAACGAATTATATCCCATACTAAAATCCAAATGCAAACACGTTTTCAATACGTTACTGAATTTTTTTTATTATTCACTTATTTAGTTTATTTTTATTTATTTATTTTGCCTTTTTAGAGTTTGGAGAGTCAGAAAGTGGAAATTCTTCTGGTCTTCAGGCAGTTCGAATTCGGAGAGGTATTTAGTTATATCTGTTTAGTTTGAATTATAAAAAGTTGTTCTAATGCCTTATAACAACTTTGAAACTCTGTCAAGAACACTTTTGGGTGGTACTGCCAAAAATTTATTATATTGGAAATTATATTATTACTTTGGTGAAAATTAATTATTTTGTGGAATTATCAACAAACTATATTTAATACTAAAATCCCAACTGAAACACGTTTTCACGCATTGCAAGTACCGGAAAAATAAAATCATGAAGGTCAAAATCTGAAAAGTTCTTTTCATGAAAATAAGTGAAATTAATCAGTGGGAATTCGCAATTAAAATTTACACTTCTTCGCATGCGTATGCTGATAGCAATAACAGCGTTTCTCTACTTATAGGGAATTTCAAGCAGCAATGTACATCTCAACTCATGACGATTTCGGCTTTCGTTTCAAACAAAAGGTCAACATATTGGATGCGTATTGGTTATTGTAAAGGGGAATACGAATAGGAAGAGCATTAAGTAGTTCTTGACATTGTGTCAAATCGTTCTATAGCGAAATCCATTCTTCACGTGTGTTTACTTCTTGCTTGAAGAGTTGTTGGGTCCTACCATATTGCAGTAGAGATATGTCACAGGCGACTTCAGTGCCATAATAACGTCAAAAGTAGCTAGATATCGGAATTTGGTAAGATAAATTCCCTTTTCTGCCGCGTCATAATGACGATATTTGACATCATTATGACGTATATGTCACCTGTAACATATCTCGACTGCAATATGCACTCTTTGCTGATATTTTGTTGCCCGCACAGCTCTGTTTAGCTGCTATCATATGGCGGTCGACGTATGTCGCAGGCGACTTTCGCATCACAATGACATCAAAAGATGGAAATCTAGTACCATTAATTCCCTTCTCTGGCGAATTCTGACATCAATATGACGCGTAAATCGCCTGTGACATATCTCGACCGCAATGTGGTAGCTCACTATTTTTTTTGGCTTGTTTTGAGGAAGATTATATTTGAGCTGTTTCAGTTTGTATTTACAATACTGAAAGCGTACATCGTCAACTTAGACTGCGAAGGGTAGCTGAAGTTGTGAAATGTTGGCAGTTTTATAAGAAAATTATTATTGGTGTTGAGTCTTATTACCAATTTGTGTTTCAGAAGATTGTGCAAACTTGCTATCGATGGGTGGAGAATATTCAGGAAGTGTTGAACTGACTTGTTTACTGGATATTTTATTTCGAGTACATCATAAATAGTTCCGAGAATACAGTTTGTAATCTATCACATACAAAACTGTTTCCTCTCCCTTCTAATCATTGGAGAAAAGTTCACCGTCATCTTTTGACGGGTAACAGTTAGTAGAGTTTTAAATTGCCACTTTTAAATTCATCTGCTTCCCTTTTCTTAATTTTCATGACTACTACCAGCACTTATATAATGTAACCATCTAATTTCCACATACTTTTCGAGAGGGATACAGGATTTCATATATCTCCAAGGGTGCCGCCAGTTTTTTAAAAGCTTGATCACCATTACGTTAAGTCATTGCATCTTAAGGTATCCGTCTACGTTCGGAGAATTTTTTTCTTTAAACGTAGAAACCTGTTCATTTTTTTTTTTTTTACATTTTTAGATTTATTTTAATTTTATATTAGAAAATTTAGTAAAAAAATCGGGTTATTTCAAAAGGTCTAATTATTTAATAAATTAAATTATTTCGATATTTTTTGACGCAACACATTTCTTATACACTGGACTAGCGAATCACCTAAAATCTTTGCTTAATTTACATTTGGTAAAAAATTTCGGTCCTTCGAAATCATACATATTGAATTTTTAACGAATTTTCATTACCTTTACATCTAACTATGAGTGTAACATCATTAAAAATCATCCAAATTTAAAGCTTTTAGGTCATTTACTAGTAAATACTATCAAAAGCATTCATAATAATTTTCAACAATATATTTTAAGAACTTTTTGAGAAATCACATTTCAAGTTTCGACATTTTATTAAAAATACCGTTCTGAGAAAAACGCATTTGAAGTTTATGAAAGCAACTTTAACTATTAAAAAATTAAAATACATGTTTAAAATTCCCCACACTTTCTTGCTTCAAATCTTTCTAATTCCCGAGTTGCTAATTACTAAAAATACTAGAAAAATGTTTAAACTAATCTTCATGAAAATTTAAAAAGTTTTGTCCAAAAAATGCTCTTTAAAAGGTTTTAAATTCACAACTTCCTGTTCCGAATCGCTACTTCAGTTTTCTTTTGACAACTGTCACTGATGTTTAAACAGCCGTAACTTTTTTTTTAAATACCGTAGAGACAAAACAAAAACAGATTTAGAAGCATAAAAGTTGAAATTTTACAGTAGAGAAATAAAAAAAAAAAATATGATTTTTGGCAAAAAATGACATTTGTAACGTAGACGGATACCTTAAAGAATTACTCTTCGTTTTCTTTTTAGGTTCCAAGCCAGAGACCATTGACAATTACTTTCCAACTGACAGCTGGACATCTTGTCGTGTTCCAGATGGCTTGAGGACGGCAGAAGTCCGTTGCAAAATGTGGCCAAGTTCTATGTAAGACTTATAATTATCCCCCATCTTTTTAACCATAACTCTTCTTTATTTTTACACGCATGAATGGAAATCGAAATCTGAGCTATAGAAAGGAACTTACATCTTCAATGAGTTCATTTCTTAATTTTAAGTCATTACCATTTATTCGTAGGTTATATCTATTAACATACAATCCCATTTTTTTCAGGATTTTTTGCTAGATTATCTGTTTTATACTGCAGGTCATTAAATCTGTATGATAGCAACTATGTCATCAGCGAAATCTAAATCTTCTAGAGTGGACGAAACATTCCACCTAATACCTAATTTTTTTTCCTTTTATAGTTCAGTATTTTTTGCTAGATTACATGTCTCTTGCTGCAAGCTATTAAATCTGGATGATACCAACTATGTCATCAGCAAAATCTAAATCTTCCAGAGTGGAAGAAAAATTCCATCTAATGCCTAACGTTCTGCTTTGATAGTTCAGCCTTTTTTTGCTAGATTATCTGTCTCCTGCTGCAGGTCATTAAATCTGGATGATAGCAGTTATATCAACAGCAAAATCAAATCTTCCAAGTGGACGAAACATTCCACCTAATGCCTATTTTTTTCCCTTTGATACTTCAGCACTTTTTGCTAGATTACCTGTTTCCTGCTGCAGGTCATTAAATATGGACGATACCAACTATGTCATCAGCAAAATTTAAATCTTCCAGAGTGGATGAAAAATTCCATCTAATGCCTAATCTTCTGCTTTGATAGTTTAGCATTTCTTGCCAGATTATCTGTCTCCTGCTGCAGGTCATCAAATCTAGACAATACCAACTATGTCATCAGCAAAATTTAAATCTTCCAGGGTGGACGAAAAGTTCCATCTAATGCCTAATTTCCTTTGATAGTTGAATACATTTTGCTAGATTACTTGTCTCCTGTTGCAGGTCATTAAATCTGTATGACAGCAACTATGTCATCAGCAAAATCTAAATCTTCTAGAGTGGGCGAAAAATTCCATCTAATGCCTAACGTTCTGCTTTGATAGTTTAGCATTTTTTGCCAGATTACCTGTCTCCTGCTGCAGGTCATTAAATCTGGATGATAGCAACTATGTCATAAAAAAAATCTAAATCTTCTAGAGTGAAAAAAAAAATTCCACATAATGCCTAATTTTTTCCTTTGATAGTTCAGCACTTTTTGCTAGATTACCTGTCTCCTGCTGCAGGTCATCAAATCTAGACAATACCAACTATGTCATCAGCAAAATTTAAATCTTCCAGGGTGGACGAAAAGTTCCATCTAATGCCTAATTTCCTTTGATAGTTGAATACATTTTGCTAGATTACTTGTCTCCTGTTGCAGGTCATTAAATCTGTATGACAGCAACTATGTCATCAGCAAAATCTAAATCTTCTAGAGTGGGCGAAAAATTCCATCTACTGCCTAATCTTCTCCCTTTGATAGTTCAGCATTTTTTGCCAGATTACCTGTCTCCTGCTGCAGGTCATTAAATCTGGATGATAGCAACTATGTCACCAGAAAAATCTAACTTTTCTAAAGTAGAAAAATATTCCACCTACTGCCTAATTTTTTTCCTTTGATGGTTTTATTGTCCAATTCTCTATAATGATCAATAAGAGACTAGAAAAAACACATTCTTGTCAGACACCTATTTCTAGAAGAAAAGAATTGATTGATTTCTCCCCTACATCAAACACATCGCTGTGTAATTCTTTAATGATGAAACCTCAAAATATATCGGTAGTTAAATAGACCAGTTACTGCCTCCGCAGTACGCTATGAATATAAATTATGTTTCTAAAAAACTGCTTTGAATCTATATTTACATAATAAGTCATATGTACTAAAGTGACACTGATCATTCGAAACCATTGTCTCTTACAGAAAGTGCATCTCTTACTGCGTGTATGGCTACACCTACGACGAAGGCATACAAAGAGTAAATACCTGTAAATATAAAGAAAATAGGTGGTCTAGAGATTTCGACGAGTGCATGCGTAAGTTTGGCAGTTATTATTCATTTTTGTATAGTTGTCTTTGTAAAAAAAAATTACGTACATTAACTCGGTAATGGGAAATGAAAGCAAAACAAAACATAAAAGTAAAAAACAAATTTTTAATGATGTTGTTCCTCATAAGTAATGCCCACAAACATCTCCTATCTCCTATATAATAATAGCCTAAGTTATCTGTCCATCTGTCCTCGAATTTATGAAGTGGTTGGACCTGGAATGGATAGAGGCAGCCATCTTGGATTTTTGATGAGTTAGGGTTAGCAAAATTTAAAGCGAGTAAAGTTTATCTTCTCCTAAACTATCTATCCGATTCTAAAATAAATTGGTATAAATAAGCTTCATATCACAGAGAAAAATACTGTCTTGTTTAAAACGTTTGAAATCACCCTTCTTCTCTTTTCGAGCATTTAATGCCAATTATTTCAAGCCCTATTTTCTCCGGTTGTGAGCAGACCATTAAATTTATCAATTTATCACATAATAGCTAAAAATAACATTTTTTTTCTAGCATTATGACATCATTCCTTTAACCATCTCATTGAATCATTTCTTATTTTAAATTATTTAAATATCGTCTGCATTGGATTCTTGATGAGTTAGGGTTAGCAAAATTTAAAGCGAGTAAAGTTTATCTAAATGATCATTTAAAAAGGTGTTGAATAAATAAAAATTAAGTTTATTTAAGCAGAAAGAGTAAAACTATACTTCTAATGTTCTGAAAATTACAAAAACATATAGTGTTAATTTTCGAACTCTACTTGTTCCTACTGTCCGTTAATGTGTTAAAAGTGTCTGTTATCTGCAGCATTCGTCGACTGCCGACTGAAAATCGTCTCTCCAGGTACTATGAGGTGCAGGA
>CM063507.1:92732942-92765442 GCA_032207245.1 Pardosa pseudoannulata | reverse complement strand
TATTTCCAATTTGAATTCAGGGTACTTTGGTATTATTCAGGTGACCATGATTGGTTGGTTTGGTTTGGAGTGCTACGGTCTACTTTTTGCAACACGAGGGCTAATGAGATCGGGACCTACTGCTTAAAGCCGATTACAAACAGCTATGAACATCCATGCCACAGTGGGATTCGAACCCACGAACTCCAGTTCCGAAGGTCAGCACCCTAACCATTCGGCTCAGGTGACCATGAATAATAGCCAAATATAACCCCATAATGTTTATATACAATATCCCTAGATATAAACTTATATTTTGTGAAAATCTTAACTAATTTTTATTAAAAATAATTATTATTATATTAATAAAATTTTAATTTACAATTTAAGAAAAAAAACCAGAATAATATACATTTACCCACCCATTAAGCTTTCTTGCTTTGAGTTTCCTCGGTGAACAAACTTTACTTGGCAATAGGGTCAATAGGATAATACATAAATACCAAACTCAGTAACTTCAGTTAAAAGACAAGTAAAAATAGAATTAAACAATTCAATGCATTTTTTTTAATCGGTAGTTGAGCGGATCCATGACTTTCCACGACTTTTACCAATTTTACTTGAAAAATCAAGACTTTCCATGACAAAATTTATCCATTGTCTAAATCCATGATTTTCCATGACTTTCCAAATGCGCGGAAACCATATAGAAGAGACTTACAATTTAGATAAAATTTATTCATTAATAAGCAGAATACATTTTATCCTGGTTGTTTCGTAGTAATAATTAAAATTTTATAATACATCCATAAATACATTTTGATATATAAAAAATACAAAAATAATTAATACTTTGCCAACATATTGTTCTAAGACAAAATTGTCAGTTAGTCAGATATAATTCCCTATGTTTTCTTCTGTGGTGGTCCTTAAAATGTTGGCGCTGCGTAAAACATTTGTTACATACATCACATTTATAAGGTTTTTCACCAGTGTGAGTACGGATATGAATTTTCAATACATCACTTCTATAAAAGATTTTGTTGCAATAGGGACAGTGATTCAGTTTACCTGCAGGTGTATAATTGCTCTGCATATTCCAACATTTAGTAGCGTTTTGTAAAATGCTTGTCTGCATTTTTTCTGGTGGTGTGACATCGTCATTTAAATAATGAAGAGAGAGTAAACCTAAAAGAAAAAGAAATGTTATAGAATTTACATTTTTATTTTATTAATCGAATGTTTGAACACTTGAAAGATTGATAAGATGAAACAGAAATAATGCTTAAAATAAGAAAAGATTCAATAAATAATAATAAACTCAGTAATGACACAAAATATATTTAAGGATTTGGTTAATACTTATACCACAATACACTGCATAAAAATAACAAAATTATCTTGCTCTAAGGGAATGTTGGATGTTTCAAAGTATTTCTATAAACTGCTCACTCACAGTCAGGGTTGGCATAATTTAAATCAGTTGATTTTTTTGAAAATCCTTGATTTAAATAATTTTTTTCCACTTCTTTTAAAACCTATATTCCAAAGACAGGAGAATTGGGAATCAGTCAGCACAGTAATACCAATAAGTATATAGTGTAAATAGACAGCATGTGCTTTCCAAGAATTTAAGGGTTGTTATCAGAAAAAATGGAGTAGGGGTTGTACAATGACTGATGGAAATCCTTTTATGTAATGGGAGGTAAAGAGAGTATTACAAAACTTGATATCCAGTTTGTCTACCAAATAACAACAACCATGGCTTCATCTGCCAGAATGGAAAGACAGTTTTCTTCTTTTGGTATTGTTCATTCTAGACTTCATAACCAATTAGGAGTGGATAAAGCATCAAAGCTCGTGTTTTTATTGAAACAAATCCATAATTCAGTGCTTAAAAATATTGAAATAATTGTGATTTGTTTTATAAATAAATAGTTTGCATTAAAAGAATATTTAATTTACATCTTAATTAGTTTGCACTTCCAATTACAAAATAATAGAATGTATTTAGATTAAAAATTATGCATTTAAGTTTAGGTAATCAGTGTGCAGAATATACTAGATAGATAAGATGTCACTTCTTATAACAAACTATTCTATGTATATTGCAAAAAGCATAAAAACAACAATTAAAATTAGTATTCAGAAAAAAATTTAATAAATCCGATTTAAATAAAAAAAATATGATTTTTTTAAAAAAAAATCATGATTTTTTTTTCAACCCTGCTCACAGAAATGAAACTTTGTTTGTTCACAGATAAAATAAAGTAAAGCAAAACCTTGCTATGGCAATATCTGACAGAATACATTTCTCTAAAATGGTAATATTTTGTGATTCCAGTGAATTTAATATATGTTAGTTTCCTCTATTTAACCCTTTGCCTTAAAACAACGTATGGGAGACATAATTATACTGCTGTGCCTAAAACGAGAACCTCCTATCTCACACGTGATGATCCTGTCTGCCCCAAAGTGAAAAGTTCATGTCAGACACGTGATGATTCTATCTGGCCAAAAGTGAAAAGCTCATGTCAGACATGTAGTTGTTTTCAGGTGATAAAGTTTTTGTTTTTGTGTTATTGTTTGTTGCAGTTGCAATATAAGAGTTGGTCGTTTATTCTTAGGCATAATTGCAATAGAGTATTATATTATATGCAATAAATAATTAACTGTTGGTGCTTAAAAAATTCTCTAAAAAAATCTAAAAATTCAACCTAATGGCAAAAAGGAAAATTGATACTAATACTGGTGCTGGAAAGTGTCCTGATGACACCTTAGAAACTGAAACTGAAACCGATTTGGATACATCTGAAGACAGCATTTTAGTTTGTCCTGTTAAAAAATGTGTGCAAAATTTAGTTAGTGATGAAAGTAATACTAATGAAGGAGAAAATATCAGGAATCAGTTATCAGAATAATGGATTTGGCAATCAAAAAATAATCAACTAAAGATATGGAAGTATGCGGTAATTCCTGGCATGAAAGTAACGTCTACAGGTGAGTTAAATGAAAACAGTGGAAAGTTAGACCTTTTTTATGCAATATTTGACAAAAAGTTATGGGAAATTGTTGTAACTGAAACAAATTGCTATGCAGAGCAATGTGTAAGCGATGCAATGCAGCACTATTAATGTCCACTGGTTTGCTCACAATTTAGCCCATGATGAACGCCATCTGGGACCGGCGCTGGTGCTTTCTGTGTTACCAGGAACATCAGGATTTCATTCTCCCTGGGCGAACTAGCTTCTGTTTTCCAGGCTGAGGTTGCAGCCAGTCTTGCCTGTGCAAATAACTGCATCGCAAGAGGGGTTGCCAAGAGAAGGTTAAAGATCTTCTCGGATAGTAAGGCCTTGCACAAGTATTGCTTCTCATCCAAAATTGTGTGGGATTGCTACAGGACCATTAACCAGTTGGCTATGGTCAATAAGATAACCCTAGTCTGGGTTACTGGTCACTGTGGTGTTTTTGGCAACGAGGTTGCCGATAATCTCGCCAAGTACGGCTCTGAGTTGCCCTTCATTGGGCCGGAACTGGTACTTGGTCTTCCTCATAATGTAGTGAGAAGGACTGTAAAGGATCTTCTAATGGGGGAGATTTACAAGTCCTGGCTTGATTCTGGTAATCAAAAGCAGGCCAAAGAGCTTAACCAGGGCTATCCCTGGATGAGGGCTAATGAGCTACTTAAGCTTAGTAGAAAAGAGCTAAGGGTGGCAATTGGTCTGTTGACTGGCCATTGTTGCCTTAAAAAGCACCTCATCATTATTGGCATTATGGATAGCCTGGTATGTAGGGGATGCCATGTGGCAGAGGAGAGTTCATCACATGTTTTATGTGAATGTGACTACTACTGTGCCAAGAGATTTAAAATTCCTTGGGTATCACTTCATCGAGCCGTGGGAGCTGATTAACTTCCCGGTTAAATTGCTGCTGAGATTTATCTCAGCTATTGGTCTCTCTGAGATCTAATAGTTAAATATTTCTTAACCTTGTGCTGGAGCTCTTTGTTCCAGTAAATTGGGGGGTTTTCAATACAATAGACCTTGGGCCGCAGTGCTGGTGCCCTTGTGGGCCGCCCCACTTTACTTCTAATTCTAATTCTAGCCCGTGATGAAACTGCTTCTGGTCACGACGCATGAGAAAAGCTTTCATTGAAAGTATCACACACAATCGTCGTGCGATTCATACGGCAAGAGATTAATGATATTCCTTATTATAATAATAAACTATTGTAAATTGTCTTATTTATGATTGATAGTTTTTTCCTATCTCTCTACAACGATATTTGGTGAAGAAAGTAATAAAATTATAAATCTATTACATTCTTTATTGACAACATATGAAGCACTTCACTCTCTATGGACTATATTTTCAAGCATTACATTCACAAGCATCTGAACATCTATCACATATCTGACTCTGATGCAAATGTATCCACTTTTTCTCAATGAAATATAGTTTCATGATTTCTTTTAATAACCCTGCGTTATTAGTGATCTGGTAGTTACAGACACTTGATTATTTTTTCAAAAACACTTGCTCATGTCTCCTAAAAAAAAGAAAAGAATAACACTATAATTTAAAGACAGATTACTAGACACACAGACAGTATGTTTCACCAAATTGTAAATGAATCTGTAAAGAATTTATATTAGAGATAATAGATTTTTTTATAAAAAGTCAAATACATTTTGATGTTTAAGAATTCATCAAATAATGGAATTATACACAAACCTAAAGTATTTATGCATAGAATAACTAATTTATTTTCTTTCATGATGTGAATGTTTTCATAGACAATTTTCTGTTCCTGCCTGAATCTTTCCTTTTATAAATATCATCCAAGCATGTTACTGAGTGCATGTTTTTCTTTTTTGTTTTTAGTAACAAAATACAATGTTATGTTTACTTATGATGTGTTTGTTTGGCATTATATTGGTTGGTTGGTTGGAGTTTAGTGGTGCTAAATCATCTTAAGACAAACTGTGCCAAACAAGATGTGGAATCAAAACTAAAGATGAAATTTACAGATAAAAATTTTGAGGGAAAAATAAATAAATAAAACATTCAACACAAAAATATGTATTAAATTGAGTTACATACAAAGAAACAAGAATTGAAAATTAAGTGAAGAATTAAGAAATTAAAGAATTAAAGATTTAAGAATTAACTGAAGAAAAACAAATTGAAAATTGAAAGATTAAAAATTGATTATTTGAAAATTGAATAACAAACAAAAATTTAAATTTCGAAAAGCCAGTTCAATGAAGAAAAGGGAACAAGTTTGGATGTGGAGTTTCCCCGATGATTAAATTAAAATTCGGCGATGGATTTCCAAAAAATTTTATATACATAGATCTAAAACTAACACAAGAGGTTAAAATATGTGAGACTGTGTAAGGTGTCTTGCAATACACACACTGTGGAGGAGATTCACCCATAAAAAGAGATGGGCATGGGTGAGTCTGCAATGACCCACTCGTAGATGAGTAAGTATTACATCATGTCTTCTAGAAGGAAGTTGAGGCCCTTTAGTTATCTTTCTTTTAATTTCTCGCAATTTATTTGCAGGAATGTTATTCCCAGAGATCTGCCATTTATGATGTAAAAGATCTTTAATGTAATTTTTCAAATCAGGGTAAGGAATACCAGTGTTGAGAAAGCAACTTGCAGACTTGGTAGCTTTGTCCACAAGTTCATTGCCATTAATGTCGACATGAGAATGAGGCATTATATTGAATGTGATGTTTATGCCTACAATAATCACTGTAGATTCCTAAATTTTTATCCATACCTGGAGTGAAATGGACTACTATATTTATATACTATATGTGACACAGGCTAGCCATGTGGACATTCACTAACAAGGACCTTAAAATTTTTTATAGTCCTTGTTAGTAAATCTATCTAACTCAGGGTTTCCAACTGGTAGTCTGCAGGCTACATATGGCCCATGAGGCTAATTTTATCATAAATTAAAGCTTTTTGTGAAGTAATCTCTCTCTTTATAATGATATTTTTATCCCAAAAAAATTAACCAACATAATTATGTCAATCTTAAAATAATTTTCAGGTGATGCTACCCTTTTCTGGCAAACTTTGTTCTTCCTATCAACTTGGATACCTGGAAAACACCAAAGCTTTTCTTACATAAATGCTTTACATAACTAGTGATGTTTAAATCCCATCAACAGTGTCACCCAGGGCCCGACTAAGATACTTTTGTGCCCAGGGCACAATCTAATTTTTGTGCCCTCCACTCCCATGCAAATTTACAGCCACAAGTTATTATCATCATTACAGTCATATAAAAATTATAACATTGAACTAGCAAACATATTTAAGAAGTTAGCATTAAAGTAATATTCAAAATCGAAAAACACCAAATTTTCATTTTACTTAATCATTATTATCTCTGTTCAGCCATGCTAAAAATTAAGGACTTTTAAAGACCTAGAGTGTCCCACTTTTTTTTTTATTTTTACCTTGTCACACTCACAAGCTCTGTGGTGCAGAAAATAAATAATAGAATTAAAAATAATTTAAATTGATGAGATGATTTAATGGTTTATAGTGGTACGTTGCTAATAATCTGTCTTATAAATATGCAATAACCCATAGGATAAAAAGAGCACCAGGTTAGTTGAGGGAATTAATTATCAGGTAAATAACAGTAAAATTAAAGTAAACAGGAAACAATAGAATTCATGACAAAACAATTACCTCGTACAATAATTTATTAAAACTAAACGATGGTAGCGTATGTTTTCAATTTTCCCCACTTAATATGTGTTTCAAGCACTCAACTAAATTTTCATGCCCAAGGGACATGCCCCAAGTGCCTGTGCAATAATCAGTCCCAAGAAAATTAAAGCATAGAATTAAGTAAACATATATAGCAATAAGTTGTTTTGCAAATGTAATCAAACTTAATAAGTGTTCATTAACATCAATGTATCTACAAGCTATATCTCATTATAACCAATAAATTTACTCTGTTAATTATTATAATACCTAAATTATTAAAATTCAAGAAAGTAACAGTGAGAAATAACAAGTAGCATTAATACTGATTATAATAGAAAAATGATAAATGTGGTTGAACATCAATTATAAATGAAATGAGATAAGAAAAAAAATTAAGGTTTGAAAGCAAAGCCACCATAATTAAAGCATAGAATTAAGTAAACATATATAGCAATAAGTTGTTTTACTGATATAATCAAACTTAAGTGTTCATTAACATCAATGTATCTGCAAGCTATATCTCATTACAACCAATAAATTTACTCTGTTAATTATTATAATACCTAAATTATTAAAATTCAAGAAAGTGACAGTGAGAAACAACAGGTAGCATTAAAATTGATTATAATAGGAAAATGAAATATGTGGTTGACCATCAATTATAAATGAAATGAGATAAGAAAAAAAATTAAGGTTTCAAAGCAAAGCCAATACAATTAAAGCACAGAATTAAGCAAACATATATAGCAATAACTTGTTTTACAAATATAATCAAACTTAATAAGTGTTCATTAACATCAATGTATCTGCAAGCTATATCTCATTACAACCAATAAATTTACTCTGTTAATTATTATAATACCTAAATAATTAAAATTCAAGAAAGTGACAGTGAGAAAAAACAGGTAGTATTAAAATTGATTATAATAGGAAAATGAAATATGTGGTTGAACATCAATTATAAATGAAATGAGATAAGAAAAAAAATTAAGGTTTGAAAGCAAAGCCAATACAATTAAAGCATAGAATTAAGCAAACATATATAGCAATAACTTGTTTTACAAATATAATCAAACTTAATAAGTGTTCATTAACATCAATGTATCTGCAAGCTATATCTCATTACAACCAATAAATTTACTCTGTTAATTATTATAATACCTAAATTATTAAAATTCAAGAAAGTGACAGTGAGAAACAACAGGTAGCATTAAAATTGATTATAATAGGAAAATGAAATATGTGGTTGAACATCAATTATAAATGAAATAAATGAGATAAGAAAAAGAATTAAGGTTTGAAAGCAAAGCCAATACAATTAAAGCATAGAATCAAGCAAACATATATAGCAATAACTTGTTTTACAAATATAATCAAACTTAATAAGTGTTCATTAACATCAATGTATCTGCAAGCTATATCTCATTACAACCAATAAATTTACTCTGTTAATTATTATAATACCTAAATTATTAAAATTCAAGAAAGTGACAGTGAGAAACAACAGGTAGCATTAAAATTGATTATAATAGGAAAATGAAATATGTGGTTGAACATCAATTATAAATGAAATGAGATAAGAAAAAAAATTAAGGTTTGAAAGCAAAGCCAATACAATTAAAGCATAGAATTAAGCAAACATATATAGCAATAACTTGTTTTACAAATATAATCAAACTTAATAAGTGTTCATTAACATCAATGTATCTGCAAGCTATATCTCATTACAACCAATAAATTTACTCTGTTAATTATTATAATACCTAAATTATTAAAATTCAAGAAAGTGACAGTGAGAAACAACAGGTAGCATTAAAATTGATTATAATAGGAAAATGAAATATGTGGTTGAACATCAATTATAAATGAAATGAGATAAGAAAAAAAATTAAGGTTTCAAAGCAAAGCCAATACAATTAAAGCACAGAATTAAGCAAACATATATAGCAATAACTTGTTTTACAAATATAATCAAACTTAATAAGTGTTCATTAACATCAATGTATCTGCAAGCTATATCTCATTACAACCAATAAATTTACTCTGTTAATTATTATAATACCTAAATTATTAAAATTCAAGAAAGTGACAGTGAGAAACAACAGGTAGCATTAAAATTGATTATAATAGGAAAATGAAATATGTGGTTGACCATCAATTATAAATGAAATGAGATAAGAAAAAAAATTAAGGTTTGAAAGCAAAGCCAATACAATTAAAGCACAGAATTAAGCAAACATATATAGCAATAACTTGTTTTACAAATATAATCAAACTTAATAAGTGTTCATTAACATCAATGTATCTGCAAGCTATATCTCATTACAACCAATAAATTTACTCTGTTAATTATTATAATACCTAAATTATTAAAATTCAAGAAAGTGACAGTGAGAAACAACAGGTAGCATTAAAATTGATTATAATAGGAAAATGAAATATGTGGTTGACCATCAATTATAAATGAAATGAGATAAGAAAAAAAATTAAGGTTTGAAAGCAAAGCCAATACAATTAAAGCACAGAATTAAGCAAACATATATAGCAATAACTTGTTTTACAAATATAATCAAACTTAATAAGTGTTCATTAACATCAATGTATCTGCAAGCTATATCTCATTACAACCAATAAATTTACTCTGTTAATTATTATAATACCTAAATTATTAAAATTCAAGAAAGTGACAGTGAGAAAAAACAGGTAGCATTAAAATTGATTATAACAGGAAAATGAAATATGTGGTTGAACATCAATTATAAATGAAATGAGATAAGAAAAAGAATTAAGGTTTGAAAGCAAAGCCAATACAATTAAAGCATAGAATTAAGCAAACATATATAGCAATAACTTGTTTTACAAATATAATCAAACTTAATAAGTGTTCATTAACATCAATGTATCTGCAAGCTATATCTCATTACAACCAATAAATTTACTCTGTTAATTATTATAATACCTAAATTATTAAAATTCAAGAAAGTGACAGTGAGAAACAACAGGTAGCATTAAAATTGATTATAATAGGAAAATGAAATATGTGGTTGAACATCAATTATAAATGAAATGAGATAAAAAAATTAAGGTTTGAAAGCAAAGCTACTATAATTAAAGCATAGAATTAAGTAAACATATATAGCAATAAGTTTTTTTACTGATATAATCAAACTTAATAAGTGTTCATTAACATCAATGTATCTACAAGTTAAATCTCAGTATAATCAATAAATTTATTCTGTTAATTATTATAATACCTAAATTATCAAAATTCAAGTAAGTGACAGTGAGAAACAACAAGTAGCATTAAAACTGATTATAATAGGAAAATGAAAAATGTGGTTGAACATGAATTATATAAATGAAATGAGATAAGAAAAAAAATTAAGGTTTGAAAGCAAAGTACAATTAAAGCATAGAATTAAGCAAACATATATAGCAATAAGTTTTTTTACTGATATAATCAAACTTAATAAGTGTTCATTAACATCAATGTATCTACAAGCTATATCTCATTACAACCAATAAATTTACTCTGTTAATTATTATAATACCTAAATTATTAAAATTCAAGAAAGTGACAGTGAGAAACAACAGGTAGCATTAAAATTGATTATAATAGGAAAATGAAATATGTGGTTGACCAACAATTATAAATGAAATGAGATAAGAAAAAAAATTAAGGTTTGAAAGCAAAGCCACCATAATTAAAGCATAGAATTAAGTAAACATATATAGCAATAAGTTGTTTTGCAAATGTAATCAAACTTAATAAGTGTTCATCAACATCAATGTATCTACAAGCTATATCTCATTACAACCAATAAATTTACTCTGTTAATTATTATAATACCTAAATTATTAAAATTCAAGAAAGTGACAGTGAGAAACAACAGGTAGCATTAAAACAGATTATAATAGGAAAATGAAAAACGTGGTTGAACATCAATTAAAAATGAAATGAGATAAGAAAAAAAATTAAGGTTTGAAAGCAAAGCCACCATAATTAAAGCATAGAATTAAGTAAACATATATAGCAATAAGTTGTTTTACTGATATAATCAAACTTAATAAGTGTTCATTAACATCAATGTATCTACAAGCTATATCTCATTACAACCAATAAATTTACTCTGTTAATTATTATAATACCTAAATTATTAAAATTCAAGAAAGTGACAGTGAGAAACAACAGGTAGCATTAAAACTGATTATAATAGAAAAATGAAAAATGTGGTTGAACACCAATTATAAATGAAATGAGATAAGAAAAAAATTAAGGTTTGAAAGCAAAGCCACCAAAATTAAACCATAGAATTAAGTACACATATATAGCAATAAGTTGTTTTACTGATATAATCAAACTTAATAAGTGTTCATCAACATCAATGTATCTACAAGTTAAATTTCAGTATAATCAATAAATTTATTCTGTTAATTATTATAATACCTAAATTATCAAAATTCAAGTAAGTGACAGTGAGAAACAACAAGTAGCATTAAAACTGATTATAATAGAAAAATGAAAAATGTGGTTGAACATGAATTATAAATTCATTAACTGCATTTTTTTGAGTGAATGGAAAAAATTTTTCTTCTATAAAAACAATGAGAGAAACAAACAGCATACATTTTATTTCACTTATAAATACACTATATATTATTCTATATCACAAAAATTACAATCATAATAACCCAACACACATAAAATATTTTTCAAGGCTAATAACACAAGAGTGATTTTATTCAAAAGATGAAATACACAATAGAAATATATACAGTTTATTTGTTTTAAAGAACAAATATGAAAAATATGTAAAAATTTCCATTTTGATATGAAATTTTTGTACAGAATTAAAAATTCAAAACTGCAATAAATAATAGAAAAACAAAAATAAATCATGCAAAAAATATACTTGTGATTTTATTACATAAAAAGTAATGGTTATAATTCTTAAATAAATCCAAAATTTTGAATTATAACAAAATTACAGTAAAATTATTTTGCATTACACATCAAACAAGTATATCACAGTAAATGTTAGAATAAAAAACAAGTATTCGTTTTATAGAAATATTTTAAGAAGAAAAATTCAAATTATATTTACTATTATAAATATAATGCGTATAGAGTCATAAAATACAGTAAAATTTTTAATTTTCCAGAAATGTAAAGTACCCTATAAGACAGGTAAAAAAATGCGTTGTTTTTTGGCTGAGAATTATCTGGTACACACTCAATAATTTGTTTATTCTCATATCAAGTACCCATATTCATTACAACAGCAATAAATATGTTTGAATGTTATAGTTCCAAACCATGTGTTTATGTATAAAAAACAAACACAGAAACGAACAAACTTGTTAATTTTCAAAGATTTATAACTTAAACACTAGACATTTATTAGTCCAGGAAAGAGACTTCTAAACTTTTATGAAAAGAATTTGGTGTTAATACTGATGATAACATTTTCATTGCAATCGATGGTTAAATTTAAAGTTATCACATATGTATCTAATCTATTATTAAAGCCAAATAAAAAAGAAGATTATTTATGTAATATCTAAGTTCAGTGATAAAACATATGAAAATAATGCAGACGATATTTAAGTAAATTAAAATAAGAAAAGATTAAATGAGAGGGTTAAAGGAATGACATCATAATACAGAAAGAAAATGTTATTTTTACCTATTTATGTGATAAGTTGATAAATTTAGTCACTTGCTCTTAACCAGGGGGAAATAGGGCTTGAAATAATGGCATTAAATACCTGAAAAAGGGAGAAGGGGTAGATTTCGAACGTTGCTAGCCCTAACTTATCAAGAATCCAATATGGATGTCTCTATCCATTCCAGGTACAACCGCTTCATAAATTTAAGGACAGATGGACAGATAACTTGGGCTATTATTATAAAAGGATCATTTAATAATTCAAATCATTACAAAATTATGCAGCAAGTCAATTTTACTTCAATTTAATGCATTATACTTAAGAAAAGAAAAATCAGACATTTATAACAGGAACTTATTTTAGGGGCACCCAAACTTTTTGAGTGTGTGTTGCACTTAGAGTTTCCTTATTTTTCACAGTGCTCTAATTGCAATATTTCTATTTGTACCGAGGTACTTTCCCACAATGGTCAGCACGTGCATGCACAGATGTGGGAGAAATTTCAAAAAGAATCTAGATGTAATTGTTGACTTCGAGTTTGAGGGACCCCTGCGGAGAAGTTATAGATCACAGAATGGCACAAGCATAATGGTCAAGCTCGTACAGAGATGCAACCGTGAGTTATGAGAGCAGGGGCTAAAAATAATGTCAGCTTTCACAAAAGGGGCTATTTTGATGAGCCCACCTGCACTCACGAAGGGGGTGCAGATGTGGGAAAATTTCACCAACAAACGATTGGCAAAGAAGAAAAAGGGGCATTAAAACCGAGGTGATGAGTTAGGAGAGAGAGTTAAGAAAAAAGAGTCAAAGTCAGGATTGAAGAGTTTCTGGATATCCAGAGAGCCTGAACCAGCAATTGAGTCCCAATACCTGCAAGCTACCATAGACAAACAGCAAATTAATGGCCACTACGCCAGTACCAAGCCCTTTTACGCCCTTTACATGCGGATGAAAGCCCGAGCCAGCAATATCCGGAGGTAAATAGATTTAACATATTTATGATGGTTATTTAGGCCTCAGTTAGTAATTCAATATTTTGATTAAGGATTAACGGATAACTAAAGAGAATTGCAATAATTATTGTGCAAATATGAATATAAAACATAAATAATTGAATTGCTGTTTATGTTATATGGTGATCAAGTATAATTTGTAAATAGTGTACAGAATAAATGTCTTAATCCAAATATAAGGTATCATATTTTTATTGTGTTTCCCCTTTGTAAACGAACACTGGTGTTAGTATTGTAAGTACATTACAACACTATTATAATGTTAATCAGACACAGAAGTGAAAACTACATTGACAAGAAATTGGTAAGAATTAAATCAAGAAAAAAAAAATTTTTTGTGCCAAGTTAGAAAATCAAAGCTTGTTGATCCCCATACACTTTTTTCAAATTATGGAAGAAGTCTTCATACAACTACTACAGTTTCTTGCTTCGCATCTATTTTTGATAGATATTTAATCTTTATTACAGCAACAGCTGAAAATCTAGCTTTGCATAGATAGTGCGGCAACACGAGATCATACTCCATGGTCTTCTCCAACCGCTAGCAGCAAACATAGTGCATTGACTGTAACCGCCAGAGAAGGGCACTATAAGCTGAGAGACAATAGACTCTCAGACACTCACTGGAGTCTGTGATGCTATGGTTGCGAGCTAATAGAGCTCAATGTATTTCTGTAATTTTAATGTTTATTAAATGTGTGTCGTGAATATTCCTAGTTTTCATCATTCCTCTGAACATGTGTTGGACCTACTTTAACGTGTGCTCCATTCCATGGGTATGATATCCGGCTGTGATATACAAGCACCAAAATAGCATGTTGCAAAGATAATGAGAATCATTAAATTTTTATGTACTAAAAGTTGGATACTTAGATTTGATGGAAACCTAAAGCTCCATTAAATATCAGCAAGCAAATTTTGTTTTCAGGGTTTGTTGCATGAAAGTTAAATTAAACACTTTATGAAAATATTAAGAAACTATTATTGAAAAACAGAATAAAAATTAATTAAATATATCAATAAAAATATAATTTAAAAATATATGGTTGAAAACTCAATGCAAGTCTTGTCTCTCTATGAAAAGATCCCAAGATTGCCTCATGGTGCCATACAATACAGTTTGGGAACTACTGACTTATTTCATAATGTGATAATATGCCCCAAAGTAATATTGCAACAATACACATTAGAAAAAATAATTTCTTTGATATTCTACCCAAAATAAAAGAAAAATATTTTTAAGGAATATTTTGCTGATTCCTTGTATTTAAAGACAAATAATACTAATAGTAATGATGCCACATATTAATGTAAAAAATAAAAAATAATCCCAAAGAGCACTCATCGTAATTTTTGTTTCAAATTAAGAGTCAGACTCTTTTAGTATTAACTTTTATTATTTATCTAACTTTTCTCACAAATTAATAGTTACAAAAGATTGGAAAAATTAAGTTTTCTAACATACTTTTTTTTTGTATCAACACTTTTAGTACCACCACAATATATCAGTTTTAAGTTTTTGGGTAAAAAATTCCAACCTTTTAAGTACAAAAAATAGTTACATTTAAAAGTTAATTTGAAAACACACATCCCAATAACATATGTACTAAAAAACTGAAATGCGACTTAAAACAAATTTTGTTTTTTGTACAATGCATCCATACTGGTTTGTGTTCCCCCAAAAGCTATTAATATAAATAAAAAAATTAATTAAATTTTGCATTGGACTGATTCATAGATTGTTCAATAATTTACCATATTTACTCATAATGGACATGTGTGTATAATGTTTAAATAATGTTCTCAAAAATTCAAAGTCACCTGGGCTAGACAACATCATAAATAAAGCCATTAAAAATTTTCCTTCCGAAATTTTTAATGGCTCTATTTGTGATGTTGTCTAGCATCCTGATTTTTACAAGAAAAAATGACAAAACCTTTTATCTAAAATTTGACAGACAAGTGAGTTTTTAGATGGTAAACTAAATACTATGTGTAGCCAATATTATGTGAATCAAACTCAAACACTCTTTCAATATCATTCTAAAGAGGACTCCATTTTTAACAAAATCCTTCATGCTTGTTATCAGTTATATGAAGTAATTGGGAAGATTATGGCTACTACAAAATAAATGTGATGGGCTGAATATGAAACATTGTATGCATCTTTTTAAAAAAGGTGTTAGTTAAGGGAATGTTATTTCTTTATCCTTCTTCATTGTATAATTAAAGAGTGACATGGTGAATGATCAACAAGTGAATTTATGACAACATGAGAGTAAGATGGAAAAGAGATCTAGTTATACTGCAGCATTTAAGTTGAAAGCAGTTGAATATGCAACAGAAAATGGGAGCCATGCTTCAATTTGAAAATTCATAGTTCAAAGTAAATAAATAGTACTACTAGCATTGTTGAATAAAAGAAGTCCAATGGGAAAGAAATATTGTTGCAACAGTACTTCTTCTATTAAGATTTTTAACTTTTAATTTTCATCCTTGAATACCAAACTTTATTAGACATATATTGAGTGATTAGAGGAAGCAGTAAAACATAATCTGTATGCAATGCACACCTAGAGTTTCCGCAGTAAATTCTTTGAAGATTGGTTGGGTTTGGAGTGCTACAGTCTACTTTCTGCAACACTAGGGCTAATGAGACCAGGACCTACAGCTTAAAGCCGATTCTGAAAGGCTATGAACATCCACACCATAGTGGGATTCGAACCCACGAACTCTGGTACCAAAGGCCAGCAACCTAACCAATCGGCCGTCATTCGGCAAATTCTTTGGAGAAAAAAAGAAAACAAGTATGAATTATAAACAAGTAAGTATGGTAAATTATTTGGTGTTATGCTACAAGTCAAGAGTAATACTAAATAACATGGATTAGAAAATACATATCTGAAACATTTTTAAATTTTAAAGTGAAGTTCAATTTTGAAATAAGGCACAACAATGTTAGTAGAAATCAATGTAATTTTTTTTATGATATTTATTCTAGTAATGAATTAATAAAAGATATAATTTAAATATTTTTTTACCATGACAAATGCATAACAGCATCTCATCAGCATAGAATAAATACCATAACAGTTAAAGCATATACTATAAGTAATCACAAGAAATTAGATTCAATTTTGCATTTTATTAATACTGGATTTGATAAGTAGATTGCTCAATAATTTATATTATTTAGTTTTATGTTACAACTCAACAGCAGCACTTAATAACAGGGATTACAAAATATAAAGATGAAAGTCTAAAGTAAAGTTTAATTTTGAAATAATGGTGATGTGAGTAAAAATACATATAGTTTTCTTCATTACATTTGTTCTCATAATGAATTGATGAAAAGTATAGTTTTTATTATTTTAACATGCCTTATTGTGCTCAATTTAACATCATGCTAGAATATAGAATAAATACCATGAAAGTTAAAGTACATATCCAAAGGTTTGTTAGGTGAAATTTTGATTTATTAACAGAACATTCACAAAATATTTTATTATAAAAACACAGCCTTCCCAAAATAATCTATCTTAAAAATGGACCCTTTACAACATTTTCTTTCCACTTTTAAAACGAACCCTTAAAATACATTATTCATATGAAAAACTGATTTTTCACAAATCTCTATTACCTTAAAAATTAACCTCTCAATAAGCAGTTGAATCCTTGAATAGGTGAAATGTTTATTCATAAATCTGTATATGTTTATATATACATAAATATATATAGTTTTTTTTTAAATAAGACTTTCTTAAAAATGGAACTTAGTAATGATTCCAGATTTCTTAATTTGTATATTTTCACAAAAAATAAGACCCTATTTTTACAAATTCGCAAAACAGGACCATTGCTAAAAGAACCAGGTTTAACACTAAGTTCAGTTTCATAAATTTATCAGTAAATTTTTCACAATTTTATAAAAAACAGGATCTTGTTTGAAAAGTCTAGCCCAGGGATGGGAAAACTACGGCCTGCGGGTCAACTCTGGCCCGCCGGAAGGTTTTATCCAGCCCGCAGATAGAATTTTAAGTTGCCAGTCCAAGGCAAAATAAAAGAAATATATATTTATACATTATATAGCCATTTCCTTTTCTACTTTGCTTAAATATTATATCCCAAATTTATTATCTCATGCCCAGAAGATCAGCAGTATATTTGCTTCTTATATGTGAACAAGTATTTTCAACTTTGAACCTTAGAAAGAATAATTTCAGAAGTAGACTAACAGATGAGCGTTTAGCATCGTTCCTTAAAATCAGTACATCTTACTTTCAACCTCAGTATAAGGAACTTTTAAAATTAAAATCGCAATTTCATTCATCTCATAAACGTATTTAAACCATTAGGTACTTGTATATTGTTTTTAAAATTATAGAAAAATTTATCTTGGCCCGCCAAACTTATTTTCTTTCAATTTTTGGCCCACGGCCGAAAAAGTTTGTCCATCACTGGTCTAGACAAACCTCCTGATATTATTCAAAATGATAAGAAATAGAATTCAATTTTACATTTTACTAAAATTGGATTTAATAGATAGATCGTTCAATTAAATTATTTAGAGTTATGTTACCATTCCTCAGCAATATAACATGTATTACAAAAAATATATAGCTGAAATTCTAAAGTGAGTTTAAATTTTGAAATAAGAGGGAAACAATATGAGTAGAAATCGATACAATTTTTCTTTATGATATTCGTTCAGGTAATGAATTAATGAAAGGTATAATTTTTATTATTTTTATCATGACAAATGCACAACTTAGCATCATGCCAGAGCATAGAATGAATACTATACAACTTCCCCTTGATTCTATTTCTCCATGAAATGATAAAAGTATGATACATGTTACGATATTAAGAGGGACTCTGTACCAGTTCATGATATTGGCACGATATGATTCTGGTATAAATTCACTTTTGATATATCCTATTGAAGGATAATAAATGCCTACTGCCACCTCAAGCAATAAAAATGAAACATAGGCAAGAAAAACATTTGTTTCAGCAAAACTGGTTGCCATAGCACACCCACACTGTGATATAACTGCAAGAACAATGGCCAATAGAAGCATGTTATGTGGTTCTGTTTTTTTGTATTGAGAGAATTGATATATAGAAGAGCCTATCATAATACAAACCATAAAAACTGAGAATACTAAACCTAATGGTGGATGCCTAGGATCTAATATGGGAGTCCATATAAATACAAACACATACATAACACATTCAAACAATGATTGTACAATACCTAACATAAAAATTAATCTATGTGAGAATATTACTTGTAAACCTTCTAAACAGTTTTTTCTTAAACTTTTTTGCTGTTTCCCATAATTTTCATTCCATGTCATATGCATAATTACACAACTAACAACAAAACAAGGAATAGCAAGCAAAAATGGTGACACTGGACCAAATCCTAAAGACTCAGAAGTAAAATTAGCCAGAACACCAGCAATTATTGCCATTATACCATTCCAGAATGTTGCTTTAGAAAACGTTATAGAAATCCATTCTATAGGAAAATCATAATTTTGAACATGCTCATAAACATACCACGACTCAAACACAGAGAAAAGTAACGAAGTTGATACGCCACCAAGAAGTCGTCCTAAAAGTAAGACGTTATAACTAGTTGATAATTTCATAAAACAGCAAAGAGAATATGTAAGAGAAAATAACATGCACATTCGTTTACGACCAAAGCGGTCGGCTAGTACACCAGTTCCAGTACCAAACAAGACACTGGCTGAAAAACCAACAACATACAATACTGCTATCTGAATGTTTGTAAATCCATAATGTTTATAGAGTTTATAAATATAAGGTCCTTGCAGCCAGTCCCCAAAAAGTGCTAAAAGGTAGGCAGCAAAGTACTTTTGCTGAAATTTTGTGAAATGGATATTGTTTGTCACAGGGAGATTGGACTTCTTTGTATGAACCATGTACTGCAGAGCAAAACAAACACCAATCGACATAAGAAGTAAGCAGTAAGTGAATCCAGTAAGTTGTACATCAGAGTCCTGTAAAATAAGTAAATAAAATAACAGTAAGACACCACATCTATTATATTTTCTGGATTTTCTTTAACATGATTGCTTGTGGAGATTAACTTTTAATATATATAAGTAAACTCACAGATATTAATAATTAATAATTTATTATTTCTGATCATAAAAATGACATCAATGGTATTAAACTTTCTGTATTTTCTTGAACATGATTTTGTATATTAATATTTAACTATATAATAAACTCACAGATATAATAATTTATTATTTCTATAAATGATTATATCAATTATTAAAAATTAATTTGATTTTATATATATATATATATATAATATATAATATATATATATATATATATATATATAATTAACCAGCCAAATTTACACACTATTAAGGAATCATCTACGTTGAAAACGTCATTTTTTTGCCAAAAATCATATTATTTTTTTATGTCGATTATAAACAGTTTAAACAAAATCTGTTTTTTGTTTTCAAAACAAAATGGCCTAGCAACTTCAGAACCGGAAGGAATTAAAGCTGAGTCAACCTTTTTCAGGGATTAACCTCAACCTGTGACTAGTACAAATATAGCAATACAATTAGAAATAAGCAAGAAAATTTAAAAAATTTTAATTTTTTTAACAAAATTTTAACTTCAAAATGCTTTTTCTCAGAATGGAATTTGAATAAAATGAAATAAAATGCGATTCTCAAAAAGTTCTTAAAATATTTCGTTGAAATTTATTATTATGAATGCTTTTGATTTTTCTAGTAAATGACCAAGCTTTAAATTTGGATAATTTTTAATGATGTTACTCTCATAGTTAATATAATTAAAAAATTAAAAATTAAATGTATATGATTTTGAAGGACCAAAATTTTTTACAAAATGTAAATTAGCAAAGATTATAGATTTCACTAGTCCAGTATATAAAAAGTTTCAACTAAAAATTAGAAATAATTTGCAATGCCTTTTTCATTTTTTTACTAAATTTCTTTTTTATTAGAAATTTTATAAAAATGAATATTTTTTTTAATATTATTTATAATAAATAAAAAAAAATTAAAAATGTAAAAACATGAACTAGTTTCTACGTAGAAAAATGTTCTCCGAATTATAATCCTACATGATAGCAACAATTATATTCCAAATAAAAAGGAGATACACAGTCAGAGACAATTCTAGATATTTTTACAGATGTTGACCCAGATGTTAAGTGTCTTATACATAGAACTTATGCTAGATATCAGTTTGTCCTGTTATAGATAGAAGAGGGAATTTTCTATTATAATAAAGGTCTTTATAAACGGTGTCATTTTTATGGCCATGACTGCAATATAATATATATCTATTACATATATATATATACACTCAAGAGCCAAAACATTTTGACCACCCCTACATTTTGTAATGAACTTGCCTGAATGACGTGGAAAACATGTGATCAGGTGGAAGTGGTATTTAACTGCTGCTAGACAGTCTGAAGAATCAATTTTTCACTTACTTCTGTGTGTCATGGGAAAGGCTGCAGATATAAGCGATTTTGATAGAGGGCTGATTGTAATGGTTCGAAGGCTCGAAACAAGTATTTCCGAAACTGCATGACTCGTGGGTTGTTCGCGATCTACAGTTGTTAGTACTTATGCAAAGTGGATGAATGACGGTGAAACCAGCAGTAGACGAGATGGTGTTGGATGCCCACACGCTATCAAAGAATTAGGTTGTCAGAGACGGTCTTGAGTAAATTTCTTAGTAAAGCTTGGATGTATTTGTATTGTCCATTCAGAGGGAGTAAAGTTGCCCTACCTATTTGATGCTTCTATGATAAAAAGGCAACACAAACTAGCAACTTTATATGGTGATTGCTGTTAATACAGGCAAATGCTCAACATTGAAAAAAAAAATTTTTTTTCCCTGAGGGCCAAATAATTAGGATGCTACTGGGTACAGTTATAGTGTTAAAGACTATGAATTCCAATCCTATTACTGACACATTTGTTGCTATTTAGAATCAGCTTTAAGCAGTATGTGTCAGTTTTATTAGCCCTCATATTGTAAAAAATTTATCATAGTACACCAAATCTTTCTATTGTTTTATTCAGAAAACAAATGAATATGACAGGTTTTGAACTTTATATGTTCATACTTTGTTATGAAAGTACATCAGGTGCAATGAGAAATAATTAGACTGGGAAACAATATTTACAGCAAATTTTTAATCACTACAAATATCTTTACCAGTAGTTAGACTTAACATTACAGACTCTGGCAGCGAAAGGCAACTTCTAAATATTCAGTCCTAATCGAGCACTCATTATTAAATAATTATAATAATAGACATTATACTTCTGCTTATTATTTTGTGAATTATATTTGTTACTATAACCTGTTTACAACATGCTATATGTGTTTTGATTCAGCTTATAGTAGATTAGATTTGAGGGCCACCCCACCCTAAATCTAATCTACTATAATATGAATCAAAACACATATAACATATTGCAAAAAGCCAGATAAATAGCATTATGAATAAAAATTATGGAGATTTTTGGCAAAATACTAAAAATGATACATCCCTTGATTGCTAGTTTACAAAATGATTTGTTCCTTGGATGTATACATATTTACCACTACAGTGAAATCCAATTTCAATTTCATTTCAGGTTTAAACTCATGTTATTTGACATAATTTTGTATCACTTTAATGAATTATATTAATTTTTTCGAAATAAATTTTTTAAACTGTAAAGTTTAAAACTTAAAGTGATATTTTAAACCTATTTAGCTTTTTCAAACTTTGTATTATAAATAAGAAAGATAAATAAACTTTTGTGATTATTTCTTAGTGATATATATATATAAATGTATACAGTTATATATATATATAGCTATTTTATTTGCAATACAAAGCCATTGCAGACTTCATATTTTAATATAGATATATAAAATTTTGTGATTATTTATTAGTGGCATACATAAACATTTATATATACTACTATGCATATATAAATGTATGTATAGGGTATACACTGTCTACCAATAAGTATTTGGACAGCTATGCAAATTATATCTGTGGTTCTGAGGTACGTCATGGCCACCAGCAGTATACATCATGTAGGAAACAGCATCGGCATAAGTCGCATGCAAGATGCCGCGTAGTTCGAAGATCTCTGATTTCGAGAAAGGTATAATTATCGGGTATCACAAATGTGGCCGATCCTTAAGGGACATATCTAGCGGTCTGAAATACACAAAATCGACAATGACCTATGTGATTAAGAAGTTGAGCGGTGATTGCCATAATATGTCCCGAGTCGGCAGACAAAAGAAACTAGGAGATAGAGACCGACTAGTGCTGTCCACAGAAATTCGAAAGAACCTCACCCAACTGATGGCCCTCATCCAGGAGGAGTTTCAACAGGCATCCGGGAGTATTGTTTCAATGAATACCATCCGTAAGGAAGCACATCTGCTTAGTTTTCATGGTCATGCTGCTGCCCATACGCCTTTGATCATAAGTCCAGCTGCGTAGCTCAGTTAGTGTGGTGCAAACCACATCAAAATTGGGCCGTAGATCAGTGGAAACAGGTTCTTTGGAGTGACGAATTAAGGTTCACCCTTTACCGTTCGGATGGCAGGGTCTGGATCTTGGCGTTTGCCTGGAGAACGTCTCCTGCCAGAATGCATTGTGCCAACATTCAAGTTCGCCGGAGGTGGAATTATGGTCTGAGGGTGTTTGTTCTGGTATGGACTGAGAACCTTGGTCCTCATTCATGGTAAGCTCAATGCCGATGCCTACTGCACTAGTTTGGATGATAATGTGCTTCCTACATAATGGCAGTTTTACAGCTAAGACCCCTGTTACTTTCAGGACGACAGTGCCAGTTGTCATGTTTTGAGGTTCAAGGCTTGGTATGATGCCAATGGAGTTCATTGAATGGACTTGCCTGCCCAGAGCCCAGACCTAAACCCTATCGAGACCTCTGGGACAAGTTCAATTGCTGAATTAAGGGGTGCACTACCCATCCAAAATTGGCAAAGGAACTTGTATGTCTACTTCAAGCCATGTGGAAGACAATACCACTAGTTGTAATATAAACACTTGTGGAAAATATGCAACAGAGGATTCAACTATTGATTTTGAATAAAGTTAGTTTTTCTTCTCTATCACAGGTGTCCAAATACTTCTTGGTAGACAGTGTATATAGTTACAAAAAAACAATGATATTACATGATCTGCATGAGTAAAGGGAGACTTTTAAAAAATATCTTAACAAACACAGAGTAGGAATATGGCTAGTATTAATATAAATTTAGTTAAAATGTAAAGAATTTATCTGAAAAGTGCAAATGTTTTATTCCTAGTTTTTATATTTGAATAAATACAATCCGAAAAAAAAAAGCTTTATATGAAATTATACATCTTAGAATAAAAAAAATACTAAATATAAGTAATTATATATCTACAGAGCACAAGACATAATACAATCACTAATTAAATTTTTTTTAGTAATCATTATAAGCTTTTGTATTCAGAATAGGTAATGAAAACAAATTTTTATACTCAAAATTTGTTAAAATCAGTTTACATTTTCACAAGAAAGAATTATTTAACAAGAATAAAGCTATTAAATAAAAATATTAAAATAACTTTAAATATTAATGGGGAACTAATAGTGAAAAGAATAAAAATTAATAAAACAAAGAAAAATATAAAGATATAAATCTTACTTACTTCCACATACACTTGAGTTATGTTTAAGGATTTATCCATAATAATTTCAATAACTATAAATAATAATATATATTAGAAATATACAAGTAAAATTTAAATTAAATATATAAAAATACAATAAAATCTTGATTTTAGCAACACTATTCATTGTGATAACATTTTGGAAACATAATGAGTTTAGCACAGAGATCACCAAACCATCAATTAAGAGCTAATAGTAGTTTGAAGGGAAAATTTCTATAGATTGTAGAACCCCTCTCAGGTTGACTAACGTGGATTTGCTTCACTCAGCTCAGACAGATTACTTAATAAACTGCTTTACCTTTAAAATAATGTTTTTTTAAGCTTTGAAAATATTTGGCCTTGTGGTCTTAAAACATTTAATTTTGGTTCAGGTTTGTTCAGGGTTGGCTTGATTTGCCCAACCCGCAAAAAACCAAGTGGGTTTTTTCAAAATCTTTATTTAAAATTCCACATATTTAACTAATGATAAAAATATTGAGTTAAATATTTAGTATAAAATATTTAGTTAATATATATATTTACATATAAAGCTGTTTTAGATGTCATTTATAAAACAAAGAATAAAATCTAAATTAAACAAAGTTAATAAGAATGTATGATTTAAAAAATAAGAATATTGAAGTATTACATGTGATAAAATTAATCGAAAAATGGACAAGAAAAATTGGAAAAAAAAATATGTATAACAAATAAGTAAACATGGGGATAATATATATAATTAATTCTGCTACTTATCATATATAAATTACAAATTAACTAAAAAAATATCTTCTGAATGCTTTAATAACACAATACTAATTAATATAGAGCAATAATTTAATACATTTTATTGAAAAGAAAAAATTTCAAATGCAACTATTTCAAAGCCAACTTTTAGTATAAAATAATCGCCACTCAAAACTAGTTTTTTTATGCTAGAAAAATTTTAGAATATGTAAAAAATAATTGTTTTTAAGATTTCAAAATTTCCTTTAATTTAGACAAAAATTTCTTCTGCATAGTTTAAAATTGATTTTTAAATTTTAAACTTTTAAAAGTGATTAACATTTTAAATTTATTTTAATCATACAATTAATTATTATATATCCTGTCCTCTTACATAACAAAAAAACCTGATTAGTTTTCAAATCCCTAAAAAAGCATCTAAAACCCTTTAAAATATAGGAAAAACCCTGATAAAACCTGAAAAAAAAACCCAAATCAATGAAAAAAACCCGGGTTTTTGCTAACCCTGGGATTGTCTGATATTAAAGGCATTGAAGACCTTTATCTGAGTGAGGTAAGACTAACTAAAGTTGAAATAAGTTGATGCATATAATAATAATATAAGCTTAAATTTTTTTTTAAATATATTATGTATTATGTGCAATGGCTTATGATAGCTAAATTAAATGAACTGTTTATATATGCAGAATCACATAATAAAAAATTTAAGATTTTTTTAAATGTCTGTAATTAATATATGCTATATATATATATATATATATATATATATATATATATATATATATATATATATATATATATATATATATATATATATATATAATTAAACCTGGAGATGACTCGGAAAAATGCTAAAACTTGAAAGAGGATTTTTAAATAAATAGCAAAAGGAATAGGCATTAGAGTAAGTGTAGGAAAAAACCATTTAAAAAACAGGCAGAAGAAAAATTATTACAATATTACCCAAAGTTAGATATAATTATCAAAATAAATTGGAAAGTTCATTCTTAAATATGGAACATTTTCTAAAGATTTACTCCTGCACAAAATATTTAAAAATATCTTTAACTTGAAAAGTAAATCATTTCCATTTATAATATAAATTTAAAATGTTAAAATTTATAATCTAGAAGTTTTAAGTATTGATAACCATTAAGTTCCAATACAAAATAATGAGTTTTATAAAAGACCCATCATCCAATATGTTACAACTGTTTTCTTCTGAACACACTAACTTTGCTGTTTAAGTATTTGAAAGTTTAAATGCTGTCGAGATTAAACATAAATACATTAAATAATTATTTAGTTTACTTATATTAGTCTTATATCATACTTCAGTAAAAATCTAAAGCATGATTTAAATGCCTTCCTAAGCAAGTAAAGCAAAAACAAAAAATATTAACTTTTGACTGCAAAAATATAGCATGAAATCTCAATTTAAGATCAACTGAATCCTGTAGTTTTATAGTCTATAATTCTACCTACTTACAAGGCTACGTACTTATTGCTACAAATGCTTGTCAATTATTATTCATTTGTGTTGCTGTGCTTTCCAATCAAACCTAATTTTGAATAAGTAACCTTACAAACATTGTCTTATTAAATTATTCAAGAGTTTAAAATCTTAAAGATTATAAACTCTTGAATAATTAAACAAATCAAACTGCACAGTCAACACTTTATATATATATATATATATATATATATATACAGAGAGAGATATATATATATATATATATATATATACAGAGAGAGAGAGAGAGAGATAAAAAAGCAAAGTTTCTACCATTTTTAAACTTTAATGAGCGACACTGAGTAAACAATATTGGGTACAAAAACGGTATATATTATTTTTTAAGAGATAACAAAGATGAGTTCATTTAAAAACTTACAAACAGCAGCAACGTATATCTGACTTGTTAACTTCTACCACGTAATAAGCACAAATTTGACTTGACTGATAAGTAGTGAAATAGCAATGTACTAGCTAAGCTTTATGGAATTTCATCAACACAAAAGAACACACAAATCACTGCAGGGAATTTGAAGCCCCGGATACTCTGACAGTGAGCGGATATAGAATATAATACAATCCCCTAGCTCTCTCAGAATTAGTAAAACATAAACAAATAAATGTCACGCCGGGCACGGGACCGAGTAAGAGCACAAAATAATACCTGTGATTTATCACTGATACGAAAAAGCCATAACAGTGACAGATCACTGAAAAAAGTGTTGCCAACTTAGAATTTTTTCTCAATTATTTATAAAGCTAAGATGGGTTTTCCAGGATTTCTCTTCAAGAGTTTGTTTTCGCTAGTATTATTGGACATATGACTCACTGACTAAAATTCACTGCCAAACCCATTACGAATAACATACATATACTAGTAATTGAATATTGCAATAGTCAAATTTTCTAAGCTTGCTCATTATTTATTTCTCTCTCTCTCTTGTATTCTAATTTTTTAAGCAGTGGCGTTTTTGTATTCATAAGATTTAGGAATTTTATTTACTAGCCTCTGTAGCTCAAGTATTGATCTGATAACCAGAGGGTTGTGAATTGGAAGCTTGAGATTTGCGGGATCGAGGCTTAGGCCGTACAAACATCGGCTGTGTTCATTAATCATGGATGGGGTGTGCGAAATATACTTGTGGTCGCAGAGTAAACTAAGTTCAAACAATACATTTGGAGCTGGCATTCCAAGCCTGGAGGACTTCTACTTGGCCCTTGCTTCTAAATTACGATGATTCAGCAGGGAAATGTTATTCTCGGTCATAGCACTCTTTGAGCTAAATGTGCACCTTGGATGGTGCTAAATGAGAAACAGTCTAACACAAAGGTATTTGTTTACATTGCCATCTGAATTGGGAAGAAAAAAAATTGTTTACAATTTTAATACACTTTACGATTCCAATTTAAAATTCTATCTAGTTATTAAGAAATTTAGACAATTTCTTAATAAATAATTGTTTTTAAATTATATGTGTCAAGTAGAACTTGAGAACTTTGATTGCATATTAAGAAAATAAAGAATTCAGTTAATTTTTCAGCGAAAAAGCACTGGAGATCACTGGTTATGGCTGAGAATGGCCTCAATTCAACCACAGAACATGCAGATATCTGGAGCGATAAAATCGATCAGTGACTCTTCTGAAAATCACTATAACTCCACAGAAGCTGAAACAGAAAGCGATTAGGATCTGAACTACCCAAGAACTAGGTATCCACTGGTTGTGTAAGAAATCCACATCCAGAAGAGCTCAAAATATCCTTTGTAGCCACTTCCAAATGAAAAGCTGCGGATGTGCTGATCTTTAAGTCTCAATTCAGGAAAGTAGGTCTTCCACATAAGCCTAGTAACTGTCCGATGAGGGGAGATATCTTCTTTCACCAGTATAGCTGGCAGAGAATAGGAACCCCATGATTGAAGTTTGCTGTCAACCCAAGAACTAACCATAGTGCTGGACACTACCCTGGAGGACAAAGTTGAATTTCCTCCTTTCCTATCAAAGAGGACCGAAATCTTGCTTCTCCTCAGAGTCTAGCAGCACTAAAACAAGTATCTGTTTGGAGCATTTCTACACCAACCCAGAAATGCACAAGATTAAGGCACTAAGTTCCTGAGGTCGGATGAAGATAACTCCGTGTGGAAAGATAAAGACACCGTCTTTCAAATTGGCAGGAGAGTCTGAAATAATCGAACATCACCCAGCCGAGAAGGTTTCCTTCTACTTTTCTCGCGAAGGGTTGAATCAGCACCTTTCCGAAGGAATGAGTCCTTCCTCTACACAGATGAAAACTATGGGAGCAAATCCAGGTTTATACACAAGGATGTGTAACTTGATTTAGGTCAACGAAGTGCACTGCTCTTCTATACGACAAAGTAGTCGCATGGCTACTTCAGGTTTGTAATTGCTCATAATTGGGTCGAAGAAGTTTTACATCCGATACAACCAAATAGTAAACACCCCAGTTATACCATCTTCGAGATGTCATTTCAGATTTCCCCCACCAGGCTATAGGTTAACAAACTATTACTTCCGATGCTGCAAAATAGTGGTGAAATATGACTTCAGAACTTCCCAGCAGAAGGTGATCATTAGCCTAGACGATCAAGTTCGACTATTTACCGGGGGCGCTACTTGGACTATACCGCCATCCTAGGTGCGAGACGAAGTCTCTAAGCCCGTAGCTCGTCTTTCTATTCGCTCCTTGGCTACTCAGTAAAATGATTCTCTGCCAAATCCACCACGAATAGTATAAATACAACAATAAATTTTTAGGGAAAAATCGATAAATTTTTATTTATGATATATATCTTGGTCATGGCACAATATATTATGTCAAGTTGTGGGACAGGTCCATAAAATAATATGAGACGCATCCAGAAAGTAAGTTTCCCGATGTTTTCCCCTTTAAAGTAAACGTAATTAGCCGTGTCAATTGCGCGTGCGTGACAAATCTATGACGTATTAATCATATGCCAGCTGGACAAGTCCCGATTCGTGCCAGTAGCAGGGTAGCAGTGGTCCAAAATGGAAACTCCAATTGCTTCTCCCGCCGCCTGCAAGGCTCGGTCGGTGATCTTGAATGCACAAAGCATTGCGTCAATTGAAATTCATCGTCAAAGAACACTACGCCATATCAATAGCAGGTATGCAGTAGATGTGAAGTTCTCTCGAAGAAAAACACTCGAAAGGCCAGAGGCTGACTCGTTTATTAAAAATAACATTACTATAAAAAAAAACATATAGAACTGTACACTACTTGGTAGCAACCTGCTACCTACAAATAAAACGGTTTACAGAACGGACGGTACAGGGCGGCCACGAAGGAGCATCAAGGCTTGCATTTGCCGGCGGCTTAAATACAGTCTTCACTTGCTAATCTACATAACAGCCACGTGCTATCGGCAGTTTAACATACCGCCTGGTGAAGTGGATTAAAAGAATTATCTCAACTGGTGTGGAGGTTTGGCGTCACGAATTAATCTTTACCGGGAGTGATTTCTTAACTGGAGGGAAAACACCTTCCAGGTATGCAGTATGACATCAGTCAGCTCTGTCAGGTCTATGCGCCGACACTAACACCCGAACACAAAATTTAACTCTTAGGAGCAGCACTGACATTTCTGCTACGGTATCACGATAACGTCGACGAGTTCCTCGACAGGATCGTCACGGGCAATGAGACTGGGATTTCGCACTTTACCCCAGAACCCAAGCAGCAGACAATGCATTGATATCATAGTGGATCTTCGGTCAGGACCAAACTCAAACAGACGCTGTCGGTACGGAAAGGGATGTGCACAGTGTTCTGGGACAAGAAGACTGGTTCAATTCACAAGAGGCAGAATTCTAGGACAGAGGTATACAAAAGTGGATCCCACAATACGACAAGTGTCTCAATTCTGGTGGTAGCTATGTTAAAAAGCAGCTGAAACATTGCTGTACTTGTTGCCAATAAATATGTCCCCGAAAGTGTGAGTTCTTTTTTTCTTTTAAATAGGGAAACTTACTTTCTGGATGAGCCTCGTACAAACAGCAATCCTACAACACAGCACATGGGAAGCAGTGAACCAGGACTGACTGTTGAGAAAATTTTGATTTTCAAGAAAAGTAAACACATGAAGTTTGTTTTGATTTGGAGCACTACGGTCTACTGTTTTGCACATGAGGGCTAATGAGACCGGGACCTACTGTTTACAGCCGATTCCGAACGGCTACGAATATCCATGCCATAGTGGGATAAACACATGAAGATATAAATGAGAGAAGATTTATTGTTGACGACAATTTATTTTTCAATTGAAATTTTGAATATAATTACAGATCTATTTATTCTGTTTTGTTAATTTGGTCAATTTATAATGTTTGTTCTTCGTTAGATTATTTCTGCAAAGTTAGTGTCATAGATTCAGGGAAGATGGCGTCCAAAGACAGCTAAAAAATGGTGCAATACGCTGATTCCTGTTTATGTCCTTCCTTTTCAGCCATTTCCTGCTGACTGCGATGAAGGGAAAAATACTACTACGGTTTCCCCTCTTTCATTCAGTGAGGTGGGAGTGGCAAATTGGACCTACCGAGCAAGGGATGGAGCAAGACAGGACGCTAGAAACACCCTCTCCGGTAGCCCATTTATAGCAGTAACGGTGCTCACTGATGTAATTCTTTGTTACATAGGTATTACGATACGATAGTCTCACTTGAAACCTCAAGTGCTAGAAATCGACATATTAAACTTTATTTAATTGCGCAGAGCTGTGATCTCGTAATCGGAGGGTAGCTGGATCGAGGTTTGAGCAGACCAAAGACCCGCTGTGCTCATTAATGGCGACTGTAGCATGTTAAATAGGCTCATACCCGCAATACTCCTCAAGTTCCGAAACGATATCTCTGGAGGTGACAGGCCAAGCCTGGGGGTCTTATGTTTGGTTCATTTTGAAAAGTTTTTGCATAACGGCAATTCGAACGTACAATGAAATTTTAACATTGAAAGTTTCGATAGTTTTGTCGGGAAATCGTAGGTATATACGTATTGCGCATAGCTTAAAAATAATTAGCCGTTAAATTATCAAAAATTTTATATTTAGTACTATTGTAGTACCCAGTTGTACACTTCCTTTCTCAATGAAATCACCTCTACATATCTGAGTAGAGTTCAAATACTGCCGTCTGTTGGTGACCAGCGGCTTTAATATCCGTTATATAGATATTTTTGTTATAAACAAAAATTTTTCGTCCTGCATATACCTCCCTTACTCTGTATCAGAAAGATATAGAAAATTCAAAATTCAATATTTTTATCTGCAAATAATATTTTTTTTTGTTTAAAAAAGGATTTAAGTTACAACTGCTTAAAAAGCCTTGTTTTAACGTGGTAGGAATATGTAGTTATACTTATAATGTCCGTCATACAGAGATTTTTGTTATATAGAGTACAGATTAAAATCAAGAATTAATGTGCGCAGCCAGGTGTTACAACAGTCTTAAACACAGAATTTTAACATTCTACGGTTTATTGTTCTTGAGTTACGCCAGATGCATACGCATATAATCGTGTGTACATACGTACAGACTTCTCTACGAAACTAGTCAAAATGCATCCAGGGATGTTCGAAAGGGATATTTAAATTTTTAAAGTGAAAATTTTTTTGTAAGTACCTGCATACGTAATGATTAAACTAGTCAAAATGGATTTAGGCAGAGTCAAAATGGTTATTTCCATTGAAATCCAAAAATAGAAATTTTTCACGATTATTAAAATTTTTATTTTATTAAAAAAAGGTACTTGCAACAAAACTTTTTTTTTACCATGCATATTTAATCCAACCGTATGTTGAAATACAGGTATGCTAGAATAACTGTAGAAATAATTATTTAATCATACGAACTTTTATTTTAGAAAATGAAAATAAAAATTTTAAGCGTTTTTAAATTTTAAAATAACATTTGAACCAACAACTCATAACTTTTTCCTTCTGGAGAAAAGAAAGTTTTAAAAAGCTTTTGTTTGTTCAAAAATAGTGCAAGAAGTATTTCATAATAATTTTTAGATTATATATGTAAAACTTTTAAGAAT
>CM063507.1:92697942-92702942 GCA_032207245.1 Pardosa pseudoannulata | reverse complement strand
ACCAGAAATTAAAATTTTTGAGCATTTTCTTATAACATTTCATAATAACTTTAATTTCGTAGCAATGAAAAATTAATAAAAAACTGCTAATAAAATATGTTTGAGTTGCTGATATTCCTAAAATATTTAAATATCACCAAGAAGAATAAGAATTCTTCCAGATTTTCCGAAAATGGTTAAATGATCCATTAATTAGTTTCAGAACATATTGTACAATTGCATTAACATTGTCAGTCCCATAAAAGTTAGCTATTGATAAATAAGAACAAAATTAAAAACAACTTCTGTACTTCTAGAATATTCGATACTATTTTAAAGATTTAAATATTGTTATTTAAAAATAATAAAACTGAGAACAACTTTTGATTTTTTGAAAATGGTTAAATGAGCTATTAATTAATTTCGTACCACACAGTGATTAACGCATTAATCCTTTGAGTCTTCTTAAAGATTTAATTATTGTCATGCAAAAATAATAAAACTGAGAACAACTTTTGATTTTTTGAAAATGGTTAAATGAGCTATTAATTAATTTCGTACCACACAGTGATTAACGCATTAATCCTTTGAGTCTTCTTAAAGATTTAATTATTGTCATGCAAAAATAATAAAACTGAGAACAACTTTTGATTTTTTGAAAATGGTTAAATGAGCTATTAATTAATTTCGTACCACACAGGGATTAACGCATTAATCCTTTGAGTCTTCTTAAAGATTTAATTATTGTCATGTAAAAATAATAAAACTGAGAACAACTTTTGATTTTTTGAAAATGGTTAAATGAGCTATTAATTAATTTCGTACCACACAGGGATTAACGCATTAATCCTTTGAGTCTTCTTAAAGATTTAATTATTGTCATGTAAAAATAATAAAACTGAGAACAACTTTTGATTTTTTGAAAATGGTTAAATGAGCTATTAATTAATTTCATACCACACGGTGATTAACGCATTAATCCTTTGAGTCTTCTTAAAGATTTAATTATTGTCATGTAAAAATAATAAAACTGAGAACAACTTTTGATTTTTTGAAAAATGGTTAAATGAGCTATTAATTAATTTCGTACCACACAGGGATTAACGCATTAATCCTTTGAGTCTTCTTAAAGATTTAATTATTGTCATGTAAAAATAATAAAACTGAGAACAACTTTTGATTTTTTGAAAATGGTTAAATGAGCTATTAATTAATTTCGTACCACACAGTGATTAACGCATTTTTTGAAAATGGTTAAATGAGCTATTAATTTCTTTCCACACAGTGATTAACGCATTAATACTTTGAGTTCTCTTAAAGATTTAAATATCGTCTTGCCGAAAGAACAAAACTGAGAACAACTTTTGCATTTCCTGAATTTTTGAAAATGGTTAAATAAGTATCATAGTTATGAATGCATAAATCCTTTGAGTCCCCTTATAGATTTAACTACTGCTAAATAAAATGAACAAAAATGAGAACAACTTTTATACATCCAGATTTTTCGCTAACACTTAAATGAGCCATTAATTCATTTTATAACATATTACGATAATAAATGTGTTAACCCTACATTACTTTTCTCAGCTAGCTGTTTAATGTTAGCCGACAAAAATGTCTTTCTTTTTACACTCCCATCTCTGACAGGTCTTTCAGCAACCACAGTATTTGATCGCCATTTTTTTTCCCTCTCCCTAATCAAAAGTCAAGCTTCTCTGAAAAAGTGACAGTGCGATTCGATTTGCCTCCAGGAGAGATCTCTCTCGAGGAACAGGCAGACGATGAATTATTCTTGTGCTCCAGTGTTCGTCAATTTGTCTGGGATGTTTCGTAATGAACCAATCAGAGCAGCTGTCTCCGATGTTTTCGGAATAATTTTGACAACACTTTTAACCTATGAAGGACATGGAGGGGAAAATTTCCCCTCCAGAACTCCTTCATCATTTTTGCCTAGTTGTCTTTTTTTTATTTTAAATTTAAGATGACTCGCCGGAATTATTTCTTTCTTTTTTGAATACATTAACTGTTTAATGTCTCGACCTCTTGACCTACTTTCTGTAAGAGAGGGATCAGAACATTTTTATTTTAAAGAGCTAAAGAAATTATCGCTTCAAACTATCTGGTTGGTTCAGATAAAAAAATAATTTTTTCTTGTTTCAGCAGAGCTTAAAAGTAACGGTTAGAATTAACTTAGTAAAGGTTTTTGGTTTTATCCTGGCACATTTATCGATTAATTTTCGGAATTTTTGATAAAGTTATTTTGCCACCTACGGGTTTTCTATATTTTAAACTTTTAAGGGGACAAATAACTTTCGAAATGACAGATTTCGAACAGGTGGTAAACATTTCGTGATCAGGTGGAAGCGATATTTAACTGCTGCTGGAGAGTCTGAAGAACCTTTCTTTCACTTCTTCTGTGTGTGATGGGAAAGGCTGCGGATCTAAGCGAATTTGATAGAGGGCAGATTGTAATGGTTCGAAGGCTCGGAACAAGTATTTCCAAAACTGCACGACTCGTGGGTTGTTCGCGATCTACAGTTGTTAGTACTTATGCAAAGTGGATGAATGACGGTGAAACCAGCAGTAGACGACATGGTGTTGGACGTCCACACGCTATCAAAGAAAAAGGTCGTCAGAGACTGTCTCGCATGGTGAAGCAAAACCGGAACCAGACAGTGGCTCAGCTGACAACCCAATACAATGCAGGGCCAAGTAGAATAGTATCGGAGCACACTGTTCAGCGGACACTGTTGGATATGGGCTACGCAGCAAAGGTCCTACTCATGTGCCTTTGCTGACCAAGCGTCATCGCCAACTGCGCCTACGCTGGGCATGGGAACATCGCGACTGGTCCATGGATCAGGGGGAGAGAGTTGCCTGGTCAGATGAATCCCGGTTTGTCATTCATCACGCCAATGGCCGTGTCAGGATACGCCGTCTTCCAGGCGAACAGTTGCTACCTCAATGTACAGTAAGTCATACACAGGACGATGGTGGCAGTATTATGCTTTGGGAGAAGTTCTTTTCGGCGTCTCTGGGATCCGTGGTTGTGGTAGAGCAGACCATGCGTGCTACAGGTTATCTGAACATAATTGTGGACCAGTAACACCCTAACATGGCCTCTATTTTTTCTAGCTGGAAATGGAATGTTCCAACGGGATAACGGCCCGTGTCACAAGGCTAAAATTGTGTTGGAGTGGTTCCAGGCACATGATGCACAGAATTCCAGTTAATGTCCTGGCCTCCTAACGCACCGGATCTTAATCCGAAGAACACATTTGGGATGTCATAGGACGGTAGCTCAGAGTTCAAAGACCATCCATTCGCAATATCTCGGATTTGCGTAGTCGTTGTACATTTTTCAGTGCTGTTCCCCCATTGAGTTTTGATATAATATATATATTATATATATATATTATTCATTGACATTTCTTAAGGGATGCTAAGCCCTAATAATCCAAAATTAGCTTTTCATTCATTATTCTAGATTTAATTTTATTTATAACAGATTAATCTCTAATTCCCCCTTAAATTCGAGGAGTTTCATTTTAAATAACCCCCAAAATTCTTTATTTCCACAGAATGATATATTTCTGGCATTTTAATTAGGAACTTATACTTTATGAAAATTTAACAATCAGCAGTATCTTTTATATATCAATATATAACCGGAAGTAAATGGACAAAACGAGGTTCGTTTTCCATATTCCATTCTAGTCGACAAAGGGTGAAGAAAATCATATAGACTTCACTGAATTAGCGTATTTTGAGAATGTTTTCTAGATGTGTCCACTCGGAGGTTATATCCGATAGAATACATTTGGTTCATGACGGCAGCTCAGAGTTCAAAGACCACTCATTCGCAATATCTCGGATTTGCGTAGTCGTTGCTTTAATCACTTGCTAATCTGTCTCCGGCTTTATAATATATATATATTTTAATAAATGAGTATATATATATAATATAATTATATATATATATATATATACATATATATACATATATAATATATATATACATATATATATATATATAATTATAAATATGAGTTTTTAAATATATATATATACATACATATATATATATATATATATATATATATATATATATATATATATATATATATGTGTGTGTGTGTGTGTGTGTATACACTGTATGCATACATGTGTAATTATGTGCATATATATGCTTATATATACATATAAGTATGCATATTATATATATATATATATATATATATATATATATGCATTGTGTATATACCGTATGTATATATGTGTAAATATTTGCATATATATACATATAAGTATGCATATTATACGGGTATATCATGCCATTTTTCATAATAAACAGCACTGGTCGGTAAATGATCACACAATCTAGGGAAGTAAATCTAATTTCAAAATATCATTAAGTTCTGTTACGTTGTTCACGGTCAACAATAATGGGTGATGCTGTCTGGGAACTGTTTTTTGAAAAAGAAGAATTTATGAAAAGACGTAAATATTTCTCCCAGAACAAACTAAAGATGGCCTGTCTACCTTCCTGGTAGCACTTAACTACTCGTGAAGCAATAAAAAGCGTTGGACGCTTTATTAATTCTAAGCGCCTAATTTATTTGACAGAATGCAAACATTAATATTTGCTTTGTTGGCTCTGCTTGGCTATTCGCCAGGATTTAATAGCTGGATGATTCTTCGCAGAGGGTTATGACTCCTAAATGTTCACGGAATTAATGCGGAATGAAAAAGAAGATATGGGACTCTTTTGAGGGAATTGCTTACTGCTAAGCGGTTCCTGAATAGGAATGTAGTCTAAGTTTGGTAGAGAATACAGAACAAAACGAGTGAGAAAATAATTAGGTTGTTTAAGGTTTGTCGTTTCTTAGGTGAACTTAGTACATTTCAAATTAAATAGATAGTCGTGAATTAACTGTTCTTCCTAATCATTGCAGATGCTTTGCCCAGCATAACACTCACCATTTTCTTCGGAGGCGTGGATTTGAATCCCACAGATGCCA
>CM063507.1:92675442-92680442 GCA_032207245.1 Pardosa pseudoannulata | reverse complement strand
CTTATGATAGAAATATATAAACATGCCAATGACTCGAACTGAACTGTGACGAATTTAGAGAGTTATTCACGAAAAATAAATCTTTGTTTAAAAGTAATATATTAAGTTCACCGTAGCGAAGCACGGGCAAACTTGCTAGTATTGTATATAATTTGTTCCACTGGTTAAACGGTGGAAAGGCGGAATTTGCTACTTAGTAAAGGAAGAAAAACACATGTCCGCGAAAATCAAGGGATGAGCAAAATTTGCTACATTTGAATTGCCCGTGGAAATCGCGGGATGAGCAGTCAGAGGGTTAATCCTAATGCACGAGACTCATCCATAAAGTAAATTTCTCTATTTAAAAGAAAAAAAGAACTCACACTTTCACGGATATATTTATTGGTAACAAGTACAGCAATGTTTCAGCTATTTCTCAACATATCCACCAGCAGAATTGAAACACTTGTCGTGTTGTGGGATCCACTTTTGTATACATATGTCGTAGAACTCTGTCGCCTGTCTTTATTTCTTCATCGTTGCCAAAACGATCACCAGAAAGCAAGAATTCCTTGAGGTGTAAGGGCTGTAGGGTGAATGATCAAACAAGATCCCACAATACGACAAGTGTCTCAATTCCGGTGGTAGCTATGTTGAAAAATAGCTGAAACATTGCTGTACTTGTTGCCAAAATATATGTTCCTGAAAGTCCGAGTTCTTTTTTTTCTTTTAAATAGGGAAACTACGACAAGAATCTAAATTCTGGTGGTGGCTATGTTGAAAAATAGCTGAAACATTGCTGTACTTGTTGCCAAAATATATGTTCCTGAAAGTGTGCGTTCTTTCTTCTTTTAAATAGGGAAACTACGACAAGAATCTAAATTCTGGTGGTGGCTATGTTGAAAAATAGCTGAAACATTGCTGTACTTGTTGCCAAAATATATGTTCCTGAAAGTGTGCGTTCTTTCTTCTTTTTAAATAGGGAAACTACGACAAGTGTCTCAATTCTGGTGGTGGCTATGTTGAAAAAATAGCTGAAACATTGCTCTACTTGTTGCCAAAATATATGTTCCTGAAAGTGTGCGTTCTTTTTTCTTTTTAAATAGGGAAACTACGACAAGTGTCTCAATTCTGGTGGTGGCTAGTGGAAAATAGCTGAAACATTGCTCTACTTGTTGCCAAAATATATGTCCCTGAAAGTGTGCGTTCTTTTTTCTTTTAAGTAGGGAAAACTACGACAAGTGTCTCAATTCTGGTGGTGGCTATGTTGAAAAAATAGATGAAACATTGCTGTACTTGTTGCCAAAATATATGTTCCTGAAAGTCCGAGTTCTTTTTTTTCTTTTAAATAGGGAAACTACGACATGTGTCTCAATTCTGGTGGTGGCTATGTTGAAAAATAGCTGAAACATTGCTCTACTTGTTGCCAAAATATATGTTCCTGAAAGTGTGCGTTCTTTTTTCTTTTAAATAGGGAAACTACGACAAGTGTCTCAATTCCGGTGGTAGCTATGTTGAAAAATAGCTGAAACATTGCTGTACTTGTTGCCAAAATATATGTTCCTGAAAGTCCGAGTTCTTTTTTTTCTTTTAAATAGGGAAACTTACTTTCTGGATGTGCCTCGTACTTCTAAATCTGTGCAATAAAAGGTATAAATACTATTGTAAAAGAGGCTTTTAAACCGCAGAAAGTAAAATCGCTACGTTTAGAAAATCTATAAAATAACTGCACTCCAGTATATATTCCCACCACATTCTACTTTAAAAAGTCTGATTTCGGAAGTACAAGAAGCAAGCCAGAATACAAATCAGGCTTCCATAAAAGATGAGACTGGGTTCTGCGGTTTCGAAGATTTTTAAAACTCAAATAAGGAGTGAGATGAATTAACTAGAAGTATAGAGAGTCGAAGGTTTTGTCAGTAAATTGTTGGAGGGAAGGATTTTATTTGTATTTTTCAAAAGTCCTTTGTATTTTACTTCTAGAAAAGAAACAGGCGACATGAGACTATATTTGAGCCGCTCAGTGCACACGTTGACTAACTCCATTTTTTAAAAATTACAAATCCCCTATATAATAATAGCCTAAGTTGTTTGTCCAATCTGTCCTTCTGTCAGCGAATTTATGAAGTGGTTGTACCTGGAATGGATAGAGGCATCCATATTGGATTTTTTATGAGTTAGGGTTAGCAAAATTCGAGTTCGAAATCCACCCTATACCCCCTTGAGCGTTTAATGCTATTATTTCAAGCTTTATTCTCCCTATTAAAGTTCGCGGGTTCAAATTCCGCTGATGGCATGGATGTTCGTAGCCGTTCGGAATCGGCTTTAACCCATCCATCGGCCACCCTCCCCACCTTTTTCCCTTTCAAAACAGTCACCCTTTTCTTAAATTCCAGACGGAATTTACCGTACCATACTAGAGTTGCCGATTTAAAAGTTATCAGGCTACTTTTAAGTTATTTTCCCTGCAAGGTAAGGAGTTCCGTTACGCAAAATTAGTTTCTTTCATTTATTATCCCTTTGCAATATTTTTTTTCCCTCAAAAGTGTGTTATACGAGTGCGAACGAGAAGGGGTCGACAGGTCCGTTTTCGAACAGGAATTCGCTGTCGAACCCCCGTCGACGCGTCCGTTCAGCGGGTTAAACTGTAGGTCCCGGTCTCATTAGCCCTCGTGCGCGAACAGTTATTATTAATTAATTACACATTTTTGGACTCTTTACTGACTCTTTGTTCTATCCCATTAAAGAATAGTTTCAACTTCTGCTAATGCCGGAAATTTAAAATTTTGATATTTATTGTATCCTCAAAAGTAAAAGAAAATATTGAAATTGATAACATTGATAAAGTAAAGATAAATGTTGTCGGAGTTAATAATCTTCATAATTTTCAATAATTATTAATAATTAATTACACACTTTTGGACTCTTTGCTGACTCTTTGTTTTATCCCATTAAAGAATAGTTTCAACTTCTGCTAATGCCGGAAATTTAAAATTTTGATATTTATTGTATCCTCAAAAGTAAAAGAAAATATTGAAATTGATAACATTGATAAAGTAAAGATAAATGTTGTCGGAGTTAATAATCTTCATAATTTTCAATAATTATTAATAATTAATTACACATTTTTGGACTCTTTGCTAACTCTTTGTTCTATCCCATTAAAGAATAGTTTCAACTTCCGCTAATGCTGTTTTGAAGATTTGAGTAAAATGAGCATTAAATTAAAGTACTGGGAATACTTTGGGGTTGTTACTTACAAATATACTCAACAATTTCTGGGTAGTCTCCATTTTAACGGCTCATTAATGATACAGCCGAACGATGGCCGATTAGTTAGGGTGCTGGCCTTCGGTATCAGAGTTCTTGGGTTCGAATCCCACTGTGGCATGAATGTTCGTAGCCGTTCGGAATCCCCTTTAAACTGTAGGTCCCGGTCTCATTAGCCCTCGTGTGCGAAACAGTAGATCGTAGCGCTCCAAACCAAGTCTCCCTCTTATTCTATACTAAATTCATTCTTAATAGGATGGCGAGGGGGAATCGGGATATTTAAATTCCTGGACTTTTTTTGCTCGACCCTCATACACTCCAATTAGTTCCCTCAGCTAATGTAGGCGTGGCACATTCGATAGAGTGTCTGCCCATTTGACCCTCGTACTTCTGGATTGACGGTTCTGTCCCCGACGCAGCCGATTTTTTCTACATGTCTAATTAATGTAATATTTTCTGCTTTTTCTTTTAAATTCTTACTCCTAAAGTTATTTCATTATTTTCAAAATAATGTTTTACTATTTTTTTAACTTTTTATGATTTTTATTTTATTAAATTCACGTATTGTTGTACGGATGTCCCTGGCCACATAAACATTTCATATTTTCTACCCTTAAACTTTATCTTTTCTTAATCTATAGATCCGGTTCGAAAATAAATTGGTATGAATAAGCTTCGTATCACAGAGAAAAATAGTGTCATCTTTAAGACGCTGGAAATCCACCCGCTTTTCGAGCTTTTAATGTCATTATATCAAGCCCCGTTTTAAGAGCAGGCTATTAAATTTATCAATTTATCACATAATAAATAGGTAAAAATAACATTTTTTCTAACCTTGTGACGCCATTCCTTTAACCATCTCATTTAATTATTTCTTATTTTAAATTATTTAAATATCGTCTGCATTATTTTCACACGTTTTATCACTAAACTTCGATATGACGTCAATAATTTTCTTTTATATTTGGCTTAAATAATAGATTAGGTAACATAAACCTTTCATGTTTTTTGTCCTTAAAATTTCTTCCCGTAATGTAACAATAGCCTAAGTTATCTGCCCGTCTGTTCTAGAATTTATAAAGCGGTTAGACCTGGTATGGGTATAGCATCCATATTGGATTCTTGACGAGTTAGGGTTAGCAAAATTCAATGCTAGTAAGTTTAACTTTTCCTAATCTATAGATCCGATTCTAAAATAAATTGGTATGAATAAGCTTCGTATCACAGAGAAAATTATTGTCATCTGTAAAACGCTGGAAATCCACCCCGTCCCGCTTTTCGAGCGTTTAATGCCATTATATCAAGCCCCGTTTTAAGAGCAGGCGATTAAATTTAACAATTTATCACATAATAAATAGGTAAAAATAACGATTTTTTTCAGCCTTATGACGTCATTCCTTTAACCATCTCATTTAATCATTTCTTATTTTAGATTATTTAAATATCGTCTGCATTATTTTCATACATTTTATCACCGAACTTAGATATTACGTGAATAATTTTTTTTTTACATTTCATTTAAATAATACATTAGGTACATATGTGATAATTTTAATCGATTATTTTTGTAGAAAGATAATTCTCAGCCAAAAAAACACTCATAGTTAGTTATAACATGTTACACTCATAGTTATATATAAAGGTAATGAAAATTCGTTAAGAACTCAATGTGTATGATTTTGAAGGACCAAAATTTTTTTGCCAAATGTAAATTATGGAAAGATTTTAAGTGATTCATTAGTCCAGTGTAT
>CM063507.1:92652942-92670442 GCA_032207245.1 Pardosa pseudoannulata | reverse complement strand
TATTAAACAATAAGGGGCAAGCAATATAAATGTACATTTTTGCTCATTTTATGCTCCAGCAACATTTGTGGTCAAAAATGTAAAAGAAAATAATGTATTTTAAATTCTTCTCACAGGACACTTCCTGATATGATACAGTAAAATCTATTAAATAAAATGTAAGGACTCCTAAAATAATCGTTAACACAATATTAATTTTTATAATATATATTACTCCGCTTAGTGTGATCATTATAAGTGATTTTGATAACTCTAAACGATTAAAACTAGATTTTATAACTTTAATTAATATTTTTATTTATGTAAAGTATATTATCCTTAAAATAAAAATGGTCCATAATTAAAAATGATCCATTGGACTGTCTACATTTTTTTCTAAGAAGCTATTGATAAATTGTTTGAATGTTTTTTTAGTCATTGTTTATTGTTGACATTTCAATGTTTCTTATTTCAATTAAGATTTGATATCCAGAGATTATACATGTGACTCATCAGTAAATCATTCGTAATTTTCCTAAATTACAGACATAATTCTATTATACTGGTGTTTGTATTTTTTTGTTTTTTTTATTTCTTTAGTAAGATCACACGAATTTTTAAAATTTTTTATTACACTTGTAATGTTATGACTCATTTTTTAACCTGTCATAACGAGAATAAAATTTTTGATCTTTTATTTTAATGTTAAATAAATTTCGCTTTCTCTTCCATATACAATATGTAATAGCAAAATTCCGGAATAGTTAAACTTACTTTTTCTTTCCCCATTTCTAGGTGGAAGAGGGAGAATTCTGGAAATTCAAACAACAACAAAGGGAAAGGAAAGATGGGTCTTCTGAATTCATTGTGAATGGTTCCTTTGCTGTTAGTTCAAACACTGAAAATTAACCGATAATGATCCCATAAGCGTTTTTTTTAACATACATGAATAGAGATAGCAAGTGATTCTAACATAAGCATTTTAACATTGACCGCGATCACATTAAGCAGAGACACTGTATTTTAATCTAAATACTTCAATTATAGATGGTTTTTATCTGTATAGATCGATGTCTTTGGTTTAGCGCTACGGTCTACTGTTTTGCAAACTAGGGCTAAAGCGATGTCTTTAACTACCATTGGAAAGTAAAATATAAGAAAGGCATAGGTAAAGGATTAAGCAAAAATGTAAAATGTAACTTAAGCTTAGATTATGGCCTGCTCCAGCAACGTTGCCTTGATCTTAAAATGTATGCCTCATACAAATATAAACTAGAATTTTTTCCCCACAGGACTAAAAAAAAAAAAATACAAAAAAAACGTATAACAAGATAAAAATCTTTAAAACTAGATTTAAGGATGTTGATCCTATATTTTTTATGAAGTGAGCCATTTGATAAAAACAAATTATTTTTTTGCAAAGAAAATAGTTCAAATAAATTTAAATAAAATGTTTATTATCCGAAAATTATGGAAAACATTCTTTACATATAAAATCTGTTTTTAAACCCTTTTTACGAAACATCTTCTATTCATGACCCAATGGTTTCTACATGTTTCTTTTGCATGATTGTTGAACTTGAGAATTCTTCCGTGCGTCTCTAGCATGAATTTCTGTCATTGGAATGGAAGTGTTCTCGACTTCTTCTCTATATTTACTTTATACTATACTTTACACTTTATATTTACTTTATACTATATTTATTTCATATACATTCTATAAATTCTCACAAAAAATAGGTAAATGTGACGCCTTCAAGCAAATGAGAGGTAAAATAATGGATCACAGTCAAAGAATAAAAATTAATTCACTTTAATTTATTAAACACGGCTATTTAAAAAAAGGTAATTCAAAAAAAATGCAAAGGATTTCCGATAAAACTTCCTCAAGACAATCACAGTCGAAAGAAAAAGAAGAGTTTAATAATCTCTTACAAATGCCTTTCTCAGGGTGCAATCAAAACCCAATTCTATGGTCAACTCGCTCCCTATAGGAGCTGACTTACGAATCTAACTAGAAAGCTGTCGCTAAAAAGGCGAAAGCCTCCACGAGGTCAACACATACGAAAAAAATTCGAAAAGCCCTGAGTCGCAAAATTGTAGGCTTTTCTATACTAGTTACTCACACTGTTTTTTTTCTCAGTTAGATCACCAGTTACATTACTTGAGAACTCCAGCTAAAGTTCTGTTATACTTTTAAAGAATTCTCATTCGCTGGCTGTCTCTTCACGGAATTTCCGAGCGTTCATTAACCCATCACTGCATATACCTTTTTCCCTTTAAAACAGTATTTTCGTAAAATTAACGGAACTTACCGTACCATATATTGCCGGTTTAAAGTTGTCAGGCTACTTTTAAGTTATTTTCCTGCAAGGTGAAGGAGTTCCGTAACGGAAAAAGTTTCTACATTATTTTATCGCTTTGCCAATATTTTTTTCAAGTGTGTTTTATAAGTCAACGGAAGGGGTCGACAGTCCGTTTTCGATCAGGAATTCGCTGTCGAGTCGACGCGTTTCAGTTTAACGAGATCCATCAGGGGCGTGTTCGTCTATTCATCGATTGTTGGATGACTCTGCGACGTCAGATATTGTCCAGGTACAAGTGTACTACGATCAGCTGTTTAGTGCTGGGACAAAAGTCTTCACAACACCATTGGTTTACGAATGAGTCTGGGGGAAGAGGAATGAAAGTTTACCTATATTTTATTACTTAACTAAAAACCAACGTATTTTTTAAAAGTGATATTAAGTTATATATATATTTATTATATAATATATATATATATGTAATATAGTAATCAAACTTTCAATGAGTCAAATTGGCTCGGTCTAGTGTTAACAGACAATATATCGTTTTTATCGAGGGACGATATATTTCAGTTTAAAATACTTCAGTCTAATTATGGATGGCTTGATAATGCGATTTTTCATGGGTGAAAAAGATTTCGATTAACTGAGGGCTAATTATGAGCGTCCTTTCTGTTTAATTCAAACCGTCAGCTGCAGTTGGGAAATTAGTGCACATTAGTATAAATTTGCGTAATAATGAGAAGGAACATATGAAAAGCTTTTAATTCTGCTTTATCACGCAGATAAGGAGTGAAACTTTAACCTCAAACCTTTAATATAGATTGGCAATTTTTAATCTGATGCATTTTGATAGCTAAGAAAAGAAGTTTATTATTTACGTCAGTGTTGTTGAAAATTAGGAAAGCGCCGCTTCCCTAACAATCTAGCAAATTTTAAACCTTTTATTTATTTATCTTTTTACCCTATATAGTATTATTTTAAATTTCATACTCCCTATCTAACTACATCGACTTTAACCTAGTCTTACTCTACCCATCCTGTAGGGTAAGATACAGGATGGGTATATTGAATTTCACTCTAGCCGTCCTGTAGGGTAGTTACAGTATGGGTATACTCAATCTCACTCTACCTACTCTGTAGGGTAGATACAGGATGGGGGTATCCAATCTCACTTCATACTCATTATCTTACCACATCGACTTTAACCTAATATCACTCTACCCATCCCGTAGGGTAAGATACAGGATGGGTATATTAAATTTCACTCTAGCCATCCTGTAGGATAGATACAGGATGGGTATACTCAATCTCACTCTACCTATTCTGCAGGGTAGATACAGGATGGGGGTATCCATTCTCACTTCATACTCATTATCTTACCACATCGAATTTAACCTAATCTCACTCTACCCATCCCGTAGGGTAAGATACAGGATGGGTATATACAATTTCACTTTAGCCGTAGTTATAGATACAGGATAGGTATATAATTCAAATCTCACTCTAGTTCTGTAGGGTAGATACATATGGTGTATAATCTCACTTTAAATCATCTATAGGATAAAGATAGATATTTTAAGGATATTTGTATACAAAATATCCCAATATCACTACACATCATGTCTTAAACGGACGCAAATTTCATCTGTAAAAAAACACACATCTATTATGCAATTGCACCTAAGTGTTATGTATTTTCAGTGAGCTAAAATATATACATGTTTTTATTTTATGGCTTTCTTCATTGAAATACTGCGTTGAATGTATCTTCGTTTTTAATACTTAAATCTATCAAAAGATGGCAGCACTAATATTCTTTCTTTTTGAAATTCACGTGTTTAGCTTTAACTGGAAAGGACACAAATTTGATTTTTATAACTTATGACTTCAAATAAAAATGCATACTAAAACAACACTTATTATATTATTTTTACATTATATTATTTTATTGCAAGTTTAGTTGCTAGATCTATGTACTTATTTGAAATTCGCCAAGTGTTCTTTTATCATAATTAAATGAGGATAGCAAGGCGTTTCATTCGCAAAATTGCCAAGGTTTTGGAAATGGGAATTTACTACTATCTTCCTACTAGTCACGTACAAGTTGTGACATGAAATGAGCACTGTTATTATGCTTGTAATAAGCACAAAGATGCTGGTTACTAATTCCCCACCAGCAACAAAGAGCTATATAATATTGTAATGTTTAGAATATCAAACTATAGCAAAATAACTCACTTATATTTAAAACAGCTTTAAAATTCATCCCATAAGAGTGACAATGTTCATACTTTCCCTATCACACTCACTCTTAACAAGAACAAGAGTTTAGATAATCACTAAAAAACACCTTACTGCACTGTTATTATGCTTGTAATAAGCACAAAGATGCTGGCTACTAATTCCCCACTAGCAAGAAAGAGCCATCTAATCTTGTAACGTTTAGAATATCAAATTCTAGCAAAGTAACTCGCTTACAGTTAAAGCAGCTTTAATATTCATCCCATTAGAGTGACAATGCTCTTTCCCATCACAATCACTGTTAACCAGAAAACGAGGTTAAATAATCACTAAAAAAAACCTCACTGAACTGTTATGCTTGTAATTAGCACAAAGATGCTGGTTACTAATGTCCCACCAGCTAGAAAGATCTATCTAATCTTTTAAAGCTTAGAATAACAAAATATAGTAAAATAACTCCCTTATAGCTAAAGCAACTTTAACATTCATCCCATAAGAGTGATAATGTTCTTTCCCATCACACTCACTGTTAACCAGAAAACGAGGTTAGATAATCACTAAAAAACACCTCACTGCACTGTTATTATGCTTGTAATAAGCACAAAGAGGCTGGTTTCTAATTCCCCACCAGCAAGAAAGAGCCACCGAATCTTGTAATGTTTAGAATATCAAACTGTAGCAAAATAACATGCTTATAGTTAAAACAGCTGTAACATTCATTCCATAAGAGTGACAATGTTCATACCTTCCCTATCACACTCACTGTTAACCAGAAAACGAGGCTGGATAATCACTAAAAAAACCTCTTTGCATTGTGATTATGCTTGTAATTAGCACAAAGATGCTGGTTACTAATGTCCCACCAGCTAGAAAAAGCTATCTAATCTTCTAACGTTCATAATATCAAACTTTAGGAAAGTAACTCGCTTATAGTTAAAGCAACTTTAAAATTCATCCCATTAGAGTGATAATGTTCTTTCCCATCACACTCACTGTTAACCAGAAAACGAGGTTAGATAATCACTAAAAAACACCTCACTGCACTGTTATTATGCTTGTAATAAACAAAAAGATGCTGGTTTTTAATGCCCCACCAGCTAGAAAGAGCCATCTAAACTTGTAATGTTTAGAATATAAAACTGTAGCAAAGTAACTCTCTTAAGTTAAAGCAGCTTTAACATTCATCCCATAAGAGTGACAATGTTCATACCTTCCCTATCACACTCACTGTTAACCAGAAAACGAGGCTGGATAATCACTAAAAAAACCTCTTTGCATTGTGATTATGCTTGTAATAAGCACAAAGATACTGGTTACTAATTCCCCACTAGCAAGAAAGAATCATCTAATCTTGTAATGTTTAGAATATCAAACTGTAGAAAAGTAACTCGCTTACAGTTAAAGCAACTTTAAAATTTATCCCATAAGAGTGATAATGCTCTTTCCCATCACACTCACTGTTAACAAGAAAACGAGGTTAGATAATCACTAAAAAAATCTCGCTGCACTGTTATTATGCTTGTAATAAACAAAAAGATGCTGGTTTTTAATGCCCCACCAGCTAGAAAGAGCCATCTAAACTTGTAATGTTTAGAATATAAAACTGTAGCAAAGTAACTCTCTTAAGTTAAAGCAGCTTTAACATTCATCCCATAAGAGTGACAATGTTCATACCTTCCCTATCACACTCACTGTTAACCAGAAAACGAGGCTGGATAATCACTAAAAAAACCTCTTTGCATTGTGATTATGCTTGTAATAAGCACAAAGATACTGGTTACTAATTCCCCACTAGCAAGAAAGAATCATCTAATCTTGTAATGTTTAGAATATCAAACTGTAGAAAAGTAACTCGCTTACAGTTAAAGCAACTTTAAAATTTATCCCATAAGAGTGATAATGCTCTTTCCCATCACACTCACTGTTAACAAGAAAACGAGGTTAGATAATCACTAAAAAAATCTCGCTGCACTGTTATTATGCTTGTAATAAACAAAAAGATGCTGGTTTTTAATGCCCCACCAGCTAGAAAGAGCCATCTAAACTTGTAATGTTTAGAATATAAAACTGTAGCAAAGTAACTCTCTTAAGTTAAAGCAGCTTTAACATTCATCCCATAAGAGTGACAATGCTCATACCTTTCCCATCACACTCACTCTACACCGCAAAACGAGGATAATCACTTAGAAAGAAAACATCCTCACTGCACTGTTATTACGCTTGTAAGAAGCACAAAGATGCTGGTTATTAAGGCACAACTAGCTAGAACGAGCCATCTAATCTTGTACCGTTTAGAATACCAAGCTGTGGTAAAGTAACTCGTGTATAGTTGTTATAAACCGATAAAAATCGTGCACTCAAATATAAAAAAAGAATAGGAAATGAATAGCTGTAAGAAAATTCTGGTAATATTAAAATCCCGTAACATTGTATTGCGACGTTATCTGAGTATGTCATCGAGAATTGCACGTTCCACTTGTGACATGGATGTTCCCCTAATTGAACTTAAGTACACCGGCGAGAGTCGCAATCCCGGTCGTTAGGCCGCGAAGAAAGTAAAAACAGCACTCGCCCGGCGTGCGTGAAGAGAAAACGGTCTTTTTTACCAGTTTGACCACCGAGCAAGGCCGGGCCAACCCACCCGTAGCGAGGGAGAAAATAGTCGCCAAGACGCTCGCCAAGGGCAGCGCCGGGGAAGGAAAAAAACTCTCGCATCCCCAAACACACACATCCCGGGTCCATCTGTGGGGATGAGAGAGCGATGCTGTGGTTGATTGTGTTGTGCGCTCTATCGTCTGCGGCCGGCTCCGATGCCACCCTCGATCGTCTGCTCGAGGTGCTGCAGGGGGTGCCGAGGGGCACGCGCTCGCCCCGGCAGGAGCCCCCCCGTTACATGCTGGATTTGTACAAGTCCGTCGCGGCCCCCGATGGTCTCACCATGCTGCCCACGCCGCACAGTGCCAACGTCGTCAGGTGTTACGCCGACAAAGGTAGGATCTTTGTTTTCAGTTTTGGTTTTAGAGATCCCCTCGTTACATCGTGCCTCGATATCTCGCGGCACGATATAACGAGTCATGCCTCGAAGATCTTTGTTTTCAGTAGGATCTATGTTTTAACATTTGGTTTTATAAATCCCTTTGTTACATCGTGCGTCGATATTACGCGGCACGATATAACGAGTCGTGCCTCGAAGATATTTGTTTTCAGTAGGATAGGTATAAATTAGTATCTATGTTTTTACTTTTGGTTTTATAGAGCCCTTTGTTATATCGTTCTTCGATAGTACGTGGCACGATATAACGAGTCATGCCTCGAGGATATTTGTTTTCAGTTGGATAGGTATAAATTAGTATCTATGTTTTTACTTTTGGTTTTATAGAGCCCCTCGTTACATCGTGCCTCTATATCACGCGGCACAATGTAACGAGTCATGTCTTGACGATCTTTGTTTTTAGTAGGAAGGTATAAAGTAGGAACTGTTTTAACATCTGGTTTTATAAAGCCCTTTGTTATATTGTGCGTCGATATTACGCGGCACGATATAACGACTCGTGCCTCGAGGATATTTGTTTTCAGTAGGATAGGTATAAATTAGTATTTATGTTTTTACTTTTGGTTTTATAGAGCTCTTTCTTACATCGTGCGTCGATATTACGTGGCACGATATAACGAGTCATGCCTGGAGGGTATTTGTTTTTAGTACGATAGGTATAACTTAGTATCTATGTTTTTACTTTTGGTTTTATAGAGCCCTTTGTTATATCGTGCATCGATATTACAGGGCACGATATAACGAGTCATGTCTCGAGGATATTTGTTTTCAGTAGGATAGGTATAAATTAGTATCTATGTTTTTACTTTTAGTTTTATAGAGCCCTTTTTTATATCGTGCGTCGATATTAAGCGGCACGATATAACGAGTCGTGTATCGAAAATATTTGTTTTCAGTAGGATAGGTGTAATGCAGAATCTTTATTTGTAGTTTTATTCTTACAGAGCCCCAGTATATCGCGTCTCGATGTTTCGTGGCACGATATAACGAATTGTGCGAAGATTTTTACTTTCAGTAGGACAGGTATAAGGTAAAATCTTTATATCGTGTCTCCACATTTCACGGCACGATATAACGAGTTGTGCGAAGATCTTTGTTTTCAGTAGGTTAGGTATAAGGTAAAATCTTTATATCGTGTCTCCACATTTCACGGCACGATATAACGAGTTGTGCGAAGATCTTTGTTTTCAGTAGGACAGTTATAAGGTAAAATCTTTATATCGTGTTTCCATATTTCACGGCATGATATAACGAGTTGTGCGAATATCTTTGTTTTCAGTAAGATAGGTATGAGGTAATATCTTTATAAAACTTACAGAGCCCCTCGATATATCGTGCATTCAGATATATCGCTTTTCTTTCCAAGTTGTTTTATTGAGTTGAATAAAAACTGTGACCACAAATTTACTTTTTACACAAAATTAAAAATAGAAAATAAAATTTGAAAATAAAATTTATCGGTTTTTACTATTCAAGGTTTTTTTTTATTGCTGTACTTACACTACTTTAATTATATATTGTATGTTAAATGCATATTTTCATAAGAGTAGAATATTTGCCTTAACAATCCTTTGCCGATATATCGCTCATTTTGCTTGTCTAATGAAAAACAATATAACGAAGGACTGAGGTATTTTGAAAGTTTGAATTGTGGTGTATATACGTTAAAGTCGGCTTGGACGTCAAATGACAGTCATTTGGATGAATAAAATATTAGCATAATCATCGTATTTATCTTGAGTTCAGGGCTTGATTATCATGTGGGAAAGTGGGACAAAGGCCCGGGAATCTTTATTATTATAGTTAAATTCTGTTCACATCAGGTTGCAGCACATGTTTTGGGACGGGTTCTTTTATATATTAGTCCAAAAAAGAAATTTAAAATTTTGATATTTAATGTATCTTTAAAAGTAAAAGGAAATATTGAAATTGATAACATTGATAAGGTAAAGATAAATGTTTTCGGAGTTAATAATCCTCATAATTTTCAATAATTATTAATAATTAATTACACATTGAGTGTTTCTGACTCTTTGTTCTTTTCCATCAAATAATAGTTTCAAATTCCGCTAATGCCGGAAATTTAAAATTTTGATATTTATTGTATCCTGAAAAGTAAAAGAATATATTGAAATTAATAACATTAATAAGGTAAAGATAAATGTTGTCGGAGTTAATAATCCTCATAACTTTCACTAATGATTAATAATTAATTACACTTTTTTATTAAGAGATTTTCTGACTCTGTTCTTTTCCATCAAAGAATAGTTTCAACTTCCGCTAATGCCGGAAATTTAAAATTTTGATATTTATTGTATCCTCAAAAGTAAAAGAAAATATTGAAATTGATAACATTGATAACGTAAAGATAAAAGTTGTATGAGTTAATAATCATCATAATTTTCAATAATTATTAATAATTAATTACACATTTTTGGAGTGTTTCTGACTCTTTGTTCTTTCCCATTAAAGAATAGTTTCAACTTCCGCTAATGCCGGAAATTTAAAATTTTGATATTTATTGTATCCTCAAAAGTAAAAGAAAATATTGAAATTAATAACATTGATAAGGTAAAGATAAATGTTGTCGGAGTTAATAATCCTCATAATTTTCAATAATTATTAATAATTAATTACACATTTTTGGAGTGTTTCTGACTCTTTGTTCTTTAACATTAAAGAATAGTTTCAACTTCCGCTAATGCCGGAAATTTAAAATTTTGATATTTATTGTATCCTCAAAAGTAAAAGAAAATATTGAAATTAATAACATTGATAAGGTAAAGATAAATGTTGTCGGAGTTAATAATCCTCATAATTTTCAATAATTATTAATAATTAATTACACATTTTTGGAGTGTTTCTGACTCTTTGTTCTATCCCATTAAAGAATAGTTTCAACTTCCGCTAATGCCGGAAATTTAAAATTTTGATATTTATTGTATCCTGAAAAGTAAAAGAAAATATTGAAATTAATAACATTGATAAGGTAAAGATAAATGTTGTCGGAGTTAATAATCCTCATAATTTTCAATAATTATTTATAATTAATTACACATTTTTGGAGTGTTTCTGATTCATTGTTCTATCCCATTAAAGAATAGTTTCAACTTCCGCTAATGCCGGAAATTTAAAATTTTGAAATTTATTGTATCCTCAAAAGTAAAAGAAAATATTGAAATTGATAACATTAATAAGGTACAGATAAATGTTGTCGGAGTTAATAATCCTCATAATTTTCAATAATTATTAATAATTAATTACACATTTTTGGAGTATTTCTGACTCTTTGTTCTATCCCATTAAAGAATAGTTTCAACTTCCGCTAATGCCGGAAATTTAAAATTTTGATATTTATTGGGCATTCAAAAATTAAAAGAATATGGGCGAAATTAATAAGGGCGCCAGTAAAGATAAAAGTTGTCGGAGTTGAATAATCCCCCCATTAATTTTCATTAATTATTAGGCACTAATTAATTACACATTTTTGGAATTGTTTCTGACTCTTTGTTCTTTCCCATTTTAACAGTCTCATTCTTGACACAGCCGAACGATGGCCGATTATTTAGGGTGCTAGCCTTCGGTACCAGAGTTCGTGGGCTCGAATCGCACTGTAGCAGGATTTTCGTAGCTGTTCGGAATCGGCTTTAAGCTATGCAGGCCCGGTCTCATTAGCCTCGAATTGCAAAAAAGTCGACCGTTGCACTCCAAACCAAACCATAAACCATTCTTGATACAATAAGAAATAAAATTTCAGGCTCTGTTTAAAGCAAAAATTTTCATAGATTAGTAATAGCCGGACGATAGCCGAATCGGTAGGAATCTGCTGCTCTTCATTAACGTAGTTCCTGGTTTCGAATCCCGCTGCTGACATAGATATTCGTAGCCGTTCGGAATCGACTTTAAACAGTAAGTTCCCGTCTCATTAGCTCTCGTGTAGCCAAAGATTTGACTATAGTGAACTAAACCTAGTTCTTTAATAAAGCTCTCATATTTTGAAAATTATCTTGTTATATGAAGCAATATTTAAGAAGAAAAACACAAAATAGATACATCAAAATTATCAATCTATATGTTCTTGAGATATTTTGAGATAATTTGATCTTGATATTATTGAGGTAAGGCTATCATATTCTCAAAAGTTATCTTGTTATATGAAGCAATATTTAAGAAGAAAAAAAATAGATACATCAAAATTATCAATCTATATATTCTTGAGATATCTTGAGATAATTTGATCTTGATATTATTGAGGTAAGGCTATCATATTTTGAAAAGTTATCTTGTTATATGAAGCAATATTTAAGAAGAAAAAAAACAGATACATCAAAATTATCAATCTATATATTCTTGAGATATCTTGAGATAATTTGATCTTGATATTATTGAGGTAAGGCTATCATATTCTCAAAAGTTATCTTGTTATATGAAGCAATATTTAAGAAGAAAAAATATATATACATTAAAATTATCAATCTATATATTCTTGAGATAATTTGATCTTGATATTATTGAGGTAAGACTATCATATTTTGAAAAGTTATCTTGTTATATGAAGCAATATTTAAGAAGAAAAAAAAATAGATACATCAAAATTATCAATCTATATATTCTTGAGATATCTTGAGATAATTTGATCTTGATATTATTGAGGTAAGGCTATCATATTTTGAAAAGTTATCTTGTTATATGAAGCAATATTTAAGAAGTAAACGCAAAATATATACATCAAAATTATCAATCTATTTATTCTTCAGATAACTTTAGAAATTTGTAAATTAGAAACTAATTTTCACAGTAAATGGTTGCTAATTATATCTTTTATTCTTTAAACCTCAATTATATTAATAGAAGTGGTATATTTTATTTCATAATATAATAAAGGATTTTTTCTAAAAATTTCTAAAAATTTCTTAGCTGTTTTTTTATTTTTTTAAATTTTAAAATATCAAACAACTTTAAAGTTTTAGGTTTATATGGTGAAAAATACAATTTCTTTCAATTTTGTATAAAAATTTTGCTTCTAATATAAATATTTCAAAATTTATCTCGCGGGTAAATTAATTTTTTTTTATATTAACTATATTTTGATTTCATTTAGTGCATATTTTTACAATTTTTAAAAAATATGGTATTTGAAAAGATAATTTTTTTTAAAAGTTCGAGCGTTATTAAAGAACTTGTATAAAAAATTTGTTCTAAAAGGAGAAGAATTTTTTTTATTTGGAAGAAGAGTTTTTTTAATTTTTAATTTATATCAAAAAAAAGTTTTTATAATAATATATGTAAGATTTGAAGTGTAGAAATGTACTACATTCGATTAACAAGTTTTAAGTTTTCAAAAAATTGTTTCCATATCGGTCATAATTAATAACTTGATTTGGAGCGCTACGTTCTACTGTGTTGTTACATGAGGGCTAATAATTAATAATTTGTATAATAAGTTATCATAATGTTTCATAATAACACAAAAGAAAACTGCAGTTTTATAGTTTATACGACAGTATTAGCATAATGGCTAATTATTATTATTACTAGCATATAGCCCGTCATATGACGGGATCAGTAAAGCTTTTAATTTTCCAGAATTGAAAAGTACCCTATGAGGCAGGTAAAAAATGGTTTATTTTTTGACTGAGAATTATCTGGTACAAGCTTAATAATTTGTTTATCTTCATACTCCTCTAAAGTCTCCCGATACTGTGAATGCAGTTTAGAATCACGTTGAATTCATTTATCCAAACCGTGTGTTTATGTATGAAAAACAAACACACAAATTAACGAATTTCTTAATTTTCAAAGATATATAACTTAATCGCTAGATATTTATTAGTCCGTGAAATAGACTGATAGACTTTTGGTTTGGTTTGGTTTGGAGCGCTACGGTCTACTTTTTGCAACACGACGGCTAATGAGACCGGGACCTACTGCTTAAAGCCGATTCCGAACGGCTACGAACATCCATGCCCCAGTGGGATTCGAACCCACGAACTCCGGTTCCGAAGGCCAGCACCCTAACCAATCGGCCATCGTTCGGCCCTAGAGAATTATGAAAACAGTTTGTTGTTAATACAGTTGATCAAATTTTCATTGCAATAAAAGTAATCGATGATTCAATTAAAAATCATCACATATGTACCTAGTCTATTTTTTTAAGTCAAATATAAAAGAAAATTATTGACATCATATCTATGTTCAGTGATACAACGTATGAAAATAATGCAGACTATATTTATATAATTTAAAATAAGAAATTATTATATTAGATGGTTATGACGTCATAATGCAAGGAAAAATATTCTTTTTACTTTTTTATTATGTGATAAATGGATAAGTTTAATTGTCTGCTCTTAACCGGAAAAAATAGGGCGCGATATAATGGAATTTAACTCTCGAAAAGGGGGGAAGGGGTGGATTTCGAATGTTTTAAAGAATACAGTATTTTTTGCAGTGATATGAACATATTTATACCAATTTATTTAGGAATCGGATCGATAGTTTAGGAAATGATAAATTTTACTCGCTTTGAATTTTGCAAGCCCTAACTCATCAAGAATCCAATATGGATGCCTCTATCCATTGCAGGTATAACCGCTTCATAATTTCGAGGGCAGATGGATAAATAACTTAGTATATTATTATTTTATATAGGAGGATTGTTGTAGGATACCCTTTAGATAAAAAAAAAACTGCATGAAAACAGATTTTAATTACACACAAGATATCTGCAGTAGAATAGTTTATACAATACTTAAGTCTATGATTTTTTTTTCAAAATGATCAATTTAATTACAACATTCAGACAGAAGAAAAATGTAAGTTTCTTGACAAATATGAGGTTTTGATGAAAAGCCCAATTTGCTAAATACCGCATTCCGTTTTCAAAGCTAATGAAATGCCACGAAAATATTTTTTTTCAGCAGTTTACCAATCGAGACTGAATAGCGCTGATTAGAAAGTCGGATACGGCAGAAGCTATTGTTCTGAAGGAGAAGTAATGTTAGAAAAAGGTTTGAGCTGACATCGACTGGGTTGTAAACAGTAAATGAAAATTGGGACCATGTAAAATACACGGTTAAAAATTCCCTTTGCATTGTAAGAAATTTAAATGCTCAGAGAAAATTGTAACGATTAGTTTGTTTTTAAAATGTCAGTAAATTTTAGAATGTAATGTTTATTTAATTATTAATTTACTACTGCCGGAGTAATTTTTTCTGAATTTATGTTGATAAATATCTGAAAAACAAACACGAAACTGAAACAATTTTGATAATTACAGTAAATACTCATTAGTGATCCGCTATTATATGTCAACGCATTATGATCATAGGTTACTGTTTCGAAAAAAAGAGAACAACTGTATGATATCAGATTTATTTGGTATCACAAGGAAACACAAGGGTCTTTTCATTCAGAATCATTAATGAAATGCCATGAAAATATATTTTTTTTCATCAGGTTACCAATCGAGACTGAATAGCGCTGATTAGAAAGTCGGATACGGCAGAAGCTATTGTTCTGAAGGAGAAGTAATGTTAGAAAAAGGTTTGAGCTGACATCGACTGGGTTGTAAATGGTAAATGAAATTTAGGACCGTGTAAAATACATGGTTAAAAATTTCCATTGCTTTTTAAGAAATTTTAATGTGCATATATGTCGGTAATTCTTTTTTTGTTTTGTTTTGTTTTTAAGAATTCGGTGGACATTACAATACGGTTTTTTGTAAATTATTAATCTGTTAGTGCCCGAGGCACTTCTTCCGAATATATATGGATGAATACATTAAATCTAATTTATTAACTGCGTAGAGTAAAACAAACATATTAAAATAATTATAATTACAGCCTGTGCTTATTGCTCATTAGTCATCCGCTGTCATATATCATCGTATCATGATTATAGAATACCGTTTAGATAGAAAAGAAAAATTGTATGATAAAATATTTTAATTACACGAAAGAAATTGGAAGCTGAATAGCTTATACAATACCAGTAATAAATATCTTTACTTTGTAATAAAATACTTTCACTTTCGTTGACGTTTATAATTTTATTTGAAAACTAGCATATAGCCCGTCATATGACGGGATCAGTCAAATTTTCAATTAACCAGAATTGTAAAGTACCCTATGAGGCAGATAAAAAAAATTGGTTTATTTTATACATGTGAATTATCTCTCAACAAAAAATAATCGATGATTCAATTTAAAATTATCACATTATGTACCTAATCTATTATTTAAGCCAAATATAAAAGAAAATTATTTACATAATATCTAGCGCTCAGATACACGCTTAATTGCGTCTTCTTCAAACATTAGAGAAGAATTCTTTATGGTTGTATTCTTTATACGATTTGTCTTGCTGTGTTTAACCCTTTCACATTTCGCAGCGAAAATGTTAAACATTTTTTTTCTCTCTAATAGAAATATTATTTTTTAAATTTTTTTTATGTAACATTGTAAAACTTACAATAAATTACAGTACTACATTTAATTTAAGTTGTCTTTTGAAAAATATGTATATACTTGTGTACTGTAAAGTTAGTATGAAATTGCACTTATACCCAAACGGAAAAATATATATCAAACAACACTTATAATTGAACGATATTATATTTTACTGTTTTAAGAACACTTATTTTTGCATATCAATATAATATAAATAGGATAATGTAAGGTAAATGATTTCAGTTAATTCCTCCATGTATTTAAGCAAATATAAAAGAAAAACTTTAATACATTTTTTATTAATTCAGATTTTAATTGTTTTTCAATCATAAGATCTTGGTATTCTTAAAATCAGGAATTCCAAAATGAGTTCCTCGTATGCGAGCTGTTTTCAGGCAGTTTTTCTATGTAACCATCCAAAAGGACCCAAAATGTCTTGTGCAGCTACAGTCCGGTGCATGAAAAAGTCGGAGTCGTTCGTCAAGAAGTGGGGAGCACGTTATAAAGCGGTACAAAATGTTGAACACCTACCGGAACGGAGTAAACGCTACTCAACATCAAAATCGAAAAGTAATATGATGAATGATAAAGTAATACTTGCATAATCAATAATAATGGGGACTGGATAACTTATTAGGTAAAATGAATTTCAGTGTAAGGCATCCATCTACATTCGGAGAGCTGTTTTCTTTAAACGTAGAAACTAGTTCACGTTTTTGCATTCTTAGATTTATTTTTTATGTTATCATAGAGAATTGCGCTTAAAAAATTTATTCCTGAAGAAGTTTTTATATAATGTCTAAAAAATGAAGAAAATTTAGTAAAAAGAAAATCGGGTTTTTTTCAAAAGGTCTAATTTTTTAATAAATTAAATTATTTCTATATATTTTGATGCAACACATTTCTTATACACTGGACTAGTGAATCACCTAAAATCTTTGCTTAATTTACATTTGGTAAAAAATTTTGGCCCTTCAAAATCATACACTTTGAATTTTTAACGAATTTTCATTACCTTTATATCTAACTAGGAGTGCAACATCGTTAAAAATTATCCAAATTTAAAGCTTTTAGGTCATTCACTAGTAAATACTATCAAAAGCATTCGCAATAATTTTAAACAAAATATTTAAAAACTTTTTGAGAAATCACGTTTCAAGTTTCAACATTTTATTAAAAATACCGTTCCAAGAAAAACGCATTTGAAGTTTATGAAAGCAACTTTAACTAATAAAAAATTAAAATACACGTTTAAAATTCCCCACACTTTCTTGCTTCCAAACTTTCTAATCGCCAAGTTGCTAATTATTAAAAATACTAGAAAAATGTTTCAACAAATCTTCATGAAAATTCAAAAAGTTTTGTCCAAAAAAATGCTCTTTAAAAGGCTTTAAATTCACAACTTCCGTTTCCGAAGTCGCTACTTCCGTTTTGTTTTGACAGCTGTCACTGATGTTTAAACAGGTGTA
>CM063507.1:92623845-92647842 GCA_032207245.1 Pardosa pseudoannulata | reverse complement strand
AGGCTCAAAAACAGATTAAAGCAATTATAAAAATAAAACAAACAACATAAAACACAAATAAAAATTAAGTTATATACAGATTAACAAGAATTGAAAATTGAAAAATTAAAAATTGAAACACAATCAAAAATCATATTTCAGTATAAAAACCAGATTGACGAAGAAAGGGGAACAAGTTTGGATGTGGAGCTTCCCCGATGATTAAATTAAGATTCGGCGATGGATTATCAAAAAAATTTTATATACATTGATTTTAAACAAACACAAGAGGTTAAAATATGTGCGACTGTGTAAGGTGTCTTGCAATACGCACACTGTGGAGGATCTTCACCCAGCAAGAGATGGACATGGGTGAGTCTGCAATGACCCACTCGTAGACGAGTGAGTATTACATCTTGTCTCCTAGAAGGGAGTTGGGGCCACTTGGTAATTTTTATTTTTACTTCTCGCAATTTATTTGACGACACGTTATTCCAACAGTTCTGCCATTTAGCATGTATTAATTCTTTGATGTAATTTTTTAAGTCGGAGTAAGGAATACCAATATTAATGTAATTAGTAGCAGATTTTGCAGCTTTATCAACAAGTTCGTTGAGTTTGATGCCAACGTGAGCGGGAATCCAGCTAAAAATTAACGAGATTCCCATGGATGTAAGGTTAATTATTGCAGAAATTATTTTCAAAATGAGAGGGTTCTGAGTATCAGGAGAAAGCAAAGAGTGTAAAACGCTTTGAGAATCAGTGTAAATAATGAAATTTTTACTATTGTGGTGCATCATTTCCTCTAAAGCCTTCAATATGGCAAAGGCTTCAGCAGAAAAGATGGAGAATTTGGGATGTAATTTGTAGCTATAGATATTTTTCTCGATAATATAGGCACAGCTGACAGAGTTTGTGGATTTTGAACCATCAGTGTAAACAGGAGTGTAGGTTTTAAAATATTGTTTGTGATTTTCAAAAATTTGTTGATAAATAATATCAGGAGTTGAACTTTTATCAAATGAATTAAAAGGGTTAATGACGGAAAAGTTAGGAGTGTACCAGGGATATATTCTATTATTTGCTTGCAGGATTTCAGTATTGTCAAAATTTATGTCTTTTAGAATAACTTTTATTCTCTCCTGGAAAGGTAGAATAGAGGAAGATCTAGCAGTATAGAGACGTCGAAGGTAGGGATTAAGGGTATGACTATGAACGGGATGATTCACATAAGATAGGGTTCTGAAGTAATATTGTAAGGATAAAACGTGTCGTCGCAATTCAAGAGCAGCTTCACAGCAGTCAACGTAGAGACTTTCAACGGGAGAGGTTCTGAAAGCCCCTGAGCACAAACGAAGAGCAGAATGGTGAACGGTGTTCAACTTTTGTAGTACGGAAATGCGTGCAGACCCATAGATAGAACATCCATAATCCAGTTTTGAACGGATAACAGCACGGTATATCTTAAGTAGGGAATCCCGATCAGCCCCCCAGGATGTTTTAGAGAGAACTTTTAATATGTTAAGTTTCCGTTCGCAGTTATTTCGCAAATTTCTAATATGGGATGCAAATGTGAGTTTTTTATCAAAAATTAGGCCGAGAAAATTTACTTCATCTACTATTTTGATTGTATTACCATATAACTGGATTTCTGGATCAGGGTGCAAACTTCTTTTTTTACAAAAATGCACACAACGGGTCTTTGAACTAGAAAAGTTGAAACCGTTTTCGCTCGCCCACTTACTGATTTTGTTAACTGCATTTTGAAGTTGCCTATTAATAAACCTCATATCAGCTCCCTCACAAGAAATATGGAGGTCGTCCACATACAAGCTTCCTTTAACGGAGGAAGGTATTTCATTTAAAATCCCGTTTATTGCTACAATAAACAAGGTCACACTTAACACGCTTCCCTGAGGAACCCCCTCTTCTTGGATGAAACTGCGAGAAAGAGAATTTCCAATGCGAACTTTGAAATTCCTTAAAGCCAAAAAATTTTGTATAAAAATAGGCATATTGCCACGCAACTCTAAATTATAAAGGTTCTGTAAAATGCCATGCCGCCAAGTGCGGTCATATGCCTTTTCAATATCAAAGAAAACAGAAACCAGATGATTTCTTTTAACGAAAGCATTCCGGATTCTGGTTTCTAAGTCTGTCAAATTGTCTAAAGTGCCCCTTCCACGACGGAAACCGCTCTGGTAATTGGATAGACAGTTGTTTTCCTCCAGGTAATAAATAAGACGAACGTTAATCATTTTTTCTAGAATCTTACATAAACAGTTCGTCAAAGCAATTGGACGGTAGCTGAGAGGATTCGTGGGGTCTTTATCAGGTTTGAGTATGGGGATTACAATAGCCTCTCTCCATGAAGAAGGAAAGGTATGTTCTCTCCAGATCCTATTATATAATTTTAGCAAATTTGTTATGGAAGCCAAAGAAAGGTTTTTTATCATTGTGTAGGATATATTATCAGGACCAGCAGAAGATTTCTGAATATTATGTAAAGCTCTATTTAATTCAATCATGGTAAAATCTGTATTGTAAGGAAAATTTTCTTTTGTTTTGAAATTTATGGGTTTTTTCTCGACAACGGTTTTTAGTTTTAAAAAAGAAGGTGAACTATTTAAGCAAGAAGAGATATTGGCTAATGATGAGGCTATTGTGTTGGCTATGTCATCAGGAGAAGAAATGGAGTTGTTATTACAACGTAAAATAGGAATCTGATGGTTTGGGTAAATGCCATAACAGCGGTTAACTTTCTCCCATAAGTCTTTACTAGAAAGGGTGTTAGAAATACTATTAACATAGTTAATCCACGAATCTCTCTGGCTACGTCTTAAAGTGCGGCGGAAAATGCTTTTGCACTTTTTATAATTTATTAAGTTTTCAGTAGTAGGATGTCGTTTAAACACTGAAAACGCTTTCCTTTTTTCCTTATATGTAGTACTGCATTCTTGGTTCCACCATGGCTTTGTTTGCTTGTGAGGACGACAGGATGATTTTTTGATAGAAAGATCAGCTGCAAGAATTATTGTATCAGTTAGCTGTTTCACTGCTTCGTCAATGGTGTTATTTACGACCATTTCTGTAGAAATAGTAGCAAAGGTACGGAATTTATTCCAATCAGCGGATTCCAGAATATAACGAGGTACCCGCTGTTTGGTATGGGAACTATTTTTATGAGTTAAAATAATAGGGAAGTGGTCACTATTAAAAAGGTACGACTCTACATGGAAATTCCAAAAAGGAAAAACTTCAGGGCTGCAGATTGCTAAGTCTAGAGAGTGAAATGTTCTTGTGGGTGAATGTAGGTAAGTAAGCTGGTCTTTATTGAAAATACACAGATCATGGTCGGAAATAAGTTTTTCAATTTGACGACCCCTTTTATTAAAGTTGGGGCTACCCCACAATGGACTGTGGCCATTCAGGTCGCCGACAATAATAAAAGGAGCAGGAAGTTGTGTAATTAGGTTATTTAAAGCATTTCGGTTTATGTTAACATTTGGAGGGAGATAGAGATTACAGACAGTTATTAGAGTATGTACATGTACCTGTACAGCTATTGCTTGGAGTTCAGTGTTAATGCTTAAAGTAGTAGAAGGGTAGTCATGAGACGTGAAGAGGGCTACACCACCACAAACCCTGCCCCCTTCGACGTAATCTTTTCTGAATGTTGTGTAACGTTTTAATTTAGCTGATTTATTGTTGTCCAGAAGTGTCTCTTGGAGTGCAAAGCAAAAAGGTTGATACTTATTAACGAGGTCTCTAATATCGGAGACGTGACATTTGAAGCCATGGCAGTTCCAAGATAAAAGCGCCATTGTTAAAAGTGGGGGAAAAAGGAATTCAAGTTAGGCAGGTAAGGTCTTAGCCCACATGCCCTCCGTGTCTGAGAGATCTGTCAACATTTCCTCTTCAGACGTAATATAAACTTTAATTGAGTCCTCCTCAGCATTTGAAGGATTTTTTAGAAAATCCTTTTTTAACATTTTGCATTTTAAAGGCTTACTAGATGATTCGTCGTCGTCAAAGTCTTCCAGAAGCTGGACACTCTTATTTTTTATTTTTTCTTTGAGTCTTGCTGCTGAAATTTTTTGAATTTTAGGAACTTTTTGTTTAGGTGCGAAACTTGTACTCTTTGACTTTAGCAGTAATTTATTAGAAGTATTAGTTTTGGGGGTTAGTTTATTTTTAGGTAATCGTTCATTAATTGGTTTTTGTACAAACACATTTTCAACACTTATAGGCTTATTTTCAAGTTTTGGTGGAGAAATACGAGAAGGTTTAGGACTATTAGGTGGGAGTGACTTATTTTCAGTTTGGGTACAGACTGATCTGCATTGCTTTACGGCTGCAGCAAAGGTGATTCCGGGTCTAGGAGTACGTCCATCAACAACTTTTCTGGCCTCTGTATATGAGATGTTATCCTTCACTTTTATTGTTTGTATTTCTTTTTCTAACATCCACTTAGGGCTGGTTGTTTGAAATTTAGTGGCGCTAATTCCACAAGGGACAAACTGCGTCAAACAAGACGAAAAATTCAAAAGAACAACACAATTTTGAAAAAATTTTGATTAAACCGTAAAAATGATAGATGCCCAAAACCAAAGAAAAACATTTAAAAATAAACAAAATAGGAGAAAATTTAGAAACACAAACAGAACAAAACGATAATCAGCAAAGTTTGATTAAAAAATAATTTTTAAAAGTGGAAAACAGAAAAAAAGAAATTGAAAAAGGTACAAAACAACAATGAAATTTATTTATTTACAAAGATTGAAAATTAATTTAGAATTAAGAATTACAAAATTGAACATTAAATTTAGAAAAATACAAATCAGATTTCAAAGTACAAACCAGTACAGCGAAGAAATGGGAATAAGCCAGGATGTGGGATTTTTCCAATGATTGAATTAAGATTAGGTGATGAATTTCCAAAGAATTTTATGTACAGAGATTTGAAATATATACAAGAAGTTAAGATATGTGCGACTGTAAAAGTAGTCTTACAATACGCACACTGTGGAGGTGCCTCACCAAGCAAGAGATGTGCATGTGTGAGTCGGCAGTGACCCACACGAAGACGAGTGATAATCACGTCCTGTCTTCTGGATGGAAGTTGAGGCCACTTGGAAATGTTTTCTTTTACATCTCGCAATTTATTTGATACTGTATCAACCCAAGAATTCTGCCATTTAGAGTGAGCTATATCTTTGATGTAAATTTTCAGGTCAGGATAAGGAAGGCCAGTGTTTAGATAGTTTTCTGCAGACTTGGCAGCTAAATCCACAAGTTCATTTCCTTTGATGCCGACATGAGAGGGAACCCAGCTAAAAATTAACGAGATTCCCATGGAATTAAGATTGGTTATTAAAGTGAGAATTTTGAAAATAATAGGGTTATTACAATTAGGAGAGATTAATGAATTTAAAACACTTTGAGAGTCGGTATAGATAATGAAATTTTTACTATTGTGGTGTGTCATTTCCTCTAAAGCCTTCAAAATAGCAAAGGCTTCAGCGGAAAATATGGAAAGTTTAGAATGTAGTCTATAGCTATTGATCTTTTCTTCGATGCTGTATGCACAGCTAACAAAATTTGTGGATTTGGAGCCATCGGTAAAAACAGGTGTGTAAGATGTAAAGTATTGTTTGTGATCTTGAAATATTTGTTGATATACGCTATTAGCAGTTGAACTTTTTTCAAATGATTTAAAAGGGTTAATTATAGTGAAATTAGGAGTGTACCATGGAGGAATTCTGATATCTGTGGGAATAGTATTAATATTGTCAAAGTTAAGATCTCTTAAAATTCCTTTTATCCTTCCCTGAAAAGGCAGAACACAAGAAGGTCTAGCATCATAGAGGCGTGTGAGGTAAGTATTGAGAGTATTCTGATGAATGGGATGATTCACATATGATGATGTTCTGAAATAATACTGTAGACACAGCACCTGACGACGTAATTCCAGAGGAGCCTCACAGCAGTCAACATAGAGACTTTCTATAGGAGATGTTCTGAAAGCCCCTGAGCATAATCTGAGAGCAGAATGGTGAATGGTATTCAGCTTTTTGAGAACAGAAACACGGGCTGACCCATAAACAGGACATCCGTAGTCCAGTTTGGAGCGGATGAGAGCATTATAGATCTTAATTAGGGAAGCCCGATCAGCTCCCCAGTAGGTCTTCGAAAGGACTTTTAGAATGTTGAGCTTCCTTTCGCAATTCTTCCGCAAAGTTGTGATATGAGGTGCAAAAGTAAGTTTTTTGTCAAAGATGACGCCGAGAAATTTCACCTCATTCACAATGGTGATCTTATTACCAAGAAACTGGATTTCAGGGTCGGGGTGCAGACTTCTTTTTTTACAAAAATGCACGCAGGATGTCTTTGAACTAGAAAAGCTGAAACCATTCTCGCTCGCCCACTTACTGATTTTGTTAACTGCAGTTTGAAGTTGTCTATTAATATATCTCATATCAGCTCCATCACATGAGATGTGGAGGTCGTCAACATATAAACTCCCCTTTACAGAGGGTGGTATCTCATTAAGAATCCCATTAATTGCTACGATAAATAAAGTAACACTCAACACGCTTCCCTGAGGAACCCCTTCTTCTTGAGTAAAAGAGCGAGATAAGTTATTTCCTATACGAACTTTGAAAGTCCTTAATGCTAAGAAATTTTGTATGAATAATAGGCATATTTCCACACAGCCCTAAATCATTAAGCTTCCGTAAAATACCATAACGCCAAGTGTGGTCATATGCTTTTTCGATATCGAAGAAAACAGAAACCAGATGGTTTCGTTTAACGAAAGCATTCCGGATTCTGGTTTCCAGGTCAATCAAGTTGTCTAGTGTGGCTCTTCCTCGACGGAAACCACTCTGAAAATTAGAAAGGCAATTATTTTTCTTCCAGATAGTACATGAGACGAACATTTATCATTTTTTCAAATATTTTGCATAGAGACAGTTCGTCAAAGCAATTGGACGGTAACTGAGAGGATTCGTGGGATCTTTATCAGGTTTTAGAATGGGGATAACGACAGCCTCCCTCCACGAGGAAGGAAAGCTATGTTCTTTCCAGATCCTATTGTAAAGTGTTAACAGATTGGACAATGAATTTTTGGAAAGATGTTTTATCATTTCATAAGAGATATTGTCAGGACCAGCAGAAGTTTTATGGGTATGATGCAGAGCTGTATTTAATTCAAAAATGGTAAAATTCCTATTGTAATCAAAGCTTTCTTTAGTTTTAAAGTTTATGGGTTTTTTCTCGGCAATGCTTTTGAGTTTCATAAAAAAGGGTGAGTAATTTGAGGATGAAGAGGTTTCAGCAAGAGATGAGGCTATTGTGTTGGCAATATCAGCAGGAGAAGATATTAAGTTGTTATTATAATTTAAAATGTGAATTTGGTTGTTTGGGTAAACGCCACAACAACGCTTGACTTTTGCCCATAAATCTTTACTGGAAATAGGTGAAGAAATACTGCTAATATAGTTAACCCACGAATCTCTCTGGCTTCGTCTTAAAGTGCGACGGAAAATGCTTTTGCACTTTTTATACGTAATAAAGTTTTCAGTGGTCGGATAACGTTTGAACACTGAAAACGCTTTTCTTTTCTCCTTATAAGTCAGTTTACTGTCTTCGTTCCACCACGGCTTAGTTTGCTTGTAAAAATGGCAGGAAGATTTTGGAATAGAAGCGTCGGCTGCAGAAACTATTGTATTAGAAATTTCATGAACTGCTTGGTCAATATTGTTATTTTCGACCATGTCTGGAGAGATATTAGCTAGGGTGCGGAATTTTTTCCAATCAGCGGAACCAAGTATGTAACGAGGCAGCCGCTGACTGCCATGAGAGCCAAAATTATGCGTTAAGATAATGGGAAAATGATCACTATTGTATAGGTAGGAATCTACATTAAATTTCCAAAAAGGAAATATTTGAGGACTACAGAGTGCCAAATCTAATGAGTGAAAGGTTTTGGTGGGAGAATGGAGGTAAGTTACTTCGTTTCTATTGAAAATGCACAGATCATGGTCGGAAATAAGTTTTTCTATTTTACGACCCCGTTTATTAAGACGGGGGCTACCCCATAATGGACTGTGGCCATTAAGATCACCTATTATAATGAAAGGAACTGGAAGTTGTGAAATTAGGTTATTAAGAGAAGTCTGGTTGATATTATTATTTGGAGGGAGATAAATATTACAAACAGTTATTAGAGAATGTATGTGTATCTGCACAGCAACGGCTTGAAGTTCGGTATTAATGTTTAAAGTGGTGGTAGGGTAGTCATGGGAAGTGAAGAGGGCAACACCACCAGAGGCCTTACCCCCTTCCACATGATCTTTTCTGATGGTACTATAACGTTTTAGTTTAGCAGTTTTATTGTTATCGAGAAGGGTCTCTTGGAGAGCAAAACAAATGGGATGGTATTTATTTACAAGATCTCTGATGTCAGGGACGTGACATTTAAAGCCATGACAGTTCCAAGACAGAAGAGCCATATTAAAAGGTGGAGGAGAAAAGAAGAGGAAATCAGGCAGGGGGATTAACCCACATGCCCTCAGAGTCCGAGTTTTCTGTTACCATTTCCTCTTCAGATGTTAGGTACACTTTCAAGGAGTCATCTTCAGCATTCGGACGGTTTTTTAAAAAATCTTTGCTGGACATTTTATATTTTAAAGGCTTTTTAGATAATTCATCGGAATCATCCAAAACGCTAAAGCTATTATTTTTTAATCTTTCTTTAAGTTTAGTTGCGGATAATTTTGTCTTAGATAGTTTCTGTTTAGAAGGAACACTATTAATTTTAGATTTTGTTACTTTAGATATTTGGCTCTTTGGTTGTAACATATTTTTAGGTAAACGCTCATTGAGAGGTTTCTGGACAAAAATATTTTGAACTTGTAGTGGTTTATTTTCGGTGTTAGGAGGATTAGAACGCGAAGATTTAGGACTATTGGTGACAGTTGGCTTACTCTCAGTTTGAGTGCTTATTGATCTACATTGTTTTACAGCTGCAGCATAAGTTACTCCTGGTCGGGGTGTGGTATCAGTGACACGTTTTTTTGCTTCTGGATATGATATTTGTTCTTTTACTTTGATTGCCTGAATTTCTTTCTCTTGATTCCATTTTGGACAACTACGCGAATATGCTGGATGACTCCCTTTGCAATTGATACATTTAAAATCAGATTTGCAGTCAATGCCGTCGTGGCCCAACTTCTGCGAAACGTGGGCAGGTAATGGATCCACGACATGACGTTTTGGAATGACCAAAACGTTGGCATTGATAGCAGCGCAATGGATTGGGGATGTAAGGGCGTACAGGACATCTGAGATAACCCGCAGTTATATGAGAAGGCAAAGATGGAGAGTTAAATGTCAAGATGAGGTGCTTGGTGGAAAGCAGCTTCCCATCTCGACGAATTGTAATACGGCGAACACCGCAAACATGCTGCTGTTTCAGGCCGTCTAGTATTTCCTCTTCAGAGACGTTGAACAGTTCTCCTTCCGATATCACACCACGACAAAAGTTTAAGGTATTATGTGGTGTGACCAAAATATCGATATCTGAAAATGTGGTGCATTTTAAAAGTTTTGATCCCTGTGTACTGTCGGTTACTTCAACTAGTAAGTGGCCAGATCTTAACTTTTTGGTGGATTTTACTTCACCGACAGCACTTTGTATACACTTGTGTATCAGGAAAGGGGAGACAGCTGAAAAGCTTCCCTCTTTCCTCTGCACTATAAAAAATCTAGCACGACTTGTATCTATGTTAATATTTTGTTGCCCCTTATAACCCAAGGGGAGGGGTGGGGGGGTTTTGAGATTCTCCATAATAATTAGTTTGGTGTTCAGATCCCGGCCGCACCACCCACCATGGAGCCCAACAAGGGGGTGCTAAAACGCTCCCAAAAAGGGACATAAACGACGCACCAGTGCTAACCGGGATCTATACGCGCACAGCTACCCCATAAGCAGCTTTGACCCAGTAAAGTGCTTAGCAAGTAACCGATTGCTTGGCCCAGGCCAGTGACAAAAGTCGTCCGACCAGCCGATTGATGTAGACGGGACCATTCTACACCTCCCGTTTACCCGAAGCAGGGGCCAAAGTAATGTGTTGGTTTCCCTCAATTACCAGGATCCCCCTTTCCGGGGACACGGGTCTCCACGCACGGCAAACACGTGGGTGGTTAACAAATCGCGAGATGTTGTGTTCAGAAAGGAACACAACATATCGCGATAAGCCCTCACCTCCGAAAAGGTAACCACAATGAGGGAGAAAGGAAGAGAGAAGGAAGAGAAGAGGAAAAAGGAAAGAAAAGGAAAAGAACAAAAGATCGCTGGGGTACCTCGGGATTGCGACACCCGTGTTTACCTAAAGTAGGTAAACCCCCTGAGGGGCATCCACTTAGGGCAAGAGCGCGAATAAGCAGGATGGTCCCCTTTGCAGTTGATGCATTTGAATTTTGACTTGCAATCAACGCCGTCGTGGCCAACTTCTGCACAACGAGGACAGGTAATGGATCCACGACATGATGTTTTGGAATGTCCAAAACGTTGGCATTGAAAGCAACGCAATGGACTGGGAACAAATGGACGTACAGGACATCGGAGGTATCCTGCATTAATATGTGAAGGCAGGGATGGAGTGTTAAACGTTAGAACTAAATGTTTTGTTGGTAGTATCTTTCCATCGCGACGTATGGTAATGCGGCGAACTCCACAGACATGCTGTTCTTTTAAACCATCTAGTATCTCTTCCTCGGGAACATGGTAGAGTTCTCCCTCCGAGATTACACCTCTGCTGAAATTTAATGTGCTATGGGCAGTTATTTTTACTGGGATATTACCAAATTTGTTAAGTTTTGTTAAATTTTCGGCTTGTTTCGAGTCTTTCACTTCTATGAGCAAGACACCTGATCTAAGTTTTTTCATAGTTTTGACTTCTCCGACATGTGATGTTATGCATTTATGAATTAGAAAAGGGGAGACAGCTGAAAAGCTTCCCTCCTCTTTCTGTGCAACAAAGAATCTAGCCTTATTCAAATTTACATTTGCTACGTGCCCCTTTTGACCCAAGGGGAGAGGTTGTGGGGGGGGTTGAAGATTCCATATTTAAAAGGAAGTTGTTCAGATCCCGGCGGCACCACCCACCATGGAGCCCAACAAGGGGATGCTAAATGCTCCCAAAAAGGGACAAAAAGTCGCACCAGTGCTAACCGGGATCTATACGCGCACAGCTACCCCTTAAGCAGCCTCGACCTATTAAAGTGCCCAGCAGGTAACCGATTGCTTGGCCCAGGCCAGTGACAAATGTCGTCCGACCAGCCGATTGATGTAGACGGGACCATTCTACACCACCCGTTTACCCGAAGCAGGGTCCAAAGTAATGTGTTGGTTTCCCTCAATTACCAGGATCCGTCTTTCCGGGGACACGGGTCTCCACGCACGGCAAACACGTGGGTGGTTACCAAATCGCGAGATGTTGTGTTCAGAAAGGAACACAACATATCGCGATAAGCCCTCACCTCCGAAAAGGTAACCACAACGAGGGAGAAAAAGGAAAAAGGAAGAGAAGAGAAAAAAGGAAAGAAAAGGAACAGAACAAAAATCGCTGGGGTACCTCGGGATTGCGACACCCGTGTTTACCTAAAGTAGGTAAACCCCCTGAGGGGTGAACGATATTGAAAAAGTATTTTATTTTGTACGCTGTGGCAAGAAGGAAGTGCTTGTTCTGTTTTGTTTAATTAACAGTATTCTATGAAAAAATTGTCATATAACTAAGTGAGTCTTGGACTCTAGTTGGCATGTTAATTTGTGAAATAAATGAGGTCTGGCAGTATTAATAGTTTATAGTATTAATTTTCAATACAAGAAATTTTTTTTTTATTTTTACGACATCTGGCTTCCGCGACAGGATCATTAAGTGTCAATATGTTTACATCTGTTAAAGGCTTCAAGAAAGAAGACCTAATTTATTTGTGTCAACAGATCAATGAGGACTTACTGTTGGTTGGTTGGTTGGTTGAAGCTTTACTGTTGAAGTTTACCATATCTACACTGAAAGATGTAATTTTAAACAGTAAAGAATATAAAAATGATCCGGACTTTGTTTCAACCGTACTAGCCACAACTGTTTCTGAAAGGCAGAAAAAAGAAGGCCAAGGCGAAGAGAGAAAGCGCCTTGACGAGATTAAACTCCCGGACAGTTTTAGATACTCTAGATGATCAAACTCCACAGTCAGGTAGTGTAAAAACGAAATTTCACTTACCTAAGTTAGAATTACGCCATTTTTCGGGAGATTTAAAGGACTGGTTGCCTTTTTGGAGCCAGTTTGAACATGTTCATAATGATGTTGATATAGCACCAGAAAATAAATTTCAATTAATTTAAAAGTCAAGAAAACAGCTACCAGGACTTTGATATCTATATGTAGACAACTTGGAAAATAGCTTAAGAACTTGATTATAGGAATATGGAATATTCGCGCTCTTTAAAAAAACAAATGTTTACAACTGTTAACCGACGAAATGATAGATATTCCGTCGATGAGGCAAGAGATGAGGTGGACTGGTGATGGCATCATAGAAAAAAAGAAACGCACAGTATTTTATAGCTGAGATCCCCCAAAACACATTTTTGAAACTGGTTTTATTGTTGGAAAGTGCATTAAACACCTTATAGCCGATTTTGTAGCCAAATCTTTTAAACTTTGCAAAATAAGACTACATAGCCTAATAAATGTACAAGCCCAAACAGAAAATAAAGATGAAAATGAAAAAGAAGTTTCATGAAGAAATGGATAACCTGTATTTTTCCTGCCAAGAAATAATGTTAAGATTGTTATCGGTGAATTGAATCCAAATATCGGCAGAGAGACAGAATTTAGATCAACTATCGGAAGGCACAGTCTTCAAGAAAATTCAAATGAGAACGGGTACAGGATTGTCGGCTTTGCAGCAGAAAGCAATATGATCATTTCCAGCACCCTTTTCTCACACAAGCGAATACCCAAGATGACACGAAAATCTCCTGAAGAGACATTCTACCAAATTGACCACCTACTGATCAATTCGAGACAGGTCAGACATCTTACACGTCCGATCGTATCGTGGATCCTGTTTTGATTCGAATCACTACCTGGTCAAAACGAAACTAAGGGCACATACATCTGATAATAAACGGTCTGAAAAGTTCAACTGTGACAAGTTTAAAAATAATGAGATAAATACAAGTTTCAAGCCCAACTGTCAGACGTTTTTAAAACCGTGGAAATAGAAAACATTGAAGATATTAATGAAAAATGGACCATGTTCTCTAAAACTGTTGTCGACACCAGTAAAAATGTTGTAGATAATGTTAAATAAACATAAAGAAAAGGCGGTTTCGACACTGAGTGTCATGCAGTTATTCCGAAAAAGAATGACGCATATAAAATAATGATTGTCAAAAAGTATCCAAGAGGTTGGTTGGTTATTTGAAATTTAGTGGCGCTAATTCCTCAAGGGACACACTGCGCCAAACAAGACGAAAAAACCCAAAATAACAACACAATTTTGAAAATATTTTGATGAAACCATAAAAAGGAAAGATGCCCAAAACCAAAAACATTTAAAAACAAATACATAAGTAGAAAATTTAGAGAGACAAACAAAACAACACGAAAAATCAGCAAAGTTTGATTAAAATTTAATTTTTTAAAAATGTAAAACAGAAAATCAGAAATTTAAAAAGATACAAAACAACAATGAAAATTATTAATTTACAAAGATTGAAAATTAATTTAAAATTGAAAAAAAAATTAAAAATTAAAAAATTGAACATTAAAAGTTAGAAAAATACAAATCAGATATCAAAGTACAAGCCAGTACAGCGAAGAAATGGGAATAAGCCTGGATGTGGGATTTTTCCAATGATTGAATTAAGATTAGGTGACGAATTTCCAAAGAATTTTATGTACAGAGATTTAAAATATATACAAGAAGTTAAGATATGCGAGACTGTAAAAGTAGTCTTACAATACGCAAGAGATGTGCATGTGTGAGTCGGCAGTGACCAACAAAGTATCCAAGAGGAATATAAAGCCAATAGAAGAGAAGGAAAATAAGTTCATAGACTTAAGAAAAGGGAATTCCATGAAGATCTACTTCGAGATGTTGAACATCTCAAAGGATCAAATGAAAGCAAAGCTTTATTCCATGAGATAAACTTTCGCAGCTAAGATTTAAAGCCTAGAACAGTTTTCTGCAGAAAGAAGAATAATGAGATCTTGTATGATAAAGCAAAACTACTGGAATGAACATTTCTATGACCTTCTGAACATGGATCCTCTGCAACATGCCGTCAACCATTTTCAAACATCAATCGAGACTTCATAGATTTACCTTCTGTTTCAGAGATTGAAGATGGATTTAAAAAAGCTGAAAAATCATAAGTTCTCTGGCCCACACTATTCCGTTAGAATTTCGGAAAAATGCTTGAATGGATGTAACTAAACACATTCACCACATTGTTTTATTAGTGGGGGAGACTGAGATCCCCCAAGAATGGAGGCTTAGCATAATTTGTCCCATACAAAAAAAGAGATGTTCTTGATTGTTCCAACTACAGAGAAATAAGCCTCCTGTATATATTCAGATTTTTTTTCTAGTATACTTTTTTTAATAGATTGTCGTAAAACACTGCATTTAATTTTAAAATAATTTAAAGAGGAAATTTTGAGATTTTCACAGAAAAAAAAAAATTATTTGCACTACATACTGTTTTATGCAAATTTTTAAGACACTGCTGCATTTTTGGCACGAATCCAAGTCAAAGCTTTGTGATTGAATGGCTTGAATTTATTTTTCTTGGTTTTAAATTTTGGGAAATGGAGACAAATCAAAGATATGGAAGATCCATAGATATGAAAAACTTATCATCCATATTATCATCCATGATTTCATCCATAGATATGAAAAACTTAATTGTGAAACTATGGAAAGAAAAGAAAGGCATAAGAGACATTGCAAAAAATGTGAAAAAGCCTCGTTGAACAGTGCATTACGTAATTCATAACTATAAAAGGTACGGATTTTTCCACATACCAAATGGAAGTGGTCAGCCCAAAAAGACTTCGTCTCAGTTAGAGAGGCTGGATACTGAGATTTGTTAAAATGAATCTTACAATTTATTTAGTAAAGATAGCAAGAGAGTTAAAGGAGACATCTGTTGTCGATGTGCCTCCACAGACGTAATTTTTTTTTACATTCTAAAGAATATAGAGCCTATGAACCACAAAAGAAACAATACTTATCTGCCAGAAATGTGAAAAAACGTCTTGAGTATGCTAAATACTATATTGCAAAGTCCCAAGATTTTTGGAAGTCTGTTATTTTTACTTATGAGTCAAAATTTAATTTGTTTGGATCCGATGGCCGTTGTTTTGTATGGAGAAAGGAAGGTAAAACACTTAAATCAGCCAATATAAAAGTAGCTGTTAAACATGGCGGTGGTAGCGTTATGGTATGAGATGCAATGGCAGCTAGAAGTTGGAAATTTAGGTTTATTGACGGTACCATGGACAAAATGGTATATTTAAATATTCTAAATCAAAATTTACCAAACACAGCTGTAAAATTGAATTTAAATAAACTTCTCTTTTGTCCAAGACAATGATCCTAAGCATAACGCTTGGATTGTAAAGGAATGGTTATTATATAATGTACAAAAAGTACTGCCCCATCCTCCACAAAGTCAGGATCTGAACCCTATAGAACATTTAAGGGCATTTATGGAAATAAAAAATAAAAATGAACTAAAAAGTGCTCTTTAGAATATAAGGGACAGTGTACCAATAGACTTCACTGAAAAGTTGGTCCTTTCCATGAACAAAAGATTTGAAGCTGTTATAGCAGCCGAAAGATATCAGACGAAGTATTAAATGCTAAGTTTAAAATTTAAAAGTTATTTTTTGTTACCATGGATAAATGTCCAAGTTTGTTTTGGGGTATCGAAAGTGATATCATGATAATATTCTTTAAATTTATGATTTATGTTTATGTTCTATTGAAATTAAAACAAGTTGTTACATTTATTTTTGAAACTTCATTTTTTTTTTCGGAATTTTATTTTAGTTCAAAAGCATAATGTAATGCAAAATTATTATACGATAAAATCCTATAATCTTACTGTCCAACTTTTTTTAGTCCACTGTATGTTTGTTGACAGACCACTCAGCTTATCCAGCGTACTTTGTCCGTTTCCAGTTTTAATAAGAACAACAATAGCAAATATATTTGCCATATTATGGAAATTCTGAACATTACTCATTCATGGCCTTCATGGCGTGGTGCAACAATATTATCTGGACTAAGCCCTCTAATCCTGAGATTTCTACCAGTAAGCTTAAAAATGACAACGAGAGGAAATAAGCAAGTATAAGATAAAACAGGTAGAGTGGTGAATTCGTGAGTTTAAAGCATAAAATTTAGAGAGCATAAATAAGTTTCAGGATAGAAAACACACAATCTTTTTTTGGCCAGGGATATCCGTTCATATCGGCGACTCGAAGGGTAATGAATAGTTTTAATCAACTCGAAGATTCAACCTCCTGCGGGAATCGATCAATGGAAAGTTGACTTGAGTTTGGTCTGAACCAGTGGAAAGTTTATGTTTATTTGATAAGAATGAGAGTACAAACTTATAATTTCTGGCCAATTTTTAATATTTTTAAAGTTTTTCTTACATTTTTTATAATTTTTATATATTTTTGGAGAATTTTTTTTTAATAATTTTTTATTATTCCCTTACAATATATCTTCATTAAAAACAATGGAGAAGACGGAATATGGGAAAATCATCAGATAATTAGGGGGTGTTAAAAAACACGTTCAATACTAAAATAAAAAATGAATCTTAAAAAGTAAAAAATACTACTAACTTTTTACTGTTCTTAGAAAATTTGAATTAAAGCTATGCGATAGTTTTTTATTATCTATTCATTACTGGTTTTATATCTTACAAAATGAAATTTTCAATTGTTTTGTTTCTAAAATTCAGGAATTATTTTAACAATCTAAAAATAACGATTTTTTAATGTTTTAAAATTAACACCAATTAATAAATACATTAAATAAACAAAATTTGTAATAACTGAAGTATAATTTAACAAAGTTTTACCTTTTTGTTTGTTAATTGCATCATTAGTACATTTTCCATTTTACCATAGTTTATAATATAGCTATTTGATTCCCATCGAAAATCCGCACCTGCTCATAACGTCAGCCTTCCGGTTACTTCTCGCGAAAGGGTTGGCGCCATCTAAAAATCGCCAAACATAGGAGAGTGCACCCGGTTCTTTAGTAGCACCCAGCTGTTGTAATGCACACAAGATGTTATGTTGATAGCTACTGTTTGTTTAATGGAAGGATTAGTGCCCCAACTGGGGAGAGAGCAATTCACAGAAGAAGCTGTAAAGGAGAACGTTAAACTGATTAAGGATTGAAATACGAAGTTACTTCTATTAATCTTCGATCGTAATATTTAAACGTTTAAAAATGTAAATTAAATGTAAATAATAAAGTAATGAAAAACAAGAGAAAAAGAAGACGAAGTCAAAAGCATACACCTGGAACGTAAATTTGTGATTCAAAAACTATATTTGGAATCTTGGAAAAGTGCAACCAAAAGAGAATTGTAGATATTGTGGTGAAATGAAGAAGCAAAAACATTTTATTATTAAACTTAGAAGTTGTGTGACAACTCAACTCTACCATTTTCATTGGCTTGTATTCAAAAGATTTGAAATACGAAGTTACTTCTATTAATCTTCGATCGTAATATTTAAACGTTTAAAAATGTAAATTAAATGTAAATAATAAATGTTTATGTCGTCTTACACTAGATTAAATTATTTTAACGAGAATACATATAATGTATAACAGCATGACTTCTTCAGTTTCGTTTTAGCCGTATCCATAGATGCCGCGAAATAAGAAGCAAAACAAGAAGATAATTTAATGATAAATATTCATGACATCCTAATGATATTTCAAATTAAAAAAAATTGGAGAAGGAAGAATATGGGCAAATTAAATAATCAGATTTAAGTCGCTACATTCCAAATTAAAATATATATTTAATTAGTACTTGGATGCCGATTCGATCCCATTCCACCTTTCCCCTCCCATTTCATGTGGATTCACCCACAAGCCATGGCATTCTTTCTTTTCTTTATGTACTACGTAATAGTTTAGAATCGTTGTCATTCTGGTATAAGTGTTACTCTCATGAAATAAATATATGTGCATTGTCTGCAATGCACTATGCATCTATTTTTATATTAATAATCTAACAGTTAGAAGCTAACATCCGATTTCTACAAGAACCATAAAGTTGTATAAAATTGCTTGAATTTATCTAATTTACCTACAATTGTCATCTTTGTTTGCTTTCTTGAACAACTCCTGTAAATATTTGTGACAGCATTAAATACATAATTTCAGCACATAATTCATTTAAAATTGACTCAAATATTTCAATAATTGTAGATGTCATTTTGTAAGTTATTATAAAGGTTTTTCTGTTTTGTTGTTAGCAAGAATTATTATAATCATTATTATTCAGTAGATTTGAAAAACCAATACAGAAAATGTGGTTGATTGGTTTGGTTTGGAGCGCAACGGTCTACTTTTTTGCAACGCCAGAGAGCTAATGATACCGGGACCTACTGCTTAAAGAACATTCCAAACAGCTTACGAACATCCATGTCATAGTGAGATTCGAATCCCCAAACTTCGGTACCAAGAATCAGCGCCCTACCCATTCGGCCATTGTTCGGCTACTACAGTTGTAAATAAATATGTTGTATTTGATTTGGAACAGATGCATTATAGTCGCCGGTCCCGTTAGCCATGTTTTTTTTTTTTTTTGGCGACCAACAGAAAAACGCATAATTTGAAAAGTCACCAAGTAGAAAAACATGGCGGCGGTGCGTGTTTTCTGAAAGATCACCAAAAAAAAAAACATGGCGGTGGTCACGTGGCATATTTGAAGCACAACATTAACAAAACTAAACTTTAAAAGGAAACAACAGATTAACAATTTAAAGTATTATTAAAATAAAATTAGCATAATAATCATAATTTTTTACGTTTTTTAAAAAATAAATAACAGATTAGTAATATTTATGATATGTGTCAACAGAGTAAACACAATATATATCATTTTAATAAGCACTATTATAAAGAATCTAACATGTGAGGGGGGTTCCCCCCCCCACCCCCCCTCCCAACCCCCCCCCCCCCCCACCCCCCCCCCCCCCCCCCCCCCCCCCCCCCCAAAAAAAAACCCCCAAAACCCCCCCCCCCCCCCACCCAAAACCCACCCCCCCCCCACCCCCCCCCCCCCTCAACGCCCCCCCCCTTGCGCAAAAGAACAAAATAAAAATGTTCCAAACCAATTAACTTAGAATATCCTGATACATTTCAACTATTTCAAAACCGAAATAACTGCACCCGTCTTAACTAAATCCCAGAAAATGATAAGAACAAAAACAAAAATGTTCCAAACCAAAGCATCTTGTTTGGTTTAGAATATTTTGATACTTTTTAACAATTTCAAAACCGAAATAACTTATCCGTCATGACTAAATTAACTAAATTCCAGAAAATGATAAGAACAAAAACAAAATGTTCCAAAGCCAAACATCTTGTATGATTTAGAATATTTTGATATTTTTTAAAACAATTTCAAAACCGAAACAACTTCACTTGTCATAACTAAATTAACTAAACCCCAGAAAATGATAAGAACAAAAACAAAAATGTTCCAAACCAAAGCATCTTGTTTGGTTTAGAATATTTTGATACTTTTTAACGATTTCAAAACCGAAATAACTTACCCGTCATAACTAAATTAACTAAATCCCAGAAAATGATAAGAACAAAAACAAAATGTTCCAAACCAAAGCATCTTGTTTGGTTTAGAATATTTTGATACTTTTTAACAATTTCAAAACAGAAATAACTTACTCGTCATAACTAAATTAACTAAATCCCAGAAAATGATAACAACAATGAACAGAATGTCCCAAACCAAAACTTCTTGTTTGATTTAGAATATTTTGATATTTTTTAACAATTACAAAACCGAAATAACTTTGCTTGTCATAACTAAATTAACTAAATCCCACTAACCAAATACATAAAAAAAATTCAAATTCGGAATTCCATCATCACAAACGTGTCGTTTTGAATGAAATGCAAATCCAACCTCAGGTCTAAGAATTTTTTGATATTTCTTCACAATGCTACAAATAGTTAAAGCCGAAATAAGAGCATCCACCATAACTAAATACCAAAAATAACTTACCTACCTACGAGACAACCTACTAATCCAAGTCTGGAACGAAAAGAATATTTGGAACAGAAAATTTGCACAGATAGCCGGGTAATGACGTCAAAAATCACGTGCACCAATAGCTTCCATATTCCCCTATCAAACTTAGGGCATATACAGCAACCTAGTCATCGCCCCAAAAATCGCCAAGTTTGCCACACAAAATCGCCAAGTTTGGCGAGAAAAAAACCCGGCGGCTATAATGCATCTGTACTTTTGATTTTATGGTTTTATTCTTATTTTAATTAAACATTGTTTAAATTAGTTTTTATTAATGAATGCACAGTGCGCCATCGTAATAGAATTATATACTCTTACTTAATTAAAGAAAACAACTTGAAAACCGGACATTTATAGTTATGGGCAATTAACTGCTTAACAGTTTACAAACGCAACAGCTCCAAATTATTAAAAAATCAGCCATAGTGAACCATTAATGGTTTGTTAAATCTAATTTTTTAAGGATTGCGTACTTTTAATATGTAAGGAAAGAGTTACACAAAGAGAGGTGGATGCAAATATCATATAAATTATAATATAGATACAGATTGTTTAGACACGGTGTGATCAGGAGAAATGTTAGGCGATCATACTTAAACCATTATCGCCAAGTTGGCGGGGGAACCCAATTCTTAAGTCAACCCTTTGGCAAATTTGGCGAAATTATTGGCGATGCTTACTAAAACACAAAGGCATTTCATCCGAACAACATTGTATGCTTTACTTTTTGGGCGACTTTAATGGATGTAGATTTCGCCATTTAACAGAATTATATACATTTTCTTAATTAACCGCCGCCGCCACATTTTCAAAGTAATCCGCAGTCATTTTTATGGCGAAATCTATTTTTATTTTTCATGGCGAAATAAGAAACAGTGGAACGGCATGCCATCATCTCGAAAGTTATCTCGATGAATTTATGTAAAGTCAAATGGAGGACCCATTTGAAAAAAATTTTTGCGATATTAAAATGCGTCCAAAATAAAATTTTTTTTAACCATTTATTAACGGTTTTTTTAATATCCAATAAAGTCTGCCTGGTACGATTTGTTCTGGCGACTGTATGCTGTCGCCAAAAAGTCTGCTTGGCGAAATTTGCCCTGGTATAACGGAAAACCCCCCAAACTTTATCTGGTTATATGAGTATAGATTAAAACTGTACAGATGTACCTAGTACGCCAAGGTTTTTGCTAAATTTGGCGATTTTGTTGACTCGTCAAGTAGAGATAACTGGGCCAACATGGTTTGTCATTCCAGTTTAATTTGCAATAATATAATCTTTAGAAATAATTCAATATGCAAATATTGCTGAAAATACTGTTGCTTTGTATTTAAAATTGTTAAGAATGTTATATTTCTTTAAATTTTCAAACGAAAATTTTTGTTAAAATAGTTTTTCATTGTGTTTTAAATAGTATAAATTGTGATGTTTTTTTCATTTTCATCTGAAAAAATTTGTACAAAATGTTGTATTTCTTTAACTTTTAGTTTATGAGAAATAAGTAATTTCCGCCATTTTATTATTTAACGATAAATAAAAATCAATAAATTATGATGGTCCAAAAAAAATGGCGGTGGGACCGGCATGCTAGGTGCAACTTTCCAAATTTCAATTCCACAATACTGTGCTTGTTCACAAGCAACACCGAACCTCTAAATGTGATTTTTTAAAAATAAGCATCCTATGATATCAAAGATCAAAGGTGATCAGTTTTGAAAACAGATTGTCAGATTTTTCAATTTCATATTCGTTTTATTCTCATGCCTATAACTTAGATTTAAGATATTAATCAATGTATATTCGGCAGAAATTAGTTGAAAATTAATGAGTAAAATCTATTAATGTTAAGCTTGTAAGTATTTACCTTAGTTAACTCAGAATAAGGTAAATCAACCGTTAAGAAATTCTTATATAGTTTAAAAATTGAGATCATCTTACCTTCGATCCTATAGAAGTAGCTTTTTTTCTGATCTCATACCAGATAAAATATTGTAGGTTAATCAAAAGTCTAGGGAATTTCTCATAATCTTTGCGAACATTATCCCCAGAAATAGAATTTATTTAGACGTAGCGTACATCTTTCTTTCTTCATTTTGCAATCCAAACAGCATTCTTCCATCTTCCTAGTACTACTAACTCAAATTGAAAATGGTTACATCGGTGCTTTATTTTCATCTGATCACGTGCCCAAAATTCAAAATCGTTTGAATCACCTGCTCGTGACGTAATAATTTTGATTTCTATGCCTTTCAATTCATTTTAACTGAGTGAACATCTACACTTGTTAGAAAGATATGAAACTTACTTTTTTTCAAAATGTGTGTCTGTTATCTATGGAATAAATCAATATAATGAGAATATTTTAATATTAATTAAAGTGTCATTTTATTTATTTATTTATTCTTTTTAATTTTAAAGAATTTTTTAAACTACTTGTCGATATCACATTTATTATGTAAATATCTCATTCTGTAAAACACAAATTACATCATTCATCACATATTTCTGGTCATTTTAAGATAAAATTAAAGTTTAAACATTAATAAGAACTCTAGTTACTTTTCAGATAGCAAATAGTCTTTCTAAATATGTATGATAATAGGGCAATGTTCATGTTCATTTTCATGTTTACAACAGCCAATAGACAAACAACAAACTGCCCTTTTGTTTGAAACTAGAAACTCATAAGTTGAGATGTGCCCTGCTGCGTGAAATCGTCGTATACTGTTGTACTTGCAGCCAGTCACACTACAGCCGATTAAAACAAATCGTAAATTAAATAATATATTGCAGTAATAACTGTATTGTCATCGGCATTAATCTCCAGTTATACCTAACCGACTATAGTGAAAATCGGTCTAAATGTGTTATAAATATATATTTTTACTGTAATACACAAAATAACTGTCATTTTGAAATTGTTTTGAATAATCTGAAAAAAAAAAAAAAAAAAAAACTCTGTGTAATCTCATTAGACACTTCAAACTCGCTGTTTTATCTCCGGTAAATTTTAATATAAAAAGTGAAACGGAATAGAAAAAGTATATTTACTTATGTTACGGAAACTTCGGTCTCTGAAGTAAAAACTTATTTTTATCCGAAAGAGCATTTTTAATTCTTCATTTGACGCATGAATTTTTTTTTTTAACAGATACATTAGTTGCCTCATACATTTATAAAATATATAGCATACAGAATAATAAATGATAGATTACGAAATATTATGTGTCTGCGGTATGTTATACTAACTCGACTTTACGGTCTCATTTTCGGATGCATGAGTTGCATTCAAATTATTTTCTAGACTTTAGTTTTTATTAATTTTTTTTCAAGTGTTATTATATATCGTAGAAAATGTAATAGGAAATGTTATTGCAACACGCACTTAGGAAAAAAGTGATAGTGAATTTGAGTTGCTATAAATGCCACTAAAAGGTTTAAAAAAAATATATAAAAATCGTGTCTCTTGTCTTTTATGTCAGAATGAATTTTGACAACAACGAAATGAATGTTAAAAACAAAGGAAAAGGGCGCCAAATTTGGCGAGAAAGGCAGAGCGTAGATATCGAATCTGTACCATAACATCTTTTTGAAGTGTTCTGTACAAAATTAGTTCCT
>CM063507.1:92603845-92613845 GCA_032207245.1 Pardosa pseudoannulata | reverse complement strand
CCACATCACCAAAAAGCATTTGATACGGGTTCACTGTGTACCAAATGTGTTCACGTGAACAAAGCTGGTACAAACGCACCACACATGAAGATTCTAAGGGATGCGGTCGTTATTTATATTCACCAAAACAAAATATTTTTCTAATTTCGCTGAACTTTATATAAACTGTTTAATTGCAGATGTCCAAAGCTTTTTTAGTTTGCTGCGATCGCAAGAACAATTTCTGTTAAATACCGACGCTTGTTATAGCTGTCGTGTTACAACCATTCTTCTCAAAATCACATCACCAAAAAGTATATGATACGGGTCCAACTGTGTACCAAATGTGTTCACGTGAACAAAGCTGGTACAAACGCACCACACATGAAGATTCTAAGGGTCGCGGTCGTTATTTATATTCACCAAAACAAAATATTTTTCTTATTTCGCTGAACTTTATGCAAACTGTTTAATTGCAGATGTCCAAAGCTTTTAGTTTACTGCGATAGCAAGAAAAATTTCTGTTAAATACCGACGTCGTGTTACAACCATTCCTCTCCAAACCACATCACCAAAAAGTATATGATACGGGTCCAACTGTGTACCAAATGCGTTCATGAGAACAACTCTGGTACAAACGCATCACACAAACAAGATTTTGTAGGCTGCGATCATTATTTAATTTTTATCAAATCAATATCTTTCTTCTTATTTCGATGAACATGGTTGTAAGTAATTGCCGATGTCCAAAGCTTTCAGTTTAGTGCAATTACAGGAAAATTTTCTGTTAAATATCAACTCTTATTATGGCTATCGTTTTACAATCATTCCTCTATAAACCAAATTCTCGAAAAGTAAATCCAATATATGATACTAATCAAGCTGTGTATCAAGTACGTTTACATTAACAAAGCTGGTACATACAAAACTGCTCTACTGGATGATAATAATTTCCGTATTCACCAAATAAAAAAAATTCTTTAATTCTGTAAACACAGTTGTAAACTGTTTAGTTGTCTATATCCAAAACTTTCAGTTTACTGGGATGGAAGTAACATTTTCTATTAAACGCCGACGCTTTTTATGACTACGTGTAACAACCGTTCCTCTTCAAATCATATCACTGAAAAGTATATTCACTGCACGATACGGATCCAACTGTGTACCAAATGGGTTCACGTGAACAAGGCTGGTACAAACACACCACACAAGAAGATTTTGCATGTCACGGTAATTATTTTGCATTCATCAAAACAATAACTTTGTTCTTATTTCGGTGAACACGGTTGTAAAGTGTTTAATTGCTGATGTCCAAAGCTTTCAATTTACTTAACAGCTTTTGTTAAATGTCAGAGCTTGTCAGAGTTACAACCACTCTCCTCCAAATAACACCAGAAATCATATTCAGTATATGATACTAATTCACTTGCGTACTAAACGTGTTTACGTGAACGAGGTTTGTTCTCACAAAGACACAGAAGAATCTTCTGCATATTGCCACTATTTTCATATTCACCAAAACTTTTTTTCTCGTCTTTCTCTGAATACGATTTTAAGCTTTCAAAAGACAGTGATGCAAAGAACAATTTTTGTTACATGTCGTTGCTTATAGTAACCATAGTGTTACGACCGTTCTTCTACGAATCACACTATAGAAAAGTTTAGTGAGTATATGAAACGAATTCTGCTGTGTACGAAGTGTGTTCACGTGAACAAGGCTGGTACACACAAAGACACATCAGAATATTATGCGAGACATTCGACGAATCAGAATCTTTTAGTTTGTCCAGCATGTTCCTGTGATCACGAAGATCACCGGAAAATCTGTTTCATCAGAATATTATGCGAGACATTCGTCGAATCAGAATCTTTTAGTTTGTCCAGCATGTTCCTGTGATCACAAAGAAGCTAAACAATTCTGTCGATATCCAGGTTCGATGTTCGACATCCGAGTTTTGAAAATACTGTGATGGCAAGAAATTTTTGTTGAATGTCGATGCTTATTGAAGCCATCGTGGTATGATCGTTTTTTGCAGGTGTCCAATACCAACTATTGAAGATGGTAGCGAAGTCCCTCAGTGGCAACCGCAGCCTGCGGCCACCATGTCGTCGTATTGCTTGAGTATGACGTTCTCTTGCTCGTCAAAGTAGAGCAAGGATATGGATAGTAGTCTGTCGGGCACGCAGCAGGGGGATTGCACAGTGGCAGACATCCCCAGCTCTCGGACGATGCTCTGCACTGTGGCGTGATTGGTGGGACGTTGGTTTTGTCCTAGGGGGAAGGAACAGGCACCTTTGCACTGGTAGGCGTTGTACCCCTTAGGACTGATGATCCAAGCCGACCAACCAATGCGCTCGAAGTCCACATAGAGGTCATGCCGAGAACAAGATCCGTTCGTGGAAGAGGGCGAAGGGGGTGAAGCCGGGGCGCCGCCCCTTTTCGATCGCGTCAGGTCTGAAGAGCTCACTGGTGCTATGGGGAGCTGGTAACTGTTGTAACCTGAATAAAAGAAGAAAGAACTTCAGATTTTGGCACAGTTAAACCAAAACATAATAATTAGCGTGTTGTGTGTCAACCCGAAGGGTTTGAGTTTGATTCCCGGGTAAGGCTTAGATGTTGTGAAGACCCCCCCCTCCCTTTTTCGAGAACTACCGGAATCACCTGATTTGAAGCCTCCTGAGAATTCAGCTAAAAAAAAAAACCTAGCTGTAACCTTAGCTGGAATTCCCAGGTAACTGGAATCGTAATGGACCCTGAGGTATAAAAAGCCTAGAATTTTTCGACTCGGGGCTTCCCTCTCAGCAGAAAGGACTCGCCCTTCTTACGTCACGCGCATGCGGAGTGACTGATCCTTGTATTAGCTTTCTGTCTAAAGTAAGTGTTGTCAGGATGTTTTCAAAACAAGAACAATGAAGTTGGTTAAAAAAATGTTGTACAGCACGACAATGCCATCTAGGATTTAAAAAGGCTTTAAGGGAATCTGCATTTACAGAACTGTAGCAAGCCTTTGATAAAGGACGCCAAATTGTGGCAGACCAGGTCGTCCTAGTGTCAGCGAATCAGAAGTGCATGTTGTTGCTGTACTAATGGACAGTGATTTATGTAATCTGACGTGCTTTACCATCCACCATACTCTTCAGTGTAAGCTCCTCAGTGTAAGACTTAATTCCTAAAATTAAGAAATAACTTCATGACATTCGCTTCATAACTGTTCCAGAGATTGTTGTGGCAATAGACAGGTTCATTCGAACTATCAACAGAACATGCGCTGCTACAAGTGTTCTGCGACATCCACATCGTTGGAAACGGGCTATATACAATGCTGGTGACTATACTGAAGGACTATAAAACATGGAGACAGGAATCAGTTTTGTATTTCATGCAAATAAACAGTTGCCACTATTATTCCAACCTTCGTACTTTAAAACGATATACTTAATAAATTTATTAGAGTATTTTTTAATTTAAAACTTGCTTTCATTGCACAGAAACATGGAGATTAGTGAAAGAGATATTACAGGTAGGACCAAGAATTACTTGTAAAAACTGCTTGCTGACAAAATTATTTTGTGTTTTCCAATTCAGGATAGAACATATATTCAGGAATTTTTTTTTTTTTTTTTTTTTTTTTGTGTGTGTGTGTGTGTGTGTTAGAGATTCGAGGAAAAATTTGACAGAGGAGGGGTTAAAGCTTAGCGTCCATTTTTAGGAACAGCTAAAAATTAGTTTTAATTTTTTTTTCTTTTTTTTGTGAGTTTTCTTTTTCAGCGAAGTTAGATGATAACCCTATTAACAAACTGCGACAAACAAAACAATATTTACTTTTAAAACAAATAGAACATCGCAAATTAGCAGATTTCAAAGGATTGTTAGAAGTAAGAAGTCTAGAATTCGGCATGAAGTTTTTGCATGATTTGCTTAGCTTGGAATCAACCAAAATTTCGAGAGTGGTTTTAATAAAAGTCTACCTTCAGGATAACCTGTGAAACTGCCTTTGGTTTGTCGGCTGTCGTCCACGAACATCACAAGAAGGGGCTGTCTATCTGACCTCTTCCCTTTGGCGAATCTCACCAAACCTTTAGGCACTGGTTCGTTCTCCACCGTCTTCACACTCAGCATCAGACCTGCGAACAGATGTTTAGAGAGGACTTATTAAATTATCAAAAAACAACAACATTTGGTGGTAATTTGGCGATCATTTGGAACTAAGCCACCTTTCCACTTTCCGTGGAGCAGTTCCATGGAAATTACATTTCAAGTTTCAGCACTTTATTAAAAATGCCGTTCTGAGAAAAATGCATTTGAAGTTTATGAAAGCAACTTTAACTATTCGTTAACTTTAACATCGTTAAAAATTATCTAAATTTAAAGCTTTTAGGTCATTCACTAGTAAATACTATCAAAAGCATTCATAATAATTTTCAACAAAATATTTTAAGAAGTTTTTGAGAAATCACATTTCAAGTTTCAGCACTTTATTAAAAATGCCGTTCTGAGATAAATGCATTTGAAGTTTATGAAAGCAACTTTAACTATTAAAAAAATTAAAATACATGTTTAAAATTCCCCACATTTTTTTGCTTCAAAACTTTCTAATTGCCAAGTTGCTAATTATTAAAAATACTAGAAAATTGTTTAAACTAATCTTCATGAAAATTTTAAAAGTTTTGTCCGAAAAATGCTCTTTAACCCTCCGAGTGGAACACACCGGGAAAAAAAAGTCTCCAAAAAATACGCTAAAGCTTTATTGTGTCAGTTACCAAAGTGTTCTATGATTTTTTACTTCACCCTTTGCCCCACCCTCGTTATTGTCCCTTTACTTCCGGTTATAAATAGATATATAAATAGACATTATTGATTGTTAATTTTTAATACACATAAAACTCGTCAATTCTCGAAGATCATCACAAAAGAAATAATGTATTCTAAAAGTACGAATAAAAAAATTTTTTTTTTGAGAATTATTTATATTTTTTTACTAAGTCACCCAAGATATTTCAGTGGTGCAATTAGAGATATATATGTTACCGCAAACAAAATACTTCGAAATAGAGATAGACAAAGCCATGAGAAGCTATCAGCGTCTTTGTTCCTCAGAGAGTAGGGGTGCATCCCTCACTAAATATCAGTCAAAGAGGGGTGAAGTTCCTAAACAATCGACCTGACCCTCCTACCTCATAATTCCATGGGGGAGTGGAACGTTTTTGGAGGTCGAAAATTGTCTGTGACAGCTGGCGGAATTGTACGTGCAAACCGCTTAGAGAGTTAAAAGGCTTTAAATTCACAACTTCCGGTTCGGAAGTCGCTACTTCCGTTTTGTTTTGACAGCTGTCACTGATGTTTAAACAGCTGTAACTTTTCTTTAAAATGCCATAGAGACAAAAAAAAAACAGATTTAGAAGCCAAAAAGTTGAAATTTTACAACAGAGAAATAAAAAAAAATTATGATTTTTGGCATAAAATGACGTTTTCAACGTAGATGGATACCTTAAATTATGATGAAAATTTTAGACGCAGAAGAGTAAGGAGGACAGTGAGGAATTAATTCGATGTGTTGACCGATCATTAATTATCAGTTTCAATTACATTTTTTACTATACTTTTTGCAGCAGTAGAGTTGGCATTTTAAAATCTCTCGTCAGCAAACACAAAGGATCATGGGAAATGGGTTTAAACTCTGCCATCACCCAGGTAAAAAGGCGGAATTTTTCTGCACCTCAATTTTGAAAGTCGAGTCTTGAAAGGGGAGTACGATTTACGGTGTAACGGCGTGATTTAGCGGTGTGTCAACATCAAAGAACTTTGAGAGGTGGGCTTCGCTTGTGTGGATACAAAGGAATTGTTTTCCCCGGAAACACGATGCCTAGACTGTTGTGTCCTATCGTAGCGAAACATTAGACCAGACAACCGGGCGCCCAGACTGACAGCCAGAAATATGACCATCGGAACGGCAAGGGAATTCCTGTGGCTTTGGATCTTAGCCGGCACGACTCCCAGAGACTCCTGGATTTGAGGCCGATGATTGTTTAACCGAGACCAATCCAGTTGGTCGAAGGTGAGGTCATCGCTAGATGATCCAATAATGAAATTGTGGGTGAGGCTCCCTCTCTTAGAGACCTAATTTGGAGGTCGACTTGACCAGTCTCTCAATCGGAGAGTTTTATTTAGCTGAATCCCGTCTTGGGATATATCTCTTGCTGAGATTGAAGCGATACCCTGTGCATTGGGTTTCTTTCCTTTTCTAATATAATCCTCTTCAGAATTGTTTGCATTTTTTTTCTGAACTCTAACTGTGCTTTAATATCCTACTAGTACTTCAGAGAACTTTCGCGAGAGCTACCGAATTGTTTCTTCCTTCGAATCACCCATATTTCGGCAGAGACTGATTTTAGTTTAGGTACCCGTCTCTACTCAGGCCTATGTGAACTAATCACTTACCTGTGATCGGAAATTGTTTTTTTTTGTGTAGTTGTAAAATGATGTATATAGCAGAAGTGTAAATAAATTCATTAATCAAGATACACCTGATTATTCCTTGTGTCACCTAAAACAGGGACCGGATACGTTAGAACGTAGTCTGAATTCAGCTATCAGAGATCCTGATTTACAATCCACACGTCGATCACTACAATAATGAGTGCATACTTGCACTGGATTTAATTAAAAAAGATATGATAAAGGGGAAAATAAGAAAGAATATTCCATTTCAAGTTGTTTAAGGTATCGGTCTGCTTCGGAGAACTTTTTTCTTTAAAAGTAGAAACTAGTTCGTGTTTTTACATTTTTAGATATATTTTTTATATTATCATAGAAAATTACACTTAAAAAATTTATTCCTTGAGAAGTTTTTTAGTAAAAAAAAATCGGTTTTTTTCAAAAGGTCTAATATTTTAATAAATTAAATTATTTCAATATTTTTTGACGCAACACATTTCTTATACAGTGGGCTAGTGAATCACCTAAAATCTTTGCTTAATTTACGTTTGGTAAAAACTGTTGGTTTTTCAAAATCGTACACATTGAATTTTTAACGAATTTTCATTAACTTTATATCTAACTATGAGCGTAACATCATTCAATTTATCCAAATTTAAAGCGATAAAATATATGTATTTTATACTCGACTATGATTGAAGCGATACCCTGTGCTTTGGGTTTCCTTTTCTAATATAATCTTCTTCAGGATTGATTGCATATTCCCCTTCGGAACTCTAACTGTGTTTTGATATTCTTCGAAGAAAACCAGTTGTGATTGCTGTGGTGTAGTACATTGCTGTTGTTATTTCAAAGCCATTCATAAACCCAAGTATACTTTATATCGTCTTTAATTATAGTAAAATGCCACTGATCTATATTACAACATTCAAATATAGAACAAAAGACAAGGAAATTATGCTAAAAAATATTTAAAAAATTAAAGGAAGCACTCCTCAGTTTTTTGACGTTCATATATCACCTCGCCTCTTGTTTGAAACACCACCCTGGGAGAACTATAATATTCACTATCTTCAACCCTTTAACGGCTTTGTAAAAGAAAGCACGGACAATTATATCTACCAACAGCTATTCAGTTCCTTTCAGGCTCAATATCCTAACTACGAGGGCATATATACAGACGGCTCGAAATCTCAAGTTTATGCTGGTTTTGCGTATTGTAGCGACTCATGCGCTTTCAACTACCGTCTTCATCCTTTTTGCTCCATATTTACAGCCGAAGTAATTGCTATATACGAAACATTAAGGTATATTTCTTCCAGCAATAAAAGATACTTTATAATATACTCTGACTCAATGAGTGTCTTGGAGAGCCTAAAATCTGATTCTAACACTCATAGCTACGTTTCTCTGACTATTCGGCTGCACAGAAAACTTTCTCGTAGAGGCTTTAACATACTTCTCTGCTGGGTTCCTAGTCACGTTGGCATTTCTGGTAACGAGAGAGTCGACACCTTAGCGAGACAGGCAGCTACTTTATATCTTCTTTAATTATAATAAAATGCCACTGATCTATATTACAACATTCAAATATAGAACAAAAGACAAAGAAATTATGCTAAAAAATATTTAAAAAATTAAAGGAAGCACTCCACGTGCTAAGCCTGAAAAAAAAATTGCCAAAGTCCAAGAGAACGCTGCATTCGTTTCCTTCCTACTTTCTACTCAGGCAACACTATACTTTTTTAATTATCCTGTGCTGATGCGTTCGTTGTTACATTGTCCTTTGCACGATGCGTCCTTTCCCGGTTCTGCCCAGAAGGACCAGACCGGGACTCCAAGGATGGTCCTGAATCGCCTCCTGGAGACCAATCACAACTCTCCAAAACTTGGTGAAGTTTAAGTGCGATCGTTTTCACTGGCCACACCACACGCTTCCTGGAGTCGCGAAAAAAAAAAACTTGGGCATTCAACCCACAACGTGTGAGTGCGGCGAGCAAATCAGTCTCGCAAACCTTATGTCAAACAAACCTGCAGTCTCACACTCCTCCCCATCGACAGCAAAAAAAATTCCTTTTGACACACATATGAATAAAAGGGCGAAAAAAAAATGAAGTATGGAAACATTGGCAAAAACTAAGTATGAAAACTAAGTCATTGTAAAAAGGACAATGGAACGAACAGGATAAGGGATAAGTGTAGGGTTTCCAGAGTCGAAAGAAGGAGGAAAAAGAATGCAGCGTTCTCTTGGATTTGGGCAATTGTTTTGAGGCGTAGCACTTGGAGTGCTCCTTTTGCTTTTTAATTTTTATATATTTTTTTTTGCATATTTTCTTGTCGTTTCTTCCAATTTTGAACATTGTAATATAGAACAGTGGATTATACTAATTAAAAGCAATGTAAAGCAACTTTGGGTTATGATTCTTATCGAAATGACAATGCAATGTACTACACCACAGAAGGTTGGATGTGATAAAGCAAGTAAAGCACAGCGTTTGGATTCACTGCAAGCAACTTACCCAAGTTGGTACTGCTATCTGCTATCCAGTCAGATACCGCAACCTTCACTGAGAATATTTCCCATCCGGTTGAATGAACACTTAACCTCCTAGTCTCCAGCAACCTTTTTTTCCGCTTCCTTTTTGTTTTGGACACTGGCAACGCTTGATATACCTTGACCTGAAATCAGAGAGTGATAACTGCTTGCTCACATATGTTTTTAAACAAATCAATTTATTTTTCAAAAAGGTTGTAGTCTTTTATTGGCTCATTGATCATAGGCGAAGATATACCCAGTGCCGTTCTTGAGGGCTTTTTGGGCACTCCTATATAAACTTAGTCAAAACATCATTGAAAGAGTCGACAGAAATAATTGACCATATTACAGCGCCTTATTGCTTAAGTCGACTTATCCCCTATATAATAATAGCCTAAGTTGTCTGTCCTAGAATTTATGAAGCGTTTGAACCTGGAATGGCATCCATATTGGATTTTTGATGAGTTAGGGTTAGCAACGTTCGAAATCCCCTATTCCAGAATTAATGCCATTATTTCAAACCCTATTTTTCCCTGTTAAGAGCAGGCTATTAAATTTTTCAAGTTTTCCCGTAATTTCCTCATCAAAGGAAGGCAGTGCAGGGCTTCGAACCGTAATTTTTTTTGTTCCGGTTTTCGTTCCGGTTCAACTAAAAAATTAATATCGGTTCAGTTCCGGTTTTCGCTCCGCCAGAAATAACGGTTTTCGGTTCAGTTCCGGTTTTCGCTCCACCAAAAATAACTGTTTTCGTTTCAGTTCCAAATGAATAATTTCATTTTATGTATATTCTTATTTGTACTAAAAATATAATTCTATCATAAACAAAAAATGTAATTCTATCAAAATTTAGAAGATTTTATTCTTTTTTAATTGGTACACTATGTGAATTGATACAAACAGCAGGTACGACAAGAGCGGCGAGCATTGGCATTGTTATCCATTATCCAAATCGCATTTGACAACTAGGTTCATGATTACCCACATTCGTCGTTTGACTCTCACATCGTGCACTTGGCCTTGCAATAATTATGTAAAAAATATATTATTTA
>CM063507.1:92581345-92586345 GCA_032207245.1 Pardosa pseudoannulata | reverse complement strand
TTTGATTAGTTAGATCAGTTTACAGATTCATTTCCTATCTGCAAATTCCTGTTCGTTAAGGCCGTTACGCGTTGAGAAAGCAACGGATTCAGTTTACGATTACTTTTCTCGGTGAAGAATGGATGGGTTTTTCTTGTGATAGTGAACAATTTTCAGTCGATTTGTTTTGGTTTATACTGACGTGTGATAAGACCTTTAACTACACTCATTTTCAAAGAGAATTTACATATTTTGTCGAATTCCCGGAAAACAACTGAACAAAATGTGAAACAACTGCTTCGAGACAAAGTTGCAAATATTGCACATCATAAATATCGGCACATCATAAATATCGCATCATAACTAAGTGAAAGAAGAAATATTTCTAGCAATGTGACGTCATTTCGTTAATCCCATGTAATTGTTTTAAACGCAGTTTTCCTCCGTTAAAAGCAGGGAATTAAAATTTTCAATTTATCACATAAATAGGTGAAAATGAAATTTTTTTATCATTGTGACGTCATTCCTTAAAATATCTCATTTATTCATTTCTTATTTTATCCGGGGAGTCCAGAATGTTTAATAACCAGGAAAAGTTCTTCGAAACTATTGTGAAATTTTAGCACTCTTTTGCACACGCTTTCACATCTTATTGATGTACAACTTAGGTTTAATGGAAACTGAAGTATAAATGCTGAATATTATTATAACACGCTTATAATTGAAATATATAAATATGCCAATGACTCGAACTGCACTGTGACGAATTTAGAGAGTTATTAACAAAAAAATCTTTGTTTAAAAGTAATATATTAAGTTCACCGTAGCTAAGCAGGGCAAAATTGCTAGTATATATGCATATATATATATATATATATATATATATATATATATAATATATATATATATATATATATATATATATATATATATATACTTTCTAGTAATAATTAAGGTATCCATCTATGTTGAAAACGTCATTTTTTTTGCCAAAATCATAGTATTGTTTTATTTTCTGTTTTAAATTTTCAACTTTTAGGCTTCTAAATCTGTTTTTGTTTTGTCTCTATGGCATTTTAAAGAAATGTTACAGCTGTTTAAACATCAGTGACATCTGTCGAAACAAAACGGAATTAGCGACTTCGGAACCGGAAGTTGTGATTTTAAAACCTTTTAAAGAGCATTTTTTGGACAAAACTTTTTAAATTTTTCACGAAGATTAGTTTAAACATTTTTCTAGTATTTTTAATAATTAACAACTTGGCAATTAGAAAGTTTTGAAGCAAGAAAGTGTGGCGAATTTTAAACATGTATTTTAAATTTTTAACAGTTAAAGTTGTTTTCATAAACTTCAAATGCGTTTTTCTCAGAACGGTATTTTTAATAAAATGTTCAAACTTGAAATGGGATTTCTCAAAAAGTTCTTAAAACATTTTGTTGAAAATTATTATGAATGCTTTTGATAGTATTTACTAGTGAATGACCTAAAAGCTTTAAATTTGAATAATTTTAATGTTACACTCATAGTTAAATATAAAGGTAATAAAAATTCGTTAAAAATTCAATGTGTATGATTTTGAAGGACCAAAATTTTTTACCAAATGTAAATTAAGCAAACATTTTAGGTGATTCACTAGTCCAGTGTATAAGAAATGTGTTGCGTCAAAAAATATTGAAATAATTTAATTTATTAAAAAATTAGACCTTTTGAAAAAACCAGATTTTTTACTGAATTTTCTTTATTTATTAGAAATTTTATAAGAACTCCTCCAGGAATAAATTTTTTAAGTGCAATTATTTATGATAATATAAAAAATATATCTAAAAATGTAAAAACATGAACTAGTTTCTACGTTTAAAGAATAAAGTTTTTCGGACGTAGACGGATACCTTAAATAATTTTCTTTATGTTTGGTTTCAATAATAGATTTGGTACATGTGATACTTTAAAATTTAATCATAAATTATTTTTTGCTGCAATGAAAATTTTATCACATGTATTAACAACAAATTCTATCTACCTGCAGGATGTAGTGGAAACGATAGTTTTATTCCTTTACTTCAATTAATTACTATGGCAAAAAAAATTGGTAAGAACTTAATGATCATTTCGACGTAGCTAAGAAAACTTTGAATTATCTTTGGAAATGAATTCGACGTGATTCTAAACTGCATTCACAGTATCGGGAAACTTTAGAGGAGTATGTAGATAAACAAATTATTGAGATTATTATACCAGATAATTCTCAGTCAAAAAAACAAACCATTTTTTACCTGTCTCATAGGGTACTTTACAATTCTGGAAGATTAAAAATTTTACTGATCCCGTCATATGACGGGTATATGCTAGTTTACAGTGCCGTGTAGTCCTCGTTTTTATTTGAGTATTAACCTGTGATCAAATGCATAGTGGGATTTTATTTTGATTGCGTTGTGTAAAAGTATTTTAGTACTAAATTGAACCACAGATTCTGAGAAACTACAGACATAAGAAATGAAACTAAACTAAAAGCTAAATTAACAGCATCCGAAACTAGCTTAACCCTCCGAGTGGAACATACCGAGGAAAAAAATCTCCAAAAAATACGCTAAAGTTTCATTGTGTCAGTGACCAAAGTGTTCTATGAATTTTTACTTCACCCTTTGTCGACTAGATTGGAATACGGGAAACCCATCCTCGTTACTGTCCCTTTACTTTCGGTTATAAATAGATATATAAATAGACATTATAGATTGTTAATTTTTAATACACATAAAGCTCGTCAAGTCTCGAAGATCATCCCATAAGAAATAATGGTTTCTAAAAGTACAAATAAAAATATTCTTGAAGAGAATGATTTATATCTTTTTTACGAAAGTCATCCAAGCTATTTAAGTGGTGCAATTATAGATACATCTGTTACCGGAAATGAAATACTTCAAAATAGAGATTTACAGAGCCATGAAAAGCTATCAGCGTCTTTGTGCCTCAGGGAGTAGGTGTGCAGTTCCTAAACAATCGACCTGACTCTCCTACCTCAAAACTCCATAGGGGAAAACACTGGTTGAAATGTACATTACATCCATTTTCGGAACGTATTTGGATGTCGAAAATTGTACGTGACAACTGCTTTGAAGACATCATCGGTTTGGCGGAATTGTACGTGCGAACCGCTTAGAGGGTTAATATATAAAAAAATAAATTTATTATAATATATATACATCTATGTACATTACAAAACTGATGCTAATTTTCATAAAATATGTTTTATCAACATCTTCTAAATTAGTTCTGACAATAATATTTTAATACTTAAGCAATTATGTAAATATAAGAGAGAGGACCTAATCTCAATTTCAAAATGTATGTAAAATGGGGTACCGTTGAGGAGTTAAAATGGTGTGCCCGGAACACTGCTGGTTGATGGGCATCTATGGATCTTTCGTCGGTCTGGTCAGGGGCTTCCTCCTGAGTTTTCGGGGTGCGGCCGTGCTATTTGATGCAGGAACACTTCCTGTCGGACTTGGCTGGACTCTCTAATTCGTTCCGTCGAATTCCTCTCTTCGTCTGGACTATCGAACACCTTCTGTCGGATTCTCTCCTCGTCTCGACTATCGAACACCTTCACCTTTTCTTTCTTTCGATCTTTCTTATATTATTAATTTCATCCTTGTCCCCTCTTCCTTCTTATCCTCCAATCGGGATAGTTGTAAGAATCTAATTGGTCTGCTTAAACCCCGCCTTGAGACCGCCAACGTGGAAAACCTTATCCCTTCTAATTGGGCACTGTCCCTTAGGGACTCATAAATAACTCCACAAAGGTACATTCTTATTTAATGTCAAGTACGGAGACAGGATTCTAATCTGGGGCTGAGATCAGAACCCCGTCCGAGACCACCGTACAAGACAACAATATCCGTAGAATATAATTTTATGGTCACCTGTCCTTTACAAAGATGTAATGAGGTCAGATTTAGATCCGGAGCATTTTACTTCTTGTATGAATGAATCGATTATATAACAGATCTAAATCGCCTCATCACACACAGTAATAATTAAACCTGATATGATAAGGCGAAAAATAAAAAAAAATCTTCCATTTAACCATACTTCCATTAATCTTCCATGACGTGTCCCCTTAAACTACATTTTAAAAATAGCAACAAGAAGAGTTATTGACAATACCTGTACCTTTAAGGTTTCCCCAAATTAACTGTTAATTTTTGAAAGAGAAGCTGTGTATCCGATATCCATCAGGAAGATTTTTTCTCGTCCTGAAAAAAAAACTAAGAAAAAAGACTTCCCTAGACTGCGTGACGAGGAAGGTCTCCCCGAAGGCACATCGGGAAGAAAGAGAGATAAAAATCGGAAGATAAAAGATGGATGTCTCGGGAGCAACCGGGCTTAGAAGAAGATTCGAAGCCTCCAGAGATAGGAGAAGAGGGGGAGTCTGGAGTACTTTCAAAGCAACGAGCACTGCTGCTCCAGAAAAATATAGCAGGTGGGATCAGAGTGGATCACAATTTTGTGACACTGTTTCGAAGCAGAAAGCCTGGATTTGACAGCAACAATACTTTGGTAACATGTCTCACTCAGGAAAGTTGCTTTTTTATTCTTCAAGATTAGGTTCAGTTATTAAAATATTTTTAAACGTTATATAACACCTTATAAAATAAAAATTCGATTTTTTAAAAAAATTTTACACCAGCATATAACTCGTCATTTGACGGGATCAGTAAAATTCTTAATTTTTTAGAATTGCTGCGGAATTTGTTGACCATTTTATTTAACCCCTTCCCTGTTTTGTCCGTACGCCGTACGGTCACAGCTTTCGGGCCTTTACTGATTTGCCCGTACACCGTACGGGCAATCTGATTTCTATTTTGTTTCGGCCGAATTTTTTACAATTTTATTAACAAATTATTCGTATAGATGGCGAAATATATCCAGTAAATGATAGTTTGCAGTTTATTGTATTTTCTACTCTGATTGGTTCAAAAGCGCGGGTTTTTTCGCATGTTTTGTATCAGAAGACGAATTT
>CM063507.1:92568845-92576345 GCA_032207245.1 Pardosa pseudoannulata | reverse complement strand
GATTATAAAAATGTACAATTTTTTTGCGACCAATGGATTATGGAGTCTCTTAAAGAATTGTTCAAATAAGGTAAGCATACTCTTTTATATGGTAAAAATTTACAACTTTTTTACGACCAATAATATCGGAGTACTTTAGAGAATGTTTTAAATGTGATAAGAATTCTTTTCTATATTATAAAAATGTACAATTTTTTGTGCCGTTTTACGACCACTGATTGTGGAGTTTCTTAATTGTTCAAATGAGATTAGCATCCTTTTCTATATGATAGAAATTTACAACTTTTTTACGACCAATAATATCGGAGTACCTCAACGCATGTTTCAGATGTGATAAGCATTCTTTTTTATATTATAAAAATGTACAATTTTTGTGTTTTTTTACGACTAATGGCTGTGGAGTCTCTAAAAAAATTGTTCAGATGAGATAAGCATCCTTTTCTATATGATAAATATTTACAACTTTTTTATGACTAATGATATCGGTGTACCTTAAAGAATGTTTCAAATGCGATAAGCATTCTATACTATATTATAAAACTGTAAAATATTTTTGTGCTTTTTTTACGACCAATGATTGTAAAGTATCTTAATTGTTCAAATAAGTTAAACATCTTTTTCTATGATAAAAATTTACAACTTTTTTACGACCAATGATATCGGAGTATCTTAAAGACTGTTTCAAATGTGACAAGCATTTTTTTCTATATTATAAAAATGTACAATTTGTTTGTAATTTTTTACGACCAATGATTGTGAAGTCTCTTAAAAATGTTTCAAATGTGATAATCAGTCTTTTCCATATTAGAAAAATTTGCAATATATTTTGTACTTTTTTACGACCAATGATTGTGGAGTATCTTACAAATTTGTTCAAATGAGATAAATATCCTTTTCTATATGATAAAAATTTACAACTTTTTTACGAGCAATGAAATCGGAGTACTTTAGAGAATGTTTCAAATGCAATAATCATTCTTTTCTGTATTATAAAAATATACAATTTTTTGTGCTTATTTATGACCAATAATTGTGGAGCCTCTTATTTGTTCAAATGAGATAAGCATTCTTTTCTATATGATAAAAATTTACAACAATTTTACAACCAATGATATCGGAGTAGCTTAAAAAATGTTTCAAATGTAATAAGCATTCTTTTCTATATTATAAAAATGTACAATTTTTGTGCGTTTTCGCGATCAATGATTGTGGAGTCTCTTAAAGAATTGTTCAAATAAGGTAAGCATCCTTTTCTGTATGATAAAAATTTACAACTTTTTTACGACCAATGATATCGTGTGTCTTAAAGAATGTTTCAAATGTGATAAACATTCTTTTCTATTATAAAAATGTACAATTTGTTTGTAAATTTTTACGACCAATGATTGTAGAGATTCTTAAAAATTATTCAAATAAGATAAGCATCCTATGAGATCAAATAAAATAAATATCCTTTTCCATATGATAAAAATTTACAACTTTTTTACGGCCGATGATATAGGAGTGCCTTAAAGAATGTTTCAAATATGATAAGTATTCTTTTCTATAGTATAAAATGTACAATTTTTTTGTTCTTTTTAAAGACTAATGATTGTGGAGTGTCTTAAAGAATTGTTCAAATGAGATAAGTATCCTTTTCTATATGATAAAAATTTACAACTTTTTTACGACCAATGATATGGGAGCAGTTTAAAGAATGTTCCAAATGTGATAACTATTCTTTTCTCTATTATAAAAATGTACAATTTTTTGTAATTTTTTGCAATGATTGGAGAGTCTCTTAAAAATTTGTTTAATGAGATAATCATCCTCTGAGATCAAGTGAAATTAATTTTTTTTTCTATGTGATAAAATCTTTTTACGACGAATAATTGCGGAGTATCGTAAAAAAATGTTTGAAATGTGATAAGCAATTTTTTCTATGTTGTAAAAGTTTACAATTTTTTTCTTGTACTTTTTTAACGACTAATGATTGTGGAGTCTTTTAAAAATGTTTGAAATGAGATAAGCATCCGTTTCAAGGTATTTCCCCCCAACGTTCCCTCCAAATGAAAGAAAAATAGGTACTGTCCTGCTTACTTTTTTGTCTGCTATTGTTTAAAATTAAAATTAGTAAACGTGAAAATTCCTCATTGTGTAATAGATTATCAATATTAAAATGCTAATGTGATATTTCATTGGTATATGTTGACAGCACCCGACATAACAACTGGTTCTTGTTCTATAGAAGCTCCTCAAGCAATTTCTCTATATCAATGCTTTATAATTTTCATATTGGAGCTTTTCACACAATTTTTTTTCATGTGCTCTTATAAAATAAACTAGCATATACCCGTCATATGACGGGATCAATAAAATTTTTTAATTTTCCAGAATTGCAAAGTACCCTATGAGGCAGGTAAAAAAAATGGTTTGTTTTTTGGCTGAGAATTATTTTGCAACAAAATATTACCTTAAGAAAATTATTTACGTAATATCTAAGTTTAGTGATAAAACGTATAGAAATAATGCAGAAGATATTTAAATAATCTAAAATAAATCATTAAATGAGATGGTTAAAGGAATGACGTCATTATGCTAGAAAAAAATTGTTATTTTTACCTATTTATTATGTGATAAATTGATACGTTTAATATCGTCTGCTCTTTAATGGCTGAGAATTATTTTGCAACAAAATATTACCTTAAGAAAATTATTTACGTAATATCTAAGTTTAGTGATAAAACGTATAGAAATAATGCAGAAGATATTTAAATAATCTAAAATAAATCATTAAATGAGATGGTTAAAGGAATGGCGTCATTATGCTAGAAAAAAAATTGTTATTTTTACCTATTTATTATGTGATAAATTGATACGTTTAATATCGTCTGCTCTTTAATGGCTGAGAATTATTTTGCAACAAAATATTACCTTAAGAAAATTATTTACGTAATATCTAAGTTTAGTGATAAAACGTATAGAAATAATGCAGAAGATATTTAAATAATCTAAAATAAATCATTAAATGTGATGGTTAAAGGAATGACGTCATTATGCTAGAAATTTTTATTTTTTATTTTTACCTATTTATTTTGTGATAAATTGATACGTTTAATATCGCCTGCTCTTAAAATGGGGCTTGATATAATAATGGTAATACGTGAATTTAATAAAACAAAAATCATAAAAATTTGAAAAATGGTAAAAATGTATTTTAAAAATAATAAAACAACTTTAGGAATAAGAATTCAAAAGAAAAAGCAGATATTATTAAATTAATTAGACTTTTAGAAAAGTTCGGCTACGTCAGGGGTAGAACCATCAACTCAAGAAGTACGACGATCAAATGGGCAGACACTCTACCCATGTGCCAGCTTACACGTGGGGGAGGAGATGGTTATATAAGGGTCAAGTAAAAACAGTCCAGAAATTTAAATATTGAGCTCCGCCCTCGCCATCCTATCAATAATGAATTTAGTATAGAATAAGAGGGAGAATAAGGCTTAAAATAATAGCATTAAACGCTCGAAAAGGGGGGGGGGTGAGGTGGATTTCGAATTCACTTTGAATTTTGCTAACCCTAACTCATGAAAAATCCAATACGGATGCCTGTATCCATTCCAGGTACAACCGCTTCATAAATGCACGGACAGACAACTTAGGCTATTATTATATAGCGGATTTTACATTTTAATGCAATTTTTACCGTTTTTGTTATATAAAGAATTTTTTTTAATACTTTTTTATATTCACTTTATTCTTTCCCACAACCTGCTAGAACCTGGGTCATCTCGAATTCCTCTATGGGGGTTGAAATAAAAGATCCAGAGTTCCGGAACTGGACGAGTTGACTTTTCACGCTTTTCCACGACAAAAGGAACGCGCCGGCGGTTTAATCCAACCCCCCCCCCTCGTCTTCTTGTGTCTTTCAATCTTCCTCCCAACTTCTTAAAAGTTCAGACTCCGCAGCTGGGTGTCTTGCTTTTCCTTTGTGCGAATTCTCTTGCTAATTGAAGGTCCTTCTTTCTTTTTTTTCTTGTTGCTCACGGGTTGCTTGACCTCTCTTTCCAAGTTCACCCACACAAAAGACACAACGGTTCAATTAGTCTAGAATATTTGCGGTGCACGAGGGGTTAAAACATGTCACCAATTCTGACTCGCTCATCGGGTCTTTCACCATCAAATCATATCCCTAGACACTCCGAAAAACCAGTATTGTAGCGGTTTTAATCTAAGGCTTTTAAACAGCTGATTTTAACCCCGTACTTGTTTTGCCCGTACGCCGTACGAGCAATCTGATTTCTATGTATCTTGCACTGTTTTTCCAAGTTTAGTAACAATTATTTTTATAGATATCCAGTAATTGATAGTTTGCAGTTTATTGTATTTTCTACTCTGATTGGTTCAAAAGCAACGAGCACTGCAGCTGCAGAAAAATATAGCAGGTGGGATCAGTGTGATGTCCAATTTTTGTGACACTGTTTCGAAGCAGAAAGCCTTGATTTGACAGCAACAATACTTTGGTAAACATGTCTCACTCAGGAAAGTTGCTGTTTTATTCTTCAAGATAAGGTTCAGTTATTAAAATATATTTAAATGTTATATAACTCCTTGTAGAACAAAAATTCGATTTTTTTTTAAATTTTCACACTAGCATATAGCCCGTCATATGACGGGATCAGTAAAATATTTAATTTTCTAGAACTGCTGCGAAATTTGTTGACCATTTTATTTAACCCCTTCCCTGTTTTGTCCGTACGCCGTACGGGCACAGCTTTCGGGCCTTTACTGATTTGCCCGTACACCGTACGGGCAATCTGATTTCTATTTTGTTTCGGCCGAATTTTTTTCCAATTTTAGTAACAAATTATTCGTATAGATGGCTAAATATATCCAGTAAATGATAGTTTGCAGTTTATTGTATTTTCTACTCTGATTGGTTCAAAAGCGCGGGTTTTTTTCGCATGTTTTGTATCAGAAGACGAATTGTTATCTTTCAGTGTATAGCTTTCTGGTTATATTTTACTAACCGCCTGATAATTTTATTGATGTAAGAGTTGAATAATATATTTTTACTTTTAAATAATGGATAATTCAGAGCGTATGGAGCTAATTTCTTGTGATTCGAACTGTGACTCGGAATCAGAAACTGAATTATCTGTAAATGATAGTAGCGAAAGTTTACTAGATGACCTGGATAGTAGTGACTCTGATAGTAGTACAGATGGAATCAGTCAAGCAAGACAATTTTTTAAAATTAATTGTGATAATCCTTCGGATCCGCCTCCTAGATTTGCTTTCACTGGAATTCCAAAAATTAACTTGGATATCGATGAGACTAAAGGTAAACTTCAGTTCTATGATGCTTTCATAGAAAGAAAGTTGTAATAAATGCTTAAAAATATTAGAAATGTTAATTTTAATAACATATCTTTACTTAAAAATGTAAAATGAACAAAAAAAAATGCAATAAAAAAATGTGACATTTTTTGACCGAATTCTGGAAAAAAGTGAAACTGTCAAAGGGTTAAACCTGATAAAAACGAAGTGTCACAGCAGGTTGCTTGATAAAATCATATATATATATATATATATATATATATATATATATATATATATATATATATATATATATATATATATATATACATTTATATATATATATATAAATATATATATACATATATATATATATATATATATATATAGAATATATATATATATATACATTTTATATATATATATATATATATATATATTTATATATATATATATATATAATTATATATATATATTATATAATACATTTATATATATATATATATAAATATATATATTATATATATATATATATATATATGTATATATATATATATATATATATGTATTTATATATTTATATATATATAAATATATATATATACATTTATATATATATATATATATATATATATATATATACGATACTTTCATGGAAAGAATAAAAGTTGTAATAAATGTTTAAAAATATTAGAAATGTTAATTTTAATAACATATATTTACTTAAAAATGTAAAATGAACAAAAAAAAAATGCAATAAAAAATGTGACTTTTTTTTTGACCGAATTGTAGAAAAAAATGAAATTGTCACAGGGTTAACAAATTTGCAATCATTCTGGTCAAGATAAGTTTTGACCACTAACATTTGCTGTTCAGATTGCTGAATATTAATTAAATCCCCTATATAATAATAGCCTAAGTTATCTGTCCGTCTGTAATCGAATTTATGAAGCGGTTGGACCTGGAATGGATAGAGACATCCATTTTAGATTCTTGAGGAGTTAGGGCTAGCAACATTCAAAGCGAGTAAAGTTTATCTTCTCCTAAACTATCGATCTGATTCTAAGATAAATTGGTATAAATAGGCTTCATATCACAGCAAAAAATACTGTCTTCTTTAAAACGTTCGAAATACACCCCTTGCCCCCTTTTCGAGCTTTCAATGCCATTATTTCAAGCCCTATTTTCCCCGGTTAAGACCTGGCGATTAAATTTATCACATAATAAATACGTAAAAATAACATTTGTTTCTAGCATTATGACGTCATTCCTTTAACCATCTTATTTAATCATTTCTTATTTTAAATTATTTAAATATCGTCTGCATTATTTTCATACGTTTTATCGCTGAATTTAGATATTACGTAAATAATTTTCTTTTATATTTGTCTTAAATAATAAATGAGGTATATATGTAATAATTTTAAATTTAATCATCGATTTTTTTTGCAATTAAAATTTTATCACCGTTATTAACAACAAATTCTATCTACCAAGGTGTAGTGGAAATGATAACTTCATTCATTAATTACTGTGGCAAGAAAATTTGGGAAGAACTTAATGATGATTTCGACTAACCTAAGAAAACTTTGAATTATCTTTCTAAATGAATTCAACGGGATTCTAAACTGCATTCACAGTATCGGGAGACTTTACAGGAGTATGAAGATAAGCAAATTATTGAGCGTGTACCAGATAATTCTCAGCCAAAAAACAAACCATTTTTTTTACCATTTTTACCTGGAACATAGGGTACTTTATATTTCTGGAAAATTAAAAATTTTACTGATTGCGTCATATGACGGGCTATATGCTAGTTTTTAATATATTATTTAATATATCTAAAACTTTTAATAATGTTTATAGTGGGATTAGCAAAATAATGAACATATATGTGTATGCGTATAACATATACCATAACATATGCCATATAAGATATTCTTGATGAGTTAAGGTTAGCAAAATTCAAAGCGAGTCTTTAAAACGTTCGAAATACACCCTTCCCCCCTTTTCGAGCGTTTAATGCCATTATATCAAATCCTATGCCCCTTCCCCAGTTAAGAGCAGGCGAATAAGTTAATCACATAATAAATACATAAAAATAACATTTTTTGCTAAAATTATGACGTCATTCCTTTAACCATCTCATTGAATCATTTCTTATTTTAAATTATTTAAATATCGTCTGCATTATTTTTA
>CM063507.1:92558845-92563845 GCA_032207245.1 Pardosa pseudoannulata | reverse complement strand
ATCTAACCACTGCAAAATAAGTACGCTCTAAATGTGAACCCTTTAATTATTTTTAGAATTTTAAATGCACCCTGATTTCAAAACGTTTGAGAACCACTGCTCTAATCTAGTCATTGCAAAATAAGTAAGCTCTGAATGTGAAACCTTCAATTATTTGTAGAATATTAAATGCACCTTATTTAAAAACGTTTGAGAACCACTACTCTAATCACTGCAAAATAATTTAAATACTTTGAATTACTTAAATACATGCAATTTTAAATACATCTCGATTTCAAAACGTTTGAGAACCACTGCTCTAATCCAATCACTGCAAAATAAGTGCGCTCTAAATGCGAAGCCTTCAATTATTTGTAGAATATTAAATGTACCTTATTTCAAAACGTTTGAGAACCATTGCTCTAATCCAATCACTGCAAAATAAATACGCTGTAAATGTAATTCTTTCAATTATTTGTAGAATTTTAAATCCACGGCATTTCAAAACGCTTGAGAACGTCTGCTCTAATCCAAACACTGCAAAATAAGTATGCTCTGAATACGAACCCTTCAATTATTTGTAGAATATTAAATGAACCCTATTTCAAAACGTTTGAGAAACACTGCTCTAATCCAATCACTACAAAATAAGTAAGCTCTGTGAACTCTTCAATTATTTGTAGAATTTTAAATGCACATTATTTCAAAATATTTGAGAACCACTGCTCTAATCTAACCACTGCAAAATAAGTACTCTCTGAATACGAACCCTTCAATTATTTGTAGAATATTAAATGTACCCTATTTTAAAACGTTTGAGAACCACTGCTCTAATCCAATCACTGCAAAATAAGTACGCTCTGAATACGAACCCTTCAATTATTTGTAGAATTTTAAATGCACCCTGATTTCAAAACGTTTGAGAACCACTGCTCTAATCCAATCACTGCAAAATAAGTGCGCTCTAAATGCGAAGCCTTCAATTATTTGTAGAATATTAAATGCACCTTATTTCAAAACGTTTGAGAACCACTGCTCTAATCCAATCACAGCAATATAATTACGCTCTGAATGTGAACCCTTCAAATGTTTGTAGAATATTAAATGCACCTTATTTCAAAACGTTTGAGAACCACTGCTCTAATCCAATCACAGCAATATAATTACGCTCTGAATGTAAATCTTTCAACTACTTGTAGAATTTTAAATGTACCCTATTTCAAAACGTTTGAGAACCACTGCTCTAATCCAATCACAGCAATATAATTACGCTCTGAATGTGAATCTTTCAATTACTTGTAGAATTTTAAATGTACCCTATTTCAAAACGTTTGAGAACCACTGCTCTGATTAAATCACTGCGAGATAAATCGTAGTCAAAACTCTAGTTAGAAAGACTGACTACCGCTTATCCCTGTCAAGCAGTTGTCGCGATTTTAAATACGTTCTTTTCTTTGTGTTTCAGAACCTTTTTTTCCAGCGTGCATTCTTTTCTTTCAATTGCCCGCAGCAAATAAAAATGTTGGAAGCATTCCAATATCTATTCCATCCCAACAATTTCAGCGACGGAAACGCGCTTTATCCCATAAAACATTTTCCATCTTTTATTAATTTAATATTCCTCGCTTGCCTTCCTCCCCTATGTGTTCCAATGAGCCTGTAAAAGGCTCATAACAAAACCCACGACGGCCCATAAAAGCATTTTACGGGACCACTCAATTGATTCTTATTCCTGAAGTTTGTACAAATTTGGTGGCATCGATATGTTAATGGCCGCCATAACTTTTGCTTTTCATTCTTCGGATAGTTCATTACTGCTATTAATACTCAACGAGCTGAGGGGAATAAAACGCTTCTAATGGCATTGGCGGCTTTTTCTTTTCCTCTTTGCTTTTCTGATAAAATAGTTCTGTGTTGATGGCATACGGTTATACAGATCATCGATATCCTTTTATCGATTTATTTGATCGATTTATTTATAAGATTTTTCTTGTTTTGCTTTAATATCTGAGCCTAGACATTTATTTTATGATGAAGAACCATAGCATATGCCTTACGCATGCACATATATGTTCATTATTTTGTTAATCCCACTAAAAACATTATTAGAACTTTTATATATATTAAATAATATATTAAAAATTAGCATATATCTCGTCATATGACATCATCAGTAAAATTTTTACTTTTCCAGAAATATAAAGTACCTTATGAGGCAGGCAAAAAATTGTTTGTTTCATGACCGAGAATTATCTGGTACACGCTAAATAATTTGTTTATCTTCATACTCCTCTAAAGTCTTCCGATATTGTTGTAGGGACAGGCGAGTAATAGTGAACGGCCAGAGAGCGCCACCTAGGAAGAAAGTAAGTAGATAGGGAGAACATCGGAGGTGATTGTAGACTCCGGATATAATTGGTTACTGTAAATATTGTAATATTTGTATATATAATTGTCCGGTAGTAGTTTGTGCTCTGTCTTAAAATAAACCTTAATGTTGAAAATAAATCGACTGTTTGGATGTGAATTTATACAACGGCTCGGCGATCTTCACAATTGTGAATGCAGTTTAGAATCACAATTCATTTAGTCAAACCGCGTGTTTATGTATAAAACACAAACACACAAGCGAACAAACTTAATTTTCAAAGATATGTAACTTAAATGCTAGATATTTATTAATCTGTGAAATAGACTTTTATAAAAATAATTTGTTGTTAATGTCGGTAATATGAATTTTCATTGCAACAAAAAATAATGGATGATTTAAAATTATCACACATGTACCTAATCTATTATTTAAGCCAAATATAAAAGAAAATTATTTACGTAATATCTAAGTTCAGTGATAAAATATATGAAAATAATGCAGACGATATTTAAATAATTTAAAATAAGAAAGGATTCAATAAGATGGTTAAAGAAATGACGTCATAATTTTAGCAAAAAATGTTATTTTTATGTATTTATTATGTGATAAACTTAATCAACTGCTCTTAACTGGAGAACATAGGTTTTGATATAGCGGCATTAAACGCTCGAAAAGGGGGGAAGCGTGTATTTCGAACGTTTTAAAGACTCGCTTTGAATTTTGCTTACCCTAACTCATTAAGAATATGTTATACGGTATATGTTATGGTACATGTTATACGCATACACATATATGTTCGTTATTCTGCTAATCCCATTAAAACAATTATTAGAATTTTTAGATATATTAAATAATATATTAAAAACTAGCATATAGCCCGTCATATGACGGGATCAGTAAAATATTTAATTTTCCAGAATTTTAAAGTACCCTATAAGGCAGGTAAAAAAAGGGTTTGTTTTTTGGCAGAGAATTATCTGGTACAAGCTCAATAATTTGTTTATCTTCATAGTCTCCCGATACTGTGAACGCAGTTGAGAATCACGTGTTTTTAGACATTTTGTTGAATATCTAAGAAAATACATAAGGAATTATCCTGAAACCTCAAGCGTGTAAACAGGATGGTAGACGTCATATATTTCAGCAAAGAATTTTTCTCGAAATCCCATAGGGGACCGTCAACAAATTGAAGAAAAACGAATATGTTTTGGATAACCCTGGAAAAAGTAATGTATGAAAAGCGTTGAAACTTTGGCACATGATTAGGACTTGAGCATTATATAGTACCTGAGTGAAAAAATGTTGCGAAACTTTGCTCTATAGAATCAATAAGAGAGTCCATGGTGTTTAAAATTTTTTCAAGGACCTCTGGAGGGTCGTTGAGGGACCTTAAGATTCCACGGAACAAATCTTAAGAACAACATAGTTAGACTATTAAAACCCGACAGAATTGCAGTCCAAAATCACGTTTTTTAGACATTTTGTTGAATATCTAAGAAAATACATAAGGAATTATTCTGAAACCTCAAGCGTGTAAACAGAATGATAGACGTCATATATTTCAGCAAAGAATTTTTCTCGAAATCCCATAGGGGACCGTCAACAAATTGAAGAAAATCGAATATGTTTTGGATAACCCTGGAAAAAGTAATGTATGAAAAGCGTTGAAACTTTGGCATGTGATTAGGACTTGAGCATTATATGGTACCTGAGTGAAAAAAATGTTGTGAAACTTTGCTCTATAGAATCAATAAGAAAGTCCATGGTGTTTAAAATTTTTTCAAGGACCTCTGGAGGGTCGTTGAGGGACCTTAAGATTCCACGGAACAAATCTTAAGAACCCCATACTTAGAATATTAAAAGCCGACAAAATTGCAGTCCCAAAAATAATTATCTGTATCAGTGGCGTGCGGTAGGTGTTCATGCAGGGTGTGCAGAGAGCAACATCAGTAATAATAAAACCATAAAAATATACATTAAACACTTCCTTAACGTTTATTATTCATTTGTACACAAAATCCATACTTCTATCCGTATTACTAATAAAATAACGAAAAGCTGATATTTCCACGAAAAACATATTTTCAGCAAACGTATCACCACATGGCGCCCTCCGCTGCGGTGCCTCATCAGGATGCTCATTGGTGCCGACAAACCGAAAGTCTATTCCACGTGCAGAGGATTTCGCTGCACGCTGGCGCAATAGAACGAACAGTTTCTCGCTCAGTCAGTGGATTAAATTATATTTATTAATTGTTTTTGACATTTGGAAATCATATATTCTGCGAAAAACATCTTGACAATTTTTAAAAACAAAACCAGGGATATGGTATTACAGATATAACTTATATACTCTCTATAAGACACAATGAATGGTAAAATTTGGACTCTTCTATTAGAATTCGTTTCTTCTTTGTCAAACAAAACAAAGATTGTTTTTTCAGCCAATAATTCCTATAAATATAATACATCACCGAAATTACTTTACCACCTAAAACATTTCACTTTATATTGATGAAATACTTCTTTAATATTTCCATGAAAACAAAATCTTACAATTTATAAATTTAAACATTAACCGTCTGCAAAAACGTATGGCCAGTTAATTGGTTAAAAACCAAAAGCGCTTCAGTACGTAAGTCCCCGCTCT
>CM063507.1:92541345-92548845 GCA_032207245.1 Pardosa pseudoannulata | reverse complement strand
AGAAAGAAAAAAAATTGTAATAAATGCTTAAAAATATTAAAATGTTAATTTTAATAACATATCTTTGCTTAAAAATGTAAAATGAACAAAAAAAATGCAATAAAAAATGTGACATTTTTTTTGACCAAATTCTGGAAAAAAAAAATGAAACTGTCAAAGGGTTAAATGAAAATATATAGTACATAAATATAAGGTGAAGTTTTTCATTTTATTTTGAAATTTAGGATGGGTAAATTAACGAAGGGGTAAATTTATCTAATTTTGCATATTGTTTATTGTTATCAATCGGTTATTTTTATCAAAATCACGGTGTCTCAAACTGATTATATGAACCGGAGTTCACTATATTAATATGGTGAAATACTGCTTAACCCTCTGACTGCTCAATTTGTAAACCGAGATCTCTTTAAAAATTGCTTATTTTTTGCATAGTTTAAGTATATCTATATCTATCTATCTATCTATCTATCTATTATAATATATTTATCAAATATATATAAAATATATATATATATAAAAATATATATAAATATATACAAATATCTAAATATATATATATAAATATAAATATAAAGATATCTATATATTTTCTATATATATATATATATATAATATATAATCTATATATATATAAATATATATATATACAATATAATATATATATATATACAATATATAAAATAGTTCAATATCTATATTATAAAAATTATATATAATATATATATATATATAATATCTTATATATAAATATCTATATATCTATATAAAGATAACAATATATATAAATATACATATATATAATATACAAAATATATACATATATTTTTACATATATATATACATATATATTTATATCACATATATAAATACACACACACATATATATATAATATATATATACATAAATATATATACATACATATATATATATAAATAATATATATTATACAACACAATATATATATATACATATCATAATATATTTATACATCTATAAATCTATACATTATATACATATATATACAACATAAATATATATACATATATATACATATATATATATACATACTGCTAGAAAACCCCTTTCATATTTTAGGGTTTTCTCCGCAAATATGTGGTATGCGCCTTATCGTGTAGTCACGCCACACCTGTAAGGTATAAGGCTAAATTTTACAATGACTTTTTACAATGTTATTCACAAACCCCGTTTAGAAATTTAAGGCTTTATCCAAAAAGAAGGAAATTGCGGCATATGTAAATCCGTCACACCTGGTAGAGAATAAGAAAAAGTATTATAAGAAACGCTCATGCCTCGCACATTCTTAGAAATAGAAGTTAGTAGCTAGGTATTATGAAATTAAAGAAAGGACAGTCTGAGGTCCGAATTATATAAAATTGTGGTCAACACTTCAAAAGAAGACCGGCTCGTAAAACTTACGCAAAACCGCGAGCTTTTGAAAAACACGATTTGAACAGAACGGAATTTAAGCCAGGTGTAATAGGTACAAAGATACCGCACTTATAGATTTAAGAATGAGAATGTATTTTCGGAAAATCATAAAAGAAGCCGCGTCTACGAATAACTCCCTATACCCCTTCAATGCATAAAAGGGTCAGTATACAAAGATATCGAGAAGGAGAGAAAAGGGAGGAAAAGAAAAAAAAGAGCACCTTTTCGAGAAGGGAGTTTAGAAAAAATATATAAATATAAAAATGCAAATAAATAAATAAATACGAGCGTGGGGGTACTAATCCAATGAAAAATCAGAATTTGAGAACTGACCACCTGAATTTTCAAGAGTGGCTATTTTCCCAAATGGGACGGAACTGAAGGAGGGGCTAAGGAAAAAAGAGAAAAGGATATATATACGGGGAAAAGAGGAGAGAAAATGGGAGATGTATATGAGATAAAATGGATATAGTGATATTGAGAAGGAAAAAGATTTCTCTATTAAACAGTAAAATTTTCTTCTTTAAGCTTGTGATTTGAGTGATACTATTTTTGGCTGAAAAAAAAGATGTCCTTTTCTCTGCAGTGGGGTAAGTTCTGTTTTTACTATTTTATGAAGTAGTGACAATTTTTAGCAAAATTTTGTATATATATGTAAATAGTAAATAAATTCTTTTTTTTTAATCTAAATTCTTTTTGATGTATTAATGAAATTAATTAGTCTGAGCCGATAGGGTTGAACCTGGGTAACCTTATGGATTTAAGGTCAATTAAATTAAAATATATTATTAAGAATTAAATGAGAAAAAATAATATTTAAAGTAAAGGGGATCGGCTCAGTAGCGCCGAGCAACGGCGTAGCAATATGGTGAAATACGGCTTAAGTCATTCCCTGATTGAATCATAGTCACTATCGTTACCTGTTCCAACTTTATCTGCTGTTAAATCTACAGGTGAATACAAAAATATAAAAGAGAACTCCATTTTTGTCAGATCAGGTTTAATTTTCTATTTTCTTTTCTCTTCCATCGAGCGTGGTCATCCTTTTCGACCGAACAATATCTTTTATCATATTAACAACACGAACGCGACGCTAGCACGCTTTGTTCTTGTAAAAAAAAGATGACATAGAACTCAGAAATCGATACACGCGGCCGTCATCTGCAGCAATTTACTGTTCATTACAATTTACTGTTATTACAAAATGTCTGATTATATTTTTGAAGTTGTTAAATTTTAGGATTTCAGTTCATATTATCATAGCTATCTTTAACCCCTTCCGGTATGATTTAATAATGAAAAACAGCGAGTTATTCCCATGAAATTCCAGTATTATTTACGTTAGAGTTTATAAAATAAAGTCTAGTTGAAACGGGTATGTTTTGAAGCATATAATATGTTAGTTATGCATTTTTAATTAACCGCTATAGCTGTTTATTTTACAAAATATGGGTATCATCATCCTAATTATTTTTTTCTCTTTATATTTTCTATGAATGTTTATGGAAACAACTACATTTTTTTGTAAAGTCTATAGGGTATACTTCAATGTTTTATAATATTTTATGGAAAATTGATGGGCCTGGAGCATTTTTAATTAAGCTAATTATGAAACAATTAATAATTAATAACTCCAAAACTAATTGATATTTTGGCTTCAAATTTTTAAATATTTATATATCAATAGTACTAATAATATACAGGGTATCTGCCAAAATAAAATTTTTCAAATCCACGACTTTTCATGACTTTCCCTGATTTAGCAAATCATTTTCCTTGACTTTAAAAAGCTTTCGTTAAAGTATATATGAATAAAACTTCTGACGTACATACAAATAAAATATATCCTTTTAAAGAAATTACAGGAATTTTATCATAAAAAAACTATAAACTTACTTTATAAGTGTTAATAAACTCACATACATAAAAATAAATTGTTGTATCTACATACCTAAGTTTAATCATATAGCAGTTTTTCAATCAAAATGTTTCCAATTTGAATTCAGGGTACTTTGGTATTATCCGGGTGACCATGAATAGCCAAATATAACCCTATAATGTTTATATACAATATCCCTAGAGATAAACTTATATTTTGTGCAAAAATCTTAACTAATTTTTATTAAAAAATAATTATTATTATATTAATAAAATTTTAATCTACAATTTAAGAAAAAACCAGAATAATATACATTTACCCACCCATTAAGCTTTCTTGCTTTGAATTTCCTTGGTGAACAAATTTTACTTGGCAATAGGGTCAATAGGATAATACATAAATACCAAACTCAGTAACTTCAGCCAAATGACAAGTAAAAATAGAATTAAACAATTCAATGCATTTTTATTTAATCGGTAGTTTAGCGGATCCATGACTTTCCATGACTTTTACTCATTTTACTTGAAAAATCAAGACTTTCCATGACAAAATTAATCCATTGTCTAAATCCATGACTTTCCATGACTTTCCAGGTGCGCGGAAACCATGTATGTATGTTTATGGAAACAACATTTTTTGTAAAGTCTATAAGGTATACTTAAATTTTTTTATAATATTTTATGCAAAATTGATGGGCCTGGAGCATTTTCAATTACCCCTTCCGGTATGATTTAATAATGAAAAACTGTGCATGAAATAACCATTTAATTTTTATTTAAAAAACTTGTTTCATTTTACAATTCTTACATATTCTTAATTAAAATCCACTTTTTACATAGTGTTAAATAATATCAGAAACAGTAAAATTAAGAAAATATCAAAGCAAAACATTAATAAGGTATACAGATAATAATCTTCAAGCTAGTGGTACTTTTCAAAACAAAGTGCAAAGGAATTCTTAATTGTTTACACCGCCAAGTAGTCTCACTTTTAATTGGATTCTTGTAACACACACGGCATTTCTTAGTATGTTTTCTTTTATTCTGACTCATCAATTTGGCAATGACTTGTACCAAGTAAACAATATGCAATAGTGACTTGTGATTTTCACAAGTGATAAAAGTGTTGCCAAATTCAGTACACTAGAAATTTTAAACTAAATTAATTATCATATTTAACAGTAACTTTAATCGCATGACGAGTGTAGCTCGTCATTGTGCGGTATGGAATGAAAAACTAATGACGAGCTAGACTCGTCATTTTACCGGAAGGGGTTAAGCTATTTATGAAACAATTAATAATTAATAACTCTAAAACTAATTAATATTTTGCCTTCAAATTTTTAAATATTTATATATCAATAGTACTAATAACATAGTCACTCTTCAAGTAAATTCATTTAAAAGAAAAATAAGTTCACTCTAAAGTTCCACTGTCGCCTTAAAGGTAATGTTTAAGATTAATAATAGCTGCGTAGTGTTTTGCACTGAGGTATTTACTACTAGTGTTTAACTCATCGTTACTATTGCAAAACCTGTGTGATTCAAATTTTAACCAAGTGCGAAAAGCAACTCATAACATCCTATTTCAAAATTATAAGGTTAAACAAGGGTTTTCCTCGATCTCACACCTTCAATTACCTTTGAAATTTGCAACGTTTCATTTTTCCAAACCCCGTACGCATGAATTTTCCGAAAAATCTACAGGTGAATCACGAAAATTACTCAACGCAGGTCAATTAGTGGGGTTTTTTTCGTCTCCTTCATATCGTGGTCATTTCTCCGCCCACGAGGCAAAAATCGATGACCACCTTTTAGAGGAGCGGGTGTTTTGACAGAAAAACACAGTGTCCTCTATTGCCTTACAGCGACGACATTCGATTCCCAAATCGATAAATACCAACTGAATATCTCGGTAAACCTCGGAAGGCTCTAATTTCTGTTTTGGTTTTGGTTCTTGATAATCCTCTATATAATAATATCCTAAGTTACCTGTCTGTCTGCCCTCGAATTTATGAAGCGGTTTTGCCTGGAATATATAGAGTCATTCATATGGGATTTTTGATGAGTTAGGGTTAGCAAAATTCAAAGTGACCATTATCTTCTCCTAAATTATCGAACCGATTCTAAAATAAATTAATGCTTCACATCACAACGAAAAATACTGTCGTCTATAAAACGTTCGAAACTTCCCCCTTTTCGAGCTTTTAATGCCATTATTTCAAGTCCTATTTTCCATGTTTAAGAGCAGGCAATTAAATTTATCAATTTATCACATAATAAATAGGTAGAAATAACACTTTTTTATTATTATGACGTCATTCCTTTACCGTCTTATTGAATCATTTCATATTTTAAATTATTTAAATATCGTCTGCATTATTTTCATATATTTTGTCATTGAAATTAGATATGACGTAAATAATTTTCGTTTATACTTGGCTTAAATAAGAGATTAGGTACATATGTAATAACTTTAAACTGAATCATGGAATATTTTTTGTTACAATGAAAATTTTATCACAGGTATTAAGAACAAATTCTTTCATATAAAAGTCTAGGAGTCTATTTCACGGACTCATAAATATCTAGCGTTTAAGTTATATATCTTTGACAATTAAGAAGTTTGTTCGTTTGTGTGCTTGTTTTTCATACATAACCACACGGTTTGCAATCGATACGCTCAATTTTGTCATCATTCATTAACACAGAAATAATCACAGTCAAAATTAAAACTCTGCTGTCCATCATATCAAGTAATATGATACATAAATTTTATTACATTGTTTCTATTAACACTTGGGTATATATGTCATATATTTATATAAATATATATTATAAATATATATATATATATATATATATTATAAATATTTAAATATAATATATATATATATTTATAGTATATATATATATATAGATATAATATTTATTCTCTGAATTATATATGATAGATATATACATGCAAATATACGTATTTGCATAACACATTCATTATATATTTATACATATATGTGTATATATACATTTAAATATATGTATATGTAACATATATACAAGTAAAATCATGTGTTATACACAATATTATTATAAATATACATATGTTGTGTGTGTATATAATATATATAATATATTTTATTATATAAATAAATAAATATATATATATTTATATTAAAAATATATAATATATATATATAATATATATATATAATATAAATTATATAAAAATCTATACGAAGAGAAAACATCTCTTATAAAATTAGACACTTAATAACTTTATTTCTTAAAAGTTTGAATTTTGTTTTGGTTTGGTTTAAACTTTGGTTTTGGAATGTTTCGAAACTTTGGAATGTTCGATCTCCTACATACATTTCGGAATGTAAAACTTTATTCAGTTATACAAAAAAACTAAAAATTCTGCTGTGCATATTACTATCCAACAATATTTTCCTTTCTTTTTTTTTATAGATTATTCTTCAACGAGTAAGAATTTTTAATTCGTGTTTTTTGTTTCTCTTAACATTTAATGTTATTTTAATTCAAAATCTTTTAGTAAAAACTGTTCGTTCTCTGTATTTGTGTATGTGTTAATGGACACAGAAACGTGCTGTATTTAATGTAGACGAAAAAATTAGTTTTGTTATTATAGTTTACAGATATTAAAACATATATCATTTTTACTTAAAAGACAAAAATAAATACTATTAATTTTTATGAATTGTATATATATATATATATATATATATATATATATATATATATATATATATATTAATTTTGAATAAAAATGAAACAAATATAAAATAAAAATTAAGGATTAAAGAATTTTACTTGAAGCTGTAAGATATTAAAAATTTCAGTAAGTAACAAACTTTTTATATTTAATTCTTATTTTATATGTTTCCTTTTAATTAATATAATTTACTGATATAATGAACATCAATGCTAATTAATCTTATTTAATATTATTTAATCTTTTATTCTTTACTTTTATATATATATATATATATATGTATGAATATGTATATATGTTTTGAATATAAAAGAATAAAAACGCCAATGTAATTGCAAAAAAAAAAATAAATAAACTTTGTAATAGTGGTAGAACTATTTTTCCAAAAACCAATTAATACTAAAATATTTTTTCGAGTTAGATAATTTTGTTATTATTT
>CM063507.1:92531345-92533845 GCA_032207245.1 Pardosa pseudoannulata | reverse complement strand
AAGTATTATACTACAACACTAAACCGCTATTCTTAAACCCAAGCATAATAAAATTTACAATAACGAACTACATTATTTAATCTCATGCTAATATTACTCTTCATAACCCAGATACCAAATTTAGTTTTCAGCAAACTTGCAGCAAGTTCAGCATAAGTCTGTAAGTTTGAAACAAGACTGCAGCAAGTCTGAGAATTTTCTCTTGCTTCAAGGTTGTCATGATAAGGTTGTCACAGTTTTGCATCAACATACTATTGCAAAGGAGTTTTCGCTTTATGTTTCGTCTAACTTGCAGGAGTTTTGCTGCAAGTTTGTCACTCCAAATTTGTTATGACAAGATATTATCCAGAAAAAAATCAAACTTGCTGCAAGTATGCATGCTGTCCGGGTAAGGTGTAATAATTTTGATAAATTACATATATATACGATTTTATCATAATTTTTCAAAACCAAATAAGTAAAACTGTGCCGACGTTCTTTAGTTCAAAAGAATAGGAAAAGATAATGACTACAAAATATCCGTTTCGACACATCCGGATTCGCTATAATGGCGTTCGAAAATATAATACACATGTATAATAGACTTGTAACCTTTATTGCAAGTGACATGTAAACCATCTTTATATCCCATCGTCAAGCGTTAAGAGAAAAAACGGTTGATGAATTACTCGAGGAAGTGAAGAGGATTGTTAAAACAACTCCGATTTCTTTTGCTCCCTCCTTTTGAAAAGATATAAACAAGAAAAATTCTTCGGTTGCGATCGGCGGGCTTGTATCTTTTTTTTCTTTTCATACCTAAACGCCAATAGCCGATTTCTTGCTTGATTGATTGCAGGGCTGCTTTTCACTTTTTTTAAAAAAACTAACAAGCCCGTTCTTCGGAAGAGAAGGGAAGGGGGGTTGTCAGAACTCAAAGCCTGGTTGCCCTCGCGACGTCGGGAGGTTAAGACAAACTTCCTAAAGGTCGATTATGTTTGCTCTTTGGTTTTGTGTCTGACATAGCGATCAGCGATGTTGCTATTGATTAAGGCATTTGTTTTGACGGCTATTGTCGGATGCTCATGTTTCACTTGTGTCTTTATCTGCTTATTTTTTATGCTGACTCTTTTAGAGATGAATGTATCAACTCAATAATGTTTTTTAAAAACTCGGAAGCAGTCACTTGTTAAGATGATATAACATTGCGGAATTTGTTCATCATTTTTTTAAGGAAGGACCATATCCGGGGTACAGAGCCGTAACTAGCGCTTGGCAAAGGTGGCATTTACCACGTGCACATCAGTTTTAGGGGAGCCGCACCGACAAGAAAAAGGGGTCCGAAAGAGGACAGTTCGCCCAAAGTAGAAATAAATAAGTTGAAAAAATCCAATGTGTTTAAAAATCATTTTTTTATAAATTTTCTTATTTTTTAAAATGCTTCTAGAGACGAAACCTATTATAGATTGTTACAAAATGTTTACCAATAACTTCTAATATACATTAAGTTATCCGTCTACTTTCTACTTTAAACTTTTTACTTTAAACGTAGAAACTAGTTCACGTTTTTACATTTTTAGATTTATTTTTCATATTATCATAGAGAATTGCACTTAACAAATTTATTCCTGGAGAAGTTTTTATAAAATTTCTAATAAATAAAAAAAATTTAGTAAAACAAATCGGGTTTTTTCAAAAGGTCTAATTTTTTAATAAATTAAATTATTTCAATATTTTTTGACACAACACATTTCTTATACACTGGACTGGTGAATCGCCTAAAATCTTTGCTTAATTTACATTTGGTAAAAAATTTGGATCCTTCAAAATCATACACATTGAATTTTTAACGAATTTTCATTACCTTTACATCTAACTATGAATGTAACATCATTAAAAATTATCCAAATTTAAAGCTTTTGGGTCATTTACTAGTAAATACTATCAAAAGCGTTGATAATAATTTTCCACAAAATATTTTAAGAACTTTTTAAGAACTCACATTTCAAGTGTCGACATTTTATTAAAAATACCGTTAATCAGAGATCGTTATTATGACGCGACAGAAACGGGAATTTTACCGGTTTACTTTGATCATAGATACAAAATTAGAAACTCAGAAACAATTATTTAACTAACAGTACTACCATATTGCAGTCGAGATGTGTCACAGGTGACATACGCGTCATAATGATGTCAGAAGACGTTATTATGACGCGACAGAAAAGGGAATTTATTTTACCAAATTCCTATCTTTGGCGACATTTGGCGTCACTATGACGCAAAGTCGCCAGTGACATATCTCGACACCAATATGGTTGCACAGTAAACCTTTACCAACATTTTAAAAGTTTTTAATCGTCAGCATTAGCAAACCACAAACCGGCTACCGAGAAACCGCTAAACACATCCTTCGAGTATAAGAAAATGCACAGCTTTATTAATTCAGCCTTTGGCAACAGTGATTGTGAGCGCAAACATGTTATTAACGGTAATTCGAGTGGCCGAGAGTGGAACTCAAAGT
>CM063507.1:92453591-92531245 GCA_032207245.1 Pardosa pseudoannulata | reverse complement strand
TCACTGTGTTTTCACTGTAGTAAAGGTTAATAATTTAAAGACTTAATGCATTAAATGTTTGTTGTAAGTTAAAAAAATTAATGATAGAATATTGAACATCTTATTGAAACTAAGAAATGTGTTATATTAGAATAGCTTATTTTAATGGATCATTTCACAATCTAAAATAATGTGAAGTTCTTATTAGTATATACAGAAGGATCTATACAGTAGTCATGAAAATTTTAGCTTAATTCATATCTGTTATTTACCTAATTTTTTTTTAAAAACTTAGATTTTGTATTATTTGAAACTCATTACATCAAATTTAGGAACAAAGATTTCCCCTCTATATTCTTAATGTATGAATAACAAAAATAATGTGCTTTTAGGATCAAAACCTTTGATTTTAAATACTGTCTTTTCATGTACCAACACACGTAATACAACACTTCAAATTGTGTTTAAATGAATTGTTATTTACATCTGATACCTAACTAATTTTCTACATTTCACATCTGACACCAAGATATTATTCAATATTTTGCAACTAATACCATTGAAATGAAATATTGCCACATAAAGAAACTTTGCCAACGAGCACAAGATCCAGACCCGAAGTTTGTGGGTTCGATGCTCGCCCTGTCGGTTGATCCAAAGTAAGGATTTTTAATTTAAAAATGTTATTTATCGTTGCCTTATGTTCTTGAACATTCTAGATCTTTCTTTAATATGTAAATTAGTTATTTCTCAAATATTCTGTTCGGGTATAAAAGCTGATACCCACTAGTTGTAGGCAACTTCTCGATCTTGTAAAGTTGCGAGTTGCTACTTAGCTTCAATAAATTTGTCTATTAAGTTAAACAGTGTGTTCATTTGAATCTTCGTGACAATATATATATATATATATATATATATATATATGAATTATTTAACTTTCATTAATGCTCTTCATCATAAAAGTAGTTAAAATATTGCAAGTAAAGCCAATGACCTGAATCTCAGATTTTAATTTTGCAAGTCTGAGTTTTCAGTTTCAGCCCTTATGTCTGGCATTGTAAATTATTTATTTATTTTTTTTTTTAAGTTAACTTTTGCCAAAAAATCTTTTTATATTTCATAATTTTATAAACATAGGTAAGTATTTAAAAGAAATATTTTAATGAGTTAAAAATATTTTAACCCTTAGAAATGTTAATTTTTATGAGTAAATTTTGTCCAATTTGTACGTCCGACAACATGGAATTGCCCTTATATGTTTTTATTTGTTAATTATAATCTTTTATAAAAGAAAAATTTTAAAAATTATAATTTTGCCAGAGGTTTCATTCATTTTAAATAAATATGTTTTTTAAAAGAAAAATATATAAAAATGTGGAAAATAAAGAAAATTATGTTATAATACATGTGTAATTAATTATAATTTGTGTAGGATATTAGTTACTAAATGGGTACAGCTTTAGTACAGGATATCATTAGCAACTTTATACATCATTTCTAGACATTATAGTGGATCTAGATTAGGCAGAATTCAAAAGTTTCATGTACATCTATCTATAATTTCTGGTTTTACCAAGTATGCACTATTATCTTTATTATATTATTTTTTTTGCAAAATTAAATTTTAGTGTAATTTATATGATATTAACAATACTATCTTTGGCTTGGTAAAATACCATTAATACATTTTTGTTTATGGCAATAATAATGTCATAAATGTTAAGTGTAAAAATTGTTCAATGGCTACCTTACTAAAGCTGTCTCTAAAATGCATTTAAAAGGAATTTTTAATAGTGTACTAATCTTTTGCTACTGGCTTTTGATGGTATTAAAGTTAATTTTTTGTTCTTTTAGATCTAAGACTAAGGAACAGTGCTACAAAAAGCACTTCAGTAAGTTGTTTTCTGTTTATTAGTTTAAATACATTATATATATATATATATATATATATATATATATATATATATATATATATATATATATATATATATATATATATAATCTTCAGTATGAATTTTGAATGCATTTCTGAAAGTTTGAACTTTGTAAAATGCACATGCATTTGAGATCTGGAATCAAACCTGCATCTTATGACCTGTATGTTATAAGATTTACTGAAGCTGAGTAGGTCATTCAGCTTCTATAAATCTTTTCAGAAGTGGTAGCAAATGTATGACCAGTTGTTCAAACACTGGCCCACCTAGATTTTGTAAAACCTTAGACTATAGATAATGAACTTTTAACATATTAGTTGAGAAATAATCAGAAGGCTATTTTGCAAAGGTGCATGAATTGCTGCAGACTCATTAAAAAGGCTTACATAGACAACAAATTATTCAAGCATTAGGCACTCTAGATAGATAGGACCAACAGTGCTTGAGGTGTAAAAAAATATATCTTACACCTTGCTCCACACATACTGCATAGAGTTTCTCTTGTACATGGAACCTAGTATGTCTGCATTCTTACACAGAAGAACAGGTATGAAGCAGTTGTGACATCACAACTAGTGCCTTATTCGGATTGGCTGAGCATGATGCTCACTTTGAACACTTTAAATTTATGATACTCAGCTGAGATATTTTCCTACTCAGATATTGTAAATTCTATAAACAGTGGTAGCAAACAGTATATTTGGCAGTAGGTTTGGGAAAAACCATTTTTCACAGGAAAAATCTATTTTAAATGAATATATAATGGAAAACAAATGTTTTTAAGATGTTTTGTGAAGGTTCTGTTTTTACAAGGAGATATTTTGTGATAGTCCCATTAACAGAAAATCCAAATAGACCTAAAAAGATTTCTAATATGTAAATAAGGTTAAACAAATATCTAAATGTGTGTATAGAAAACTTTTTCTGAAGTAGAATTATCTGTTTGTTTATTGGTACCCCTTGTTTGGCCCATCTATTATATTGACTTTTATAGCTCTTCTTTGGGAACTATACTTTTTCGTAAATGCTTGAGGCATTGTGAAATAAAGCAGGAATCAAATTCAGTATTTCACCATGGTTAACTGTTCCAAATAAAAATTATGCTGATTAAATTTTAATGAATGGATGAAAACAAAAATGATATCCAACATAGAATTAACATAATTCAAAGATGAATAAAGTCAAAATTTCACTAATATATTTTTTATTATATTATTTACAAATTGAAATTTGATTAATTATGATCATTTAAACACAAAACTAAATGGATTAAAATCATGTAAACTAAACCTGCAAATTTAATAAAAATAAATGTTTAAAAGTTAAAAATAAACATACTCAAATTGTAAAGCCACACAAAAACTGTTTTGTTAAACTTAATTTTTTTAATTATGAATTACAGTACTAAAAAAAGCATTATGTATCATTTTTGTTTATTTGTATTTTAGCTTAGTGGTAAAATCCTGGGCAAGCATTCATTTCCTGTGTTTTCATTATTTCTCAGAGAATTCAAACCTGTATATAAAGACAGCCGTGTATGTAATGTATTTTGCTTCTTTTTTTCCTTCACTTAATTACTGGAAATATTTTGTTTTTAATGTTGTATTTCAATAATTAGTTTTTTTTTCTTGTATTTTATGAACTGAAACCTTTAATGAAGTTTAACTAATCTTTTAATTATCTAGCTATTTCAAAATAATTGCAAAATTTATGCTGTAATTTTCAAATCATGTTAGTGCATAGCTTATAATACATTGAGAATATATCCAATAGTGATGATGTGATGCTTTATGTTAACTTAAAATATTTGGTAATTATTTTCTAGAACATTAATTGTCATCGCAATTTAATATTGCTTTTTTGGCACAACAGATCCCAACTAGTGTTCTTTAGAGCTGTAGAGTTCAACAATTTATATATAATTAAAATATTTTAGGATTTTTCTGTAAAAGTCACTAAATTTATATAAAAAATGCTATTCTTGTAATTTGTTTCAAATTAAAATGAACCAAACCAATTTATTTTAGACAAGTTTGTTTATTTGTTCTGGTTGTAGTTAAGTAAGTTTTAGCCAGGAATTTTAATTGTGGAATTCTTTAAAATCTTGGACTCTTTTAATGTGCTAAAACCAGAATTCAAGATTTTATTTTAGATATTTCTAAAGTTAAAAGTTTCTGTTAGTATATAAATTTTTAAGAATTCAATACTGCATAGTTGTAATAGTATTAAAAAAAAAAGAAAAAAAAACACCTATGCATGAGTATTGGTATGAAATATTTAAATTAAAAGATGATATTAACAACTTTTAGATCTCATTAACCAGGGTTGGCAAAAACCCTGGTTTTTGCCCCAGCCCAGTGGGTTTTTTCAGGGTTTTTTAGGTTTTTTCAAGGTTTTTGGGCTTTTTTCGGGATTTGAAAACTATTCAGGTTTTTTGTTATGTAAGAAGACAGGATATATAAATAATTGTATGGTTAAAATAAATTTAAAATGTTAATTTATTTTTAAAATTGAAAAATTTAAAAATCAATTTTGAATTATGCAGAAGAAATTTTTGTCTAAATTAAAGGAAGTTTTGAAATCTTAAAATATTTTTTTTTTATTTTATAAAATTTTTCTAACATCAAAAAACTAGTTTTGAATGGTGATTATTTTGTACTAAAAGTAGGCTTTGAAATAGTTGCATTTGAAGTTTTTTCTTTTTAATAAAATGTATTAAATTATTGCTCTATATTTATTAGCAGTATTGTGTTATTAAAGCATTTAGAAGATATATTTTTAGTTAATTTGTAAGTTATATATAATAAGTAGCAGAATTAATTATATATATTATCCCCATGTTTATTATTTGCAGTTGTTATACATATTTTTTACCCAATTTTTCTTGTCCATTTTTTGATTAATTTTATCCCATGTAATACTTCAATATTCTTATTTTTTTCATCATACATTCTTATTAACTTTGTTTAATTTAGATTTTATTGTATTTGTTATACAGATAAGTATTTTTCCTTGAAAAGTTTTTAAGTTTTTGTTTTTTCTAGCAGTTTAGACCCCCTCAAATTAAAAAAATGTAGGATCATTGTCAAAGATGAAATATGTAATATATATTATAGATTTAATTCAATATATTTATTATTAGTTAAATTTGTGGAATTTTAAATAAAGATTTTGAGAACCCAATTTTGAAAAAATCCACTTGTGTTTTTCAAGTGGGTTTTTTTTGAAAAAACCCGCCCGGGTTTTTTTGGGTTGGGCAAATGAAGCCAACCCTGTCATTAACCCATTGAGGATCATGATCCCATATGTGTGATAACAAAATTCTCCCTTTGGATCCCCACAGTCTCATGTTATCAGGCAGTTTTGTCCTGTCCATTTTTCTATCTTTTTCTTCATATAAAAACTTTTATAATAGTAGCTGTGCCACAGTTATTTTCTTTTTAGCCTGATAAGAGGAACACAGCAAAAATTGTTTGAGAACCATTGCTTTAGAGTCTGTTCTACGGTTGGCACGTTTTTGCCAAAGGTGAAAAAAACTATGAAAAAAACCGGTAAAAACCATCCTGGCAAAAATACAATTTTGCCACTTTTTGCCAAGTGACAAAAATGGATATGTTTTATTTATGGGGATGTATTTTTTTTAACTTTTACTAATTTTAACTCTAATCTAAAAATACATAATATAATGTTTTTTTTTAACATAGAATATTCAATGCGTTATTCAAACACTAATTTAAATCTAAAGTTATTCTACCTAGAGATACAAAAAAAAAAGATAAAATGAAGATTGATTTTGCAAGTTTTTATGTGCAATGTTGTTTTTAATATAATTATTAGCTTATTTCCCCTACAAACTGTATGTTTAAATGTTTTTAGTACTTATATATATATCTTATATATGTATATATACATAATACAATTAAAGACAATATTACTATATTAAAATGATAAATAAAGAAAATATTTTTTATCCCATGCCTCCATCATATAAATTTATTTACAAAAATAGAATATTGTATTTTCATTGCTAACATCAATGAAAATTATTTTGAATTGTTTAAATTGTCAAATTAATACTAATGAAATACCTAATTAATATTCTGATTTAAGTCTCAATTGTATTATGTACAAAATTATTTATTTTTTTGTTATTTATTAATTATTTTGTAAATTTTTAAAATTCAGCCATTTTTGCCGGTTTTTACCAGGTTTTTTCCAGTTTTCGTCACTGTCCTGGCAAAAATACCATTTTGCTGGCAAAATGACCAACCCCAGTCTGTTCTAACTGTTAAATGTTTTTATTTAATGTCAACTATGTCTACAACTTGTGAAAAATATGGTGGTGACTTAGTTAATATCAAATATGGTTGTGATAATTCTAAACTACTCCCATGAATAAAAACTTGATTAAGAATGCCTTGGGCAGTTGAAATGCATATCAACAGGTCTTAATAATACAAAGCAATAGTGCTTTTACTGAATATTCTTGCTAAGAGGCTTCTAATTCAGATGCAATAACCAATGTTTCAAAAAAGACAGACGCAATTCCTAAAGCGTAGGATTCTTTTACCAAACATTATCCCTATTTATAAAATAAAAATGCTAAATTCTGTAGAAGGAAGGTAAAAAATAAAACAAATTTTTCTTATTGAATTTCGGAGTTCGTGGGTTCGAATCCCACAATGGCATGGATGTTCGTAGCCGCTCGGAATCGGCTTTAAGCAGTAGGTTCCGATTTCGTGTTGCAAAAAATAGACCGTAGCGCTCCAAAACCAAACTTATTGAATTTATTATATTCATATGTAATTTTTAAAAAATATTTTAAGCATTAAAACTATACTTATAAAAATCACAAGTTCATTTGCTTAACATTTGCCTAAATTATGTGTCTTAATTAAAATAATTTTAAGTACTATTTAAAGTTTAATCTTAAAGTTTACCATATTTTAAATCAGAAAAACTCCAAAAAATTTTCAAGATTTTTTTTGTGAAGTCTTGCAAACATCCCTGTGTAGTGTGTTTATAGTGCATTTAGTGTAGGGTAAAAGTTAAGATAATGATGTACCCTAATTTTCTGTCTATAATCTGCAGCAGCGCATAATCTACAGGTACAAATTTCGTGATATTTTCAAAGAAAAATATCGTATAATACACAGATTAAATTTCCATTTTAATCTCCTGTGATTCAGAGTTTTCAATGTATATGGAAAAAAGCATTATATCTTTTAGTGTTAAAAAACTTAAATTTAAACTCTTTACTTAATGATAACATTTTCTTTAAATTAAAAAAAAAAAATAATAATAATAAAGTGAAAATTTGGGTAGACTTAAAAATTTTTATATTTAACCATAGTCAAAATATTTACATTAATTAGTACAAAAACAATGATACAAATAAATTATTTGAACCCATATTCAAATAAAACACAAGTTAAAAGTGAAAAAAAAAAATGAATGCAGCAAAATGCCGCTATTTCAGTTTATTTAAGGGCTATTTCTTGACAGAAATAACTATACAAGATGGAATATATTAATTTAATCGGGTATTTTTATCCAAACTGCTGTGCCCTTGGCTGAAATTTTTTAAAAATTCTCATTTAAAAAAAAAAAAAAAAAAAAAAAAAAAAAAAAAAAAAAAAAAGCTGTGTATATATGAGCAGGTGTTGCCATCTATTATTCTTTATGAAAGATATTTGTAAATCTATATATATATAAATGAATTTCTGTGTGTCTGTACTCTATAGACTCTAAAACCATGCATCCAATCGCCGTGAAAATTTGGGAAATTCTTAGGTATATCCCTGGGAAGGTTTTTATAAATTTTTAATGTTCGAAATACATTCCTTTCCCCTTTTTTGAGCATTTCATGTCATTATTCCAAGTATTATTTTCCCCAATTAAACCCAAATGATTAATTTTTTTATTTATCGCAACATAACTAAGTGAAAGAAGCAATATTTCTAGCAATGTGACGTCATCTGAAGTAATTGTTATGCAGTTTTTCTCGGTTAAAAGCAGGAGATTAAAATTTTCAATTTATCACATAATAAATAGGTGAAAACGATATTTTTCTATCAGTATGATGTCATTACTTTAAATATCTGAATTATTCATTTCTTATTTTATATTATTTAAACATCATCTGCGTAGTATCAATTCGATTTGACCTGGAAATTTAGATATAAAGTGATTAACTTTCATTTCTATGTGACGCAAATTATAGCACTTTTATATAGGAACTAATTTTAAATTCAATTCTTGGTTAATTATTACGTTACAGTGAAATGTTTATCAACAAAAAGTACACATTTCAGTGACTCTCATGGGCAAATAAAAACCTATCCTTTTATATAGTTATCTTTATATTCATATGGTTGTCAATACAAATGTGTGTTTCTGTTTCATACAAAACCATGTGGTTTGGACAACATTTATTAATACCAACAAAATTAGCTCTGTTGCTGTCAAAACCTCCGCTTTCTATTCTACCACATAATATGGCAAGATCTATTAACGTTGCTAATCAATGTACAGTAGTAATACAATAATGTAATTTAGGGTTAAACTTATATTTTACCATAAAAAAGTTTGAGTAAATTTAATATAAGACACAAATTCGATTATAAAACCTGAATATTGTTATAATATGCTTATAATAGAAATATATAAATGTGCCAATGACTCGAACTGAATTGTGATGAATTTACTTATGAACTTATGCACGAAAAATATCTTTGTTTAAAAGTAATATATTAAGTTCACCGTAGCATAGCATGGGCACACTTGCTGGTTATATTATAAAAATAATTTTTAATAGCAGATAATACGTGGCGGCATATAATATGCATTAGAAGGAAATTTAAACTTTTTTAACGTATTATATGCAGAAGATTAGGGTATTTTATTGCATTCAGTGATGCTAACCTAAACCTATTTTTGGACTGGTAACAGGTAAAATAAAATTTCTTATCTTCCACACATGTTAAACTTCAACTTTTAAGCATGTATAAGCTGTATCTTATATACCTGAATTTATAGTAGTAATGCAGAGTACTAAATTCACTCTCAAATGTTAATTTAATCAATTGATTTAAAGAATACTGAGTTCAATATATACATATAAAGTCAATTAATGTTTTCCATTAGTGGAAATTAGCAATGTTAGTTATATATTTTTGCAAAATTTTATTTCTTATATGTTTATTTATCATGTAAGATAATTTTGATAATAATGTTATTAATATATGTTCTGTAGTTTCAGCGGATTATCTGGTTGGGGCTTATAAATATATCATCTGTGTTGATATTAGCAAGCTGGTGTAATTCAACTCAAAGCATGGGTAAGATGTAATTTTCTGTGAACAGTTTTTCAGTGAATTTTTAATGATTAATATAATTTGCATACTTTGAAATAACTGGATTATATAAAATTCTTTAGATATGTTAGATAGTAAATATGGATTGCTGTGGGAAAAGTAACTTATTTCTATTTATTATGAATCTAAATTTAAATATTATTTATTTTAAAATTATCAAAATTCACAAAAGCTTCCTTTATTTATTAATGCAAAACTGGTTTTTCTAAACTTTGCTGATAAATTTCAAGTTAAAATGCAGCATATTAACTTTAGTGCTTTTGCTAAAGTTGATTTATTGATGTTGAAGTAGTTATTTTTGTTTAATATATAATCTATTGCATGATTTTTTTTTTTTTTAAATTCTGGTACCAGGTAATAACTTAATTGGTTGGAGGATACTTTTCAGTACCAGCATCCATTGGTACGAATTCTATTATTGGTATGGATATTTGTTGTCATACAGAATAAGCTTTAAGCAATATACCCTTGAATAGCAAATTGTTGATCTCAGTTTTTCAAACCGTACCAAACTATGTCCAAATTTAGTTTGTGTTTGTATTTGAAAATTTAATCATTTTGATGTATTATGGCTGATGGCCATTTTTAGAAAATTAAAAACATTATTCTGAGTATATATATATGTATATATATATATATATATATATATATATATATATATATATATATATATATATATATATATACATACTCGTAACTACATACTCGTTTATTTATTCATCATGTTTATGTGTTACAGTCTTTATATTTTTCAAATTTAACAATTAAACAATTAAATTTTGATTTTATTATGAGATAAACACTAAAATATTTATTTTATTTGCAGGTCTTCTATCATATACATATCTTATTGTTTTTGATACTTTGTGGTAAGTTGTACATGATTATATTCATGTTTTTTTAATGTGTAGTGTATTGTAATGGGAAAAGCTTTAGTCATAATCTTTATGATTAATGTATATAAAGGTTGTATGTATATAAATTGTATTAAAATGTAAAACACAGAGAAAAAAATAATGTTCACATAAACTGTAATTGTAAATTAGCTTTTAATTTAATGTATATTGTACTTTTAATATAGTGTTATCTCATAAACTATAGAATATAAATTAAAATTTTTGCAAAAATTCATGCTGGATTAACCCTCTTGCTGCATATTTATTTTATCAAAATAGGTTAAAAAATTACGTATTTTTTTATTACGTATTTCAAATCTATATACATTTTAGAGTTCAAATATACAAAAATTTTTGTAAAAGAGTTTTTTTTAATATAGAATTAGGTCCTAAAAAAAAAGGTGTTCAGAAAAAATGAAATTGTAGAATAATGATATAAAAGCTTAATTTTGAAAATAAATCTTGGTTAATTTATCATTTTTTTTATGAAATGCAAAAGCAAAACGTATATACTAATTAAAAAATGCAAAAGACTTACAGCACATTTATTAGAAATGAAGTCTTGTATGATACATTTCGAAACAAGGCTCGATGCAAAGTCCTACCTCGCAACCCTTGCACCAAATTCGCGTTTCTTTTCGAATTTTTTGTTCCACTTTCAGTTTTTTTTAAAAAGTGACAGCACACTATCTATGAGGCTCTTTCTTGATGGGATTCGGGTGTATATGGCTAGCAAAGTGTCGAGCAGTTAATCTCATGGGTCTATTACTCTCATGTACTGTTGGTCTCTTTTACTATTATTTGCAACATAACCTCGTCAAAATAAAGTTCAAAATAGTCCAAAGCAATTGCTATAGTGGAATTTAGTCCATGATTTCCAAGGAAAGGAAATGAAACAGGAGCTGGTGGAATATTTTGCATATCCATTTTGCACCATTGTTGAACATTTTAAATAGAAAATAAATTTTCAGATTCATCACTATCCGCAGAGGAATCTGAGAAATTCTCATCAGTTTTGCTATAACTATCTTCAGTATACTTGAAATAAGAGTCAGAAGTGCTATCAGTGGTGGAAATATCGTCAGGAGTATAGGTTATATCACTCGCAAAACGCTTCCTGACAGACATCTTTCAGCTATGAAAAGCACTCAAAATGCTACAAAAAAATTCTTCTATATTTCACAGAAATGTGGACAATTAAAGCCATCTGTTAATTTAAAGCTAAATAAACAATTAAAAATCACAGTAAATCCAAAATGAAAGAATAAATGGAGAAAGAGCAGGTTGCACAGTTAAACAGACGGCTAAAATGCATACCCGTGGAAATCGCGGGTTGCGCAAATTTTGCTACATCTATGTTGCCCATAGAAATAGCGGGATGCGCAGCGAGAGGGTTAAGTAGCATATATATATATTAACATTGCAAAGAGAAATTTGAATGATCCAACAAAACTAAATAGAACTTTACCATTTTTTAAGTGTTAATAAAAGAAATAAAGTAACAACAATGTACAAAAGAAAAATAAATAATAATAATAATTATATATATTCTTTCTTTAATTTTATAGTTTATGTATATGTGCTCTAAGTATATGGGTTGAACAAAAGAAACCAAATTCACAGTATACTTTTGGGTAAGTTATTTCCATATTATAATAAAACCTATTTTTGTTGATGGGGGGAATTTATAGCCTAGAATTTTTAAAATGTAAAAATTTGCTTATATTATTATTTTTATGTATGTATAAATATATAAACAATATTATATATAAAAAAAATATTTATGAAATGGATAGATTGTAGATGGATGGTAAGTGTTTTATAACTTATTTTCGATTTTTTTTTTTTTTTTTTTTTTTTTGACTAACAGAATCCTCAGAGATTAATTACTGAGCTCTGGGGTTCTGTAGAATAGTTTGAAAAACACTGCTGGTGATGCTATCTCAATAAGCCTTCAATACGAGTTCCAATCAACACTATAATCTTCTATTGGTTCATTTTTAATGTCTAAGATCTGTGCCTGTTCATCTAGTTCCTTTTTTTCTCATGACCTTCCTTTTTTAATCAGTTTTTATAGAGTTTGTGTAATTAGAATTTATAATTTTTCATTCCTTTTTTTATTTATTGTGAATTTCCAGGAAAATTACAGCCAAGATTTTCAGGAATGCTCATAATTTGAAAAAATTCTAAACATTTGCTATTTTTAATTGGTATTAATTAGAATTACACAAAATAAGGATATTTTTAAATTCTGAAATTTGTACTCCTTTATATATTGAGCTACAAAATGTAAAAAAAAAAAAAAAAAAAAATATTGATTATTCATTTTTGAAGTTAAGTTTTAAAAAATGTAAGTAGTCTATATCATTTAGCTTAGTTCTTCATTTTGGTATTAACTACTTATCAGCAAAAAATGCCTTTACAACCGTGCCTGTTGTTAGGGATGTTGTTTTCAAAGTCTTATCCAGTTTTATAATATTGGATGATTAATTTTTACTGTTGTGTCAAATAACTGCAATTCTTGCTTTACTATCTTGCTGCTATGCTAATATCTAGAACTCTTTCTCATTGAACACCGAATGATGGCCGATTGGTTAGGGCACTGATCGTTGGTACCGGAGTTTGTGGGTTCGAATCCCACTATGGCATGGATGTTCGTAGCCATTCAGAATTGGCTTTAAGCAGTAGGTCCGGTCTCATGTGCTCTCATGTGCAAAACGGTAGACCATAGCTCTCCAAACCAAACCAAACTTTCTTATTGAACAATATAGGACCTTTAGCCTTGGAGTGGATTGCTTTTCCTAATTTTTCATGCTACAAAAGTATTAGATGAGCTGCATAGTGATGGATTTGACCCCTTCTCAGTTGGTATCATATCTGGCATGTTCAGAATTTGTGTGCCCATGCAACAAAGAGAAAAGTTCAGTACATGTCTAGTTTGTGATTCTATTCTATTCTATTCTATTCCTTGTAGTTTAGAAGCAAGGACCAAGCAGAAAGACCCCTAGGCTTGGCCTGCCACCCTCCAGGGGTATCTTTTTGGAAACTTTAGAAGATTGCTACCATAAACTTATTTTGCATTCCCCATCCACCATTAATGTTTACAACAGATCTTTCACTAGCTTGAGCATTGTTCTTGCAACACTTTGGTTATAAAATTGCTACCTTTGCCAATTGAGATACTGCAGCTCAACTATTCGTACATTATAGTTAAAATATATAATATCGTATAGTCTCTGTCTATTTCTCTTTTTTTTTTTATTGAATTTAACTTGTGATCAGTGTAAAACAGGATATCATATATTTGAATGTAAAAAAAACTACTTTTTTTATATATTTGTATGAAAAAAAAGAAAAACTACTTACTGATAAAAAGTATTTTGCATTTTCAAACTTAGAATAGAACATATATTAACTTTCAGCATAAAAAAACCCATTTTTTTATTGGATATAAAAAAAAAATCCAAGAAAGAGTTAATACCTTTAGATGTAGTTCCTGGTGTGGAATTGTATTTAAGATTCAACAAATCTACGAGATTGTCTGAGGAGGGGCAGCCCCATATAGTATGAAATATATTTTCTTTTTCTCTGGTTCAGCTCTAGCTTTCCTTTCAAAAAAAAAAAAAAAAAAATTACAAAAGGACATACTTATTGAATTTTATTATAGTTTTTAACTATGTTTATCAATGTGTTTGTTCCCTGAAACCAAATATGATTCTCAATAATACAAAAAACGTGCAACTCTTACAATTTTCCAGGAATTTGATTTTTGAGAAATGACACCTTATGTATAAAAATATTCCATTTGATTTGACAAGATTTAATAACTCAATATTAGGTTGATTCAGTTTATATATATATATATGTTAGGATTTAAATTGTATATTAATTTTAAAAGATTTTAATTAAGGATTCTTTACTGAGAGTGATGCGGCGTGAGGAGTTAGCCTCATAAATACGGCTCACGCGCAGTGATCTGAGCAGAGAGCAGTGTGCACATTCTGCAGACAGTGCTGTGACTACCCGAGGCAGCTAAGCCTGTCTTTGTTAAAAGTTAGGTACCAATGCGCGATGCCATTGAAGATGATTGATGAGTAGTGTGCTCTGAGATTTGAATAAAGTTATGAAAATGTACTCAGGACTCTAGTGTCATTTAGTGGAATCTGACATGTATATATATATATATATATATATATATTTACAAATACATATTATGGTTATACAAAATTATTAATTCATCATTCCAGATTTTTTTTTCTTTCAAATATTAAATTATCCTTGTCAATCTTTGAGTCATTTATAAGATATTTTAAATCAGCATTCTCTACCATAGAGATGAAATTGGGGAATGTAGGGGTTTAACCCCCCCCCCTTCTAAAGGATTGTTGTAAAAAAATATATATATATATATGTAAGGAAAATTCTCAGGGGTTTTCAAAACTTAAATCAAGGGTAAAAATTCCCGCATCATTTTCCATTCCCCTTTTTAACCCCTAACCTAAATTGACCACTGAAGCTACAGGTTACGCCCTCAAAGAAGAGGCCTGGCCAATTATAAACCTACATGGCCTTAGCGTACAATTTAGGAAATTTCCAAATAAAAAGGAGATACACGCTAGCGGAGACAGATTTTTCTAGAGATATTTTTCCACAGATGTTGACCCAGGTGTTACGTGTCTTGTAAATAGAACTTCATGCTAGCTGACCCTTCAGTTTGTCGCCATGATGAAGTGGGAACCTGCCCTTCAACATTATCTTAATAAAGGTCTTTAGCTGAAACGGTATCATTTTTATGGCCATGACTGCAACCCCCTATTGAGAAGTCAGTCTCATTACATATATATATATATATACATATGTATATATGTATATATATATATATATATGTATATATATATATATATACATATGTATATATGTATATATATGTAAGTGTTGCTGTATTAACTTTGAAATATGAATGGAAGTGCAAAATCTCCTCCTCCCTCCTCCATGGAAATTTTTTTTTACTAAACCCCTCAACATACGTTACGATAGTCTAATAACAGACCTATAGGTTTATTTTTGTATCCAAACTTAGCTTGGACTTTAACAAATGTTTTAAGCTTTAATAAAATTCTTTAAACATATATATCCTATTATCAATTTTAATTTTAAATTTATCAGTAAGTAATAACAGTACCAAGCTACATGCTCTCTGTTGTTATGGCTGTAAAAGAGCTGTTTTCAGATTATGAGCAGTACCTCTTGATTTTCGACTTAATTGTGAATCCTATTGCATTACAGGTATGAAAGAGTTGAAGTTCTTGCTGTGTTTGTATCAACAACATTTTCATGCACTAGTTCGTTTTTCATAATAAAAAAAAGGTATACAATTTTCTTTGTTATCAGTTCTTTATTGGATTATTTAGGCATTTTATCTGATAGATTTTTTTGATCTCTTATTTCAGTATTGGAAGATGGATTCAACAAACTCAAATACACACGTATGTACACATTCTACATATTTTATTCTTTTGTTATATGAAATTTATTTATATTTGAATTGATGCATAAAAATTGTTTGTTTATAAGAACAAATGGTAGTGTGTAGTTATGGTTCATAGTTGTCTTTAAATTCATGAAGAAAATAAATGTCCCTGATTTTACATAATTCCCTTAAATTCCTGAAATTTTATGAAAGTACCTAATTTTTTTTCGTATTTTGCACCTTAAAAGTAGTTTAGAATGAATTAGCTATCTTTTAAAATAAAAAAGATAAAAAATATAATAATAATAATTTTTAAATGAACAAGACAGGCTAAGAAAAAATCAATTGGAGAATAAACTTTTATTCACAAAGTATCATTACTCAAACTTATGGATTAGATTGGAAGTTTATGGTTAGTGCTATATATATTGAAATTCATTATGAAAATGAACAGAATAAAAACTTATCATAATGAATTTAGTCCTAGCTTTAAATAATTTCATGTGTAATGTTTAATTTGTAAAAGAAAAAAAATTAATTTAAATACAAAAAGGTGATTTAAAATGTTAAGTACAACATTAGTCTTAGGACAGAGATGGTAAACTTATGGCATGTGGTGAACCTATGGCCACTAGGTAGCACATGACAAGTATTTTGGCAACATGTGATAGGTACATATTAAATTATTTTAATATGCTTATATTCACTCAAAACAACAAACATTTTTACAAAATTAGGAACCATCAAAGGTAGATTCAGAAGTGAGTATGAGCATGAATGCAATTACAACATCTAATCTAGAACGATAGAAAGATAACTAATTCACTCCTCCAACATGGAAGACCCTGTAAGGTTTGGTTTTATTTGGAGTGCTATGGTCTACTTTTTGCAACTCGAGGGCTAATGAGACCTGGACTTACAGCTTAAAGCCAATTCCAAACGTCCATGCCACTGTGGAATTCAAACCCACAAACTCCGGTACCGAAGGCCAGCACCCTTACCAATCGGCCATCGTTCGGCTGACCCTGTAAGGAGACACTAATATTGTCTTAAAGTACATGAGTGGTACGAATTATAAAGAATAAACAAACTAAATTGTAAATTATGGCTTAGTTTAGGTTTTAATTTCTTTTGTTTTATAATATATGATACACAACAAAATTGATGTTCTGACTTATGGGAGCATGATGTTTTGAGAATAAGAACATTGATGACTGACTTTGTCTCCTTTATTGATTGAGACAATTTGAAATTTTTAATGTATATTAATGTTTTAATGTATGATGCACAACAAAATTGATGTTCTGACTTATGGGAGCATGATGTTTTGAGAATAAGAACATTGATGAATGACTTTGTCTCCTTTATTGATTGAGACAATTTGAAATTTTTAATATATATTAATGTTTTAATGTATGATGTTTTGAGAATAAGAACATTGGTGAATGACTTTGTCTCCTTTATTGATTGAGACAATTTGAAATTTTTAATGTATATTAATGTTTTAATGTATGATGCACAACAAAATTGATGTCCTGACTTATGGGAGCATGATGTTTTGAGAATAAGAACGTCGATGAATGATTTTGTCTTCTTTATTGATTGACACAATTTGATTTCATTAACTTAAGTCTAAAAAAGTAACAAGATAAAAGGCTTCTATACAAAACAATTTTTAAATTAATATAACTTAAAACCTTTATATTAGAGCAGCCATTCTCAAATTGTGACGGAATAACAAATAATAATTTTAAAAATTAAACATTTTTATGTAATTATAGTCTTAACCTTCTAAGCACAGATGGTCATGGTTTGGGCATATTTTTAGAATGTTAACAGAGGACCCGACTAGAATAGCCTTTACATGGTCCTCTGACAAAAAAGGAAGAGAGGGTCGCAAAGCTGACTTGGCATAAGATGGTCATCCAGGAAAGAAATGCCATTAGTTGGCCAAGCTGGGGGAGTGCCAGAGAGGTGGCATTAAAACTTGAAGGAATGAAATGCAGCATTGGCAGCTTCATGTACCACTGGATGTTAAAAGACGGAAGAAAAACATTAAGTGTTATGCATGTAATTTTCTCCCCAGCTGATGATGTCATCAATTTTGTGTGCATGCATATTATGAGGTTAGATTTAGAGCTGAAACTTTCATTACAACTTTTAAAACCATTTAATTAAAAAATTCTTTATATAGATCAAAATCCCCTCATAACGTGCACAACCATTTGAAGACTTCATCAGCTGGGGATAAAATTACGTACTTAACACTTAGACTTGATTTTTAAGAGAAATATAACAAATGACATACTGGATACCTCAAGACAATAAAACTGTAATTTAACTGGAATATTAATTGAAAAAATTTTTGTCATCCTTATCCTAGGGACTGACACTGGACTTTTGAATGGAATGTTTATTGTTAGTCTCCAAGGACTGATACTAATCAATGAAAACTCCACTTTCAATCTCCAGAAGTGATGCTGTCCAAACAAAAGTCCATTGTCAATGTCTTTGGATAGACATGTTCAGTGTGATAAATAAATAAATTTCAATGATATGATTTTTTTAAAATCAGGATTTTTATATACGTTGTCAGGAACACAATAATCATGATTTCCACGCACCTGGAAAGTCATGGAAAGTCTTGATTTTTGAAGTAAAATGAGTAAAAGTCATGGAAAGTCATGGATCCGCTACACTACCGATTAAAAAAAAAGTGCATTGAATTGTTTAATTCTATATTTATTTGTCATTTGGCTGAAGTTACTGAGTTTGGTATTTATGTATTATCCTATTGACCATGTTACCAAGTAAAATTTGTTCATCAAGGAAACTCAAAGCAAGAAAGCTTAATGGGTGGGTAAATGTATATTATTCTGTTTTTTTCTTAAATTGTAGATAAACATTTTATTAATATAATAATTAATATTTTTTAATATAAGTTTATCTTTAGGGATACTGTATATAAACATTATAGAGTTATATTTGGCTATTATTCATGGTCACCTGGATAATACCAAAGTACCCTGAATTCAAATTGGAAACATTTTGATTGAAAAATTGCTATATGATTAAACTTAGGTATGTAGATACAACAATTTATTTTTATGTGAGTTTATTAACACTTATAAAGTAAGTTTATAGCTTTTTTATGATAAAATTCCTGTCATTTCTCTAAAAGCATATGTTTTATTTGTATGTACATCAGAAGTTTTATTCATATATACTTTAACAAAAGCTTTTTAAAGTCATGGAAAATGATCTGCTAAATCAGGGAAAGTCATGAAAAGTCATGAATTTGAAATATTTTATTTTGGCAGATACCCTGAATAATTTAATGTGAAAAGTGAGTTCTGTGTGATGTTGATTTTTATTAGACTAGTGAGTTAGTAAAATTATGTCTTTCCTAGGGGTCGAATGTTTCCTGGAATTATTTTAGCATTTTTCTGCCATATGTTAATTACATATTGCATGAAGAACAAAGGATTAAACCTAGTTGTTTGTGCATCTGATTCCAGCTGGCTCCAGAATCGGATGACATTTGTTAATCAGAGGTAATTAGAATTTTTTTTTCTAATATATATAAATTAACTCAAAGTTTTGTGCTCCTCCCTTTCTGTAGATTTTTTATGTTTGTGAGGAATTTAAAACAAGAAAATTATTCAATACATAAAAAAATCTGTGTTTATATGCAGGCTTGCAATTCCGTCACTTTTCTCACTTTTAGTCACTTTTTTTACAATTCATCACTTTTAGTCACTTTTTTCATGGTGTATCACAACAAAAGTCTGTTGTTGAAAAAAGAAAATCTGAATTAATAACAAAATTTTTTAATAAAGACCAAAAATAGGATGCTCTAATCTTATTTTTCTTATTAAAATGTAATTAGTCATATGGTTTCCAAAATTTAGTGATTTTAATAAGTCGTAAAGAAGTTCTTGAAATCTACATTTATACTGAACTGTACATTTAATAATTTAAAGTAATTTACGTCAAAGCACACATTTCTCTTTTTCTTAGTAATTTTTGTTTAGACTGTCTAATCTAGCTATGTATATATTTCAAAACATCATTAATAATATACAGAGAAAATTGTGATTATAAAATTAATGTATTGTATGTATTCAAATCTAATTTATAGATTTTCTTGAATAAAAAGGAATGTTGAGTTGTGTTAAACAAAATTTTTAACCTTTTTTGTATTTGATGCTAAAATCATGTCATGCATGAATCATTGATTTAGAGTTAAAATAAATAGTAAAATCTTAATAACAGCATTTGTAATCAAGACAAGAATAAAAATCCTTATTTTTTTTTTTTTTTTTTTTTTTTTAAATGTTTAGTCACTTTTTAGTCACTTATTCTGTATTATTTGTCACTTTTTTCATCTTTTTGAAATTACCTTAGCAGTTGCAAGCCTGTATATGTGTAAGGCATACCTTCTAGTTGCTACAGAATATTTGTAGTCATTATGAATAATATAAAGCAATCACTAAATATGCATTAATGCTAAAAATTACAGGTTTCACAATTTTAACAGCATATCTTCCCCAAATATGCATAACAAAGTAAAGCAAGTACATAAGTTTTTCTTTTGTAATTTGTTTACTGTGTACCCTGCTTATAAAGATTTTGCTGCTTAAAATGTTCTATTTCTGTGGTCCTGATTTTTACCAAATATCAATAATCGTAAAATTTCCCCTTTAAGATTTGGTTTGGTTTTGGAGCTCTACGGTCTATTTTTTGCAACACGAGGGCTAATGAGACCAGGAGCTACTGCTTAAAGCCAATTCCAAACGGCTATGAACATCCATGTCATAGTGAGATTCGAACCCACGAACTCCGTTTCCGAGGGCCAGCACTCTAACCATTCGACCATCGCTCGGCTCCCCTTTAAGAAGTTTTGCTGTCAAACATTTTTTCTGCTTAAAAAAATTTGTCCTGCTCAAACCTTCCTTTCAACTTTATTGTTGAAGCTTGATTTTTGAATGGAAATGTGATTTCCTGTTTCTATAAAACATGGGTAACAAAAAGTGAGAAACACACCTGGGTGGACTTTGCCCATGGAATTAGGCAATAAAAAAATAAATCGTAGGTTGCAATGAGTGATCAAATGCATTTTCATGCTCCAGGGATGGTCTCAAGCTGTCAGTCTGAGATCCATCCACATGCCATACGACTTGCAAGAGTAAAGTACCCTCTTAATTACAACTAACTTCTCCATATGTTTTTATGGTAGTAACCAGAAACTTCTCATTTATGAATGCTTATAGAAAAGTGTACATTTTCACACTTGAAGAAGTTTGTCATGTTATCACAATAACTATAAATCTCAATAACTATATTTATTTACTAATATATGCAAAATGTTTAGGTGTTTTGTTTTGGAATGTGTATTGCATTCAGTTCACTTTTGGTGTTTAATTAATTTTTCTGTTTTGCATGATACCATCTACCTCTTCATTTATGTTTTTAAGGTAGAATTTCTAGAATTATAGGTAACATTTATTAGGTTGTATAGATTTTGGTGGTAATTTATAATTAATCAAAATGCTTTTGTTATGTGTTTGCTTATTTTATATTAAAAAAAAATATTCCTAAAAAATACTGCAGTCAAACCTTATTAAGACAGAAACACTTAAGACTAAATTTTGGGTTCTATATAGAATTTACAATTTAGAAAGAAATCTAGCAATTATTTCCTTATCTTTTACTATTTTTATCTTATGATTCATTCTAGAGTTTTTTTTTTTTTCATTTGTTGAAGTTTAACTCTATTCATTTTATCTTCAGTTGCATACCCTATTCTGCATTTTCTTTCTTTCTTTATATTGCTTTTGACCTCAAACATGTTGAAAAATATTTTCTGTGTAATACATGGTTCGAATTGTATTAAAATGTATACAGTTGTGCCAGAAATCCCTAGGTATTCCGCTAGTTTCTGCAACTAAGTGTGAATGATATTTACAGATGCTGATAGAAGGTGTTTAAAACTTTTGTACAATTTGTTTTCAAGACATACGTGTTTCTATGACTTCCAGAAGACTAATGGAAGATTCTGAGCACTGGCGTGCTGTGGGGTGCATTGAAGCACAACAGTAGATCACAGATGTTGCCCTTTTCTTTGGTGTTCATCATTCTGTGATTTCACATTTATGGAAACAATTCCAAACCTCACAGACAGTTGTCTGAAGGCCTGTAGCTGGTTGCCCAAAGGTTACAACCCCCACAGAAGATCAATATATTGCTATTTTAGCCAAGCAGAATCCCAGAGCGACCTCCACATGTGTGACATTCATGGTTACAGCATCCATTACTAAGGCGATATCTGTAGCTACTGTATGCCAAAGATTACATAGGAGTAGACTGTACATCTAGGTATCTTGAGTTTGTGTTTTTCTATCTGCCCAATCAAGAGGGGCATGATTAAAATGGTGTTGGGAACATGTCAATTGGACTGTGTCTGAGTGGGGCAATGTCATGTTTACTAATGAGTCAAGATTTGCTCAGGAGCCAGATGACAGTTGCTTAATTGTCACCTGGCTATCATTGCAATTGCTTAATTCTGCGGTGGTTAACCACCTAATTGAAATCATGGTCACAAGGTGTAAACTTTGTATATAAATCAGGGGGGATCACATAACCTATTAATGTCCTTTTTTTCACTTTATACATAATTCTGTTTAAGTCTCCAGTATGTCATTATCTTATAACTTACAAAAATTTAATATTGTTTTCATTTCTGTATATAATTATTGATTTTGTTTTATGCATAAATATATATGCTACTTTCCTGCCACATTTTGTGTCAAACAAAGCAGTTATTTATTTTTTTTCCATTTTACATCTTTGTGCTTAATTTTTGGAAGTGAGCGTATATTCGAAGGGTTAGCCCTACCTCACCATGCAAAATTGCATCAATCAGCCATTTCAGAATGCAAGGTGAACATACATGCACAGATGCATATAATGGATTTTATATAGAGAGAGCAGCAATCAATAAAACCATCTTTTCAAACTCTGCAAATCACAGTTTTTGTGTGTATTGTAGATTTGCTGCATAGTAATACAAAAGGTTAATATGATATATATCTAAAATAGTTGTAAAAAATAAAACAGGTATTTTTTACAAAATCTTTAGAATTTGTATCACAATAATATTTATTAGACCAGGGATGGATAAACTTTTTTGACTGTGGGCCAAAAATCAAAAGAAAATAAATTTGGCTGGCCAAGATAAAATTTTTTAAAAACAATATACAAGTACCTAACGGTTTAAATACGTTAACGAGATGAATGAAATTGCGATTTCATTTTTAAAAGTTCCTTATACTGAGGTTTTAAGTGAGATGGACTGATTTTAAGGAACGATGCTAAATGCTCAGTCTACTTCTGAAATTATTCTTTCTAAGGTTCAAAGTCGAAAACACTTGTTCACGTATAAGAAGCAAATATACCGCTGATCTTCTGGGCGTGAGATAATAAATTTGGGATATAATATTTAAGAAAGTAGAAAAGGAGATGGATATATAATCATGCTTGCAATTCTGTCACTTTTTTTACAATGGATCACTTTTAGTCACTTTTTTCATAATATCACAGCAAAAGTTTGTTGTTGAAAAAAGAAAATCTGAATTAATAACAAAATATTTTAATAAAAGACCAAAAATATAATGCTCTAATCATATTTTTTTATTAAAATGTAATTAGTCATATGGTTTCCAGAATTTAGTGATTTTAAAAAGTCATAAAAAAGTTCCTGTAATCTACATTTGTACTGAAATGTACATTTAATACATTAAAAAATAATTTATGTCAAAGTACACATTTCTTTTTTGCCTTTTCCTCACAATTTTTCTTTAGATACTCTAGCTATGTACATATTTCAAAACTTTATTAATATATGCAGAAAATTGGGATTATAAAATTAATATATTGTATGTATTCAAATCTAATTTATAGATTTTCTCGAATAAAAAGCAATGTTGAGTTGTGTTAAACAAAATTTTTTAACCTTTTTTGTATTTGATGCTAAAATCATGTCTTGTATGAATCATTTGATTTAGAGTTAAAATGAATAGAAAAATCTTAAGAATAGTATCTGTAATCAGGAGGAGAAAAAAAATCGCTTTTCTTTTTCAATGTTTAGTCACTTTTTAGTAACTTATTATGTATTATTTGTCACTTTTCTCACCTTTTTGAAAGTACCTCAGCAGTTGCAAGCCTGTATAATGTATAAATATATATTTCTTTTAATGTACCTCAGACCGGCAACTTAAAATTCTATCTGTGGGTCATATAAAACCTTCCAGCGGGCTGGAGTTGGTCCATCCTTGATTTAGACAATTTAAGTGACATAGGGGTTTTATGCTTTTTAAAGATTCATTTGGAATTACATGATACTCTCTTTACTGTTTACTAGAGTAGGTTTTAAATTTATATGTGACATGTTTTAAAATTATTTTTATGTGATTAACGAGTTCTTATAGCTTGTAAATATATCTTTTGTAAGTATTAAAAATATCAACTATCCTTTCAGCTTAATTCACATTGTTCCTGGATATAGTCCAAGCTCTTGGCCTAGAATAAATCCCTTTTCATTGTTAGGCTGTGCTGCAGGAGGCTTTCTCATTTTTACCCTGTTCTTAATAGATATTTAGTAAGTTCTATTTCTTATTCTTTTATTCAAAGTGAACAAAATTAGCATAATTAACCCTTTAACTGTTATTTTGATGATTTGGGTACACAATTTGTCAAATTTTTTTTATTGCAAAACTCAAATGTTTACTACAAAATAAATTATACTTAGTAGTTAAAAATTTATATTTTGCAGTACATGATATATATTTGGGTATAACAATACGATGCATTAATAAAAAATTACCCCGAGTAATATTTGGGCTTGACAGTTAACACTTTGACTGCCAAGCCAAAATTGCAAATGTTCACAACGGGGCCAAACTTTTTTTTGTGTAATTTGTATTTTTTCAACATAAAACTATATATAAAAACAATATTTCAAAACAAACAATATTTTAAAACAAACTCTCTCTATTTATATATATTCCCTTTTTTGTTGCATGTTCCAAATATTTAATTTTTCATAAAACTTAGCTCATAAAATCGTCACATATACCAATTTGCGCAAACCATGTATACCTAACACATCTTAGGGAGCCCAACAATCAAACTCCAATACGATTTTCATGTAACTGATAACATCTTTGATAGCCATGGCCTGAAGTGTTAAAACACCATGGCTATCATATCGGATAGCCAGTGTCTCAACGGAAATATCACTGGATATCACATATGATAGCCATGGCAGTCAAAGTGTTAAAAGGTCAACGTTGTTGTATTTAGAAAATTAAAAAGACAAGGATCCTTAAATCTCAGTTTTTAAAAGGTTATATTTACTTGTATTAAAGACCCATTAAAAAAAAGAAAAAAAAATCATGACTAAATTTTAAGGTGTGCCACTTTGTATAAAATCATTATAACTGCTTCTTGTGAAACACCTAATATATGTATGAATGGAGACAAGTATTCAGGGTCAAAAATTAAAAGGTAAACATCTTACTCATTAGAAGTATTACTACATCTATATTTAATTTTGATCCCTTTTATATATTACTGGTCCCACCACTCATTATTAACGGGGAACTCTGGATTTTCAACATGAAGCACAGTTGTCATTATCTTTTGCAAACTGAACTACTTACAGATTAAATGCTGCAGTATAATTATATCTCTTCTCCAACTTGAATGAATAAATGAATTCATCTTAAGGGCATCTACTGGGGGGTTGGTTGGTTGTTTGAAATTTATTGGCACTAATTCTTCTTGGGACAAACTGCGCCAAACATGATGAAAAACCCAATAGAACAAACCAATTTTGATGAAACATTAAAAAAGAAAGATGCCTGAATCTAATAGAAAAAACATTTAAAACCAAATAAATAGATAGAAAATTTAGAAAGACAGAAAATGAACATGATAATCAGCAAAGTTTCATTAAAAATTAAAATGTAAAACAAACTAAAAAATTGAAAAACGTACAGCACAAAAAAGAAAATTAAGAATTTAAAGATTCAAATTTATTAAAATATTAAAATTAAAATTTCTAAATTTTAAATATTAAGAATTAAATATTATGAAATTGAACAATTAAAGTTAGAAAAACAAATACAAATCAGATTTCAAAGTACAAGCCAGTACAGGGAAGAAAAGGGAATAAGCCTGGATGCGGCATTTTCCCAATGATTGAATTAAGATTAGGTGACGAATTTCCAAAGAATTTTATGTACAGAGATTTAAAATATATACAAGAAGTTAAGATATGTGCGACTAAGTAGTCTTACAATACGCACACTGTGGAGATGCCAACTACTGGGGGGGGAGGAGGGTAGTACTGTAATCAGAAATCTATTGTACTCCCCCCCTAAAAAAAGAAACAAACCCAAGCTCCTAAAAAAGAGGCAGAAACAATCCTCGGCAGACAAATAACAGGAATATCCTGCAGCTCCTTAGGATCAAAAGGGGGCAATCAAGGTACTCAAACCTAAAGAAGAAAAACTTGCAATCACAAAAAATATAACAGAGGTGTACCCCAGAGAAAGACAGATAGAATTTTCCCAAGGTACAAGAAACTTAGTCAGCAAATTTAGGGAAAAAACTGAGTCATTTGCTGGCAATAACTCGAAAATGTATTGAATGGACAGAAAATTTACATATATTGCACTGAAAGCTTTGAGAATTGTCTTGGAATAATTTTAAAGACACTCGTTTCATTAAGACACTTTGTGGCTGGGAAAATAGATTTTAAGGAATTAGAATGGGAGAGAGGAGGATTTTAAAGAGATATTAAAATGAAATAATTTTGATATATGCATATGTATATGTAAACTTGTAAAATTATTGTTTACCAATTCATGCATGAAGTTATAGCCAATATATTTTAGTTGCCAGGGTTGACTTGGCAACTCAACTTTATTGCAGTCCTGTTAGAAAAAGCAACTTTACTGGCAGAGCCTGACTAAGGCAGGGGGATACGGGGCATTTGCCCTTGTGTGCACCTACTACATTAGAGGGGAGCCTCCAAATTGAAAAAAAAAGTTTGTTATATTATTTCATCAATTAGTTTCATGTTGACAAAAAAGTCTTTACATTTCCAAATTATAAATTTAACTAGCATTTTTGTCAATTTTGGCTCTTCAGATATGCTATATCCTTTTAATGATGGACATAGAATGGTCAGAAAATCAATAAAATGGACAGAACAATATTTTGCCTGACCATTTGGAGGGGGGGGACTTCATAGCTGTTATAGGTTCTAGTCAATTTCCTTGTTATATATCTATAATAAGGTAAAAAATTTAAATACCTCCATAAAGTTTGATTCTTTATTACTAAAGTAATGAAGCAGAGATGGCCCCCAATGAAGTTTTTTCCCCCGGCCCCAATTAGGCGAAGTTGTGCACTGCTTATTAGAGCACAAAATGAGGCAGATACTTAGAAAAAACCATTTATTTTCATCTTAAAGTCAAAGTACTACTGGATAAATCTTTAACAAGCAAGAGATTAAGGTGCATATGATGATTTGTGAAAATGCCATTTTATAGAGGTGAAAATCACATAGATAAACTTTTCATGAGAAAGAGTTTTAAATCAGGGTATCTTTTACAGTTTGTTAAAATATGTACAACAGCATAAAGATTGCAAGGATATGTGGTTTTTCCTGTGAGAATTGACAGCCGGTTTTAAATAGGGCCCCACCCATCAATTATTAATTTATACTTTAGTGTAGAGAAGTGTAGGACAAATGCACTCTTTATGAATCCTGTCATTGATTTTAACTTGAGTGGCTAAGAAAATAAAGATTAAAAAAACAAAAAACAAAATGTGAATTGAAAAGATTTTGAAGAACTTAATGGCATTAGTTTTTGATATATAAATAATAATAATAGTAATAATAATAAAACAGAATCAAAATCAGGACCAAAACTATAATTCCATAAGCCCAGTAATTGTAAAACGGAAAGGAATAAGTAATTTCAACTATCTGTCTTATTTATTTATTATTTATCGATCTAATTTTATCTATATATATATATATATATATATATATATATATATATATATATATATATATATATATATATATATATACATGTCAAGTTTGAAAACATAAAATTAATATTTTAGGGTTTAAAGGCAGAAAATGCAGCGAACTCTTTAATTCACCCGCCTGAATCACCAATAACTCCATATAAAAGCTCTTGACGCGTAATAATTGAGAGTGAGCGTCCTCAGAAAGGGTTACTGTATGAACCTTGGCAAATGTAACTTCTTTGTTAGAGTGTAGACGCTTGCCACTCGTTGCCATGTTCTATGTTTGGATGTGAAACTGTGTAATAGTCATGAATAAACATATTATCAAGACATCATTGGCTCTGTAATTTGTCCTAGGCATGTCATATATATATATATATATATATATATATATATATATATATATATATTTATATATATATATTATATATATATATGTATGTATGTATGTATGTATGTATGTATGTATATATATATTATATATATATATATATATATATATACACACACACACACACACGCACATATATATATATATATATATATATATATATATATGTATACACTGTCTGACAAAAAGTATTTGAACATCTGTGATAGAAAAGAAAAACTAAACTTAATTCAGAATCAATAGTTGGTAGAGTCTCCACCAGAGGCGATTTCAATGTGGACCCTCCAGGGCATACTTTCCACAAGTCTTTGTATTACAGCTAGTGTTATTGTCTTTCACTCGGCTTGGAGTAAACATAGAAGTTCCTTCACCGATTTTGGACGGATAGTGCACCCCTTAATTCAGCTATCCAACTCATCCCAGAGGTTCTTGATAAGGTTCAGGTCTGGGCTCTGGCAGGCCAGTCCATTTGATGAACTCCATTGGCTAACCTCGAAACAGGACAACTGGCATTGTTGTCCTGAAAGTAACAGGGGTCCAAACCGTAAAACTACCACAACGTAGGAAGCACTTTGTCATCCAAAATAGTGCAGTAGGAATTGTCGTTGATCTTACCATGAATGGTGACCAAGGGTCCCAGTCCATACCAGTAGAAACACCCCCAGACCATAACTCCACCTCTGCCAAACTTCACTGTTGGTGCAATGCATTCTGGCATGAGACATTCTCCAGACCCAGACCCTTCTGTCAATCACCGCTCACCTTCCACTTCTTAATCACATAGGCCACTGTCGATTTTGGGTACTTCAGATTGCTGGATATGTCCCTTAAGGATTGGCCACATTTGTGATACCCAATAATTATACATTTCTTAAAATCAGAGAGCTCCGAATTGCACGACATCTTGCATGTGACTAATGCTGATGCTGTTTCCTACACTATGTGTACTGGTGGAGGCCGCGACATACCTCAGGACTGCAGATATCATCATTTGCATAAGTGTCCAAATACTTATTGGTAGACAGTGTATACACATATACTTGTGCATATGTATGTGGGAGCATATATATGAGATCTGTTTAAAAATAAGATATATCTGATTTATTTATTTTTCAAGTGGGTTTTATAAAATATTAATTCTTAATAAATATTTTAAGCAAAACAAAAATATTTGTTTCATATTTTTTCTGAAAATCTTTATTTTCCTCTCTTAGTGATTACCACAGTGCAGATGCTGTGGCAGGTATTCTCATTTCCACATTAAATTGCATCACTATGTATCCTATCAGTGCCTACAGTGCAAAAATTTTATTACAGGTTAGTTTTCTTTTGTCATGTCTGCTTTAATGTTTATGTTATATGTATATACAAGGAGTGATAAAAAAATAAGGCAAAAAAATTTTATAATTTAGAAGGGACACAAAATTGTGTCCCTTGAAACATTACAAACCCATTAAAATCTGAGAAAAAAGAGAGAAGCTTCTCATTTATAAAAAGAATAAAAACTTTTCCTAGAAATAGACTTAGAGAAAAGAAACTGAAAAATTTAATGATGATTTCCTTACAAGGGCCAACTTTAAAAGAAACCAGTGAGGTTCTTGAAATTTGTATATACGAAATTGCAAATAAATAAATATTTTTTTATTTGCAAACATGTATTATTTATTATATTCTTTACTTATATAAAAATTTGCTGCCATATTCACATATTTCTCATTAGTTAGTTACTAGGCCTCAGGTTAAGGATAGTTTAGCACAGACACTTAGTTAAGTCTCCTTTCTAAAATAACATAATACAAGAGATCATAACATAATATATGTTCATATCTTGTATTATAGTAAAATAAAACAAGAGTTTTTGAAGTACATGAAAATTGATAGTTTAATTGATTATTAGCTGGCTTACTAAACTAGCAAATATTTTTGTATAATTTCTTTGTACACTCTAGTTATATTAGGCAGTCTATGCCTAATGAATCCTCATATTAAATATCTAACTTATTGTTATTGATTGAACTGTTAATGCAAAATATTAATCAGGTCTTTGTATTTATTTATTGTGTGTATATATTTTTTCTATTTAAAAAATAGGGAACACCACCCCATGTTACAGATCTTCTTGACAAGTGCCTGCGGGAAGCCTCCACCTTTGATGGTGTTTTAGAATTCAGAAATGAACATTTTTGGCTTTTAGGATTTGATAAAATTGTACGTATGTCAGATTTTAAGTGAAAGTATGTGTATATCTGTCTATGAATAATGGATATGTATCTGTGTATCAGGCAATGCAGGGCCTGATTATCGCATGGATACCTGGGGCACGTGCCCTGGGCACAAAAATATAGTCGAGTGCTTGAAACACATATTAAGTAGGGAAAAATTTCAAACATATGCATACATCATTAAGTTTTAATAAATTATTGTATGAGGTAATTGTGTTTGTCATGAACTCTAATTGTTTCCTATTTACTTTAATTTTACTGATTATTTACCTGATAATTAATTCCCTCTACAAACCTGGTGCTTTTTTGATTCTATGGGTTATTGCATATTTATATTATTTATTTTCTGCACCACAGAGCTTGCGATTGTGACAAGGTAAAAATAAAAAAGTGGGTCACTCTATGCCTTTAAAAGTCCATAATTTTTAACATGGCTAAACAGAGATAATAATGATTACATAAAATGAAAATTTGGTGTTTTTTGATCTTGAATATTACTTTAATGCTAATTTCTTAAATCTGTTTGCTAATTCAATGTTATAATATTTATATGACTGTAATTATGATAGCATGGAGGTGGAGGGCAGAAAAATTGGATTGTGCCCGTTGAACAAAAGTATCTTAGTTGGGCCCTGTGCAATGGAGCACATTTAACATGTTTAACTTATGGATTACCTATGAAATTTATGGTTTTTGGTTTAATTTTATAGACTTACAGTTAGAACAAGAATTTTTCTGGTTTTTAGTGCTGTGAAAATAAAAATAAAAAATAAAAAAAATAAATATATAAATAAAAAAAAATGAAAAAAGAACAATGAATTTTTCATTTAGTAATATGTGAAAGTTGAAAAATCTATTTTTCAGCAGATATTTACATAACAAATAAAAAGATGTATAAATATGCTTCTGTGAAAAGCATAACATTAGCGACTGCTTAATATGGCATTTTTTTATCTGTCTCTCTTATCTCTGATTTTAAAGAAATTTTGTAAATGGTATCCTATTATTATTTTTTTTTAAAATTTTGATTTTTTTTTTTTTTTTTTTTTTTTGAGAAAGATTATTAATATTTTTAAAATATATTGAATTCAAATATGAACTTTCTAAAATTAAATAATGTTATCACTGGACTAAATGTTAGTTGCATCAGAGTTTTGTAAATATGACTTTTTAAAACTTTGTAACATTTCATTCCTTTAAAGCTTGGTAAGCCATTTTGATAATTTTAACATCTCAGTTTAGTGATTTTGCTGAATGCATTTGCAATTTGAAATTTAAACTATTTTGTGTTATTAAAAGAAAAAAAAAAATTCAGAGTCACATAACTAGTGTGGAGTTTAGTTATAATATAATTCTGATAATATTTATGAATAAAAATCTTTGTTTAGTAATTCACTTTACAAAAAAAAAAAAAGAAACATGGACTTCCTTTTGTAATTATCATAGGATCATTTATGACAATTTTCTTTTACTCAAAATCTTACACTGTCATTTCTGAGGTTTTTTTTTATGTTGCTTTACTGCTATTTCCTGGATCTTTACCTATTTTGTAAAGAAAAATCAAAAGTTACTTCAAAACCTTCTTATAGCAGCGACATGCTAACCCATGCTTCTTGAATTGTAATACTGAGTAGGAAAAATGTGCAGTTTACTCACAGAAAAAATATCCTAAAGATTTTGAAAGCAAACACCTGCTAGTTGAGTAGAAAGTAAAACTTCTAATATAAAATAAAATGTACACTGTGTATCAGTAAGTATTTGGACACCTGTGATAGTTGGTTTGTTGATTGTGCAGAGTTTTATGGCACTGAGTCCTCTTGGAACATATTGTGCCAAACAAATAGTTAGACACTGGTAAACAATAAAAATGAAAATATTAAAAATATAGACGTCATAAGTTAAAATTTACACAATCAAATGGGAGCATAAAAACCAATATCTTTTAAAAATGTAAAAATATTTGGATGCGGAACAGAATTTAAAATATCACTTAAATGTAGGTTATCTAAAGAAAAATTGTATAAACACTGATTGGTGTACAGAAGACACTCAATACATATATGATTCATGGTCATAAGACCATTACAATGATTACAAATGGGTACATTCTCTCCTAAAATTAAATGACAGTGAGTGAAGCGGATATGCCCAATGCGAAGACGGGTGAGAAGTACATTCTGCTTTCTGGATGGATGAGCAGGCCAAGGGATAATATTGGGTTTAATTGAATGAAGTTTATTATTTTCAATATGGTCCCATTCTACTTGCCACTGTTTATAAAGAAGTTTCACCACATGGTGCTTTGCATCACAATATGGCAAGTCAAAATGTAAGTAGTTACTCGCAGACTTGGCAGCTTTGTCTGCTCTTTCATTCCCCTCAATTCCAACATGTGAAGGCACCCAGCAAAAATATATAGAAAAACCAGATCAGGCGAGATTTTTTAGGATATTTAAAGCCTTAAAGGCGAGAGGATTACTGGGATGCCTGTGATAGAAAAGAAAAACTAACTTTATTCAAAATCAACAGTTGGTAGAGCCTCCACGAGAGGCAATTACAGCATGAACCCTCTGAGCATACTTTCCACAAGTCTTTGTATTACAGCTAGTGGTATTGTCTTCCACTCTGCTTAGAGTAGACATACAAGTTACTTCATCAATTTTGGACGGGTAGTGTACTCCTTAATTTGGCCAACCTTTCCCAGAGGTTTTCGGTAGGGTTCAGGTCTGGGCAAGCCAGTCTATTCGATGAACGATGAACTAGATATGTCCCTTAAGGATCAGTCACATTCGCGATATCTGATAGTTATACCTTTCTCGAAATCAGAGAGCTCCGAACTGCTCCGCATCTTGCATGTGACTAATACTGATACTGTTTCCTACACAATGTATACCAGTGGACTGCAGGACCTCAGATATCGTCATTTGCATAGGTGTCCAAATATTTACTGGTAGACAGTGTATGAGTAAAGTATGTCTCCTATTGGCAGGGATGAAGAAAAAGTGACATGCATGGAAACACTGATCCAGGTAAAGGAGTGAACAAGGAAAATAGCACATAATATATGGGAAATTTCATACTAATGATACAATGCTAAGTAATGTTAATTATTTGCAAAAATTCCTTGTGGCATACAGGTTAAGAATTACTGCTGTAAAATAATAAATTAGTGTGAAAAAGCATATAAATCAGCAGGACCAAAAATTTCATTCATTACATGCCAGGTTTGCTTTGATGGGGTTTGACTTTACTTAAATAAACTTTAGATTTGTTAGAATTTTTGAAAAGGTAGTTCCTGAAGGAAAATTCTTTTAAAATAATTTCAAAATCTTTTAGTAAAGATACTTTTTATGCAAAGTAATTTGCAGTATTAATGATATGTAATTTTTTATTAGTAGAAAAATACCTTTTTAGCACTTTTTAATTTTTTTTAACATGTTTGAAATGATATATTTTAACATTGTGGGATATATTCTTTTAATTCAGGTTGTTGAGATACAAAGGCATACCTGCTAACTTTTACACTTAACATGTACAAATTACTCATTTAAAAAATGTACACTGCTCTAATTTTTTTTTTTTTTTTTAAATATAATTCAACTTGACCTCAGCTTGACAGTTTGACTTACCAACAATTTTTCTAAGGGTTTGACAAGTTTTTTAGCCAAAACTTTCTAAGTAGAGCAAAGACAGCTACTACTGCTTTCCTTAATTAAAAATTAGACTGAGATACCAGTAATTAATTGGCTACTGGGATTAATATTCCTTTCAATTATAACTATTTTATCACTTAAAATGTCAAAAAATGATTTAGTAAAAATTTAGCTATCTCATACTTCTCTAAATTTTTAAAGTTAGATGTCTTCTTTTTAACCACAAAATTTTCAACCATTGGAAAATTGTGAAATCTGTAAATACAGTGAAACCTAACATGTACAAATGTCTGAGCGGTTACGCCACCGTTCCAAGAATATATGGCCACTCAGAGGGGGTGGTGGTTCTGAAGGGTTTTATTATAAGATAATTGCTATAATGGATAATATAAACAAGTCTGACATATATTCCTTATTTAAAATGAAATTGAAAACTTATCTAAAGAGAAAATAGTACTTTATTTCATGCTCTCACATTTTTTTAAAAAAAGGCTACAATTTGTGTGTTTTAAGTTTTTACTTCTCTCTATAACAACTATTTTTTAAGGTCATTTTTTACTTTAAAAACAGAAAGTTAAAGTCTTTGTATTCCTTCAATATAAAATTTTTTTCTTTAATGACTTCGTTGATTTATGTTCTTCTGCAGTTAGATAATGCAGCTACTTTCTTGCCGATTTGCCATTTTCATATTCAAGCAGAACTTCAATTCGCTGCTTGAGATTTAGGAAAATGTGTTTCCACATAGTTGCAACTCATATCACTGATAAACTAATGAAATGAAACTGGCATGGATGGCATTTTTGCTGACAGAGGTGCAATTCTTCCTTTGCTGTACCTATTGGAATTCCAAACGAAGGCCCTACGATACCTGCAAAGCCTGATTGTCCACTCCCTCCCTCAGTTTCTATGGGTGGTGCAATAGGGATTCCCTATCTGAAGGGTGTGGGGAGAATACAAAAGAGATAACAGATTTAATGTTTCTAAAAAAGGGGGAGGGACTGCAGGAATGGACTTCGTAAATTATTCCTGGTTCTTATATCCATGATTTCCGCGCACCTGGAAAGTCAGGGAAAGTCATGGAAAATCATGGATTTAGACAATGGATTAATTTTGTCATGGAAAGTCTTGATTTTTCAAGTAAATGAGTAAAAGTCATGGATCCGCTAAACTAACGATAAAACAAAAATGCATTGAATTGTTTAATTCTATATTTACTTGTCATTTGGCTGAAGTTACTGAGTTTGGTATTTATTTATTATCCTATTGATCATATTACCAAGTAAAATTTGTTCACCAAGGAAACTCAAAGCAAGAAAGCTTAATGGGTGGGTAAATGTATATTATTCTGGTTTTTTCTTAAATTGTAGATTAAAATTTTATTAATATAATAATTGATATTTTTTAATAAAAATTAAGATTTTTGCACAAAATATAAGTTTATCTCTAGGGATATTGTATATAAACATTATAGGGTTATATTTGGCTATTATTCATGGTCACCTGGATAATACCAAAGTATCCTGAATTCAAATTGGAAACATTTTGATTGAAAAATTGCTATATGATTAAACTTAGGTATGTAGATATAACAATTTATTTTTATGTATGTGAGTTTATTAACACTTATAAAGTAAGTTTATAGTTTTTTATGATAAAATTCCTGTAATTTCTCTAAAAGCATATATTTTATTTGTATGTACATCAGAAGTTCTATTCGTATATACTTTAATGAAAGCTTTTTAAAGTCATGGAAAATGATCTGCTAAGTCAGGGAAAGTCATGGATTTGAAACATTGAAGATACCCTGTATATCCAACCATAAAACTAACCTTCAGTTTTTCCACTCAAAATTAAAGCATTGAGTTAGTAGAATTTCCCGAAAAGTGAAATGGGCAATCCCACTCGGTTTCCGCTTAGAGGGGGTTGAGTGGTTGCTGATACAGGTTATTTTACCATTAGGTCTATGAGTCGAAAAATCTGTGCCATGAAAAATTGGCCATTTAGAAGGGTGGCCGCTCGGAGAAGTTTCACTGTTCTTAAGAGCAGGTTATTTAATTTATTTAAAATGTGTATGTATCCATTTATAAAGCCTTAATATGTAGTTATTACACAGAAATATTTTGCAGTGAAAATTGGTGTTTATAAATTAATGCCAATAATTGAGGGGAATGCTGCTCATCCATTTAAACTTTCATTTTCTACTAGGTTAGCATTTATGCAGTGTTTTTTTTTTTTTTTTGTTTTAATTAAATTCTGAAAACATGATTTGTCTGCTTAAATAATTGTTATAGTGTCTTGATTTTTGCTTTATTTTATATTTATTTCATTTTTTCTTTCAGATTGGTACCATCCATGTCCGAATAAGGAGAGATGCCAATGAGCAAATTGTTTTAACTCACTTAAACAAACATCTTCCCTTGTCTATCTGACATTACAATAATATAATTGGTACATATCATAAATGCTCTAATGGTGCTCTTAAACTAACATCTTACTATATAATTAATTTTTTTTCTCTATAAAAATTAAAAATAATAAAACTTATATGATACTAAAAACACACTAAGTCTACTTAAAATAAGCGTCAATTAATTAGGGAAATATGTTTATATATATAATGATGTTATTTATTATACTACTATATATATTTTGCATTAACATGTTATTTTGTTTGTGAAAATCTATGACATATACACATTTTTTCATATTTATTATATTAATAATATTTAAAATTATTATCACACATGAAATTGCAAGAATAATATGGCATATCTTTTTTTTTTTTTTATTTAAGAGTTATAGATATATTAAATATTTATATATGTGGGAGATTATTCCCACATGGAAAAGATGCAAAGATGCTTAACTAACACGAACTTATTTAATGAGACTATTTCAAATTAAATGGTGTCTAGGGACAATTAAAATGAAAGTTGACATCAGTGCCCGTCTGGCATAACATCAGCGCCCATCTTGGCGATCAATCGGTAGTGCCGTCTGCACTCGGTACTGTCCAACTCACGTCAGTGCTCTGTCAATCTCGGCGTTCCACTCGGGAGGGTTGTTGCCATACCGCAAAAGTAGAACTGCACCTGCTCAATGCGCATATCAAATCTGGTGTTCGATGTCATCCAGGCTATATATCAGATATATATACAAGGCCATAGGCAGGGGGAGGGATTTGGGGTTTCTGGTCCCTCCCCGAAATTTTGAAAGACTATTTTGTAGATAGATAATGTCCCACTACTGTGTGTGCTGAGACCATAAAAGTCTTGCTGGGCTGCTGGACGGAAATACATCACTGTATTTCCGGTACTGTATTCCGGAAATACATTGCTTTCCCTTTCATTAATTGAAGTATCATTCACAGACAAAAGATGTCTTTCTTCTTTGGTCCCCCACTGAAAATAATTTCTGGCTACGGCCCTGTATATATATATATATATATATATATATATATATATATATATATATATATATATATAAATTAATGTATTCAAGCCAATCTCTATTTATAAAATATATATATTGCAAATTTCTTCATGAAATAACCTCCAAATAGCAAAGTTTATTCTCTGTTTAACAAACATTTTTTTTTTTTTTTTAAAGAGGGAATTTAGTGAGTTAAATACAAATTTGACTGTATATATGCAGGGGTGGTTAGAATGGATACCCTAGCAAAAAAGCAACAAAATGTACCCATAAACTACATGATTTGTGCTTTCTTATTTGTTTATTAATAATAATTTACATTTTATCCCTTATTACAACTTGGTTTTCATTTGTGAAAATTTTGAAGTATGAATTACTTTAAAAAGTAGTTATGTATTGTGAATCATTATATTTTAAACAACATTATATATTAAGAAATATTTATTAAAAACTAACTCAGGTTTATGACAACAGTTATTCCAAGATGCAAAAAGGTAGAGAAAAAAAAAAATAGTTTTTCTCACTAAATATCTTCAATGTATGCTACGGCTCTGGGCAGGCTAGTCCATTCAATGAACTCCATTGGAACCATACCAAGCCTTGGTAAACCTCAAAACATGACAACTGGCGTTGTCGTTCTGAAACAGGGGTCCAACCTGTAAAACTGCCACAATGTAGGAAGCACTTTGTTATCCAAATAGTACTGTATGCATTTTCGTTGAACTTACCATCAATGGGGAACAAGGGTCCATCCATACTAGGAGAAACACCCTCCAAAGCATAATTCCAGGACCGCAGATATCACAGGCTTGCAATTCCGTCACTTTTCTCACCTTTAGTCACTTTTTTTAGAATTGATCACTTTTAGTCACTTTTTTAAGTAAACAGTCACTTTTTTCATGGTGTATCACAGCAAAAGTCTGTTGTTGAAAAAAAATCTGAATTAATAACAAAATATTTTAATAAAAGACCAAAAATGTGACGCTCTAATCTTATTTTTCTTATTAAAATTAGTCATATGGTTTCCAGAATTCAGCGATTTTAAAAAGTCGTAAAGAAGTTCCTGAAATTTACATTTAATATATTAAAGTAATTTACGTCAAAGCACACATTTCTCTTTTTCTTCACAATTTTTGTTTAGATGCTCTAATCTAGCTATGTACATATTTCAAAACATCATTAATATATGCAGAAAATTGTGATTATAAAATTAATGTATTGTATGTATTCAAATCTAATTTATAGATTTTCTTGAATAAAAAGCAATGTTGAGTTGTGTTAAACAAAATTTTTAACCTTTTTGTATTTGACGCTAAAATCATGTCTTGCATTAATTATTTGATTTAGTGTTAAAATAAATAGAACAATCTTAATAATAGCATCTGTAATCAAGAGGAGAAAAAATATCTTGTTTTTTTTTCAATGTATAGTCACTTTTTAGTCACTTATTCTGTATTATTTGTCACTTTTCTCACCTTTTTGAAAGTACCTCAGCAGTTGCAAGCCCGATATCATCATTTGCATAGGTGTCCAAATACTTATTGGTAGACAGTGTATAGGAGAAAGATTTTTGGAAACTAAGAGCACCAGTATCATCTTTTTTAATGATTCAGACAATTTGATTTTTTAACAGTAACAATCTAAATAGGAACAAGGTAAACATTTCTCTGCCATATAAAAACTGAATTTTTTAAATAAATGTCACTTAAAAGCTTTATAGCAGTGATTCTCACATTGTGATGAGGACAAATAATAATTTAAAATATTAAACATTTTTATATAGATTATAGGGTTTATAGATGATTTTTCAAAGAAATATAACAAGTGGCATACTAATCAAAAGAAGTTCACCATCCTTGGTCTAACCAGTAGGGAGAAAGACAAAAAATTTTATACATGTGTATTTGTTGATTTTAGATCATTGGTTTATTGTTATGGATTTCTGTCCTAGGTTTTTAAAGATGAATGGGCCTGGAGTAGCAATACTAGGCAAATTTTAAATGAACCGTTTATGAAGTTTCCTCCCGTTCAAGATACTTATGCACTGAATGTAGGTGCAAGTACTGCTTCCAGCAAACTGAAAGAAACCCTCGTTAATACTAGTGTACCTGCAGTCTCCTCGCCTTCATACTCTTATCCTGACTTGAAATCAGTGCAACAACCTCAACAGTCTCACAGCTATGCAGCTATACCATTACCTCCTTCATTAGGTGTTTCAAAATCATCACCCAAGCTACAAAATGTAGCAATAAATATGTCTGGTACAGAACTGGTGCCAAAAGCAGTGTCTCCTAATTTAGGTGAGCAGTCAAAAGTGTACCAAACAGCATATTATCTACAAAGTCCATCATCATTGGGCAAGTACAATAGAGAGCTTAATATAAATCCCAAATATGCTTCGAGTCCTAGCTACTCTAAGTCTTATCGGAGCTGATACATTTTTAAACTTTAGATGTTAGATTCCTGCTTGTTGTAAATGTGGTATGCTAGCATGCCAAAGTACGACATTCTGTTTTGTAAATATTTATATATATATATTCGAATATTTATATATATGTATTCGAATGGATTATCATGTATATGCATGATAAAAAGTTCATTTCTTATCTTTGTGTTTTAAAGGGAAAATATTACAATATTTTTCTACTTCAAATAGTTGTATGAGAAAATTTTGTAAAGGATGTGAATCTAATTGAACTGTTGTGACGATGTGTAGAGATTGTATCCATAAATGTCTTTCTGTGTAAAGTGATATTTTTCATTATTAATATATGATGTTTCATGTGCTTTTTCATAACTTGTACATGAGAAGTGGTTCAAAACAGTGACCAAAGGAAAATAAAATACTGTAAGTTTTATGAAAGAGAAAAATATTTTTCGATAGTTAGGATATTTCAAATAGTGTAGATATCAAAAAATTAAATGGAGAAAGATTACACAAATTTTAAATTATTATATGTTAACACTAGAATTACATAAGGCATTGCAAACTTTTTTTTTCAGTGCTTATGAAAATACAGGGTGTCTACTGGTAAAAAAATGGCAAATGTGTCAAGAAAGTTGCATAAAATGATATTTTTCTGGTCATATATTTATAAAATTCCATTAGGGTACTGAATACTGGAATACCTTACATAGTACTGTTAATTGGTTACTCTAAAACAGGTTTTTTTTTTTAATTTATGTAATCTAAAGTCCATGTCTAGTCTTGAACAACATTTTTTTAAGACCCCATCCTAACTCTAGGCATTTTATGCTATTTTTGAAACTTCATTTCTGACTCAGTGATCTCAGAGAATACATTATAATAATTATTGGTAAAAATGTACCACTGATTAATATAATAAATGATCTTGCACAGTTATAGTGACAAACATTTTAATTAGAATAGAGATTAAAAAATATATGGGAATTAGCATACTACAAGGAAAGCTTGATTGAACATGCATCTTCTCCCAAGTACCTCGTCTATTATAGCTACATGTTTCTATGCTGTGCAAATAGTCATAACAAAAGTAAAAAAAATTGCATTTTTTTTTCATTTTTAGTTAAATAAAATTAATTAAATTTTTACTAATTATTCTTTAGTTATGTTGATAACTAGTTAAGTAACAACAAATGCAAAATATTTTGACCATGTTGAATTTTTATTTAACCCTATAGTGGACAGTGGTTTCGAAGGGAAACCTCCTGTTAAACATTTTTTTCACTATTTTTTGGAGATATATGAATAGCTTTTTTGGTTTTTTATGTTTTTGACATTTAAAAATTACAATAAAGGATAGTACTATAATTAATTTTTTTTTTTATTTTGAAATATATGTATTTAAACTTGATATACCTGGAAAGTTAGTAATTCTATTTCTTTCACGTATGACCCCAAACAAAAATATCTATTCAAACAAGACTTATAAATTTTTAAACTATTTATTTATTGTACTTTTTAAGAACACTTATTTATTGTTCTTCCAATATAATTAAAATTTTACAAAGTATTATATTGATGCTATACAAGGCGTAGGGTTTGTCAGTTAAACCCCTCAATCTCTCCTACGGTATTCCTGATGCAAACCTAAGGATTTTAAAGAAAAATTTTAATACATTTTGTATTTATGCAGTTCATAGATAATATGTATAAACTAATTTCATTAAATTCTAAAGATTTTATATAGGTGACCTTTAAAGGGTTAATGAGTCATTTGAATAAAAGAAAATGTTGGAGAATGTAAGGTTAATGTCCAAATTGTTTGCTGAGGGATCTCTAGACCACAGTGTAAGAGCCTATACTCTAAGTACCACGTCAAATGAATTTGCATGGAGAGAAGTATTATTTCTGTAGTAAAATATGTAATTTGTCCTTAATAAATTTTATTAAAATAAATATATTTATATATTTACCTAAATCCAATGTGAAATAATAAAAAAGGTAGAAAGTAAAAATAATAAAGCTTATTTTGCTTAATTTTTACAAAATAAAAAAGAAAAACATTTTTTAACAAGAAAATCAGTGAAACTTTTTCACCATTTTTTTTCTCTTTATTCCTTGTGCATTGTACAATAGCACAGAATATCATTCTTTAATATTTGCTTTGTTTTAAAATGAGTGAATTTTTTTAATAGGTTTACATGTTCATCAAATGGCATTAAATAATTCTTTAAAATTAATCAATGTTAAGTTTTTTCTGTTTGCACTGTTTATTTCTTTAAATTTTCAGTTTTTTTTTTTATTTTCACTTTCTTCCTCATGAGCCTGTTCTACTATGCTGACAAAAAATTCATCATCAAGTGGCTTTAGAATCTGTTTCAATACATTTTGTTATATTGATCACATCCAGGGGTGTTTGTATGCCAGGTTTTCTCCAGAATTTTGCATTTTTTAGCTATGATAAATCAGGAATCCTGGGTTTAACTGCTCCTATAAAATTAGATAAAGAATGTTGTGGACAGTTGAAAAGTACTTCAACGGGGCAAAAGTAGACACTGATACAGACTAATAGTGATGAATCTTCTAGCTATGGAACTTCTAATTTAACTGCATGAATTAATGTTTTAGAAAAGACAGATGTAATTGCTAAAGAACCAGATTTTCTACCTTAACCAAATGTCTTTAATCCCTGTTTTTAGAAAAATAAAGCTAAATTCTAAAAAATGCAATGAATGGAAAAACAAAAGAAGTTAAAAGTTTTCAAAAATGAAACTTGTTGTTGTTAGTCATCCCCCTGGTGTAGGAAGTCTAACACCGATTCCAGTAGACCCTGTTGCGATATGTGATTGGTCAATTGCTAAGGATAAACTTGAGCGAGGAGCCATGAAGACTGAACACTGACTAAACCTCAAATGGGTCCTCATAATTTAGATGCAGAGACCAAACTGAAGACCCCCCCCCCCAGGCTTGGCCTGCCACCTATAGAAATACTGTGTGGGGACTTGGAGAACACTGTGACCATGAACCTTTGACCTTGGTGGATCTTTGGCCAGCTGGAGCCTTGATTCTATAACCCTCTACTTATGAGATTGCTGCTTTTGCCAATTGAGTATTGTGGCTCAAAATGAAACTTATATTTATTATATTTATTTGTTATATTCATGTACAATTTTTTAAGCACTTTATTTATGAAAATCACAATTTCATTTGTTTCTTTTTGATATATTTATATTATGCATCTGTAGTTTAAACAATTCAATAAGTACTGTTAACAGTTTAATTTTAAAGTTTACTGGATTATTTTAAATTATAATACTCCAAAATATTTTCAGGATTTTTATGAGGTCTTGGAAATATCTAATGAAAGGTGGGAATAGTAATTTATAAAAATCACAATTTCATTCCTTTCTTTTTGATATATTTATATTATGCATCTGTAGTTTAAACAATTCAATAAGTACTGTTAACAGTTTTATTTTAAAGTTTACTGCATGATTTTAAATTATAAATACTCCAAAATATTTTCAGGATTTTTATAAGATCTTGCAAATATCCAGTGAGAGGTGGGAATAGGTCCTAAATCTTTCCAAACCTCCTAATAGTGAACCAATCAGTACTAATTGAGATTTATTACTTAAATTAATAACCAAAGTATTGCATGATTAGCACTGAATAAGGTATTTCCATTCTTAAAAGTATGATTTTTCTGTTTACCATTACCATAGAAAAAAATCTTAATGTGCATGTTAAGAATGTTAAAAATAATTATATAGATATTCTATAAGTGCTGTTCTCAAATTGGATGGTACAGCATCCAGGTAGGCTGTGAGCGTATACCAGGGGTGCCATGACAATAATCAAGGTTTGGTTTGGAGTGCTATGATCTACTGTTTTACACACGGGGGCTAATGAGAACGGGACCTACAGCTTAAAGTCGATTCCAAACGGCTACAAACATCCATGCCCACAGCGGGATTCGAACCTGCGAACTCAAGTTCCAAAGAGCAGCGCTCTACCATTCGGCTATCGTTCGACAATAATCAAGAAAAAAAAAAAGTCAACTAAAAACAATAATCAAGAAAAGTAAACTAAAAATAAGAAAGTGTATTAACAAAAGCATGGAGATGCTTAAATGTTAAAAATTTAAGTTGTATTCCCTCCCCACTTCCTCCACTGTCAAAATATACTAAGAATTGTATTTTATTTCTCTCAAGGTGGTTCCTTTACCTCTGTGGTTCTCAAACTGAGTTTCTCAACAATATGGCAGAGGTTGCTGCAGCAAAACAAGTTTGCTTTTGCTGTTGCTGTTTGAATGAGACAAGCATGTGAGCTAGAAGCTACTTGATATAAGGTGAAGGGATGTGCCTTTTGTCTGATGAGCACATCTAGGGGAAAGAAAATAACATTGTTCAAGTGGGACATCATAATTTAGAAGAAGGGTCCAAGTAGAAGACTCCCAGGCTTGGTGTAATTTGGGAACTTGGAGGCTATTGTGACCTTGAATCTATTTTACATGCCCCAATCACCATTAATAAACACAGTGGATCTTTGATTGACCTCATTTTTGAAACCCTCTAGTTATAGGGTTGTTTCTTTTAATTGAGCTATCTTAGCCCCTCAAAAAGTTAAAGAACTGTTGTTCTATGACATCAGTACATTGGAATAAAATCATGGGCAAATGGTTAGGGTGCTGGCCTTCAGAACCGGAGTTTATGGGTTCGAATCCCACTATGACATGGATGTTCGTAGTCATTCGGAATTGGCTTTAAGCAGTAGGTCCCGGTCTCATTAACCCTCATGTTGCAAAAAGTAGACCATAGCACTCCAAAACCAAACCAAACCAACTGTACAAATTTAATTGATTCTATTCTAAATGCAAGACCTCATGATGCATTTGTAGGGACATAATATACAATAAATTTTGAAGTTTAGATTCTGTTCATTTTACTTTTATTAGCATGTGCCTCTAAAATACAGAAACATGCTGTTCCGTAATACAGAGTTTAAAATGGTTCCTTCATATAATTCTAGATTTGCCTGAAACACTGTAATTCTAGTGTTAAGTTAATATTTCAGTATTACTCTACTACATTTTAAGAGAATGAAAAAAAAAATGAATCTGCCAAGTTGACTTAAAGATTACTCTTTAATAATATTCCAATATTTTAGGTGGAAAGAGAAATATTTATATATGTAGAATTTATTAAATTTGAACCTCTCCTTTGAAATTTAGGTTGCAATTATATATTTATGTCAAAATTGCAGTGTTAAACCCATAACTGTATTCCAGGTTTAAATTGTCTCCTTTCTCATTTTAATCCAATAAAATTTATTTAGGAGATAGTGTGCGTATGTTTATACATACATATATATATACCACACTTCAATTTCTGAAGTGACAGGGGGCAAAAATAAATGTTTTGAGAAAATGATGGAAAATTATGGAGGAAGCTTAACCCATTAATGCCTGAATTATTTATGCTAAAAATATATTGATGAATATCTTAAATGTAAGTATATAATTGTGGATTCAGGAGAGTTTTTTTTTTTAATAAAAATGGGAAGTTTAAATAACTTTGAATATTACAGCCTTTACTGTGTTGAATAGTTATTTTGACCATTGTAGTTATAATTTTTTAAAGAAACATTTTTCAATAAGAGATTTATTTACTATCATATATAAACATAGGCAGGTTTAATGGTGGGTATGCACTCAGGGGCATACAACTTTACACATTTTAATGCATTTGTTATTGCAAGTTTTGAACCAACATTGAAACATTATAGTATAGTTGCATTTACTTATTTTCATGGACAACTAATGCCGAGCAATGGCCGAATGGTTAGGGTGCTGGCCTTCAGAACTGGAGTACATGGGTTCGAATCCCACTATGGCATGGATGTTCGTAGCCGTCCGGAATCGGCTTTAAGCAGTAGGTCCAGGTCTCATTAGCCCTTGTGTTGCAAAAAGTAGACCGTTGTGCTCCAAAACCAAGACCATGACAAGTCCAAAGAGCAATGATTGGATAAAGGTTCTTATAAAGTAAATTGCCTAATAAGGTAATATTTCAGAGCAGATGCAGTTTTAGTGTTATGTGACTACAAAAATATAAAAGTGGCATTAAATGAGTTATGTATTACCACACACACACACACACACACAAAATGTTGTTAAAATAATTATTAATAAATGAGTGATTATAAAACTGCTGTAGTAACAGGCTTATGGAAAAAAATTTCGCAAAGGATCAATGCAACAAGTAAATGTTTACAATCTATTGGTGACTTGGTTTTTAAAAGTGTGTGTGTGTGTGTGTTATTAAAAAGGTCTAGAAATTTTTATAAATGGAAAATGTCAGACATAATTTCAACTTTTTTTTACTAAACCAAAAGCTAGAAAAACAATTCATATGTTTTTATATATTATTTTCAAGTAAAATTCTGTATATTCATATTAAAAGTTTGTTGAAATATACTTTAAGCAATACATATTTGTTTATTTATTTAAAAGTGTGGTTAATATGTATTTTTGGAGGATTATAAAGAAAAGTAATATGATAACCCATGATTAGTTTCCATACTCTTAAATTTACTTAAATTTCCCTACAGGATGTTATTTCTTTGGGTTCCTTTTCGACTCTCCCATCTAATGGGGCAATTTCTTGTCTGTATTGGACTGCAAGGCATTATGTGCTCAAAAGAGTTCAGATGAGCATGATTTTTTTAATAAAATGTATTTTTCCCCCCAATTCTCTCTTTTAAAAAAGTCCATTTTAAAATTTATTATTTTTTATTTATTATTTTTTTAATGCACTTAGGACTTAAGCCAGTTTTAATCTACCTCAGTAAACACTACTGTAAAGTTAAACTCTGTAACAAATAAAGCAATTTGTTATAATTTCAGTCAATGTAGTTGCCAAAGAGTTATGTGAAAGGCTTGAAAAATCTTAACTGTCAATCTATAGGTCAAAATTATAAATGATCACAAAAAAGGAAAAATCCTCTGAAGAAAACTTAATTCAGCAAACTATTTTTTTAACTTCCCTTAAAAGAGAACACAAGCAGACATGCCAACTACTCCGGAGAAATTAGGAAAATTGATAACTCCGGGAACTCCTCAGATTGCTCCGGAAAATACCAAAACTTTAACTAAAAGATCACAACTCAGCAATTAAATACAGAGTTTTGTCAAAAATAATGCTGAATAAATTACTCTTTTTACACAGTAATGCTGTATGCTAAATAGTTTTCAATACTGTGTGGAAAAACCAAATTGAATTTAGGTCAAATTTTGGTAGACAAACTGTAGAATCCCTGATGATAGAAAAATGTAAATGTTTTAATCAAGGTCAATGTTGCTACAAGAAAAACTGTTCTGAAAAATAAGTTGTTATAGCTAAAAAAGCTACTTACACATCGTTGAATTGAATAAATTTTGGTTTACGCTTTACAATTTACTACTGTGTATTTATCTTTTAATTTAATTTTAATTTAGAAATCAGTAAGATATGTACTTATGTATAATCTGCATTGTTATTTTGTATTGTTTATAATGTATGTAAATTACAAGCATGTAATTAGCATGTTATCATCTAAAATCATATTGTTGCTCCTGACATGGGTTCCTGAATATTGGCATGTCTGCACAAGGCATTTAATTGTTGAGAAAAGAAATTCAATACTATTTAATACTGAATTATTAAATTATAAAGTATTTGATATTTTCTATTTAATGCTGGCAATCTGAGTGAATCAGTACAACATGCTTTATTAAAAAAAAAAAAAAAAAAAAAAAAAAAAAGCAGAAAGACAACTGTACTCTGGTAGATAGGATGCATAACTCATATTGTAAATATTCGGCAGAGGAGGGCTTATTCAATTTCACTATATATAAATTTAAAAAATACAGGATTTTGTGTAGCATTATGAAATACTTGTACTATATGTGAGGTTCGCAACCAAAGTGAACAAAGTTCGTTGAGAACAATCGAGAGAAGTTGAGCTCTAAAGTTTATCTCATAATTGATTCTTGAAAATTTAAATTAATTTATTTTAGAAAAAGCATAATAACTCTGAAATTTTCTATCATATGTATGTAATATATTAAAAATCTATCCTAATAAGTAACTAAATTTTTTTTCTCCAGAACTAAATTCTTCAATCCAAAGAATGCAATTGTTTCTGTTTCTCAGTAATAAAATCATTAATTTGCGATTATTTCTGTATTTCAATGTGTTTTCTCATGACATCTTAATGATTCATTCATAATTTCAACTGTGTTAGGGCCATTTTTTACTGATCATCTGGCATTTCTAGCACCAAGGTAGTGATAAGCTAATATAATTCTCATGAGAAATTTGCCTTGCTCTCGCTTTAGGATGACAGAATTTACATCACTCGGGCGGTAGATCTGATGGTGTAAGAGCATGCATGGAGTGTAATGAAATAAGTTTTTCCAATAATTGCTGAATCTAGCCATTCTAAATCAAAGCTGATTAATTCCTTGTCAATTACGTGTTAAAAAAAAAAAAAAAAAAAAGAAATTGGTAGAATTTTTAACAAAACCCCAAAATTTGAAATTTAATGTTAATTTACCAATGGTAATTAACAATTTTTTTAGAAAGAGCCATGACATTATTTATGCAATTTATTTTTATCGTATTGATATAACTGACATTTTTACTGTTTAATTGTGTGTTAAATATTAAAAATATTATTTTAGTAACTATAAAATGTATGATATGAAATGAAAAAGTCAAGTTTGGATTAAACACAAGGTTGTTTATTATTTGCAATAAAATTGTATTAAAAAAAACAAAAAACATAGCAGTGTAGGACCTCTAATGTAGACTATCTTCTTTTCGAATATAACTCTTTAAATGTGATTAGGTATTATTTCAGTTTTTTTTAAATAAAATTTGAATTTGTATAACAAATGATTTCATAAATCAATAGTTCTGAAACTTTTTTTTTTGTCACAGCACCCTTGTCAAGCTAAAAAAAAATTGTGACACATCCACCCTTAAAGCAGTTTGAAGGAAAAGAACTAAAAATAATGCAGATTTAATGCTCAACTGTCTTTTAATGTGATTATTAAAACTCTTTGTATGAATTTTTCATTATTTTTGATTATTGCCCGAATATCCCTGGCTTGTACTTATACCCATCTTTAAGATCTGCTGGCACAGATCATGACAAATATTGAATTTAGCTGTAGTAATATTTATTGTATCATTAATCTTAAAACTTCTAAAAAAATAGTCATACTTCAATATTTTAAAAAGTTTCTTATAGAAGTTCTACATCTGCCATATATTATTTAAATGATATCATTTTGATCTATATAACAACTACATAATGTTTAACACACTGTAGTTAAGATCGTAACTGCATGCTTATCTGGGATCCATTATTATAAAAAGTCAGATATTTTGTTTGATTTTTTTTATAAATCATTATAAAGAGGCATTATATATCATTAGGTATTTGTTTTCATTACCTGTTTGAAATGCATGTGTATGTTTGTATTATATATATATATGTGTGTGTGTAATACATTAAAAATTATCCTAATAAGTGACTAATATTTTTCTTAATTTTAACTCCTACTTCCTGATGATTAATATCTTAATCTGAGAGTGCAATCATTTCTATTTCCCAGGGATAAACTCATGGCAAAGATTTTGTGCTCTCGATTTAGAGAATATGTCACTGACATACACCATTAAGAATCACCCTGGTTGGTTGGTTGGTTGGTTGGTTATGGTTTATTGGCGCAAGATCCAAGTTAGGATATGCTGCGCCAAACAAAAGAGCACATATTGAAACAAAATTATTTTAATTGTAATTTAAATGTAGGAGAAAATACTAAAAATTTATAAAAATAAATACAGCAAAGACGAGGTAAAGACTCGCATTAAAACATTAAAAATCATTTAAATGAGGTCTAAAACACTAGTACGATAGAGAAACTCAAACAGTTTGGGATGAGGAGTTTCACCCAGAAGTTCACTCAAACTAGGATTAAAAGTTTTAAAATATATAAAGAATCACCCTGAAAAGTTTCTTGTAGTTATTAGCATGAGTTTTTAAGTCCCCTATGGCCTTCTATAATATTTTGTTACATACATGCACACTCACATATATATATATTGGCTAAAGAGGTATATTAGTAATTGATGAGAGTTCGCATTAATAAAATACTTATTTTTAAATATTACTGGAGAAATTTATAGTTCTAAACAGAATATTCCATCAATGGCATCAAAGGTGGTGTGGCAACTGGACCACATGGGCCAAGCCCGTCAATCCAGAAGCTTCTGTCAGTAAGCACAAAAATGACAATGAGCGAAAAATAAACACAAAAAGAGCAAAGAGATAGAAGGGTGGATTCGTGAGTTCGTAACACAAAACTAGAGAGTAGAGAGTTTAGGGATAGAAAAACATAAAATATTTTTGTGGCCAGTGACATTCGTACGAAAAAAGCCGAAAATGTAGAATAATAATGAACAAGATCGAAAAAAATAAAAGTATATGTTTTAAAAATAAATAAGTTGTATTAAAGTTCCAAAAAGGGCCTAAATAATAATTTTTAAACGCAAAAATAATTTTTATTAACTTAGATTAGGTTTTATAAATTTTTGTTTATTGAATAATAATGATCAGAAACGATAAAGTTAAAAATTTTGAAAAAATAGAAATATATGTTTTAAAAATAAATAAATTGCACTAAAATTCCGAAAAGGGCCTAAATAATGATAAATAAACATAAAAAACAATTTTTATTAATTTTTGTTAAGTTTTAGAGTTTTTGTCTTCACCGGGGACAGAACCGTACACCCGACGAAATCGATGAAGTAACGGTGGAGGCAGGCTAAGCGAATATTCCATAAAATAGTGTGCAGTATATCAACTTTCAGTTTGGTAAGCAAATTCTGGTGTTTTTCATTTTATGGTTTTATATTTTTCATTCCATTTGGGAAATCAAAATTTTAAGGCATTATAGTTCAAACCATCAGTGTATCAACTGCCAGAAAAAAGCAACAAATGTAAAATCAACTATTTAACACTGGAATTGTGGAAGGAGTTCTTTTAAACCCTTGTGAACTTTTTGTGGTAAAATACTTCTATTTTTTAAGAAAATAATTTTATGTTCTTGACTTTCCTTGAATCAGCATGTTTTACCAATATATTATGTTCTCAGTAAAAGAGCATGCCTGAACTGAAAGTTAGGTTTGACCTCCTTTAAAAATTAAGTTGTGATTTATATTTTTATTTATTGCATTCATTAGATTTACTAAGTTGCTATAGTAGGGAAATTTATATAAATATTTATATTTAATGGTTTATAATATAAATTAAAACTGATGTACATAGTTAACATATTTGTTTTACAGATACTTTTTGTTTTACAACTAAGTTTCATTTTGACAATTATGTCATTAAACAAATTGGTTGGTGAGAAATTTATCAACCAAAAAGGTAGCAGTATTATAAATTTATAAAATAAATTTCAATTTTATTAACAGAATATATACATATGTAAATATTATCATTCTTTAAATTCAAGCTGTAAAGGATCTGGGTAAGGGAGATAGCAGTGATGAAACAGAAGTTGTATATTTAAGGATAGAGGTTCTGGAAGTAACAGTCAAATAGAAACTCATAAGTGTGGTTTGTGTTGTATAATAGTCTTTTTTATTCCTCCCTTTTTAATAAATTTCTAAATAGCATTTTAAAAATTCCCTCATTGCACTTTTAACTTTATTAAAATGTTCAGTATTTGAAATGATAGCTCTCTTTCATTTCTGAATAATTTCTTCAGATGGCACTCATTCTTTTTGTCAACATCTCTCTATAAAATAATTTGTATGTGGACTAATATGCATTCCAAAATGGCTAGACAGATCTTAACAAAATTGTGCATGGTAATTTATGCCAATTTGGGAAAGTTTGAGATAGGTCATAGCCTTTATAGGGAATGTAAGTAACACATTCTAGGACAAGCAAACTTTTTGCAAAAATCAAAAGAAAATAAATTTGGCGGGCCAAGATAAATTTTTCTAAAATTTTAAAAACAATGTACAAGTACGTAATAGTTTAAATACGTTAATGAGATGAAGGAAATTGCGATTTCATTTTAAAAAGTTTCTTATACTGAAGTTCGAAGTGAGATGTACTGATTTTAAGGAACGATGCTACATGCTCATTTGTCAGTCTACTTCTGAAATTATTCTTTCTAAGACTCAAAGTTGAAAACACTTGTTCGCGTATAAGAAGCAAATATACCGTAGATCTTTTGGGCATGAGATATTAAATTTGGCACATAATATGTAAGCAAAGTAGAAAAGGAGATGGATATATATAATTATAATATATTTTTTTATTTTATGATTAAAATTCTATACCAGATATTTCATAGTTAATTTTAAAAGCTTTTTTTAATAAAATTTTATGACTATTTTAGTACTATTTGCTACATTTTTTTTCTTTATTGCATGCTAAAATAACTAAAATCTTTTAAGTAACTTAATTCATCTGATATTGTTTAAAATGTGTTTTCAGAAATAAAATTTTCTTGCTTTTTGACCATACTTAATTTATTTCATTTTATCAATTTTTATGCAGTATATTTCTTCCAAGCCTTGTGGTGTTCGGACAGCACTTTGTGCTCCTGACACAGGTTTAATCATTGGGTAAAGTTGACTCAGCCTTTCACCCCTTCAGTGGGCAGACTAATTGAGGACCAAACACACTTGGGAACTAAACACTGAGGGTTCCACGTAAGGTTGACCGCCTAACTTTGACACATGCTTCATTCTCCAGGGCCCCTGATCACGAAAAGGGAAATTAGCACCCTAGGCCATGACCCCCAGGTTAGGCTGTAACGCCGAGGAGTTTTTATATCACTTCCATTTTGAAATCAGTTACACCATATTTTAAATCCAATCTTTAGATGCCAATCGTATACCATCTTATTTAATCTTATTATTATTACATTTGTCCTCTTTAAAATTCAGATGCTTTTCAATAGTCCATTTTGTATGTCAAAACACAATTGGTAGTAAGTGTAAGAGGTCATTAAATGGATAGTCTACAAAATCAGGAGTACCTGAATATATAAGGCTAGGTTTATAAAGAATCTTAGCCATAATTCTAACAACTCCAAAAACATTGTAATTTTAGGGTTATGTATTGAAAATGAGAGTACTTGAAATACAGATTAACTAAATTTTCATTATTATTTATTTATTTATAAATGCCAAACATTTGGCAACTAAGCCATTAGTCTTCTAGCTTCCAAATATTTCTTAACAGATTTTCTTTATTACATATATGTATGTGAACACGTATGAAGATATATACTCACCTGTAAATAGATATTTATACATACTCTGAAAGAAGTGCAAATTTTTAAAAATATTTTTCTCATATTTGTTTTAGCTCAGGGCTATAAAAATATATTAAAAGATATATAAAAATTACTATTATAGAAAAGTTTTTGAGTTCAGATAAAATAATGGCTTTTTGTAAATTTACTTGCATAGAAAAGGGTCATTTATGTGATTTAAACAAACTGTAGTTTCTGTTGTGTAATTATAAAATAATTGTTTTTCCTAAACATTATTTTTACATTTGACAGTATCATTTTTAAGTTCTTATTTATTTCTTACATATTTAGCATGATGTAATTTATTTATTGAACTTGGAGTGGCATCTGTATTTTGGGAAAAGAGATTCTGATCAAGAATCATGCTTAATGATTGTAATTATTTCCTTAATAGGTAAATATATACATGTCAGATACACTAATAAACAAATAATTAAAGTTTATGCATAGTAAAATGTACAAAATTTTATATTTTTGGTAGATTATTTCCAGTAATGATTGGGTGAATTATATAATCTTAAGCAAAAGATCAAAAACTCATTGGTGCTTATAAAAAACATGCATGCCAGCAACTTAAAATCTCTTATTAGATAAACATATCCTATATACATGAAGGTATAAAAGAAAGTTATTTTATTTTCATAATTATGAAAACTATAATTTTTAAGATTTCTAATTTATACTTGTATTTACATTAGTGCTGGTATTAGTGTTTTAATTCAAAATACCTTTATTTATCATGTATTGTAATTTCAGTCTGAATAAAACATTCTTGTGTTATGTAAATTTGGGTATCATTTTATCTTGAGTACAGAACTCAAAAAGTATAATAATTAATTTGATATTGATCAAATACCCTTATGAATGACTGCTTTGATAATTTCTCAAATCTAATTTGTTCTGAATTATGGCCTGATGGGTAAGGCAATGCCTTTTCATATCAGAATCCTTGCATTTGAATTCCACTGTTGGCATGGATGTTCCTAACTACTCATAATTGGCTTTAAGCAGTAGGTCTTGGTCTAATTCATTATATTTAAAAAAATTACTGGAATTTCAAACTAAACCAAATCAAATCTAATATGCACAATCCATTCCTTAGGTTGGTTGGAACAGTCTATCTACTCTTTTGCTACACGAGGGTTAACCCCTTCCGGTACGATTTAATAATGAAAAACTGTGCGTGAAGTAACCATTTATTTTTTATTTAAAAAACTTGTTTTATTTTACAATTCTTACATATTCTTAATTAAAATCCACTTTTTACATAGTGTTAAGTATCAGAAACGGTAAAATTAAGATAATAGTCTTCAAGCTAGTGGTACTTTTTAAAACAAAGTGCAAAGGAATTCTGAATTGTTTACATCGCCAGGGAGTCTCACTTCTAATTTGATTCTTGTAACACACACGGCATTTCTTAGTAGGTTTTCTTTTATTCTGACTCATCAATTTGGCAGTGACTTGTACCAAGAAACTTTAAATAAACAATATGTAATAGTGACCTGGGATTTCCACAAGTAACAAAAGTGTTGCCAAATTCAGTACACTAGAAATTTTAAACTAAATTAATTATCATATTTATCAGTAACTTTAGTCGCATGACGAGTGTAGCTCGTCATTGTGCGGTATGGAATGAAAAACCAATGACGAGCTAGACTCGTCATTTTATTGGAAGGGGTTAATGATACAGGCTCTTGCTGGAAGCCAATTCCAATTGGCTACAAACATTTCTGCCAATAGTGAGATACAAACTGTAGAACCAGATACAACACTATACTTTCAGCCTTTGTTCTACAAATTGTTCTAGGATAAAATCTTTAGAAATTTTTATCAGCCTCTCCAAAGCCTTCAGAAAAGTAAATATAGTAATTTTAAAATATTTGACTTACAATTGGAAATGAAATAATTTCTGAAAATTTTCCAATTTTGGAGTAAAAAGTTTATGGTTGTAATATATATCTCCATAATCTTCTATCATTTATTGTGCATTTTAAAATGGCAGATCAATCTTCATGAAATTTTTCATCAAGACGTTTATTTTTTAATAAACCATGAGAATGTTTTAAGCAAGTCAAGTTGATTGGAGGCCAAGATCATGATTTAAATAGAACACTTTTTGCCCTGCATCAGGCTTGGGAGCCATATAGAAAAGTGACATTATATATATATTTTTTCTTTTAATCATGTGCTAAAATTATTAAAAGATTTTAGTAACTTATCTGATAATGTTTAAAACATATTTTAGGTTAATATGTTTTAAGTTTATTTGCTTTTTGACTAAATTTATTTTAGTTATTTATTTTACTATTTTTATTTGATATATTTCTTTTTTTCTAATTTTAATTTCACCATTTTTTTTCATGACAATTTATTCCATTGCTAGGGGCTCGTGAAAATAAATATTAAATAAAATTAGTTTTATGAAAATGAGTTGTTTTGTTTTTGAAATTATTTATATTGCTGGCATGGAATATACTGTAAAAACTTACTTAAATTTTGAAAAACAATCTGTATTTTAAGTAATTAAAGTTATTTAAAAATTTTAATTACTGAGACAAGGTTGGGCCTGAAGAAGCTGTTAAAGATTATATAAGTCTAAAAAAATTCTTAACCCTTTGGCTTTTGATTTTGCCCTTGTAAAAAAGTACTTACTCTTCTGAAACGATTTTTTGTTGCTCTGTAGTACTTAAAAAGTACTTATTTTGGAATTAAAGTACAAAAGTTTATGTAGCAATTAATGATAATATATTAATGAAATATAATAATTGCTATTTTGTATTATTTTGTCCATGATAAAGAAACTTATTTGATGAAATAACCCATGTTACTTCAACATGTGTATTTGAAAGACACTATATTTTGTGTAAATTTATTAGGTTAAATTGAGGAACACCATACATACAATAAATTATTTTTGAAATACTACTCAGATTTTTTTTATCTGCATATTAATGTCTATTTCCATTATAATCATTTTTTGAAAAAAATCAAAGTTTTTTTTAATTAAAAACATTTGTTTTGGGAAAAGATATTAGCAGTGCTGGTATGGGCATATTTTTATTTATTTATTTATTTATTTTTTTGAAAATGTGAAATTAAACCTGAAAACAAAAGCATTTGATGAAAAACTTTTATTTTCACTTGTATTTCTATTTCACTGCCAGCTTGTATGATTTTTCTATGCACTGTATGAGTTTACAAATAACTGTACAAATGATTTTAAGAAGTACAAATTTTTAAGAAAAGGCATGCAAAAACAAAAAAACCTCACAGTAAGCATGTAAAATAAATTGCATGTAATATGTTTCTGTTTATTATTTATTTAATAAATATTTTGTTTCTGTACATTCAGAATAGGGATTCTTCCATCTTTTTAGTTGTATAGTTTTTCAATTTAGCATCATGCTAAGGAAGTAAGCTGCTTGTGTACAAGAGTATACATATATGTGTATGTATATATATATATATATATTTCTTTTGTGTTTTCATACACCTCAGTATGCATTTTTTTTAAATTCCCAGCTAAATTTTGTATAACTGCCAATAATTTATTCTGAACAATCTAATTTAATTAATAGGTAAAAAAACAAAGTCATTGGCAGCATTAATAGCTACCACATCCCAAAATGAAGGGCAGGAATTTTAAATGATCTCCCATTATGTTAGTGTATGTCAGCAGGGTTCCCACGGTCCTTAAAAGTCCTTAATTTTAGCTTTCATTTTTAAGGACTCTTAAAACTACTTAATTTTTGTCAAAGGTCCTTAAAAACTCCTTAATTTTTAAATTGGAACGCAATCAATTTCTCTGCCGTCGTCACGTGATTTCCCATCAGTTTTCGCCATACTCTCTGAACTTTCTGGTTTTTATAAGTTTGGAATTAAACTTGCTTAAAACCGGTTCTAAGAATGCCAGTACGGGTGATAAGCACTGGTCAAAGAATGTATAAAATATTTGTTAATATTCATAACATTCTTTTACATTTTCTAACCAATGGTGCAGTATTAATAATAAAGAAAATCCTCAAATACATATATGCTTTCAATGTATTACTGTAGTAATTCAAAATTCCTTTCCTTGATATCCTTAGAAATTTATGAAAATGCTTTTAGTTTATTAGTACTTTTTATGGTCACGAGCTAGAAAATTTATTTCACAAATAATCTTTCGCATACTGAAAAGGTTTAAAGTATAAAGTTAGCTGCTTTTTCCTAATAGCTAACAGTCTTGCAGATTTTAATTAAACAAAGCATGGAGGTTAGGGGGCTTTGTAGATATTTCTGTTACTTATGGAAGTTTAACTTTCCTTGCATTGAATGTAATATTTTTCAATTACATTCAATGCAAGGAAAGTTAAACTTCCATAAGTATCTAAAACATTCTTCTTTCCCAGGGAATGTCGGGTATAATCAGCTGGTATATAAATATAAATATACATATATATATCAGTCATTTTTAAACCCCCAGAAAGTACTGTTTATAATATTGTATTTTATTCGCAATTTATTTTTAGTTTGATCACTTAAAATACTTTAGATGTACATTTTTCAAAATTAGTTTTTGTCAAACAGATTTATCTTATATTAACTTTTAGGCACTTTTAAAAACTTTTTTCTGAAATATTGTAGGGCATTTATTGAACATACCTTATCTGGTTGATAATCATTAAAATATGTTCCTCAGGAAATAGGGTTTCATGGTTCAGCCGGGTGCTTAAAATCCTTAAAAAGTACTTATTTTGTAGATCCATTTTTAAGGTCCCTAATAAGTCCTTAAAAAGTGCTTAATTTTCTTTTCGTAGCCTTAAAATTTATAAATTTTTCTGATTGCTCAAAAAGTGCTTATTTTTCCCCAAATATCGGTTGCTGAATTTTTATTTCCCTTGGTAATTAATCGTCAATCCATTCAACAAAGCTAAAGATAAGAAAGAAGAGTTAGACCAATTAAAAAAATGTATAGAAGAAAAGAAAAATGAACTTCAAAATTAGACATATTCTCTTATTTCCTCCCCCCCTTCCTATATTTTTTGGTTCTCATCTTCTATTATGAATGGAAATAGTTCTTCAGTTACATTTTTAAAATAGCATTGATAATTTCTTGAATCTTGTTTTGAGTATGTCATAATTAAATCTTTTTTAGTGTAGATACTGCATCTTCTTTTCTCCCTGTGTGTGTGTGAATATTATATTTACCTGTTTATGATACAGAAGTACTTTTTATTATCTTATTTTACATCTATGTTGCTGTAAAAATACTGTTGCTATGATGTGAAACTTGTTGATCTTCCACCACAGATAGTACTTTCTTAACTTTACAAATATTTCAGATTTTTTTAGGGAGGGGGGAGGAATTTGATCAATAAGGACTATTGCTGTTCTAAAATTTATGTTTGCGAAGAAAGATGTCTTAACATAAAGTATGAGATATCAACAATTGTGTTTAATAAAATTATTAAATTGATCTATATATATTATTTAATGTCATTTTACAAGTCATAAAGCTCATGGAAAGCTTCAGTTTTTAAGCTTTAGCTGTAGGTCGATCATAGTACAGTGAAAATTAAGGTGATTAAAAAGTTCTTAAAAGGTGCTTAATTTTTTTTCTGGGGAAAGAGTCTGAACATTGGGTTTATGTCGTTATGCTGTGTATTTCGAGTAGGTAATTATAAAAAGTTACTTTGGTCCTTAGAAAGTCCTTAATTTTTGTTGTGGAAAAATAATGGGAACCCTGGTCAGGCAATATGGGTATGTCAGAGAATCCACCAGTCCAAACCTAAAAAAATGTTTTTTCAAGTCCAGTTCTTATTCTGAAGTTGGCAACACCCACTCATCTACGGAGATTGGAAGGAATGAGATTCACTATTAGGGAACCCCAGATCTTATCTCTCACAGGCTTCGAGATATTCTTTTTGTAAGAAGCTTTAAATCTGGCTCTAATAATTTTTTTAGTGATAGCAAATAGGAGGATCTGTTTGAGGAAGGTTTTTGCCTTCCGTATATGATATCAGCTGTTATTGGGTAACTAGCATGTAGCCCGTCATATGACGGGATCAGTAAAATTTTTAATTTTCCAGAATTGTAAAGTACCCTATGAGGCAGGTAAAAAAATGGTTTATTTTTTGGCTGAGAATTATCTGGTACACGCTCAATAATTTGTTTATCTTTACTGGCCTCGTGTTAGTTGGCACCTTTAATTCATCTTGTCGTATAACGTGATAGGATGGACAGCAGAAGTTTTAATATTGACAGTGATTATTTGGCAGTATATATGAATGACATACAAATTTGGCGAATTGATTGCAAACCGTGTGGTTATGTAGAAAAAAACACAAAAACTTCTTAATATACAAAGATATATCTTAAAGGTTAGATATTTATTAGACCGTGAAATAGACTCCTAGACTATTATGAAAAGAATTTGTTGTTAATACCGGTGATGGAAGTTTTATTCCAGCAAAAAATAATCGATGATTAAATTTAAAATTATCACATGTACCTAATCTGTTATTTAAGCCAAATATAAAAGAAAATTATTTACGTAATGTCTAAGTTCAGTGATAAAACGTTTGAAAATAATGCAGATCATATTTAAATAATTTAAAATAGGAGATGATTAAATGATATGGTTAAAGGAATGATGTCACAATGCTAGAAAAAGTTATTTTTTATCTACTTATGTGATAAATTGATGAATTTAATCGCCTGCTCTTAACCGGGGAAAAAAGAGTTTTAAATAATGGCATTAAACGATTCAAAAGGGGGCGAAGGGGTGGAATTCGAACGTTTCAAACTCGATTTGAATTTTGCTAATTCTAACTCATCAATAATCCAATATGGATGCCTCTATCCATTCCAGGTCCAACCGCTTCATAAATTCGTGGACAGACGTGGATAACTTAGGCTATTATTATAAAAGGGATTGTTGTTATATAAAGTCAATTGTTAGATTGGGCAATAAAGAAAATTAATGTTTTTCAATGTTTTGGCAAATTAAAAGATTTTTTTTTTTAAATTGTCAAACTATGGCTATATTTATAAAATAGAATATATTTCATAACTTTGTGCACTCTTGCTTACTTTCAAAATTTGTGATATATCCTTAATATCGAAAAGATGCTTCTGTTTTGAATTAGTTATTTAATTTATTGTTTTATTCCATTTAGTCTACAAAACATATAGGCTTTAATTGTACTTATAATTGCATTTAGTTTTTCAGTATTTACATACCAGGGAAGAATTCCATTTTTTTCTTTAAATTATATGCTACTGTTTGTAAGTTCTAAGGAATATTCTGCTATATAATGATTCTAACTGATTTCAAATAAACACACACACACATATATAAATGTATATCCCTTCGTGACTCATTAAATGTATCAAATATGAATTGACTTTTTTGTATAAACTATTACCTCTTTCATTCATTTTTAAAACATTCAATGTTTTTCTGGTTTACTTAACTTTAATCTATTGGTGTTTTAACAATTTTCTTTAAATAAGTGGTGTTTAGTTATTTAATTTATTGTGTTATTCTATTTAATGTACAAAACATGTGTGCTTTAATTTTACTTATAATTGCATTTAGTTTTTCAGTAGTAATATAAAACTTAAATAGTTGTGATAATTTCCATATAAAACAGCAAAAAGTAAAACATAAATGCTATTGCATATGTAGCATTTTGTTTTATAACTTTCTAAACTTCTTCAAGAATTTCAAATTCATGTTATTTGAAAATTTTGTAGGAATGCTTATTTAGGATATTGCTATCTTACATACAATTAAATGATTTCTGATATAATAAAAATAAGTATTCCCTAGTTTTGATTACGTAAAGAATTAATACTAATGAATAATTAAGAGAAAAACTTAATAAATTCAATAATATGTATTAAGTTTAGCTGGTTCTTCTTCAAGAGAATTTTTAATAGTTTTGAATGAATAAAAATTAAAATGTTTTTAAAAAATATATTTCTGGATTATAATTTCAGGGATTCTTCTGTCATAAATTTTGTTTTATTTTAGATATTTCATTTTATTTAGAAAATACCAAACAAATGGATGGTAGAGAATGATGTGTATTATTATCCAATTATGTGTTAAAAAATATCGGGAGAACAGCTGTAGTTTAGAACCCTATTGTAACTTTTTATATTTGTGAACATATTTGTTACCTAATCAAACATGGTATTATATGAATTACATAGAAATTTAATACTAATGAATAATTAAGAGAAAAACTTAATAAAATTCAATAATATGTATTAAGTTCAGCTTGTTTCTTTTTCAAAAGGATTTTTAATAGTTTAGAATGAATAAAAATAAAAATGCTGTTAAAAAAATATATTTCGGAAATATAATTTAAGGGATCTTTCCTTCATAAATTTTGTTTCATTTTAGATATTTTATTTTATTTAGAAAATACCAAACAACTGGATGGCAGAGAAGAATGTGAATTATACCCAATTATGTGTTAAAAATATGGGAACAGTTGTAGTTTAGAACCCTATTGTAACTTTTTACATTTGCCAACATGTTTGTTACCTAATCAAACATGGTTATTATTAATATATGAATTACACAGAAATTTAATTTTGTAAAACATTAAATTCCGATTACGTAAAAATTTAATACTAATGAATAATTACGAAAAAAACTTAATAAAATTCAATAATATGTATTAAGTTTAGCTGCTTCTACTTCAAAAGAATTTTTTAATAGTTTTGAATGAATAAAAATTAAAATGCTTTTAAAAAATATATTTCTGAAATATAATTTAAGGGATTCTTCTGTCATAAATTTTGTTTCATTTTAGATATTTTATCTTATTTAGAAAATATCAAACAACTGGATGGCAGAGAAGAATGTGAATTATACCCAATTATGTGTTAAAAAATATTAATAGAACCCTATTGTAACTTTTTACATTTGCGAACATATTTGTTACCTAATCAAACAAGGTTATTATTAATATATGAATTACATAGAAATTTAATTTTGCAAAATATTAAATTTCGATTATGTAAAAATTTAATACTAAGGGATTTTTCTGTCATAAATTTTGTTTCATTTTAGATATTTTAATTTATTTAGAAAATACCAAACAACTCAGTGGCAGAGAAGAATGTGAATTATACCCAATTATATGTTAAGAAATATCGTGGAAACAGCTGTAGTTTAGAACCCTATTGTGTGAACATATTTTTTACCTAATCAAACATGGTATTATATGAATTAGATAGAAATTTAATACTAATGAATGATTAAGAGAAAAGCTTAATAAAATTCAATAATATGTATTAAGTTTAGCTCCTTCTTTTTCAAAAGGATTTTTAATAGTTTAGAATGAATACAAATTAAAATGCCTTAAAAAATATATTTCTGAAATATAATTTAAGGGATTCTTCTGTCATAAATTTTGTTTTATTTTAGATATTACCAAACAAATGGATGGCAGAGATGAATGTGAATTATACCCAATTATGTGTTAAGAAATATCGTGGAAACAGCTGTAGTTTAGAACCCTATTGTGTGAACATGGTATTATATGAATTACATAGAAATTTATTACTAATGAATAATTAAGAGAAAAACTTAATAAAATTCAATAATATGTATTAAGTTTAGCTGCTTCTACTTCAAAAGAATTTTTAATAGCTTTGAATGAATAAAAATTAAAATGCTTTTAAAAAGATATATTCCTGAAATATAATTTAAGGGATTCTTCTGTCATAAATTTTGTTTCATTTTAGATATTTTATTTTATTTAGAAAATATCAAACAACTGGATGGCAGAGAAGAATGTGAATTATACCCAAATATGTATTAAAAAATATCAGGGGAACAGCTGTAGTTTAGAACCCTATTGTAACTTTTTACATTTGCGAACATATTTGTTACCTAATCAAACATGGTATTATTAATATATGAATTACACAGAAATTTAATTTTGCAAAATACAATAAGAAAAATAGCTTGAATGCAAAAATGCTTGAAATCCAAAAGTTAAATATAAATGTACTTAGAAAGTTTGAATTTATTCAATTGGCATCCTTTACTGGAAATAAGTGTAAAAATGTGTGAAATGTAAAAAGTAGCCAATGGGGTTTAAAGCAGTATCTTATGAATAATATATTTCTTATATTATTAACCCTTTAATGCCCAAGTCATTTCTGCCGATTACATTTCGGAGCCTATCTTAAATCTAAGTTAATATGGACTGTACAGAACGAAATAAATTTGAAGATCAAACAATTTTGAATACTAGAGCATGTCACGTTAGTGATCAGTTGTCGTTTTAAAGATAGAGTGACATTTATAAAAAAAAAGGAAAAACTTTATTAAAAAAAAGATTTATTTGATATTGCAGGTAAAATAATCTCTGCAAAATGCTGTAGTGTAATGGAAAAAGCAAATTTGTCATGATCTCAGTCTGTACCTGCCGAAAAAGTAAATTTATGAGCGCTGATCGAAAAATCATAAAATCTAGATCTAAATGAAAAGAAATATAAATAATAGAAATTACTTGAAAATTTCGTAGATTGTTTATAAGATTGCCCATTACCTACTCTCAAAAGGAAAATTTGTTCTAAGAAAACATAAAAACTATGCAAGCTATTTTTTAGCCGTATCTAAAATGATACGCCAGGCATTAAAGAGTTAAGGAATTTACTCAAATAAGCTCCATATATAACGAATACAAATGATTTTATCCTTTAATAAAATTTGTTTATTCTATTGTACATATTGTATACAATATTATTATTATTTTATAATAACTTTATGGATTTTGCTTTTATACTCCTTAACACTAATGTCTAATAAAAAGTCTGGAATTTAAGATTGTGAAGGAAATAACATGACTTTGTCAATAAAACTATCTGCTTTGCTAACCAAAGACAAGTTTTGCTCAATTTTTTTTTGTTTGTTTTTGTTTCTTCACGCATTTATCCCTTAAAGTGACATCTCGAGTTAGTTTAATTAGTTGTTCTGAAAATTTTGTGTAAAGTGCTGCAATGCTTGTATTGTGTATATATCTTGGATTTGAATGACATACTTTGTATTTGTTATTCACCATGTGTAAAATAAAGATAAAAGTGGTTATTTGTATATGTTGTGTGTAGATTTTTTTTTTTCATTTGCCTTTGGAAATGTTTTTAAAACATTTTTATCAACACATGAAAAATTTTCTACTAAAAAGTTATTTTTGAAAAAAGGTATAAAATGTTTTTTCATATACGTATTATGTATGTCACTATGAAAAAAAAAAAAAAATGGGAACTCCATTTTCGATTGGTTAAACCAGAAGAAAGACAACCGTTTTGGCTTGCTGAAAGCCTTGACTTTATTAGTAATGACTTTATTAGCAATACAAGTCTTTGTATCTCAGTTAGTATGTATACCATGTTCTATTCGAGAGGCATTCCAAAGCACTACTCACTGTATTCTACTCACTGTATTCCCAAGAGGCTTGATTTTATAATTTTATTCTTATTTTAATCCAGCCTCGTTAAATTAGTTACTTTTCACAAGCATCGTTTATTACTGTTCCAACTGGGAAACTGGACCGAACGAAAGCCGAATAGTTACGGTACTGATTTTCGGTATCGGAGTTCGTGGATTCGAATCTCGCTGTTGCATGGATATTAGTAGCCGTTCGGAATCGGCTTTAAGTAGTAGGTCCCGGAAAGTTATTGTAAAAAGTAAATAGTGCTCTAAACCAAACCAAACTAACTGGGAAACTACAACTACATCACAGTTTAGGGTTCATCGCCTCAAATATGTTGTTACCGCAACACTGAATAACGGCGGTCTAAGTTCTGCTATAAACAATTACTTGTAATTACGGCCATTTCTTTTTTTTTTTTATTATTATCTTATTACTTTTCTAAAATAAAACTAAAATCGTCGGGTAAACTATCATCAGCCAAAAAATTGTAGGAAAAAAATTATTATTGGCACTAAGTTTTAATAATACGGCTAGTCACAATGGCCCATTGTTCCAGAATCGCCAATTGCGCAACGATTAAAAATGGCGGATTTACCCACAAACCGCGAGAATAAAAATAATTTTGAAATATCTCTATTCTTTGCTAATGAAGCTGCGCGGTAAAGGGAAGTGGCGGTACACGCATGTTTTCTTTCATTCATAATTTTTTTTTTTAACATTACATCAGCAAGTAAACGTATATCGGAAAGAGGTGAATGTCTTTACGGTTGTGTGACACTGGGCAGGAAAACGGATGCCGAAAACAACTCTTGATAACAGAAAGCTTTTCGACTTTTAGTCCGAGACCTTTGAAAGCATTTAAAGAGGCTTCAATTTTTTTTTTTTTTTTTTTTTTTCAGTCACGGAGCAGCTTTGAAATTTGAAATTCAACTTGGAGCACTAAATTTTATTTCGCAGCTATATACTGTTCAGATCTCATTTACCATTAGGCTCGGTAGGTTGAAATGCATATTATTTCATACGGATATTTTTGCCCTATTGCAAAAATTACATACACACACATAATATGTAAAGAGAACTTCTCGATGTGGTTGCAGTCATGGCTATAAAATGATACCGTTTTAGCTAAAGGCCTTTAAGATAACGTTGGAGGACGGGTTACTCATCATAGGGACAGGACAAACTGAATCAGCTAGCATGAATTTCTATGTACAAGACACTGGCGCAGTTTGTCCCTTGAGGAATTAGCGCCACTAAATTTCAAACAACCAACCTATTACAAGACACGTAACACCTGGGTCAACATCTGTGGGAAAATATCTCTGGAAAAATCTGTCTCGACAGCGTGTATCTAATTTTTATTTGGAAATTTCCAAAATTGTCTACTAGGGCCATGTAGTTTATAATTGGCCAGACCCTTTCTCTGAGGCGTACTGTAGCCCCAATGGTCAATTTAGGTTAGAGGTTAAAAAGGGGAATGCAAAAGGACGCGGGAATTTTTAGCCCTTAAGTTTTGTAAACGCCTGAGAATTTTCCTTACATATATATATGTAATCCAGATGTATACAACTGCCAGACACATTTGAAATAATAGCCCCCTATTTTTTTTACTTGACCAGGGTACTGGGCAAGAAAAAGCCTAATCAGCTAGCAGTAATAAAGATGCAGTTGGCCCACACTCAAGAGAACGGCAAACTAGTCCAAGTCAAATTTTATTTAAGAGCTGGTAGGAAAGGACATCTTCACTAGTCAGAGGCAGACAAGAAAAAAACACAAAAATCCCTCTGCTCGAACAAAGTTGCACCCAAGAGCGAAGACAGAAAGAATTTTCGTACGAGACAAGAAACTTATTCGGTGAATTAAACTGTTAAGATCAGAAAAAACTGGAGCCATTTGCCGGCGACATCTGGAAAACGTGTTGAATAGACAGAAAATTTACATTATAGGACTGAAGGCTTTGGGAAATGTATTGAAAGAATTTTAAATCGGGGAACTTAATTAAGACATTTAGAGGCTGTGAAAAATATTTTAAGGAATTAGAATGGGAGAGTGGAGTTTTTTAAGAAAATATTAAAGTGAAATAATTTTGATATATTAGGTTTAAGAAACAGAAATCCATTATTTTTTCGGGAGATGGGTGTAGTGATCTATATTTCGTAAAGTATCGATCAAAGAATTTCAAATTTCTGCTCGTAGACAAGATGACATTTCACACTAAAAAATTATTTTTACTGTTTTTTGTTTGGTTTATTCAGTTGTGAGTTACAGTGGAAATCAACAAAGAGAAAATTCGGTACATTTTACAGTTTTTCTCTGCTAAAAGCGAAAATGCAAGGCAGATGGCTGAAATTGTGAATAGTGTTTATGGTGCCGATACCGTAACAGATAATTACGTGCAATTTTGTTTTCGTCGATTCCGTTCAGGCATTTTTGATGTTAAAGATGCACCTAGCACAGGCAGGCTCGTCGTCGAAAATGTCGATAAAATCACAGAAATAATCAAAGTTCACCGGCATGTTAGTAGTCGTAGCATGGTCCACGAGCTAAAGATCGACTGTAAAACAGTTTTAAACCATTTGCGCAAAGTTGGATTTAAAAAGAAGCTCGATATTTGTGTGCCACACCAATCAACACCAAAAAACATGATGGATTGAATTTCCGTCTGCAAAGCCTTCGCCAAACGAATGAAATCGACCCATTTCTTAAACGGAATGTGACTGGGGATGAGAAATGGGTCAAATACGACAATATTGTGCGAAATGTTAGTGGTCAAAGCACGATGAAGCAGCTCAAACGGTGGCCAAACCACTACTAACGGCCAGGAAGGTTCTACTGTGTATTTGGTGGGACTGGAAGAAAATCATTTATTATGAGTTGCTTCCGTATGACCAAACACTAAATTCAGACACTACTGTCAACAACTAGACCGTTGGAAGCTAGCGATTGACCAAAAACGACCAGAATTGGCCAACAGAAGAGGTGTTGTGTTCCATCAAGATAACGCCAGGTCACACACGTCTGTAGTGACTCGCCAGAAACTCGGGGTTGGTTGGTTGGTTGGTTGATTGAAGTTTAATGGCGCTAAATCCTCTTGGGACAAACAAACTGCGCCAAACAACACGTGGCAATAAACACAGAAGCTCAGGGAGCTTGGTTGGTAAGTTTTAATTCATCCACCATATAGTCCGGACTTGGCGCCAAGCGATTACCACCTTTTTCTGGCATTGCAAAACTTACTGAGGGATAAGAAATTGGGATCAATAGAAGATTGTGAAAATCGATTACTAGAGTTTTTTGCCAATAAGGACCAAGCCTTCTATGAGAGAGGCATTATGAAGCTACCTTTAAAATGGAAACAAATTATTCAACAAAACGGTGCATATTTAACCCAAATCGGACAATCCGAAACATGTTAAATAAAGCCATTAATTTCATTCAAAAATAATGGATTTCTTTTTCCCCAATCTAATATTTATTAGATAGATAGATATAGATAGATAGACAGATACAGATAGATAGATATAGATAGATATAAAAAAAGGCAAATTACGAAAGTGCGGCTCATAATTTTTCATAAAGTTTTCAGTACGGTTCTCGAACCCTTGCACGCTCGAAATCTCTGGTTTATAAAGAACACAAAAAGTGTACAAACAAATATCCACTTACGAAGGGGGATTAGCGGCATTTTACGCGTAAACGGGGCGCGCGTGGTCTATTATTCGAGGCTCGTTCATTTGTAGAATGGAGATACGAAACTAACTGCGCCGAGAACTATTTATAGAACGATAGGAGGAAAAAAAGATTATATCTGCCGAACCACCGCTCCATCGCCGAACGGAAAACGCGCACTCTACGCAAACCGGGGAAGGCGCTTTCGAACGTTAACACACGAATGATCTCGCGCTGTTCGGGAAGGAAACCTTCTTACAGGAGTCACCGAGTGATCAACACCTGCTGCTGTTTTAATTGTTATTGGCTAAGTCTTGGCGAAGTGGCGTCACAGCACGGAAATTACAAATCACCCTTTGCTCTAAAAGAATGGTTGGTTGGTTGGTTGGTTGATTGAAGTTTAATGGCGCTAAATCCTCTAGGGACAAACTGCGCCAAACAAGATGTGTCATTAAACTAAAGGTTCTAAAACGTATTAAAGTAACAAAAATATAACATTCAACAGAAAAACACGAATAAAGATTGAGTTATATACAAATTAACAAGGATTGGAAATTGAGTGAAGAATAAATAATTTAAGTTATAAAATAATTAAAAAAATTAAGAAAAAAGTGAAAAAAAATGAAAATTGAAAGATTAGAAATTGAAAATTAGAAAATTGAAAAACATTCAAATATCATATTTGTGTATAAAAACCAGCACGGCAAAGAAAGGGGAACAAGTTTGGATTTGGACTTTCCCCAATGATTAAATTAAGATTCGGCGATGAATTACCAAAAAATTTTATATACATTGATTTTAAACAAACACAAGAGGTTAAAATATGTGCGACTGTGTAAGGTGCCTTGCAATACGCACAATGTGCAGGAGCTTCACCTAACAAAAGATGGGCATGGGTGAGTCTGCAATGACCCACACGTAAGCGAGTGAGTATTACGTCATGTCTCCTAGAAGGGAGTTGAGGCCAATTAGTAATCTTTGTTTTAATTTCTCGCAGTTTATTTGAAGGAATGTTATCCCAGGAGATCTGCCATTTATCATACAAAAGATCTTTCATATAATTTTTCAAATCAGGGTAAGGAATACCAGTGTTCAGAAAGCAACTTGCAGACTTGGTAGCCTTGTCCACAAGTTCATTACCTTTAATGCCGACGGGAGAGATCTAAAAGAATGATGTCGAGCTCATGTTCAACGCCATTTCAGCTATCTGTTTAACAGAAAATTTTATCTAGAACTAAATACAAAATTATCTTAAACATTGTGTACGTATTAGCATATACCTGAAACATACGAATCTACAGGGAATTTTTAAAAACCATACCTGAAATCTAGGAAATGAATTATTTAAATAACAAATCCAATCACAACTTAAAAGTGGGATGAAGAAACTGAATCTGAACATAAGCCTGTAAAATATTTTTTATATATATATTAAAGTTCTTGGTTTGGTTTGGAGTGCTACGGTCTACTTTTTGCAACACGAGGGCTAGTGAGACTGGGACCTACAGTTTAAAGCCGATTCAACATCCATGCCACTGTGGGATTCGAACTCACGAACTCCGGTACCGAAGGCCAGCACCCTAACCTATCGGCCATTGTTCGGCTTAACCCTCCGAGTGGAACAAACACATCGAGAAAAATAAGTCTCCAAAAAATACGCTAACGGTTTTCTGTGTCAGTGGCCAAAGCGTTCTATGATTTTTTACTTCACCCTTAGTCGATTAGAATGGAATAAGGGAAACCCACCCTCATTATACTCCCTTTACTTCCGGGTATAAATAGATATATAAATAGATATTATAGATTGTTAATTTTTAAAACCCATAAAGCTCGTCAAGTGTCGAAGATCATCCCATAAAAAATAATAGATTCGAAAGCACAAATCAAATTTTCTTTGAGAGACTTATTTATATATTTTACTAAAGTCATCCAAGATATTTAAGTGGTGGAATTAGAGATACATCTGTTACTGCAAATGAAATACTTCGAAATAGAGATTTACAGAGCCATGAAAAGCTATCAGCGTCTTCGTGTCTCAGAGGGTAGAGGTGCATCTCTCAATAAATGTTAGTCAAAGAGGGGTGCAGTTCCTAAACAATCGACCTGACCCTCCTACCGCAAAATTCCATGGGGGAAAGCAGAAATGTTCACCACATCCATTTTCGGAGCGTTTTCGGAAGTCGAAAATTGTACGTGACGACCGCTTTGAAGACATCATCGGTTTGGCGGAATTGTACGTTCGAACCGCTTAGAGGGTTAAAGTTCTTGGAGATAATGTAAGCACGCAAGCGAAAGAAGTTATCTTTACGACGCCTTACCTTTTTTCTCTCATTTGCTCTACAATAGTACATGCTTTCAGCACGCATTAAAATAGTGTTGGTTGGTTGGTTGGTTGGATGAGATTTATTGGCGCAAGATCCAAGCAAGGATATGCTGCGCCAAACGAAAGAGTGAAATTCTAAAACACAAAATTATATAATTTAAAAGTAGAGGAGAATATCATATACTTAAAAAAATACAGGCAAAAAACGATGTAAAGGGTCGCATTAAAATAATTTTTAAAACTAAACAAGGTTAAAAATGTCAATGCGAATTAAAAACTTGAAAAGTTTTGGGTGCGGTGTCTCGCCCAAAAGCTCGTTTATACTGGGATGAAAAGTTTTAAAATATATATTGTAAAATCGTGTAAAAGCGGTACATGAAGTTAAAATATGATGAACGGTCAGATGAGTGTGACAGAAAGAACAATGTGGAGCTGGCTCAGCCAATAGTAAATGTTTATGAGTAAGTCTAGTATGACCAATTCGAAGACATTAAAATAGTGTGGTTGGAAGAAAGAGTAAATTTTGAAATATATTTTAAAAGAATGCATTTACTAAAATTTTTTCAACGCTTATAAAGTTACAATTATCGGTCAGTCAGTGGTCGGTATTTGAGTTTTATACGTATGCATACAAATGTGTGTGCAGAATACAGTCTGTGTCTAGAGCAGGGGCTTCCAACCGGCTATATGTGCAATTTTGTGGCCCTTGTGAAAAAAAGAATTACAGTTCTGTTGTTTTTTCTTTGGTGAAAGCATTAAAAATGAGCACAGAACTAGAATTGAAAATTTGTCCTTGCTTTAACTTCTGGCATTATTATTAACAGAGATGGTGGTGGACAACCGTTCATTGATAAATGTAGGTCACGATCCACAATACTCCTGCTAAATTATCATTTTTAAATTTTATTTTGACTACATTATCAATTTTAGATAGGCTTTTGTTAAACATTTTCTTTTTGCCATATGCCAATATGAATTCAGGCAAATTGATACCGTGGAGTGATCCACGTGAAAGTTCATCTGTTTGGAGAACAATAGCTTTTTCAATTTTTAATTTTACTGTTTTAAATAAATTGTAAAATAATTATTGGTTTTAAGTTTGGAGCGCTACGGTCTACCTTTTGCAACACGAGGGCTAATGAGACTGGGACCTACTGCTTAAAGCCGATTCCGAACGGCTACGAACATCCATGCCCCAGTGGGATTCGAACCCACGAACTCCGGGTCCGAAGGTCAGCACACTAACCATTCGGCCATCGTTCGGCGCGAATTAATTATTGTTATGATAGCTTTCATTATTATAATTAAACTTTAAATAAAACCATTTTTTTTTAACTTTTCAATTCCTACTCTCTCACGTTTATTTGTATCTAAAATGTACAAATATTCACGAGTCCATTAACACTTTGACTGCCATGGCTATCATATGTGATATCCAGTGATATTTCCGTTGAGACACTGGCTATCCGATATGATAGCCATGGTGTTTTAACACTTCAGGCCATGGCTATCAAAGATGTTATCAGTTACATGAAAATCGTATTGGAGTTTGATTGTTGGGCTCCCTACGATGTGTTAGGTATACGTGGTTTGCGCAAATTGGTATATGTGACGATTTTATGAGCTAAGTTTTATGAAAAATTAAATATTTGGAACATGCAACAAAAAAGGGAATATATATAAATAGAGAGAGTTTGTTTTAAAATATTGTTTGTTTTGAAATATTGTTTTTATATATAGTTTTATGTTGAAAAAATACAAATTACACAAAAAAAAGTTTGGCCCCGTTGTGAACATTTGCAATTTTGGCTTGGCAGTCAAAGTGTTAAATGTATTTTACAACACAGGGGTTTCAAACTGTTGTGGTTAGTTGCAGTGGCGTGCTGTCCATATGTGCAGGGTGTGCACTGCACACCCAATTATGAGGGACAATAATTTTCTGCACCTATGTCTACCTATCTGTATATGGTATATAATAAATATTATTTATAATATATTCAAATATTATGTTGATTTGCTTGCTTGTATTCCCGCAGTGAGTGCGGTACTAGGTGCTGCACCACGTAGCTCGCAAACGAACATAGGAAATTCTGATGTGTACGCACTGCGCACTAAACTGAAAATCACGCTTTGTATGTATGGGCTACTGGAGAAGAACGGCATACTATGACACTGACAAGTGCAAGTGCAGCTATTGGCAAGTGCAGCTATTTTTCCTGCACTTGACATTCAGAATCATCCGAAGGTACGGTTTATTAAGCGTTGTATTACAGCGGGGACTTACGTGCTGAAGCAATTTTGGTTTTTTTAACTAAATAACTGGCCATACGATTTTGCAGACGGTTAATGTTTAAATTTATATATTGTAAGATTTTGTTTTCATGGAAATATAAAAGAAGTATTTCATCAATATAAAGTGAAATATTTTAGTGTGGTAAAGTAATTTCGGTGATATATTATATTATTGAAATAATAGCGGAAAAACAATGTTGTTTTGTTTTAAAGAAACGAATTTTAACAGAACAGTCCGAATTTTATCATTCATTGTGTATTACAGACTGTATATAAATTATATTATGTAATACCATATCCATGGTTTTGTTTTTGAAAATTGTCAAGATGTTTTTCGCAGACTATATGATTTTCAAATGTCAAAAGCAATTAATAAATAACTTAATCCACTAACCGAACAAGAAACAGTTCGCTCTATTGTGCCAGCGTGCAGCGAAATCCTCTGCACGTGGAATAGACGTTCGGTTTGTCGGCACCGCAGCGGCGGGCGCCATGTGGTGCTACGTTTGCTGAACATATAAGTTTTTCGTGGAAGCCCGAAGCGTTGCTTTTTCGACTCCGATATGACACCATACAACAAAAGACATGATTTTTGCTTCAGTGCTAGTAGAATTCTCATTAAGTTTAGCTGTTTTTATAGTTATAACTCGACTACTCGTAGGTAAATATTTTATTTATTGTAATCTTTATATTTATATTCATAATAAATAACCCGTTTCAGAATGGAGAACTCAGATGTCTCAATAATTAAAGATTTATTGGAAAATCCGTGTTCTCTGCACACCCTGCATGAAAACCTACCGCACGCCACTGGTTAGTTGGTTGGTTGAATGGAGTTTTATGGCACTGAGTGCTCATGGGACATATTGTGCCAAACAAATAGTTAAAACCTAAAACTACAAAGAACAAGTCAAAACATCTATAAAGAGATAACAGAAGATAAAAGCAAATATGTCAAGAATACAAAAACCAGTGTAGAAAAGACGCATAAAACATAAAGAAAAGAAAACAGTAATGAGGCATAAAATTCAGATGTGAGGGTAAAAACCAATGTCTTTTAAAAACAGAAATAGCTTAGGATGAGGCGAATTATTTAAAATATCTTTAGTATTAATTGATGATGAATTAAAATAATGAATACGATGGTTTGTAAAACGGGGACAATCTATGAGGTTGGTTGGTTGGTTGTTTGAAATTTAGTGGCGCTAATTCCTCAAGGGACAAACTGCGCCAAACAAGACGAAAAAAACCCAATAGAACAACACAATTTTGAAAAAATTAATTTTGATGAAAACGTAAAAGAGAGAGAGGCCCAAAACTAAAGAAAAACATTAAAAAAAAAACAAATACAAAAGTTGAAAAATTAAAAAGACAAAATAAACAACACGGTAATCAGCAAAGTTTGACTAAAAATTAATATTTAAAAATGTAAAACAGAAAATGAGAAATTGAAAAAGGTACAATACAACAAGATTGAAAATTAAAAAAAGGATTAAGAATCAAATATTACAAAATTAAACATGAAAAATTAGAAAACAAAAACAAATCAGATTTCAAAATACAAGCCAGTACAGCGAAGAAAAGGAAATAAGCCTGGATGCGGCATTTTCCCAATGATTGAATTAAGATTAGGTGATGAATTTCCAAAGAATTTTATGTACAGAGATTTAAAATATGTACAAGAAGTTAAGATATGTGCGACTGTATAAGTAGTCTTACAATACGCACACTGTAGAGGTGCCTCACCAAACAAGAGATGTGCATTTGTGAGTCTGCAGCAATCGATGAGGACATGCTTTACTAAGATGACTGCATCACAGTGACCTCAAACTGGAGCTGATTCTCCGAGTAAAAGATGATGATGGGTAAAACGCTTGTGTCCAATCCGGAGGCGAGAAAGAATATTCCAACTGTTTTAAGCCATATAAATGATTAAACTATGCATATTAATTCGGACCTACTTGCTATGTTGCCTTAATGAAAATTGGTCAATTGTGAAAGTGCAGCCGGCGGTCATACATAAGATTTCCAATGTGATTCTGGAGCCCTTAGAATATGGAGTTCTAGTGATAACCTATACTAGTGAGATAACACCCATCCATTCGTTGGACAGCGTCTCGTCATTTCCATCGTTTTTCCTCTCTCTTCCAAACATATCACCCACCTGTTTCTGCCCGTACTTCTGAAGAGGGTCAACGACCAGCCCTGTTTCCTCCCGTCCAAAAATCTCGTGGACTAGCGGACCGAGACGGCCGTTGCGTCACTCATCTCTCGGGACAGGGTGCACCAAAGGATTGTTTGGTTGTTAACTGCCCAAATCTATCTGTTTGGACAGCGACGTAGCGTAGGTATTTGCTTCCTTAAGCTACGGTACACAGGGCCGTAGCCAAGATTTAGTTTCGAGAAAAGGAGGATGTTCCAAGATTGGACCAAGCCTCTCCCATATATATCACTATTTAAAAAATAAAATATAGTAAAAAATTATATAATATTTAATATTATTAATTTTATTAAAATTACATAAAATTTAAAATAATTTTATGTAATTAATTATATTATTTATATTATTACGTAATTTAGCTAATTTCGCCCTGCTGTACATACAAGTAACTGTCCATTCCAAAATCCATGGGAATCTCGTTAATTTTTAGCTGGGTTTTTTTCTCATGTCGGCATTTATTTATATTATTACGTAATTTAGCTAATTTCGCCCTGCTGTACATACAAGTAACTGTCCATTCCAAAATCCATGGGAATCTCGTTAATTTTTAGCTGGGTTTTTTTTCTCCGGTATCCAAGACTCTGCTGCTCCCTATATGAGCGGACTTTACGAATCTCCCGAACTAGAAAGTTATTCTAGAGTTAGTTTTGGGAGATGGGTAAAAAGAATGTAAGGTGGCGAACATTCCTTTAAATCTGATGGAATTTTATGGCTGGGAAATTAGACATTAATGAATGAGAAGAGGTAAAAGGAGAATTTTTGTACAGATATTTCAGATGTAATAATTTTGATATGTTACACCCCCCCATATATATATATATATAATGTGTGTATATATATAATATTATAATGTTATATAATATATATATATATATATATATATATATATATATATAATGTTAAGAATGCTGTGAACATGTAATTTGTATGGTATCTCGCCAAATTGGCGAGATATTGGCTCCTTGGCAAAGTTTTGGTAGACTCATTTTTGGCGCCAAATTTGGAGATATAGGGGCGAATTTGGCGACTTGGTTACCTTTGTTGCTGACCCCCTCCCTTTTTCTGGATTTTACTAGAAGCTTGTGGAAATTTCCAGAAACCCGAAAGCTATGTAAAGCGGCCGTGAGTTCTCATAAAACGCTTCATCACGCTCAGATCTGGTGAAAGTAGGATCTGTGTTAATGCTCTCCGTGTTGCTCTCAAAAGGTTCACCAAAAGGCTGCCAAGCTTTATCGCCATCCGTTGTAATTGTGATTCATTTGGGGTGTTAATAAATTGTTATTGTTTTTTGTCAGCCAAAGTCTATTCAATCAACGAACTTTACGCGAGAATTTCGCAACAATATACATATGTATATGTGTGTGTATACGTATATACAGTAGAACCTCGATTATACGAGCTAACTGGGATCGCTAGTACCTCGGATATCAGAAATCTCGGTTAATAGAAACCTTGTATAAAAACCTTCAATGTTTGCGAATGTAACTAACTTTTAAAGTAAAAAACAGCAGAATGTTCTTTAAATGATAAAAATAAACATATATGAACTTATCTTTCATAGCTAAAAAAATTTAAAAAGGAAATCAACTCTAGTAGGAAATTTTAAAAAGTAAAATGAAATTTTTTTTAACTATACTTAAATATCGAAAGGCGCATTTTCAAGAATAACACAAATCTCAAGGAAATATTGTATTTTTGAAATTTAATACACATTAATATGTTAAATTTGCATTCTTACCTTTCGTTGCAAAAGTTCAGAATTTTTATCATGGGCAGCCGTATCACGCCAATTTTTGAGCAACAGATCCATCGGTGTAGCATCGTTTCTTTGCCCCAAATATTTTAGGGCAGTTGTCAGTGCTTGAACACCTTCGCTATGACATATAGTCGTAGAAACCTTAAAGTCCTCATCTTCATTTTCAGCGTCATTAATGTCCGTTGAAGGATTAACGGCTCGTATGATTTCTTGGTAAAAATATATTTGTGGGTGCCCTTTGGCGAAATTGGCGATTTTTGTTTGGCGCCAATCCTGTAACACCGTGCAAACAGGAATGGTGGCCGAAACATAATGAAATTTCAATAAAACATCGGCCAAATTAAATCGGCCAATATAATTACAATGAAAATATGCTTTTTTTTCATTGTTATTCAAATCGTACAGAAACTTAAGTTTTATTTTACTTACCAAAGTCATTTTCAGGACCAGAAGCAAAATTAACCTTACCATCTGACATACAACGTAAAATTAACTGACTTCTGAAATTACATATACCGTTGAACATTAAAAAATAACGCTAAACTATAAACCAATCAGAATCACGATTGGGTTTCCAAAAAACGTTATAGACGTTTCCATAAATAAAACAACATCGCCTAGCTTGGCGTCGACAACTTGGCGAGAATATAGGGGCAACTTCAAATGTAGG
>CM063507.1:92363591-92448591 GCA_032207245.1 Pardosa pseudoannulata | reverse complement strand
CTGTTTTACTTACGATGTCTAATGAGACCGGGACCTACTGCTTAACCCTTTACAGATCATTAATATAAATTCTTACGGATTTCGTTAAATTAGTTTATAAATATTATCTATGATCTTTATATATTTAAATATATGAAAACTTTTCTTTAGATTTATTAGGGGATTTATTAGGGGTTTCCTATAAGGAAACCCCTAATAAATCTAACCTTCCTTATAGGAAGGTTTGAGGGGTAATTTAGCTGATAAACCCTTCCCCTTGTACAGTCTGAACACAATAATTTCTTAATTTTTATTATATTAGAAGAGCAATAAGTATCCTTAAAATGGTATAAGAAATAAATTAACAGTTTATAAGCAATGTTTAGATAGATATTTTTTGGGGGGTCACAGATTAGAAAAAATGATTTACTGACTTTCTAGGTACAACAAGTTTAAATACTTATATTTCAAAATGAAAAATTAATTTAGTGCAGTTCTACCCTCTGTTGTAAGTTTAAAATGCTAAAAACATTTAAAAAAAATAGTAAAAAATTCATTCATGTATCTCTAAAAAGCAGAGAAATTATGCGTAATAAATGGTTACTCTGGAAAACCACTGTCCGCTAAAGGGTTAATAATGATTCCGAACGGATACAAACATCCATGCCAGCAGAGGAATTTGAACCCACGAACTCCAGCACCATTCGGCCATCGTTTGGCTCCTAAAAATAATAAATAAATATAAAATTTATAATTACAGTAGGGCCTCGATTAACCGAAATCGGTTTCTTCTTCACTTAATTTTTTTTTTCTTTCTACTATCGTTCAAAATTTTCTCTTTACATACATTTTTAAAGTTTTCTTTTTTCCCACATTCCTTTTGTGTGCAAGCCGTCCTTTCCAAACTACGAGCAAGGCCGTAACTAGGGCGCGGCAAATGTGGCATATACCATGGGCGCATCAGTGTTAGGGGCGCCGCACCATGAAGAAAATGGGGTCCGAAAGAGAACGAATCGCCCCGATTAGAAATAAGGAATTCAAAAATAATTTATTTTTATTATAAAATCCAATGTGTTTATAAATGATTTTTTTAATAAATTTCCTTATTTTTTAACCCTCCGAGTGGAACACACCGGGGGAAAAAAGTCTCCAAAAAATACGCTAAAGTTTTATTGTGTCAGTGACCAAAGTGTTCTATAATATTTTACTTCACCCTTTGCTCCACCCTCGTTAATGTCCCTTTACTTCCGGTTATAACTATATATATAAATAGACATTATTGATTGTTAATTTTTAATACGCATAAAGATCTTCAAGTCTCGAAGATCATCACATAAGAAATAATGTATTCTAAAAGTACGAATAAAATTAATTTTTTTAGAATTATTTATATTTTTTTACTAAAGTTATCCAAGATATTTCAGTGGTGCAATTAGAGATATATATGTTAGCGCAAACGAAATACTTCGAAATAGAGATTGACAAAGCCATGAGAAGCTATCAGTGTCTTTGTTCCTCAGAGAGTAGGTGTGAATCCCTCAATAAATGTCAGTCAAAGAGGGGTGCAGTTCCTAAACAATCGACCTGACCCTCCTACCTCATAATTTCATGGAGGAAAGCACTGTCAGAAATGTACAATACATCTATTTTTGGAATGTTTTTTGGGGTCGAAAATTGTCTGTGACGGAATTGTACGTGCAAACCGCTTAGAGGGTTAAAATGCTTCTACAGACTAAACTTGTTTGCCAAACACTCCTAATATGCTTTAATACAAATCCGGGTGTTCGTATTAAATTTTAAAGTTATTAAAATTAAATTTAAATTTATAAATTCACCAATTTATGACATTTCAACTTTTAAATAAAAAAAAATATTCTCCTTACAAAACTATTCAGTTTATTAGCTAAATGATACCTACAAAGTGTTTAAAAATATTTGTTAAGTATTAATAAGGTTGTAAAAGTTGCGTCCGTCTCTGTTGGTAATTGGACGAACTTTTATTCCTTTAAACAATCGAAAACGGCAGTATTGTACCAGTAATGGTCCCTTTTGACGCACGGACGATTAGAGGTGTCAAGTGTGCCGTTTTTGTCAACGCACCGACAGAGAAAAGAAATTATGCTTGGTGTGACAGCGTCGGCTGGGCGCCAATGGACGTTTGGGCTACTCCAAGGACAAAGGTCAAAGAGGGGAGGGTGTCGATCTCCCCTAAAAAAGAGGTTTCCTGTTTGGAAAAGGAGAAACGGGAGGGGACTCCCTGGTGAACTTTGAGATGAGCAGGTTGTCTAGAGTGATCTCCTCTCTGGATGATTTTACTTATACACTTTAATATTTCTTCAAAAGCTTTTATTTTAACCCCTTCCGGTAAAATGACGAGTCTAGCTCGTCATTAGTTTTTCATTCCATACCGCACAATGACGAGCTACACTCGTCATGCGATTAAAGTTACTGTTAAATATGATAATTAATTTAGTTTAAAATGTCTAGTGTACTGAATTTGGCAACACTTTTATCACTCGTGAAAATCACAAGTCACTATTGCATATTGTTTACTTGGTACAAGTCATTGCCAAATTAATAAGTCAGAATAAAAGAAAACCTACTAAGAAATGCCGTGTGTTTTACAAGAATTCAATTAAAAGTGAGATTACTTGGCGGTGTAAACAATTAAGAATTCCTTTGTTTTGAAAAGTACCACTAGCTTGAAGACTATTATCTGTATACCTTATCAATGTTTTGCTTTGATATTTTCTCAATTTTACTGTTTCTGATATTATTTAACACTATGTAAAAAGTGGATTTTAATTAAGAATATGTAAAATGAAACAAGTTTTTTTAAATAAAAATTAAATGGTTATTTCATGCACAGTTTTTCATTATTAAATCATACCGGAAGGGGTTAAATAAATAAATAGTTGTTAAGTTTGAAATGATCTACGGCTGATTATTTAGCCTCTATACCTGCTCCTTATACGAGACCCATGCGAAATCATATCCATGATGATTAGGGTATGACTTACAATTGGAAGTAGAAACAACGCAAACCGCTCGGCGAGGCTAACAAAGGTAAAATTAGAAGAAAAATCAAAAACAAATGTACTAGGAACGTTTTAAGAATTAAAATATTTTGCAAGTTTATTCTGAATATATAATAGAAAAATATCATGTTTACATATTTTCGTACTTTATATGGTGGTAGGGGCGCAGACCCTTTTTTTGCCACGGGCGCTAAAGGACCTAGTTACGCCCCTGACTACAAGTGCAGATAAATATTTTGGAATTCCCGTTTTTAGAATTACTTCTCGTAAGCACAATTTTCGGTATGAGTGTACTCTTCTCCACTTTCAAACATCCCTGTTCTTAGCAAAAACACACCCCATTTCGAAATTTGGAAGGTCATACTGCCGAGTCCCAGAACAATCGAATGTTATTGCACTGTGAAGACTCCCCTTTGTCCGAATACGCGCCAAAACAGCTGATCGGAGTACACCTGTGTACAGAGTACAATATCGTGGCGTCGCAGAGTCTGGGATTTTGTCAATCGGACTGAATACACGAATACGTCCCTGATGGATCTCGTTAATGAATGCTCGGAAATTCAGTGGACAGCCAGCGAATGTGAATTCAGCTAATTAATATAACTGTAACTTTAACTGGAGTTCTCAAGTAACTGGGATCTTAACTGACCCCCCCCTCCCAAAAAAAAAAAAAAAAATTGGCGGAACCGTAACTGACCCTCCCCCCCCCAGGTATAAAAAGCCTACAATTTTGCGACTCAGGGCTTTTCGTCATTTTTTTTTTTTTCGAAGGTGTGTTGACCTCGTGGAAGCTTTCGCCCTTTTTTTTTTTTTACCAGAGCCAGCTTGCTAGTTCGGGAGATTCGTAAAATCCGCTCATATAGGGAGCGGCAGAGTCTCGGATACCGAACGGGGGATAAATTGGGTTTGATTGCACCCTGAAAAGCCTCCCCACTTGTAAGATATTATCAAATCTCGTTTTTCTTTCGACTGTGATCGTCGTGATTAAGTATTACCGGCAACCATCCTTTGTAGTTCTACATGATTTGGGAATTAACATTCCTTTGTAAATAGCCGTAGTTAATCAAGAATGAAAGTAAATTTCCAATTTTATCTTTGACTGTGATCCATTCTTCACGTTACCTCTCATTTGAGAAGATTGAAGGCGTCACAGTACCAATGACGATGCTACTTATTAAACTAGATGATTATTTATGATATTAAAACGCCCACTGCACGCGTAAGTTGGCGGTGAAGTGTACCCGCATGACAAGTGTTAAGGGAGTAAAGAGAGTAATTGAAGTTATATGGAAATCCTGTTACTAATTCTCAAGTTGTGAAACTACATACATGCGATTATTTGAAGGATTTAACTCCTTACCTAAGTCCAACAAAATTAGGTGATTTTGGAGGAATAAATTTACAAGCTACACTGTCACCGGAAAGGTAATTTGGCAAAGTTTCATCTGGAGGGTTTACAGGTTTGAGTAATCTTTTAATTTTTACGTTTACTCCCGCAAATTTTTAGCATTATCTGCGTATAATGCAGCGCATTTTCCGCTTCTTCTAACGAAACCTTTTAAACTGGTAATAGACGCTGTAGAAGTTTAACCCCTTCCGGTACGATTTAATAATGAAAAACTGTGCGTGAAGTACCCATTTATTTTTTATTTAAAGAACTTGTTTCATTTTACAATTCTTACATATTCCTAATTAAAATCCACTTTTTACATAGTGTTAAATAATACCAGAAAAGGTATAATTAAGAAAATATCAAAGCAAAACATTAATAAGGTATACAGATAATAGTCTTCAAGATAGTGGTACTTTTCAAAACAAAGTGCAAATGAATACTGAATGTTTACACCGCTAGGGAGTCTCACTTTTAATTTGATTCTTGTAACACACATCATTTCTTAGTAGGTTTTTCTTTATTCTGACTCATCAATTTGGCAGTGACTTGTACCAAGAAATTTAATAAACAATATGTAATAGTGACCTGGTATTTCCACAAGTAACAAAAGTCTTGCTAAATTCAGTATACTAGAAATTATAAACTAAATTAATTATCATATTTAACATTAACTTTAGTCGCATGCCGAGTGTAGCTCGTCATTGTGCGGTATGGAATGAAAAACCAATGACGAGCTAGACTCGTCATTTTACCGGAAGGGGTTAATCTGTATAAAAGTTTAGGTGTATTGCTACTGTAAGCAAGCACACAAAAATTAATTGATCACATCCTTCTTTTGATTTTTGAATTTAATATGAAAGGGGCTACAAAAATCTACACTAGTGAAGTTAAAATGATAGCTAGGAGTAACACGCTTCATTGGCAAATTTCTTTTAATTTGATCTGGCATAATAGAATTCTTTTTGAAGCAAGTTACACAATTTTACGACAAATACTTTTACCGTTAATTGTTCAGAATTTCTGACGAACATGATGCAAAAGCGCTTGGTGATCAACATGTAGAAATTTTATGTGAAAATATCTTAAAATTACAGCGGTAAGTAAATATTTGGCCGGCAATAAGATAGGGCAGTGGTCAGCAAACTTATTGGCCAAAGAGCCAAATATGAACATTACAACAATTTTAAAAAAAATTGGGAGCCAAATCTGCTTGTTTAGTAAACTTTTATTACACTAAATAAAACTAAATTTCATACTTATTAAATACAAATGATCAAAACGTGTAAAATTTTTTAATATTGAGTAAGTCAATGACTGTTGTTGTTTTTTGGCTGAGAATTATTTTATCTCAAAAGTTTATTTATCGTATAAGAATTATTAAAAAAAATATAATTTAAAGTTTAGAAAAAATAATTCATTAGTCAACCATGTGGTTATGTATAACAAACAAACAAACTTCTTATCCAAATATATATAAATTAAAAGTTAGTAATTTAGTAACTTAAGAAAAGAATTATGAATTGATGATAAAATTTTCATTCCAACAAAAAAATAACGATGATTGAATTTAAAAACACTTATATCTTAACAATTATTTAAGAAAATAAAAGAAAATACTTTGTTAATATGTAACAGATAAATATGAAAAAAAAGCACGATATTAAATATTTAAAACAAGAAATATTAAAAATGGTTAAAAATGAGAAAATGAAAAAAAAATGAACCTATTTATACAAAAAATTGAAAATTTAATCTGTTAGTAAAATTAACACTTAAAAATTTCATAGACATTATATTATTAATGTGAACAATGTGCTTGCATCTCCTTGGAAAGTTTGAGTAAGTCAGTTGGTTGGTTGGTTGTTGTTTTTAATTTTAGGCATGATTCTAAGTTTTCCTCAATAAGATGACTTCTCAGTTTACTCTTGATAATAAATTTAAATTTAGAAAAAGTATGTGCGCGCATGCTTGTGGTACCTTTATATCACACCGGAGTACGCAGAAAAAAAAAATACGAACAATTTCAGCCGGTAGCTTGTACATGGTTTGTGTTTACGTTTACGAAAACTAATAAAATTAAACTCTATGTTTATTACGTATTATTACAACAATATAAAATTTAAATTACCTATCTATCTTTTAACTTAAACAATAAATTATATATGCTTTCGATTTATAGAAGAATTTTAATTTATCAAAATGAGATGTAATTTTTTCTTACTAAGCTTTTTTTAAATGAAAATATTATTGTGTCTTCCGTGGTTGGTTGGTTGGTTGATTGAAGTTTAATGGCGCTAAATCCTCTAGGGACAAACTGCGCCAAACAAGACGAAAAAAAAATTACAGGCTCAAAAACAGATTAAAGCAACTATAGAAATAAAACATACAACATAAAAACATGAAAAAAAATTAAGTTATATACAGATTAACAAGAATTGAAAATTGAGTGAATTGAAAATTGAAAGATTAAAAACTGAAAATTAGAAAATTGAAACACAAACAAGAATTATATTTCGGTATAAAAACCAGTTTGACGAAGAAAGGGGAACAAGTTTGGATGTGGAGTTTCCCCGATGATTAAATTAAGATTAGGAGATTGATTACCAAAAAATTTTATATACAATGATTTAGAACAAACACAGGACGTTAAAATATGTGCGACTGTGTAAGGAGTCTTGCAATACGCACACTGTGCAGGAGCTTCACCCAGCAAGAGATGGGCATGGGTGAGTCTGCAATGACCCACTCGTAAACGAGTGAGTATTACGTCATGTCTCCTAGAAGGGAGTTGAGGCCATTTAATTATCTTTGTTTTAATTTCCCGCAGTTTATTTGAAGGAATGTTATCCCAGGAGATCTGCCATTTATCGTGTAAAAGATCTTTGATGTAATTTTTCAAGTCAGGATAAGGAAGACCAGTGTTGAGAAAATCACTTGCAGACCTGGTAGTCATGTCCACAAGTTCATTGCCTTTAATACCGACGTGAGAGGGAACCCAGCTAAAAACTAGCGAGATTCACATGGAAGTAAGGTTAGTTATTGTGTGCCTTCCGTGGATATTTGTGGAAGAGCCGCACTTAAGGATCCAAAGAGCCACATGCGGCTCCGGAGCCGCATTTTGCCGACCACTGAGATAGGGAGTGAGAAAGGGTTTACTCAAAGGTGAAGAACATAATCTGCCTTCAACACTCAATTATCATCTAGGAAGCAATTCAGAGCAGCTAATTTGCTGTAACTTGGGACAGGTTCATCGTTTTCAGTTTTTTACTTCTGATGAAAACTCACCCTTTTGGACAGATCTTATTACCCATACCTCTACAGCCTTATTTTTCTCTAAGCATCAGGTTACCCTTCCTTTAATCACTAGGTTGTCTCTCGTTGGGCATAAATCTGAAACATAACTTAAAGTACAAAGTATTGTAACATAATTCCTATTGATATTAAAATTTTTTTACAAAAGGACATTTTTACTAGATGTTAGCTCTAGTAAGAGAACATCACAATAGTGATTTTTTTTCCCTAGTTCAAGACAATAGTCCTTCTTTGGAACTGATCTCCCATATCGGGATCTTTGGATAAGGAAATATATCTATTTGCAAGTTCTTGAAGAGAATCTTTGATGCAGTTGAATTTCGACATTTTAACTTCAAGCACAATAACTGTGTCCTGTCGAGTTTTATGGAGATTGTCGAGTGAAGTTTTAAAACGACTCACTTCCGTTTTTATAGCACCAAGAAACTAAATCACTCATATTAAAATAATATTTATGCTCCTGGTCTACAGGAACAAATAATGGAGATAAAAAAAGTGACATTATATGCGTTTTGTTTGCGTTGTTATGCAACGCTTTGCATTTTTTCTTTCCACAAGCTATGATTGTCGAGTGACTCGGTATTTTGTTGCGTTATTTCGTCTTCCATCGAATTCCTAGCTCCAGGACGTACAAGTCGTGTTTTGTCAATTTCAAGCTTGGTTTTTTATTGTTGATTACAAAATTGATAACATGAGCCGTTGTGACAAAGATAGCGATGAAGAAATTGGCGATGACAAATTATCGGACTTTAATTTTAAAAATCGTTTATATTTGTGATTTCGTAAAAATATTTTTTTTTTTTTTTTTTTTGTTAAATAATACAGTATATATTAAAGTGTAAAATAAAAAAAAAGTTTCGTTCATAAAAACAAAGTGTTTTTGATTGACTGCGATTTTTCTGAATAACTAAAATTTCGCGGTATTCACGAAAAAACGCCCGCTGAACGCGTAAACTGACAGTGAAGTATACCCGCATGCCAAGTGTTAATCTGATTTTAGTTATGTACTCAAAACAATAAACTAAATTAATTCTTAAGTATTATGCTGTACCTAACATAAAACCTGCTTCTCTACATTCTATTACAATAAATTAAAAATAATACTTGTTATTTATAAAAACATCTTTCTTCATTATATGACATGTCGCAAAAAAGTTTAAACGATTCGTATCTCAAATCAATTTAAATAATTCCTAACTAGGATTAATTTAAACGGTTCTTATCTCAAGTTAATTGAATGACTCGTATTACTAATCAATTTAAATTATTCCTATCTCAAATCAGTTTAAATGAAATGACTCGGATCAGTTTTAAATATTCGTACCTCAAATTAATTTATATTATTCGTATGTCAAATTAACTTAAATTATTAGTATTTCCGATCAATTTATAGTAATCGTATCTGAGATCAATTTATATCAATCGTATCCAAAATCAATTTAAATAACTCGTATATCAAGTGAGTTTGGTTTGGTTTGGAGTGCTACGATCTCTGTTTTTCTAAATGAGGGCTAATGAGACCGGGACCTACTGCTTTAAACCGATTCCGAACGGCTACAAATAGTACATCCATGACAGCAGCGGGATTTGGACCCATGAACTCCGGTAGCAGAAGAGCAGTACTCTACCATTCGGCAGTCTGTCAAGTCAGTTTAAATGACTCCTATCGCAAATCAGTTTTAATCACTCGCGTTTCAGATTAATATAAATAATTCATAACACAGATCAATTTAAATTAATCGAATGCCAAACCAGTTTAAATGACTCACTTGCATATCATATTAGTTCACATTAGTCGTATCTGAGATTAATTTATTTTACTTGTATTTGAGATCAATTTTATTGATCTTAATTTAAATGAGTCGTATCTCAAATCATTTTAAAGGATTTGTATCTCAGATGAATTTTAATGGCTCGTATTTCATATCAATTTACATTAATCGTATTTCAAGCAGGTCTCAAATTAGTTTAAATGAACGACACTCATCTCAATTTTAATAATGCGTATCTCAAATTAATTTTCCCTACCAAAATGAATTGAAGGAGTCATTTAAATTACGATTTTCATAACGGAACGAATTAAACTCTACTTGTGGCACCAGGGCCTGATTATCGCACAGTTGGTTGGTTGGTTGGTTGGTTGAAATTTAGTGGCGCTGATTCCTCTTGGAACAAACTGCGCCAAACATGACGAAAAACCCAATAGAACAACACAATTTTGAAAAAACCAATTTTGATGAAAAGTTAAAAATGAAAGATGCCTGAATTTAATAGAAAATACATTTAAAACCAAGGATTATCGCACGGGCACATACGGCACGAAAATTTTAGGGGATACGAAAATTTAATCGAGTGCTTGAAACACATATTAAGTAGGGAAAAATTGCAAACTTACGCTACCATCGTTAAGTTTTAATAAATTATTGTACGAGGTAATGTGTTGTCATGAACTCAATTTTTTTTCTATTTACTAATTTTACTGTTATTTTTACCTGATAATTAATTCAACAAATGGTGCTCTTTTTAAAATGGGTATCTCATATTTTAAGACAGATTAGCAATCACGTTCAGAATTAAGAGGAACCACTCATAAAAAATTTTTAATTCAAATGTTTCACAATTGAGTTTATATTCACAAACCACATCGGCGTCTTTTATAAAACTGAGGCAGTATTAACGCCACGCGGTTAGATTGGTTGGCAAAATTTGGCGGTTTCATTTTAAAGAATTACTAAAAAATATGAAAAACAAATATTATTACACTATAGAAAAGAACTCGCTTACAGAAAAACATATTGCAGAAAAAGATAAATTCTCGCTTATCTAGGATATTCTAATATAAAATGCGTAGACATGAGTTTCAAACAGTTCATGTCTTACAGGACATGAAGTAGGAGGAAAAAAATTGGAGATAACAAAAATATCGTTAAGCTTAAAAATATTAAATATAAAATTCGTAGGAATTTCTTTACATCTCTTAACATCTGAGAAAAAGAGTAAACATTACAATACAAAAATGGCAGAATGAATAAGAATAATGTCTCGAGTGATCAGAAAAAAAGGAAAAGTCAGTATTAAAATAATTGCATTTATTTTATTGCACGAGGTAATATTGAGGCTGCCGCAAACCATTAAATCACATCAGTTTAAATATTATATTCTATTTATTAATATTTATTTTCTGCCCCACAGAGCTTATAAGTGTGACAAGGTAAAAATGAAAAAAGTGGGTCACTCTAAGCCTTTAAAAGTTCTTAATTTTTAGCATCGCTAAACAGAGATAATAATGATTACGTGAAATGAAAATTTGGTGTTTTTGATTGTGGGGAAAAATACCCCCTTTAGTACAATAATTGGCTATTATGATTTAGAAATGATGGAGGATTGCTTGGCATTAATTTCCATGTGAAAATAATTATAATAGTGATGGATGCAAGGAGATTTAAACTTCACAACATTTATTAACACAACAATGCCATTTTCTTTTCCCAACTGATCTCTGGAATATTTTCATACCTCTCGACAGCCGCTCATGCGCAGAATAAATCTGCGCGTACATGCTGAGCGGAGGGATATTAGTGTTGCCACATGATTTTGAATATTACTTTAATGCTAATTTCTTAAATCTGTTTGCTAATTATATATTATAATTTTTATATGACTGTAATGATGATACTAACTTGTCGCTATAAATGTGCATGCTGTGGAGGGCACAAAAATTGGATTGTGCCCTGGGCACAAAAGTATCTTAGTTGGGCCCTGCGTGGCACCACTGTACTGCGAGATCAACAAATCTCGTACTATGCTGCAGCAACAAGTGGTTTGGTTTGGTTTGGAGCGCTACGGTTTTTGCACTCGAGGGCTAATGAGACCGGACCTACTGCTTAAAGCCGATTCCGAATGTCTACGAACATCCATGCCATAGTGGGATTCGAACCCATGAACTCTGGTATCGACGATCAGCGCCCTAACCAATCAGCCATCGTTCGGCACAGCAACAAGTGGAGCAGCTTATATTTCTCATTCATCATTTTAAACACTAGCATATAGCCCGTCATATGACGGGATCAGTAAAATTTTTAATTTTCCATCATTGGTTGGTTGATTGAAGTTTAATGGCTCTAAATCCTCTAGGGATAAAATGCGCCAAACAAGATGAGGAATTTCCATCATTGTAAAGTACCCTATGAAGCAGGTAATAAAATGTATTGTGTTTTGACTGAGAATTATCTAGTACACACTCAATAATGTGTTTATCTTCATACTCCTCTAAAGTCTCCCTACATAAAGCAATTTGTCGCAACTTCACGAACTACTATAATGCCCTTCCCATTCATTTTCATGTTTACAGCAGCCAATAGACAAAGAATAAACTGCCCTTCCGTTTGAAACTAAAGCCAGAATTGTCATAATCTGAGAATTTGCCCTACTGCGTGAAATCGCCTTATTGTGAATGCAGATTAGAATCACGTTGAATTCATTTAGTCAAACCGTGTGGTTATGTATAAAAAACAAACACACAAACGAACAAAAGTCCTAATTTTCAACGATATATAATTTAAACGCTAGATGTTTATTAGTCAGTGAAATAGACTCCTAGACTTTTAGGAAAAGAATTTGTTATTAATACCGGTGATAAAGTTTTTATTGCAATAAAAAATAATCAATGATTAAATTTAAAATTATCACTTATACTAGCATATAGCCCATCATATGACGGGATTAATATTTTATATTCCAGAAACTGTTAAGTACCCAGTGAGGCAAGTAAAAAATGGTTTGTTTTTTGGCTGAGAACTAACTATCTGGTTCACTCTCAATAATTTATTTATCGTCATACTCCTCTAGAGTCTCCCGATCCTGTGAATGCAGTTTAGAATCACGTTGAATTCATTTAGTCAAACCGTGTGGTTATGTATAATAAACAAACACACAAAAGAACAAACTTCTTAATTTCCAAATATATATAAATTAAAAGTTAGATATTTATTAGTCCGTGAAATAGACTCCTAGACTTATATGAAAAGAATTTATTGTTAATACCGGTGGTAAAAGTTTCATTGCAACAAAAAATAATCGATGATTAAATTTAAAATTATCACGTATGTACCTAATCTATTATTTAAGCCAAATATAAAAGAAAATCATTTACGTAATATCTAAGTTCAGTGATAAAAGATATTAAAATAGTGTAGACGATATTTAAATAGTTTAAAATATGAAATGATTAAATGAGATGTTTAAAGGAATGACGTCACAATGCTAGAAAATATTGTTATTTTTAACTCTTTATAAAGTGATAAATGGATAAATTGAATCGCCTGCTCTTAACCGGAGAAAATAGGGCTGGGAATAATGGCATTAAACTCTAGAAAAGGAGGGAAGGGTTGGATTTCGAACGTTTTAAAGACGACAGTATTTTTTGCTGTGATATGAAGCCTATTTATACAAATTTATTTTAGAATCGGATCAATAGTTTAGGAGAAGATAAACTTTATTCGCTTTGAATGGATGCCTCTATCCATTCCAGGTCCAACCGCTTCATAAATTGGAGGACAGACGGACAGATAACTTAAGCTATTATTATATAGGGGATATGTAAGTTCAGCGATAAAACGTATGAAAATAATGCACGCGATATTTAAATAATTTAAAATAAGAAATGGTTATATGAAATGGTTAAAGGAATGACGTCATAATGCTAGAAAAATTGTAATTTTTACCTATTTATTATGTGGATAAATTGATAAATTTAATCGCCTGCTCTTAGCCGAGAAATCTATTCCAGGTCCAACCGCTTCATAAATTGGTGGACAGACGGACAGATAACTTAAGCTATTATTATATAGGGGATAATAACATTTACCGCTTATACGACTCTTTTATTATCATTTATTCAAATCAACGTGTGACGATATAAATACTGATATTGGATGAAAAATGTTTGGATACTTATACTTTGCAGAATATCGACCGAGTCGCGATAGCTCAGTCGGCAAAGGTAACTCTCTCGTAACTAGGGGGTTGCCCGAGCCGGCCTAAGGTTCGCCGTGTTCGTTAAAGGTGACTGGGGCTCGTAAAATAGGTTCATGGTCACCATGTCCTCCAAGTTCTCAATCGGTACCTCTGGGGTAGCAGGCCAAGCCTATGGGACTTCTGCTTGGTTCCTGCTTCAAAATTAAGAGGACCCACTCGAGTATAAGTCGTACTTTCACCCTTGAGGTTCTCGTGGAAACGAAAGGCACACTCCTATGTCTTAATACAAAGTAACCTCCGGCTCAACCGTGCTTGGTTTGACCAAGTGGCATAAGACAACAACAACGAGAATACTGACCGAATTAGGTTCGGGACATACTCACTGTGAATGCGGTATATTTTCTCAGTGGGATGCACGTCTTCAAAATGTCGCCCTTAAATTGATTTGATTTCGCCTTTTTTCTTCATAGAATGGCACTCCTGTTCAGTGATAACCAAGGCCTTATTTTTGACAGGGCAAACGGGGCAAGAGCCCATGCCGCCGGTCAAAAGGGGGTTCCCAAATTAACTGCCATTTTAAGTTAAAAATATAATGCGTATGTATAAATTCACTATAAATTATCGACAGTTTCTTCTTTTAGTTTTTGACTTATTCAGTATCATTAGAGAGCTTATTCACAAATGTAAGTGCTAACAAAAAAAGTAGACCACGCAGCCACATTCTGTTTCAGGCAAAAAAATTCCTCGGGTAAGGACTTACAAAATTCTAATATACGCTTTACCTTCCAGGATTTTTGTTTTGTAACTTTTTTTTTATAATTTTACTTATTTTATAATTTTTTATTTTATTTTTAAACTAATCTTATTTTACTAACGACATTGGTTTGGTTTGGAGTGCTACGGTCTACTTTTTGCAACACGAGGGCTAATGAGACCAGGACCTACAGATTAAAGCCGAATCCAAACGGCTACGAACATCCATGCCAATGTGGGATTCGAACCCACGAACTCCGGTACCGAAGGCCAGCACCCTAACCATTCGGCCATCGTTCGGCGTCTCTTGATCGGAGCCAGCTTTCTATTGATTAAGTTCGGGAGATTCGTAAAGTCCGATCCTATAGGGAGCAGCAGAAACTGATACCGAACGGGGGATAAATTGGGTTTGCATTGTACCCTGGAAAAGCCTCCCTACTTGTGCGAGATTATTTAATCTCTTTTCTTTCGACTGTGATCGTCGTGGGGATGTTATGCAGGCGACAATCCTTTACCATCCCCTTACATCATATTGGATACGTGCTTTTCACGCTAACTTCAGTCAAGATTCCTGTTATACGACATGAGGTTTAGGTGTTACTCATCCTCTGGTGTAGGCTTTCCTATACCAGGAGGGATGACTAGCCAGATTCAATAGGTCCCGTCTCAATATGCGACTGGCCAATGACTAAGGTTGATATGCTATTTCACCTGAAGACAGACTAAAATTCAAGTAGGAGTATTGATGGGGGTGAAAGAATGATTTTGCTCAAATAGATCCTCGTAATTTAGAAGTAGAGACCAAGCGGAAGATTCCCAGTCTTGGTGTGCCACCTCCAGAGGTATCGTTTAAGAATTTGGATTCTCGATTCCGCAGCCTTTCAGTTACGAAATCCCTGCCTTTGCCGACTGAGCTACTGCAGCTCTTCTACAAAAGTTTCTTAAACTAATTTAGACCCAGTATCCCCTTTTTTGGGGGGGGGGGGGGGGGGGGGGGGGGGGGGGGGGGGGGTGGGGGGGGGGCCGGGGGGGGGGGGGCCCCCCCAGGCCACACAAATGACTTTTTATTTATTCATTATTTCTAGAACTCGAAATTTCCACTCGCTAGCTCACTAATGGAAACTAACCCCTTCCCGACCAACGTCCCGTATACGCCACTTAGCGATTTCACTCTTATCAGTCGAGCGTCGCCTTCAGGCGATGATCTCCGGTTGATATTGAGAGACCAGTGTCGCGTATGCGTAACAGAATATCTGAACGTTTGATTTTAATTTTAAAATGCTATATTTAATTACTAGATGGCATTAAACAGCAACGGTTTTCACAACTGTCGACTCGTAAGGTATTTATGTGCTGGTCCTCAAGGGGTTAAATATTTAAGGCAGGCGAGTAAATTACAACTTCAAAATTGTTGTTTCAAATCAAACTATATACGCTGAGGTTATCGTGGCTCAATACCGCTGCGTGCGGTAGTGTATTGAAATCAAACGGTGGCTCCAGATTCTAACATTATAACTGCTATTCTGTCACTGAGCACAACTTTATGTGAGAGAGGCTCAGTTGTCACAACAGCCTAAAGATTTCACACAGGATCTCTTTGAAGACGGACACACTAGATGATTTGTTTAGAACATCTCTTAACCCCTTCCGATAAAATGACGAGTCTAGCTCGTCATTAGTTTTTCATTCCATACCACATAATGACGAGCTACACTCGTCATGCGATTAAAGTTACTGTTAAATATGATAATTAATTTAGTTTAAAATTTCTAGTGAACTGAATTTGGCCACACTTTTATCACTTGCGAAAATCCCAAGTCACTATTGCATATTGTTTACTTGGTACAAGTCATTGCCAAATGAATGAGTCAGAATAAAAGAAAACCTACTAAGAAATGCCGTGTGTGTTACAAGAATCCAATTAAAAGTGAGACTACTTGGCGGTGTAAACAATTAAGAATTCCTTTGCACTTTGTTTTGAAAAGTACCACTAGCTCGAAGACTATTATCTGTATACCTTATTAATGTTTTGCTTTGATATTTTCTTAATTTTACTGTTTCTGATATTATTTAACACTATGTAAAAAGTGGATTTTAATTAAGAATATGTAAAAATTGTAAAATGAAACAAGTTTTTTAAATAAAAATTAAATGGTTCTTTCATGCACAGTTTTTCATTATTAAATCATACCGGAAGGGGTTAATGAACGAACCAACTCAGTCGACAAAGTCAGCAATCTCGTAACTGGAGAATTGAGGGATCAAGGCTCTAGCCGGACAAAGGTCTGCCGTGTTTCTTAATGGCATCTGGGGCACGTAAGATAAGTTCATGATCGCAATGTTCTCCAAGTTCCCAAATGATACCTCTGGTGTCGCAGGCCAAGCCTGTCTACTCCTAAATGACGAGGACCCACTTGAGCAAAGTGTTCTTTCATCCTCATCAAATGTAAGACTCTCCCACTTTTGAGATTTAGTCAGTCTTTAGCCCTCGAGGTTCTTAGCTCAAAGTGAAGCTGTATATTACCCTTAGCCATGTACAAATCGAATCCTTCTACCTCTAATTCTTGATTTCTACTATTAGTTTGACATCATAATCTTTCCTCATAGCATTGTTTATGATACATTTAATTGATAAAAATGTTGTCAAATGAAACACCTTGGTTTGTTCACTCATACACAAAATACTAGTCAAAAGTAAGCGTCTTAATCTAACCTTTGGCCAGGCCGACTTCTCAACTCCATAAAATAGTCAGCTTCTAATTGGGTAAGGGAAATTTATCTCAACGAATTTAATAATACAAGTTCTTACTTAAGCGGCTCATTTTAACTTGTTTGTGGCTCGAGAAGTCGATCTGCGTAATGAGGGGTGCAAAACAACTTCGCTTTATGAGGTTCTGCTCGTGCCTGGTTCTGGGTTAGCCTAAGTTTTAGTAAGGACAAATGTATTCATTTTTGTAATCGTTTTCAATGTTTTTCTTTTACTAGTAGTAATATTGTTTAACAGTCTAAGTTACCAGTTTAAAGGATTCATTAAGGGGGGGGGGTGTGGGGGGGGGGGGGGGGGGGGGGGGGGGGGGGGGGGGGGGGGGGGGTGTTGTGGGGGGGGGTGGCTATGTTATATTTCCTTAAACCTTTTCTTTGTATGTTTTAAGTAAATTAAACGTTAGTTTTATTTCTAAAAGTTTGTTTATGTTAATTTACATTTAAAACACATTGCTGATACTCTGCAACGATAACTTTTACAATTCCATTTTTTTACAATTTAAGACTGTTTAAGAAGTCTGTTTAATTTTTAGTTTGACTAAATTAGATTGACTATCAAAAAATGGTACTTCACGATTATTTGTTTGCCAAATATCAGATTTCTCTTTCTGCTAGTTTATAAGCCCATTCATTTCCAGTTATTCTAACATGATCTGGAATCCACTGCAAGACAATAGCCATCCCTTTAGAAGCTAGAAGGTGTAGATTTCTTCTGTAAGAATCAATAGTTAGAAGCGAAGAGTAAATAAAATGTTTTGGTAACTATGTAAAAATTAATCAAAATAAATACATTATGATTCTTAATTCTTTTTCCAAGAATTTTAGGTGCAGCTCATGGTTGAAAATCTTGGTAGGTAACTTTGGCTCTTGATGCAAAAAGTCTGGCCATTCCTGATATAGATTACATGAATTGCAATCAATATAAGTTCACAAGTAGATGTTACAGTTGCCCTAAATACAAAACTGCAACATTCTACGTCAAATAGTTTTGGAGTTGTACCCATCCATTTTGACTAGTGACACCAAAACTTATCAAAATCGGTGCAAAGACTGTCAAAATGGATTTGAAATCTTTTAAAAATAATGTATATCAAGAATACAATATTTCCTTTACTCCGTACAAGGAAGTAAAGTGAAAACCAATTTACATTAGAACAAAGGCGAAGCACGGATATCGCCAAAAAAAAGAATCAATCATCCGAAGAAAGAGTTGATTCTTTGACGTAAATATTTCAAATTAATCATCTTTTAAAAAATTTCCACGTCATCCTAATTTCCTTCCGACCAAATCTCGAAAAACCAAACCACAGGACGAAATGAGAGACTTACCTTCAGTCTTTAAAGTCTCGAACACTGGACGTTATTGAGAGTCTATTCATACTCCCGGAACGATGTCTGAACTAAAGATCTAGTTTCGAGATAAAGGAAGCTCGCACCCCTCCCTCCGAATCGAAAAATAATTAATTCTAATTCTTTGAATGATAATTTAAGACAGTCCAGCTTCATTGTCATGCAGTATTTAAAATTGCGTACAGAGTGGAAGGGGGTATTATTTTGCATATCTCTTCGTTGTGGAACTGTGCACACACCACGTGCCTTAACCAGCCGTCACGGAGTACTACTATCCATCCTTAGGTAGCGTGACCGATTAAGTTGCAAACCACGTTCAAAGAACAACGATTTAATGGATAATTGTATCTTGAAAATCATTAATTCTTCCCTTTACAGGTGACAGTTCTAAACAAAAAGGAACTTTTCGCAAACGAGCAGAACAGTGACAGATTTTTGTGGTGTAATGGAAAATCACTTGATGCGGCCTTACCATCAAGGAGGATAGAAGAGTACAGATTACCATCTCTAGACTTAGTAGACACATCTTTATTTTGAAGGTGAAAGGAGGCAAAAATCTTTTCAGAACTATACCAAGTGCAATTCCACACAGAAATATTCCCATCACTGTCTGATTTGTTTGGGGCTCAGCAAGATTAATAACGGAAATCTGTCATTTGATTATTTTCAAAGGTATACGATCTCCTAGACCTTGTCTAGCTTCTGTCTAGATCAAGTGGAATAAATAATAACAACAACAGAACTTAATAGCTAAGTTGAATAGTTTGGAGATTTAGGACACTGAGTCCTCGGGATACAACATGACATCTTGTCGAACACATTCGTAAGGTTCAAGCCTGCCTGTCTACTTTGGTCCAAAGAAAAGTGATACTATGAGGTTGATCTCAAGGAAGATTTGTCACCAGAATGGTACAGATTTCAAGTGGATAATAGAGAGCAAGATTTCGAGTAGCAGAAATGATAACTGTTGTCAATTTCACAACCATTCATTATGCTTTCTTTGATATAACCATACTAGCGAATAGGCTTAGAGACCAAGTACTAATATTTTATTGGAAGTTCTTTTGAACAGACTGTGAAGATCGCCGAGCCGTTGTATAAATTCACATCCAAACAGTAGATTTATTTTTCAACATTAAGGTTTATTTTAAGACAGAGCACAACTACCACCGGACAATTATATATACAAATATTACAATATTTACAGTAACCAATTATATCAACTCAAGTATCTACCCTAAGAGCCTCGCTTACACGTCCGGAGTCTACAATCACCTCCGACGTTCTCCCTACTCTACTTACCTTCTTCCTAGGTGGCGCTCTCTGACCGTTCACTATTACGCGCCTGTCCCTACACAGACAACAACTCGTATTCGTGAAGGTGTCTTAAGAATTAGTGAAGCTTGTAGAATCCCGTATCCTACAAGCTTCTGGATCACATTTGAGATCCGAAGCAACGCTTCGGGCTTCTACAAAATTTTGCTATATGATACCATACAGCAAAATACATGATTTTTGCTTCAGTGCTAATAGAATTCTCATAAATTTATCTGTTTTTATAGTTATAACTTGACTACTCGTAGGTAAATATTTTATTTATTTCAATCTTTAAATTTATATTCACATAAATAACCCGTTTCAGAATGGAGAACTGAGACGTCTCAATAATTAAAGATTTATTGGAATATCCATGTTCTCTGCACACCCCGCATGAAAACCTACCGCACGCCACTGGTTGTAAACCTGAAAATGAATGGGAAGGGCATTATAGTAGTTTAACCAAGTTAAAGAATCTGACTGGAATCGAAAAAAAAGCAGATGGCAGAAAAGCCGGCGTTCGAAAGCTTGAGAAAGTTATCACAGAACCTCTCCGAGCAGGTGTTTCTCCCCTTCTCGCGGTTTCGATGCACTCTACTGCGAGGGAGAGCGAGACCAGAGAGGAGGGGGTGGGGGTGAAACCCGTTCCCCCTGCTTAAGGCTCATTTAAATGCAAATGCAATGAAGTGAAGTGACGCACAAAATTCACTCCGAATTGACTCACGGTGAATGTAGTGGTAGTATTTCGGAAGACAAACAGAAACATGTTATGTATTTAAAATTTCAATTATTGTTTTGGAAAATGCATAACCGGGAATCGGACGAATCAATGTTTGTATACTTAGTACCGGTAATTTGGTAAATAGGCATTTAGATTCTGGTGTACCGGTAATTTTACTCCCTTCCCCCTGCTCCAACCATGAAAATTGTCTGTTGCGCCCACCTCAGCATTTCCTTGTACGCATGACCTTGATGTTTGATAAAACAATAAATATATATTGATAAATTACGAGCTCCCACGACACAGGTCCGAGGTTCGATCCCCGTGTTGGGCAAGGTTGACTCAGCCTTTCATTATTTCAGTGGCTAGACAAACTGAGGACCAAGCATGTTTGGGAACTAAACACTGGGGGTTCCGCGTAAGATTGACCACCTAACCGGAGCTTCGCACCCCAGGACCTTTGGTCACGCAAACGGAGATTGGCACCGTAAGCCTTGGCCCCCTAGGGGCTGTTGCGCTTAAAAAAAAAAAAAAAAAAAAATATTGATAAATTATCCCCTCTTCTCTAAAACAAATCTTAATATTTTGTATAACTATGCAAATAAATATTTTAATGGTTATTGTGCTTTTTTTTAAATTAGGGTGTGGGGCTATAATAAGATTTTACGGCATAGGCCCAATGGTCTAAGAACGGCCCTGGATGGCGGATTGGTTGGTTGGTTGATTGAAGTTTAATGGCGCTAAATCCTCTAGGGACAAACTGCGCCAAACAAGATGAAGAAATAAACTAAAGACGAAATTTAGAAAAAAAATTTTAACAAAAGAAAAAATGACAGGTTCTAAAACAGATTAAAGTAACAATAAAATATAACATTCAACAAAAAACACGAATAAAAATTGAGTTATATACAAATTAACAAGAATTGAAAATTGAGTAAATTGAAAATTGAAAGATTAAAAATTGAATCACAATCAAAAATCATATTTCAGTATAAAAGCCAGTTCGACGAAGAAAGGGGAACAAGTTTGGATGTGGAGTTTCCCCGATGATTAAATTAAGGTTCGGTGATGGATTACCAAAAAATTTTATATACATAGATCTAAAACAAACACAAGAGGTTAAAATATGTGCGACTGTGTAAGGTGTCTTGCAATACGCACACTGTGGAGGAGCTTTACCCAGCAAGAAATGCGCTTGAGTGAGTCTGCAATGACCCACTCGTAGACGAGTGAGTATTACGTCATGTCTCCTAAGGGTGACGGATTGAAGGGAGGAAATTTAGAAGTGGCAAACATTTTGATTTACAGTAATTTTGTTTTTATCTTTATGTAAACCTCATTTTAAATTATTATCTCAATTCAATTTTCTGATTAATAACGTTTTTTCTCAATAATTCTGTTTCTTTCTGAAATATTTCGAAATTTTTATGAACAATACAAACAAACTCTAAAAATTATATTTATTATTAAAAATATAATTTTTAGAGTTTATATTTATTATTAAAAATTATTTTACTATTTACAAACTCTAAAAATTGGCGACAAGATTAAACTTGTCGCCAATTTTTAGAGTTTGTCTACGGCGGCAAAAACGCTTTTTGTCCTCCGTGTGATAGATCGTAATATTCAACGTCAAATAGACACACAGGGATTAAAGTTATGAAAAAAAATTATAAAGTTATAAAGGAAAAAATTATCTGTATTTTTATCGATTTCGCTGTGTGATCCGTCGCTCCGCGATCCTATCCGAGAACGTCGTCGAAAACGAGTGGTAGCGCTACGTCGGGGTCCTTGTGAGCATCGGGGCGGAAGTGACGTCATCCGCGCAGAGGCTGGTGACCTCATCTCCCGCGAAGGTCCGAGAGAGAGAGAGAGAACGGGTCCGAAAGTGGGACAATGTTTTCTTCTGAGCCGGCACTACTCTAATTTTAGTCTCCAGAAATGGGCTTACCGGTATTTCTCGAACGACGGTGTGGCTATCGCGCGTTCTTTTTTTTTTCTTGCGTGTGTGCCGGGTTCAGGGGCAGTCGTCGTTCAGAGGATGCCTTGTGTGTCACGTACTAAGAACGAATGCAAGGCGTAGCTAATGACCCCTTCGTAACAGTAACATATGGCACAACGAATGCATGCACACACACGCATATAAATCCCCTATATAATAATAGCCTACGTTATCTGTCCGCCTATTCTCGAATTTATGAAGTAGTTGGACCTGGAATGGATAGAGGCATCCATTTAACCCTCTAAGTGGTTCGCACGTACAATTCCGCCAAACCAATATCTTCAAAACGGTTGTCACGTACAATTTTAGACCTCCAAAAACGTTCCGACAATGGATGTAATGTACATTTCTGCCAGTGTTTGAGGTAGGAGGTTCAGATCGATTGTTCAGAAACTGCATCCCTCTTTGACTGACATTTATTGAGGGATGCACCCCTACTCCCTGAGGCACAAAGACGCTGATAGCTTTTCATGGCTTTGTAAATCTCCATTTCGAAGTATTTCGTTTGTGTAACAGATGTATCTCTAATTGCACTATTGAAATATCTTGGATAACTTTCGTAAAAAAATATAAATAATTCTATTAAAGAATATTTTTATTTGTACTTTTAGAATCCATTATTTCTTATGGGATAGTATTCAAGACTTGACGAGCTTTATGTGTATTAAAAATTAACAATCTATAATATCTCTTTAGATATCTATTTATAACCGGAAGCAAAGGCACAATAACGGAGGTGGGTATCCCGTATTCCATTCTAGTTGACAGAGTTAAGTAAAAAATCATAGAACGCTTTAGCCATTGACACAATAAAACTTTAGCGTATTTTTGGAGACTTTTTTTTAATCGGTGCGTTCCACTCGGAGGGTTAAGATAAAAATTACAACAGTATACGTATTTACTTAAAAGTATCAGTGCTAATTAATAAGGTAAATTACAAAACCTTATAGAGTAATAAACATTAATCAACATTGCTTTCTGAGAGAGGTGAAGAGTCTTGTGTTGGTGGCGGAGGAGTAGCCTTCACTTGACTTGTAGAAATTTTAGGCTCACTCGGAGACTCTTCTGCTGGAGGCGCTGACGGTAGAGCCAGGGGACTTTACCTGGGAGAGAAACAGGGTGAGGGGTAGTTGTTGTTTTTCCTTTTCCTTCAAAATTCATCTGTACAAGGATATAATCCCGTCAACGCGATTGCTGATGGTTGGTTGGTTGTTTGAAATTTATTGGAGCTAATTCCTCAAGGGACAAACTGCGCCAAACAAGACGAAAGTTCCAAAAGAACAACACAATTTTGAAAAAATTTTAATGAAACCGTAAAAATGAAGCCCAAAACCAAAGAAAAACATATAAAAACAAACACATAAGTAGGAAATTTAGAAACACAAACAAAACAACACGATAATCAGCAAAGTTTGATTAAAAATTAATTTTTAAAAATGAAAAACAGAAAAAGAGAAATTGAAAAAAGTACAATACAACAATGAAATTTATAAATTTACAAAGATTGAAAATTAATTTAAAATTGAAAAAAAATTAAAAATTAAGAATTAAATATTACAAAATGAACATTAAAAATCAGATTTCAAAATACAAGCCAGCACAGCGAAGAAATGGGAATAAGCCTGGATGTGGGATTTTTCCAATGATTGAATTAAGATTAGGTGATGAATTTCCAAAGAATTTTATGTACAGAGATTTAAAATATATACAAGAAGTTAAGATATGTGCGACTGTATAAGTAGTCTTACAATACGCACACTGTGGAGGTGCCTCACCAAGCAAGAGATGTGCATGTGTGAGTCGGCAGTGACCCACACGAAGACGAGTGATAATCACGTCCTGTCTTCTAGAAGGAAGTTGAGGCCACTTGGAAATGTTTTCTTTTACATCTCGCAATTTATTTGATACTGTGTCAACCCAAGAATTCTGCCATTTAGAGTGAGCTAAATCTTTTATGTAAATTTTCAGGTCAGGATAAGGAAGGCCAGTGTTTAAATAGTTTTCGGCAGACTTTGCAGCTAAATCCACAAGTTCATTTCCTATTATCCGACATGAGAGGGAACCACTAAAAAATTAACGATAATTTTTAAATTTTATTTTTTTTATAGGTATTAAAATATACATGTTTTATTATTTTGTTATATTTTAATTTTTTTTATAATATTAGATATTTTGTCTAATATATATGTTATTATATTATTCTATTTTATTTTTTCTTTTTTTATTGAAATTTCGATTTACTTTTTTTCATGATGAATATAAATTTTTTCTATGTGATCATGTAGTTTTTATTTTTGATCATTTTCTATTTTACAAAATAAGGATAGTTTAACGTAAAATTTTGAAAATAATGGTATTGCAATTAAAGATTAATGATATTAAAACACTTTAGAGCCTAGAAAATGAAATTACTCATTGTGGTGGTCATTATCCTCAAAGTTCAATATCAAACTTCAGCAAAAATATACTTAATCTGAACTGACAATAACTTTGTAATGTTTAGTGAAATTTCATGTTGTACAATTGTTGTAGATTCTAGAAAATTTTTTGTTTGTTCTTATCTTCCTCTTAATTTCTTTTTGAGATGCCATCTCAAGAGCTGAAAACAGCCAACTCATTGAAGATCGAGCATCGACATGAAGTAAAGCTCCTTTCCTCAATGTGGCTGACGACATGGTTGTATTTTTTCATTTTTATTTTTTGATGAATATTTTGGAAGAATCCACGAAGTACTGAAGCCGCAAAACATGAAGCGCGAAGTGGCGAGAGAACACTGTACTCCTAATTTTATACAATTTACTTGTACTTGATTATCACTGCAATTAAATGTAATTAAAATGTTGTAAAAAAATATAGATGATTCCCCATAAGGATTTTTGAAATCTTACATTTATTTTTTTAATTAAGAAAGTATTTTACAAGTACGAGACAATATGCCGTTTGTCTTCATACACCGATATAATGAAAAAAAAAAGGGTTTTACCTTAAGATTGTACCTCATCTCACGTACTTGTACTGTACATTGACTGTTGTATTATATTTTTCGTAAATTTTAATATCATACGCACCTGTGTTATTTAACTGTTTTTGTGCTCTTTATAAATTGCAAAAAATACAATAGTTTAACTGTAATATGTGAAATCCCTAGTATTAACATTTCCAATTATACAAATATTATTGCGATAATATTTAATCTCCTTACATGAAATACATCTGATGAAAGGTCATTCTCAGTATCAAAATGTGCCAAAAATCATTTACTTAAGTCACCGACCGTGTCAATCAAAATTAAAAGTTTAGATGTTTTATACATTAAACACAATGCTTTAGATGTAACTAATTAGACTGAAATAATTGATAATTGTTTGTGGTGAACCAATCAGTCTAACCCGCAAATTGATTGCACGTCTGCCAGTGATAGATTTCTTTCCAACGCAACCGCCGAAAACAACTCTACTTGGATGAGAAGCAGAAGAGAACAAGAAGGGTTGGTTTGTTAGAGTTTGTTAGAGTTGTTAGCGAAATACTGAAGCCGCAAAACATGAAGCGCGAAGTGGCGATGGAACTCTGTATAAGCAAAAAGATGTAGGGTGAATCATAGGATCTCACATAAAAATGCCTAATGAACACCTTTTCACTAACAGCCTTAATTTTATGAGTCCTATTTTATTACTACTTATTTGTAGCAATGTTGATGCTTTAGCATATGAAAACGATCTGAACAAGCATGTTAAACTAATTACAGTTTAAACTCATAAGTTGGCGATTCCTTTATAGAAGTCGTTTTCGCAGCGCAGAGAATGGGTAGAAGCTCCACCAAATGGCTCTTCATTTGCTTACGTGAATGCAACTCATTGCAATAAATAACACGCCACAACTAACAGAATTGAACCACCTTTTCCACTGCGTGTCATTGAAAAGTATTGTAAAGTTATTTCGGTAACATTTAACGCAATATCTCACTAAACTGAAGAAACGATAGGAATTCCTGTAGATTAGGAACACGCCTACATTTTAGTTCTCTAAAAAACCGTTTGACAGCGCTTCCAGGCGGCCACACGCATGCGCGGCCCACACTAACAGCATGGCGAGGCTGACAGATTAAATACGCGTCCGTTTAACATGATAGTGACTGGGAGTTTAAATTAGCCGCAGAGAGAAGTCAAGTACGAAATTTAAAAAAATAACTGAATAAGATGTAAAGATAAATAAAAAGTTAAAAATCTGTTAGATTGCTTGGACGCGGTGCTTCTATAACTTTTATTGCCACTTTGTGTGCTTTTGTATGTTCTCGTGTAAATACCTACAAGTACTTTTCAGTTTAAGGCCAAACCTTTCTACTCCTGTTGTATTTGAACTTACTAATTATCTCCTGGATTCATTTAATCGACGTTTACAATTGTGGCGTGTTTATTTTTATTTATTAATTGCATCGCGATTTTGCAGCTTGTAAATTTTATCGCTTTAGGCAGTCGCCTGCCTATCTTGCCTACAGCCTGGAGCCGATCCTCTCCGAACTTCAAATTTGTAGGTCAAAGCTTCCGTCCCGGTTTGTTTACAACGAGGACTAAGAGTGTTTTCCAGTTTCACAATCTTCGACGGTCCTTTCGTTTCTCCCAATACGCCACTACTGGCGAACTGTGACAAAACAAAAGCGAGTGTAAACATCCGCTCGAAGTATTGACAGAAATTAATGCGATCTGCGAGTGTATATATAGCTTGCATCGCAAAGCGGAAATAGAAAGAGAGATAATCGCAGCAAAAGTAGTTGAACTGGTTTTGCGCCGCAAAGTTCTTCTCGATGATCGAAGAACTCTCTGCTTCTTCAGATGCTCTAAAATATTAAATCGCATTCTAGTATAAGCAATAGCGTATTCAAAGGCACATATGCCGCTCTATCAAGGTAATTTCACGAAATGGAAATATTTCAGAATATTTTTTTTATTATTCTATTATAATCTTCAAGCATATATTTTTTTTCCTCATAAAGAGAAAAAATGATTCCATCTCAACTAATACCTGAGAAAATATAAAGTTTTTACGATGTCTAACAAAAGTGTCTTTCGGTCAGTGTCTAAATGAAGAGAATGCAATCCTATAAAACATTTTCTCTCTTGTGAACCGCAGTAGTTCAGTCGGCAGTTACCAACAATTTCAAACTGGACGGTTGTGGGATCGAATCTTAAGCCGACCAAAGGTTGGTTGGTTGGTTGGTTGAATGGGGTTTTATGGCACTGAGTCCTCCTTGACATATTGGGCCAAAAAATAGTTCAGACGAGCCGACCAAAGGACCACCGTGTAAGGCTATAAAAAATAGGTTTGTGTTTGCAATGTCCTCCAAGTTCCCAAACTATACCTCTGGAGGTGGTAGGCCTGGGGTCATCTACTTGGTCCCTGATTATAAATTACAAGAACCCACTGTCTGTTTCAGATGTCTTGGGGAGTAATGTTGGCCGACTTTAGAATGCTCCCATAATCAAAAGAATTCCGCGGCGTTTGTATGGGCGAACGCCCCACGTTAACTACTTTCCTGTAACAATTTCATGGCTAAGGATAGGAATTCCTGTAGATTAGGAACACGCCTACATTTTAGTTCTCTAAAAAACTGTTTGACAGCGCTTCCAGGCGGCCACACGCATGCGCTGCCCACACTAGCAGCATGGTGAGGCTGGCGGATTAAATACGCTTCCGTTTAACATGATAGTGACTGGGAGTTTAAATTAGCCTCTGAAAGAAGTCAAGTATGAAATTAAAAAAACTGAATAAGATGTAAAGATAAATAAAAAGTTAAAAATCTGTTAGATTGCTTGGACGCGGTGCTTCTATAGCTTTTATTGCCACTTTATGTGTTTTTGTATGTTCTCGTGTAAATACCTACAAGTACTTTTCAGTTTAAGGCCAAACCTTTCTACTCCTGTTGTATTTGAACTTACTAATTATCTCCTGGATTCATTTAATCGACGTTTACAATTGTAGGCGTGTTTATTTTTATTTATTAATTGCATCGCGATTTTGCAGCTTGTAAATTTTATCGCTTTAGGCAGTCGCCTGCCTATCTTGCCTACAGCCTGGAGCCGATCCTCTCCGAACTTCAAATTTGTAGGTCAAAGCTTCCGTCCCGGTTTGTTTACAACGAGGACTAAGAGTGTTTTCCAGTTTCACAATCTTCGACGGTCCTTTCGTTTCTCCCAATACGCCACCTACTGGCGAACTGTGACAAACAAAAGCGAGTGTAAACATCCGCTCGAAGTATTGACAGAAATTAATGCGATCTGCGAGTGTATATATAGCTTGCATCGCAAAGCGGAAATAGAAAGAGAGATAATCGCAGCAAAAGTAGTTGAACTGGTTTTGCGCCGCAAAGTTCTTCTCGATGATCGAAGAACGCTCTGCTTCTTCAAATGCTGTAAAATATTAAATCGCATTCTAGTATAAGAAATAGCGCATTCAAAGGCACATATGCAGTCCTCCCAAGGTAATTTCACGAAATTGAAATATTTCAGAATAATTATTTTATTATTCTATTATAATCTTCAATATATTTTTTTCCCCATAAAGAGAAAAAATGATTCCATATCAACTAATACCTGAGAAAATAAAGAAGTTTTTACGGTGTCTAACAAAAGTGTCTTTCGGCCAGTGCTTGTAAATGAAGAGAATGCAATCCTATAGAACATTTTCTCTCTTGTGAACCGCAGTAGTTCAGTCGGCAGTTACCAACAATTTTATAACTGGACGGTTGTGGGATCGAATCTTGAGCCGACTAAAGGTTGGTTGGTTGGTTGAATGGGAGTCCTCCTGGGACATATTGTGCCAAACAAATAGTTCAGACGAGTCGACCAAAGGACCACCGTGTAAGGATATATAAAATAGGTTTGTGTTTGCAATGTTCTCCAAGTTCCCAAACTATACCTCTGGAGGTGGTAGGTCTGGGGGTCATCTACTTGGTCCCTGATTATAAATTACAAGAACCCACTGTCTGTTTCAGATGTCTTGGGGAGTAATGTTGGCCGACTTTAGAATGCTCCCATAATCAAAAGAATTCCGCGGCGTTTGTATGGTCGAACGCCCCCACGTTATTCCTCCCACTTTCCTGTAACAATTTCATGGCTAAGGGCCGGTTTCACCAAAGTCGTTTAATGGCTAACCGCGATTAATCTCTGTTTAATCGGAGAATAAGGCGATTTCACGCAGTAGGGCACATCTCAAATTATGACAATTCAGTCTTTAGTTTCAAACGGAAGGGCAGTTTATTGTTTGTCTATTGGCTGTTGTAAACATGAAAATGAATGGGAAGGGCATTATAGTAATTTGTGACGTTGCGTCCCACCATTGGATGGCGCCATGGGTTAATAGCGGTTAGCCGTTAAACGACTTTCGTGAGACCGGCTCTGAGAATTACAGAAGGCATTGGTTAGATTTAGATTTAGGGTGGGGCGGCTCATAAGAGCACCAGCTTTGCCACCCAAGGCCTATTGTACTACTGAACCCCCAATTTACTGGAACAAAAGAGTCCCAGCAATAAGTTAAGAATATTAACAATTAAGTTTCAAAGAGACCAATATCTGACACAAATCTGATCAGCAACTTAACCGGGAAGTTAGCTAACTCCCACTGCTTGATGAAATGATAACCAAGAAATTCAAAACGCTTAGCAATCGCACAAAATGTACAGTGAACTTTCCTCCGCCTCATGACACCACCTACATACCGGGCTATCTAGGATGCCAATAATCTTCACTAAGCTTAAAGAAGATTTCATATTCGAGGCATTTTAGTCGTAAAATTATAAAATACAACACAATCTCAAATTGGCGTGGTGTCCATCTAAAAGTCATATGGATCTATGGGTATTTATTATTGCCTTTGCCATCTGCAAAATAATTTCTGAATACAGTTCTCCCTGAAAAGATAACTCTTCCAGTCCTTGCAATTTGCAAATATTTATTGAAATATAATCTAGGGCTTCAATTTGCAAATTTTTTTTGTCATACTGTCTCAATAATTTCAAAACATGTGGATTCTATTTGGTGATTTATCAACTTGTCTTACAATAATTCTACTCATCCTTATCAAGAATCAATATATGAGGACCTCTTATTTCAACTTCTCGAGTAATATACATTTCTTCCATGGAAGTCTTCATACCTTCATTTAATGTATCTTTAAATGTGATATATCTTCAACTGACATTTATATTCAATTATTCAATTGATATTTCTTTTAAATATTATTTCTTCACTCATCATTTTTCGATTCATAGACAGACACTATATTTAAAACTAACAAGAGAAAGGTCCGTACATGGGAGATCCTATTTGACTTCCATGTTAAAAATGTATTATATTATATTGTACTTTCATAATGTAAATTACAATCTGTAAGAGAGTTTTTTTTGACTGTCGTCATCATGGAGTCTTCAGTAGCAACTCTGCTGTCAATATTTACTACTCTAATTAGTAAGTACGATATTTCTTTTATTTATTTCATGTTGTTAATTCAAATCAACTATATTTCTAGACATGTGAGACAGACACAAATGATATATTTGAAAGGACTATAGAAATTTTTGTAGCACACAAGTTATCGAAATAGTTACACTTCTAGATCTGTGACTTACAGTGCAAAAGAGTCTTTTGGATCGTCGTCATCATGGGGTCTTTTTATTAACACTTCGCTATCAAAATATTTACTACTCTTGTCAGAACAAGAGTTTTTTTTGTGGATGTCGTCATCATAGAGTTTACACTTCGATGCTCAAAATATTTACTACTCTAACCTGTGAGTACAGTACAGAATATTTCTTTGTGGATTGTCGTCATCATAGAGTCTTTCAGTACACCACTCAAACCGTTATCAAATAGTTACTACTCTAGATTGTGACGTTACAGTAAACAATGATTCTTTGTGGTTGTCGTCATCATGGAAGTTAATTAACACTCAACCGTTCAAAATAAATTACTACTCTAGATTGTGACATTAGTGCAAAACACGATGACTTCTTTTGAATCGTCGTCGGATATATCTTTTTAGTACACCACTCGACCGCTATCAAAATATTTACTTCTAGATTGTGAATTACGTGCAAAAGAATGATTTCTTTGTGGATTCGTCATCATAGAGTCTTTTTATTAACACCACTTGACATACCAAAATATTTACTAATCTAAACCTGTGACGTTACAGTACAGAGGCGTGATTTCTTTGTGGATCCGTAATATGGAGTCTTTTAACACCATTCAACCGCTACCAAAATATTTACTACTCTACACCTGTGATGGTACAGTACAGAGAGTGGTTGATTTCTTTGTGGATTGTCATCATGGAGTCTTTTCAGTAGCACCATTCACGCTATCAAAATAGTTACTACTCTAGATCTGTGACGTTATAGTGCAAAACACGATGGCTTCTTTGTGGATCGTCGTCATCATGGAGCAGTAGCACCACTCAACCGATATCGAAATAGTTACTACTCTAGATCTGTGACGTTACAGTACAGAGCGCGATGATTTCTTTGTGGATCGTCATCATCATGGTGTCTTTTTAGTAACACCACTCGACCGTTTCTAAATAGTTACTACTCTAGATCTGTGACGTTACAGTACAGAGCGCGATGATTTCTTTGTGGATCGTCATCATCATGGAGTCATGCAATTCACACCACTTGATCGCTACCAAAATATTTACTAATCTACACCTGTGATGATACAGTACAGAGAGGGATGATTTCCTTTTATATCGTTGTCATCATAGAGCCTTATAATTAACTCCACTTGATTGCTACCAAAATATTTACTAATCTACATCTGTGATGATACAGTACAGAGTGGGATGATTTCTTTGTGGATCCTCGTCATCATGGAGTCTTTTCAGTATCACCAATCGACCGCTCTCAAAATATTTACTACTCTAGATTGTGACGTTATAGTACAGTAGAGAAATCAATGATTTCTTTGTGGATCGTTGTCATCGTAGAGTTATAATTAACACTGCTTGATAGCTACCAAAATATTTACTAATCTACACTTGTGATGATACAGTACAGAGCGAGATGATTTCTTTGTGGATCGTCGTCATGTAATCTGTAAGTAACACCACTCGACTGCTATCAAAATATTTACTACTCTAGACATGACAAAGCGCGTTGATTTTCCGAAAAGGCCTGTTGCAGAAAAGTGGCCGTAACCCGCGCGCAGTGGACCTTGAAAATACGTCATGAACCCGGGAGAGAAAAGTGAAAACTTGTGGAAGCGTGACCACGTTCACTACGCACCTTCATTCAAATTTGGTGTCGCTTTATTTATAGACTCGGAGGCAGTTTTCGTTTCTAATTTTATTCCACGTCTCTCCCCAAAAAGATAAACACCAAACAAACAGGAATTGCATGCGATACGGACACAAACGTCCTCCCGACTTTCTCATATACCTATAGATAAAAAGTAACTATTTCCGTTAGTTTTCTCGCTTTTACAAAACATATCAAAACTAGCAAATGAAAAATATCTATCTGCTAACATTTTTTTAAGAACTTAAATCATAGCACCGGAAATAGGATAGTAACGGGAGTAGCAATGCCGCAATAACCCCTTCCGGTACGATTTAATAATGAAAAACTGTGCGTGACGTAACCATTTATTTTTTATTTAAAAAACTTGTTTTATTTTACAATTCTTACATATTCTTAATTAAAATCTACTTTTTACATAGTGTTAAGTATCAGAAACGGTAAAATTAAGATAATAGTCTTCAAGCTAGTGGTACTTTTCAAAACAAAGTGCAAAGGAATTCTGAATTGTTTACATCGCCAGGGAGTCTCACTTCTAATTTGATTCTTGTAACACACGCGGCATTTCTTAGTAGGTTTTCTTTTATTCTGACTCATCAATTTGGCAGTGACTTGTACCAAGAAACTTTAAATAAACAATATGTAATAGTGACCTGGGATTTCCACAAGTAACAAAAGTGTTGCTAAATTCAGTACACTAGAAATTTCAAACTAAATTAATTATCATATTTATCAGTAACTTTAGTCGCATGACGAGTGTAGCTCGTCATTGTGCGGTATGGAATGAAAAACCAATGACGAGCTAGACTAGTCATTTTACCGGAAGGGGTTAACAGAACATTATATGTAAACAGAAAATTATAGCTCATGACCGATAGCTGTTAACTATAATCAATATACGGCGCTGCACGTAATTTGGCGTTTTAATTCATTGCTTATTATCTAACTAGCTGCTTCGCACCCAGCCTTCGGCCTGGGTAATAAAAATATCATCAAGATAAAATATAAAATTTGTATTTACCAAGTAATAAAAATCTAGTTTAAAATATTAAAGCCTATAGCAAAAATTTAATTTTTGTTTAAGAAATGGCAACTGCGAAATGTAAACAATTTTGATAGATCATGGCGAGTTTAAAGTACAAAAATCTCGCCAAGATAATAATAATAAAAAAAAAGATCATGCTTTTCTAAAAAAAAAAGGGTTTAGCATTTAGAAGATGCGAAAATAATCTCATGTACATATATACTATCATAAATATATACATTTACACTTGAAATTTAATAGCAAAGATATAGTTTTGTGTTACTCGGATTACCAAATATCAGGCGAGAATGATGCTAACATTCAATAACACTGTCATTTTTTGACGCCATCTCAACAATGGAATTGCGCGTGCCTCAAAATTAAACTGGTAGTTTGACCGGTTTTTCAATAATATCTTTCGAACTAATTGGAATATCGGAACACGAATGGGTGAAATGACTTCCCCGGATCGTTCCGCGTCGTTTGGTACCTCTGGCGCCGTCCTGCGTCCAGCGGTTTGTGAGGAGATAGACGCACATAGATAGATAAAAACAGTCAGATTTTAATATATAAGAAGATTGTAATTTTGTAAACTAAAAGGTCTGAATAAATCCAGTTTTCAAGGATTCGTGCCCCAAATGCATGCATAAATAAATCTATGCATATGTAGTTGCATTTGCTTACATTCCAATTTTAATAATAGATGTGTGAATGTGTGCGTGTAACCAGTGAAACTATTATTCACCGATTACATGGAAAATTAGACCCAATTAACTGAATTACCCGAGCTTACTGGCAATACATATACCCAAGAAATTTGTGGAATTTTAAATTTGTTGTGGATAAAAATGAACGGTTCAATTGTATGTCTTTACCAGGTAAGAGCTTTGTATCGAATGCTCAAGAATGAACATTTCTTTTCCAGTTGTCTCACTCAAAAGCGAGTGATCACGTGAATTTCTTTCCATAGAGACTTAAGATTATTCGGCATTTTTCGAGAGTCAGGAGTGAACTTTAATCATTTAAGTTAGCTCGAAACCCTCATATGAATCAATTTACACATCAGAGGAGTGAAACTATTTTCTGGAACAGCTGAAAAATGTGGCGAGTGGACAGAAAATAATCATTTATTCCAGTAGTAGTTTTGGAGACGGATTTACCCGTCTTCCAAAACTATCGCTAACTACCTAAGAATTCAAGTCAGCGAACACTTCTTTAAATCTGACATTTTATAGAAAATTAGGCATTAAAGAATGAGAAGGTGAAAAATTAATCTTTAGGATAGATATTTTAGGGGTAATAAACTGGATATGTCCACACAAACACACATATATAAATAATCAATTTTGTAATATTAAAGTAAGAAATTAAAGCATTAATTAATAAAAAGAGAGTGAACTCTTTACGAAGAATATGGGGTAAAACAACACTATAAAAGCAGAGCGTGCCAAATTCAAAGAGAAAAGCCTCGATGACACTTGCAACTCTCCTCTCTCGACTTAAGTTAGCTTTTTTTTTAACTGCAACTTCTCTTTTCTTAGTCTTATTGCGTTTACTTAAATATATATATATATATATATATATATATATATATATATATATATATGTGTGTGTGTGTGTGTATGTGTGTGTGTATGTATATATCTTTATATATAATATTCTTCTGTCTGTGTGCTTGTAATAGAACTCATCCTAAACGGCTGAACTGATTTTAATGAAATTTTGTGTATATAATTAAGTTGTTTCGTAAATGGTTTAGATTCACAATTTGATTCGATAGAAAATGCTTATTTTTATTAAAAATCCAGAATTTCGCACTTATTGAGATTATTATAATGCCGCTGCAAACCCTTCAATGCCTTCGTATCTGTGACACAGTGGTCCGCTCAACGGGCTTCAGTACGAGAAATCCCAGGATCCAATCCCCGTACAGGCGATGAGGGAATTTTAATTTGATCTAATTACGATTATAAATGACTGTACGCGTGGTGACGTCGAGTATTTTTAAAATAATTTTTGCTTACTTTTCCATCAAAGCGGTACAATTTATAATTTATTTAAAAATATTTTACAATTTATGGATTTAGAGAGTTAAAAGACATTAGATCACTAATTTTCGACCAATTTTTTAAATATTGGATAGTACTTTTACCGTCAGTCAGGTTGGTTGGTTGGTTGATTGAAGTTTAATGGCGCTAAATCCTCTAGGGACAAACTGCGCCAAACAAGATGAGGAAAAAAAAACTAAAGACGAAATTTAGATAAAATAATTTGACAATATAAAATGAAAGGTTCAAAAACGGATTAAAGAAACAATAAAAATACAAAATTCAACAGAAAAAACGAATAAAAAATTGAGTTATATACAAATTAACAAGAATTGATAATTGAGTAAAGAGTTAAGAATTTAAAATGTAAAATAATTAAAAAAATTAAGAAATAAGTGAAAAAAATTGAAAATTGAATGATTAAAAATTGAATATTAGAAAATTGAATAACAATCAAAAATCAGATTTCAGTATAAAAGCTAGTTCGACGAAGAAAGGGGAACAAGTTTGGATGTGGAGTTTCCCCAATGATTAAATTAAGATTAGGAGATAGATTACCAAAATATTTTATATACATTGATTTAGAACAAATACAGGACGTTAAAATATGTGCGACTGTGTAAGGAGTCTTGCAATACGCACACGGTGGAGGAGTTTCACCCAGCAAGAGATGGGCATGGGTGAGCCTGCAATGACCCACTCGTAGACGAGTGAGTATTACGTCATGTCTCCTAGAAGGGAGTTGGGGCCAATTAGTTATCTTTGTTTTAATTTTTCGCAGTTTATTTGAAGGAATGTTATCCCAGGAAATCTGCCATTTATTGTGTAAAAGATCTTTGATGTGATTTTTCAAGTCAGGATAAGGAAGAGCAGTGTTGAGAAAATCACTTGCAGACCTGGTAGCCATGTCCACAAGTTCATTGCCTTTAATGCCGACGTGAGAGGGAACCCAGCTAAAAACTAGCGAGATTCCCATGGAAGTAAGATTAGTTATTTAAGTAAGAATTTTGAAAATAACAGGATTATTACAATTATTTGATTGCAATGAATTTAAAACACTTTGGGAGTCTGTATAGATAATAAAATATTTACTATTGCAATTCACCAATTCTTCTAAAGCCTTCAAAATAGCAAAGGCTTCAGCAGAAAAGATGGAGAGTTTAGGATGAAGTCTGTAGTAAAAATTAGAGGTAAAATAGTAAGAGGAAGGTATGAAAGGGAAGGAAAGATCTGATTTCTTGGCGAAAAATAGGTACTGATATTCTCCAAAAGTCGTTGTTGAGCTTTCATTCTGAAAAACGTATTATAAAGCTCAAATTCAATAAAAGACACAAGTTAAAGCTTGTTAACCATGAAAAGACAAGGCGTGGGAGGTCCTGGCTTCCACTATACCAAGTTTTTCTCTTGTCTCTTATAGCAATTGTTATATTCTTACTGGACACGACTGCCAGAGTGCGTATTTGTTTAGATTAACTAGTTGGAGTTGAATGGTACTACATCTTCCTGGGACAAATTGTGCCAAACAGTCGAATCCTAAACAAAGTTTATTTGTTTAGGATTCGACTTAACGATTCTCCTAATTGTAGTTGACTCAGTACGACCTATGAACTGGGAACATTTGAGCACATGCTGTGAATTGAATAATTTTACGCCTCTTGTTCAAAAATATTGAAAAGGTAGAAGTCTAATGGCCTAGTTACCAAATGCTTGGCATTTAAAAAATATTGAAAACCTCAATTACAAAGACGGAAGGCTGGGCAGATAGCGGTATGATTATTTCTCAATTTATTTTATTCCGTCTGTTTTATACTGTGACAATTGAAGCACAAGGCGCTATGTTGCCGACCGCTGCCTGCCTTCAAACGACAATCGCAGAGTTACTGGATCGCGAAATTTATTCGGTGTTCACGCACCACAAACCGAACGCGTGGGCAATGACTTGTTCCGATCCTAAAGCCGTCGTTTTGGGTGTAACACACAGTTGTTGTACGCGTGCTTGTGTATGTACACATATATGTGTGTGTCCCCTTTAAAAATTACCTAAAGTTCATTTTGTTGAATTATGTAGCAGTTAAAAGCAATCAGACCTGATATAAGAAGTATACACAGGTATTATACTATGACTCTAAACAGCTATTCTAAAACCCAAGCATACAAAAGTCGCATTATTTAATTGCATTATCTATATCATTGTGATTATTATCACTTTTATCATTATTATTATTATTATGAATTGATATTTATGAAATCATTTCAATTTTTTAATTTTTCTGCAAAATTCTGAGACCCTCATTTTTATTAAATGCATATTAATCATTTACACTAACTCGCTAATATATATATATATATATATATATATATATATATATATATATATATATATATATATATATATATATATATATATATATATATGTGTGTGTGTGTGTGTGTAAGGAAAATTCTCAGGGGTTTTCAAAACTTAAATCTAGGGTAAAAATTCCCGCGTTATTTTCCATACCCCTTTTTAACCCCTAACCTAGATTGACCACTGGGGCTACAGTTTACGCCCTCGGAGAAGGGGCCTGACCAATTATAATCCTACATGGCCCTATCGGACAGTTTAGGAAATTTCCAAATAAAAAGCTGACGGAGACAGATTTTTCTAGAGATATTTTCCCACAGAAGTTGACCCAGGTGTTACGTGTCTTCATGCTAGCTGACCCTTCCGTTTGTCCTGTCCCTATGATGAAGTGGGAACCCGTCCTCCAACGTTATCTTAATAAAGGTCTTTAGCTGAAACGGTATCATTTTTATGGCCATGACTGCAACCACCCATTGAGAAGTCCGTCTCACTACAGATTATATATATATATATATATATATATATAATGTAATATATCAAAATTATTTCACTTTAATATTTCTTTAAAACCTCTCTCCCATTCTAATTCCTTAAAATCTATTTTCCCAGCCACAAAATGTCTTCATCAAATTAATATCCTCGAATTAAAATTCTTCCAACCCATTTCCCAAAGTATTCTATGCAATAGATGCAAATTTTATGTCCACTCACCGGATTATTAGCTGTCTCCGGCAAATGGCTTATTTTCCCCCGCGATCTAACAGTTATATTCGCTGACTAAATTTCCGTTCTCTGGGAAATATCTCGTCTTTGTCTCGCTCTGGGGTCCACCTCTGTTCCAGCACATTCTCTCGTTTGCCCCTGACTAGTAAAGATGTCCTTTTCCAGCAAATCTTAAATTAGATTCCAGCTCTTAAATTTCAATTAGACTTTGACTTGTGTGCCTTTCTCTTCAATGTGGAATGACTGCATCTTACTTTATTAACAACTAACAAGTGTGCCCGTGGTTCGCTACGGTGAACTTAATATATTACTTTTAAACAAAGATTTATTTTTCGTGAATAACTCTCTAAATTCGTCACAGTTCAGTTAGAGTCATTGGCATATTTATATATTTCTATCATAAGCATATTCTAAGAATATTCAGTTTTTATAATCAAATTTGTGTCTTGTATTAAATTTGCTCAAACTTTTTTTTACAGCAAACTATAAATTTAACCCTAAATTACATTACTGTATTACTACTGTACGTTGATTAGCAAAGTTAACAGATCTTGCCATATTACGTGATAGAATAGGAAGCAGAGGTTTTGACAGCAACAGTGCAATTTTGGTGGTATAAATAAATGTTGTCTAAAATTAAGGAAATTTATGACAAACCACGTGGTTTTGTATGAAACAGAAACACACATTCATATTGACAACCATATGAGTATGAAGATAACTATATAAAATGATAGGTTTTTATTTGTCCACGAGAGTCACTGAAATTTGTACTTTTTGTTGTTAGAATATTGTTGATAAACATTTCATTGCAACTTAAAAATTAACCAAGAATTAAATTTAAAATCACTTCTTATATAAAAATGCTATAATTTGCGTCACATAGAAGTGAAAGTGAATCAGTTTATATCTCAATTTCCAGGTCAAATCGAATGGATACTACGCAGACGATGTTTTAAATAATATAAAATAAGAAATGAATAAATGAGATATTTAAAGGAATGACGTCATAATGATAAGAAAAGTATCATTTTCACCTATTTATTATGTAAGAAATTGAAAATTTTAATCTCCTGCTTTTAACCGAGGAAAACTGCGTTTAAAACAATTACTTGGGATGATGTCACATTGCTAGAAATATTGCTTCTTTCACTTAGTTATCATGCGATAAATTAATAATTTAATCGTTTGCTTTTAACCGGGGAAAATAATGCTTGGAATAGTGACATAAAATGCTGAAAAAAGGGGAAGGAATGGATTTCGAATGTTAAAAATTTACAAAAACCTTCCCAGGGATATACCTAAACATTTCTCAAATTTTCACGGCGATTGGATGAATGGTTTTTGAGTCTATCGAGTACATACAGACAGACACAAATTCATTTTTATATATATAGATATCTATAGATAACTGATTAGGCTTGCCCAGTAGAACGGGCAAGTAATAACAATATGGGATATATAATTAATCTGTATATCGAAACACCCTGATTATTTCTCAGTTTTATTTCTCAAATCAAGAATATCCAATTCTCAGGCAGTTTTTGCAGAGCTGATAATCCGCTATCGCTTTAGAAGAGAGAGAGAACTGCGTAGATTGCGATTAACTGAGGTTTAGAAGAAAAAAAAACTGTTTTGATAGAAAACTGAAAGCTTGTAGTAAAGTCAACAGTTTCACTCTATCTGGGCTTTTACCTATTGAACTGATAATACATTGCGCCTTTGTACTTTTTATCAAACGATTTCAAAAGACATCAAAATCCCGATTACTTTCCGTCAAATCGAAAAGTCCCAACAAAGTCGTAAAGAAACATAAATAAAAGGAACACAATCAAATTGACACGTTTCAAGCTGTTAGATCTTCAAATACATTTAACCCCTCTACGGCTAAACAAACCGGTAAATTATATAGAGGAGATACCTCGGATCGAATTTGTAGAATGCTTTTTTTTTATTTGGAATCTGGATATATTTTCCCTTTACTAGTGTTATAAGTGAGGTCAGATTTTACATAAATGTAGATATTAATACCATTAAATGACTAGCATATAACCCATCATATAAAGGGATCAGTAAAATTTTTAATTTTCCAGAATTGTAAAGTACCCCATGAGGCAGGTAAAAAAAGAGGTTTGTTTTTTGGCTGAGAGTTATCAGGTACACGATCAATAATATGTGTATCTTCAAACTGATCGAGTTTAGAATCACGATGGTTGGTTGGTTGGTTGATTGAAGCTTAATGGCGCTAAATTCTCTAGAGACAAACTACGCCAAACAAGATGAGGAAAAAAACTAAAGACGAAATTTAGATAAAAAAAATTTTTGACAAAAGATAAAATGATAGGATCTAGAACAGATTAAAGTAACAAAAAAAAAAAAAATAACATTCAACAAAAACACGAAAAAAAATTGAGTTATATAAAAATTAACAAGAATTGAAAATTGAGTAAATTGAAAATTGAAAGATTTAAAATTGAATATTAGAAAATTGAATAACAATCAAAAATCATATTTCGGTATAAAAGCCAGTACGGCGAAGAAAGGGGAACAAGTTTGGATGTGGAGTTTCCCCAATGATTAAATTGAGATTAGGAGATGGATTACCAAAAAAATTTATATACATTGATTTACAACAAACACAGTACGTTAAAATATGTGCGACTGTGTAAATTTGTTTTAATGTTTATTTAAATCAATAATCATTTCAATAAATCATTTTAAATTTTTATTTCAATCAATAGCTTTATATTTGTATATAATTAAGAAAAAAGATACAAAATAATGTTTAAAATGTTTCCTAATTTAACTTTTTATATTAATGTGATTATGCAGTACTTAGCTGAGGATTATATAAAATTGTGCCCTGGGCACAAAAAAGTATCCTGAGTACCGGATAAACTTGCCCAAAAAAGAATATCACACTATACACTTTGCAAAGGGAAAATGCAGACCACATTGCAATCCTTAGAAAACAAAATTCTAAGAATAAAATCCAGGCAGATGTAATAAAAAAAAGAAGGAGTGAGGGAGAAAGACTGGAAGCTTGGACAGTGAGGTGAGTATGACAAATAGAACATTGCGGAGTAGGCTCTGCACATAGCAAATGTTTATGAGTGACTCGGCTATAACCAATACGAAGACGTGTTAAAATGACGTCCATTCACCCAGCAAGAGATGGGCGTTGATTTATGGCCTCTCTCTCCCCCGCAACCCCTCGCCGCCCCCTCCCGTGCGCTAATCATATTGCAATCGGCAAAGCTCATCGCTGAAGCGGCGGGTAAGGATGAACAAGCGCAGGGCGGCCGCGTTCGAAAGATAGCAGAGGAGGGGGGAAGGAGAGCTTCGAAAGAATGAAAAAAGAATTATTATAGCGTCGTAATGGACACACTTTTCCGGCGGAAGTCGTCTGCGTGGATCTGTCATCACGCGAATTCCAGGACACGCATGGAGTCGCTTTTCGCTTCGGTTTTATAATTACGGCTTGTTTTACCGAAAAATTATTTCGATATCGCCGAATGGCAACATCATCGACCGACTTTTGGGCGGGTTGCGGGGGATATTCGGATCTACCTCACCGTTTCATAACTACTTCTTCAAAGACAAATTACAATAGAAATTCTGTATATAAAAACATAAGAAGAACTGTTCGGTAAAAAACATCAACAGGTGGCATTGCAAGTTTAATCATATTCAAAAATTCTGATCCATTTTCGAAATTAAAACGGGCGTTCGATTAAATGCATAACATTACGACAGTTGAAGGGAAATTCTGAAAGGGGTACTTCACTGGCTAAAAAAAAAAATCAGATGTCGACACCACATGACTTTCTTAATGAGACTGGCCGATGGTCAATGTTACATCATGTATCTACCCAGCTTTATATCGTGATTTAACGATATATCGATATAAGGAATTATATTTGGTTAATTTTCTTAAATCTGTATATTTATACATGACTACTACAACAACAAAATTTAGACAATAGTTTTTCAAAAGTATTTTACTTCGATAGAAATTAATACAAATAATTCAAAATTATTCGCCATGAAGTGTAACGAAAAAATAAATATAAAGAAGTTAAACATTTAAATTTTATTCTATGTGCACTAAAGTATAATAAAATGAATGAAAATACATGAATATCATTTTTACTTTGCGACAAAAATACAAGTAGCTCTACATTTTTGTCAGTAGAAGAGCTCTACGTTTAGCAATTACAGAAACTCTACGTTTAGTCCAATTAAAAATTTCCCATATGTCATACTAGTCCGATTTTCATAAAACAACTGCACGTTCCCGCAGACGGGAAAAACGATTTAACGCTGTACGATTTAACGCTACGGCTGACTTCATCAAGTGGTGTCACTACATTGAAGACATGAAGCAAAAAAGAATTGGCCGAAAATTTGAGCGACTACCAAACGTCGTACCAGTTGCAGCCATGGAAGACGAGACCGATTTAGTATCTCTTATCCGTAGAATTGTACGCGAAGAGATTAATCGAGTAGTAAATCAAGTAGACGAGTTGCCGGACCCCTATTCCCAGCCGCTACAGACCGTCATCCAAGACGAAGTCGAAAACGCTTTGGCGCCAGTGGTCGCAAAGTCTGCAGACGCCCAACGACGTCCCACGTATGCAGCCGCTGTAACGAGGAAAGCCAGAAATCCTGTCCAGAGATCAGTACCCCAGCCCAGGAAAACGGACCTATGGAGAACGACCGACAACAGGCCAGTGTGTTTCCACTGTGGACGCCCTGGACACGTCGTACGCTATTGCCGTGAGAGGAAGGCCGTTTTTGACAATTATCGAGCCCGCCGACAGAACTTCGATGACATCGAAGATGAGTTTCGCCGACCAAGCTTCGAACGCCGTTCGTTTCCTAGTCCTACTAGAGGCCGATCACCAACCCGTCGTTCCCGATCACCGTCGCCATATCGTCGATCAGGTCAATCTCCAAGCCGTAGAAACGAGGAAAACTAAGCACAGCGACCTTTCGAGGAGGTGAGGCCGCATGTAATGAAAATCCTCCATCGGCCGCAAGGATGACGGGTAACCACCTCGACGTTCTAGTAGATAATCAACCGATCCGTGCTCTAGTAGATTCTGGAGCCTCCTTTTCTGTCGTCTCCGATAAGTTTCGTCGATACTTAAAGAAAGTTATGTTCGCTGACGTCAAGAACACTATGCTGAAAGTCGCAAATGGCAATTTTGTTAGGCCACTAGGAAAATGTGTTCTGCGTGTCGTGATAAATAGACGAGAGCTGCCTGTTGAATTCATCGTCCTACAGCATTGTAGTCACGACGTAATCCTCGGCTGGGACTTTTTGGAAGCTTCTCAAGCTGTGATAGACTGTGGCAGAAGTGAACTGTTGTTAGAAGATACTGGCCAAGAAACCAAAGCACTAGACGCTTGGAAGGTGTATGCCACGAAGGACTACAGGCTTAAGCCACGCTCAATGACGAGAATAGCAGTATCAGGACTAGATGTCGGAAGAAACATAAGCGTAATTGTGGACGGCAATAGACACTTGCTGCTCGAAAGAAACCTTGCCATACCATCTATGGTATCCTTATACCATAATGGACGAAGTGAAATTTGGATTGCCAACATGCAAGCCAAAGATCAAGTCATTCCTAAAGGAATGTACGTAGGCGAAGCTGAGCTATTGGATGAAGGACATATATGCGAGATTGCGGAAACTACAGAAAGTACTAGTACTCTACAGGACCCGACGAATTCCAATATAGATTATACCAAGATGATATCCCCTGAGTTGAGCAGCGAAAGAAAACGCAAATTAGTCGAGCTTCTACAAACCTTTCCGGGAATCTTTACAAAAGCTAACAGGTCGACAGCCGCAAAGACAAATGTGAAACACAGGATCAATACGGGTGACCATGCTCCAATCTACCAAAGGGCTTACCGAGTTTCACCGACTGAAAGAAGCATAATTAGAGAAGAGGTTCAGAAAATGCTTGACCAAGGTATTGTCCAGCCATCTGAGAGTCCATGGTCATCTCCTGTGGTACTGATAAGAAAAAAAGATGGTAGCTGGCGTTTTTGCGTGGACTATCGCAAACTGAATAGAATAACGAAGAAGGATGTTTATCCTCTGCCCCGTATTGACGATACTCTAGACTGTTTAAAAGGCGCCAAGTTTTTTTCTTCCATGGATCTCCGATCTGGTTACTGGCAGATAGAAGTGGATGAAGCGGATCGTGAAAAGACTGCCTTTATTACTCCAGAAGGGTTATACGAATTTAAAGTCATGCCGTTTGGACTTTGCAATGCACCTGCAACTTTTGAAAGAATGATGGATAATTTGCTACGCCATCTTAAATGGACTATGTGCCTATGTTACTTGGACGACATAGTAGTTTTCTCAGAAAGTTACGAAGACCACCTTATCCGATTAAGGACAGTTCTGAAATGCATTCAAGAAGCTGGACTCATACTTAACTCCAAGAAGTGCCTTTTTGCTGCTCAAGAAGTAAAAATCCTAGGCCATCTCGTATCCAGTAGCGGTGTCCGTCCAGATCCTGACAAAGTGAAAGCCGTGACCAATTTCCCTACTCCACAGAACTTACATGACGTACGAAGCTTTCTTGGGCTTTGCTCCTACTTCAGAAGGTTCATTAAAGGCTTTTGCTATCTTGCCGAGCCCCTTCAGGTGCTGCTGAAAGGCGATGCGAAATTTCATTGGGGTTCTAAAGAGGTAGAGGCTTTTGACAACCTGAAGAAAGCGCTTACATCTGATCCAGTATTGGGGATATTCGACGAAAGATGTCCTACAGAAATTCATACAGACGCCAGCGGATATGGTATTGGAGCAGTTCTGATTCAAATTCAGAATGAAGTCGAGAAGGTCATAGCCTACGCCTCTAGGACCCTGACAAAGGCCGAAAAAAATTATTCTACTACAGAACGGGGATGCCTTGCTGTCGTATGGGCTATCAATAAATTCCGGCCATACCTGTTTGGAAGATATTTTACGGTTGTTACAGATCACCATTCATTGTGCTGGCTTATGAATCTCAAGGATCCCTCAGGCCGACTCGCAAGGTGGGCTCTTCGACTCCAAGAACATAATTTTTCAGTAAAATACAAATCGGGTAGGAAGCATAACGATGCCGACGCTCTCTCGAGGAATCCAGTAGACGAAGAGACTGAGACGCAAGATCAATTTTTAGCAGTAACTACTAGTATAGACCTCGCTGTCGAGCAGAAGAAAGACCTAGACATAGCAAAAATGATCCTTCCGAAGATCGGATCATCCACCGAAAGGCAATTTGAGTTAATTGATGGAGTCCTATGCAGAAAGAATTTTGATCCAGCTGGAAAGACATGGTTGCCCGTCATTCCCAAACATCTACGTGCAGACATACTTAAACATTTTCACGACGCGCCTACCGCAGGGCATCTGGGCTTTGCGAAAACGTACGACAGGATCCGGAAAAGATTTTATTGGCCGGGAATGTACCGAAATGTTGTTAGATATGTCATGCACTGCCGAGATTGCCAAAGGAAAAAAATCAGTTACACAACTACCACCTGGACGCCTGGTTTCTATTCCTCCTGCTGTCGCACCATTTCATCGAATTGGGATAGATCTGCTTGGGAGATTTCCTAAATCTGCCCATGGTAATAAGTGGATCGCAGTATGCACCGATTATTGTACCCGCTATGCAATAACTAAAGCTTTACCAACTGCTGAAGCCGAAGAAGTAGCCAAGTTCCTGCTCGAAGAGATTCTTCTAAAACATGGAGCTCCTCGAGTCATTATTACAGATCGTGGTGCCGTTTTTCAATCCAGACTTGTTTCCGCTCTCGTCGAATTGTGTAATATCGATCATCGCATGACGACGGCCTATCATCCCCAGACAAATGGTTTGACGGAGCGCCTTAACAAAACTCTAGCCGATATGCTGTCCATGTATGTTAACACCGAACAAAAAAACTGGGACGAAATTCTACCATTTGTGACGTTCGCCTATAACACTGCTAAGCAGGAGACAACAGGATTCACACCGTTCTACCTAGTTCATGGACGTGAAGCCGAAACGACTCTGGACACGATGTTTCCATTCTGCCCTGATGATGCCACTAACGATTACATAGCCAAGACTATTTCCAGAGCAGAAGAGTCGAGACAGTTGGCTCGAACGCATACTCTGAGAGCGCAAGATAAAGACCGTCGACGTTATGACTCCAAGCACCGAATGGTGTCTTATAGTCCTGGAGACCTCGTATGGGTTTATACCCCGGTCCGAAAGGTCGGTCTTTCAGAGAAGCTCTTAAGGAGGTATTTCGGTCCCTATAAAGTGTTGCGCCGTCTATCCGACGTTACCTATGAAGTGCAAGATTTCGATCCTTCCTCCCGAAAAAGAAAACCAAAAGACGTTGTCCATGTTTTACGTATGAAGCCGTACCATGATCCGACGAAGCAGACCGAAAGTGAAGATGGACGTAATCCATATGTCGTCCTTCCGGAAGAGAGGTCAAAAGAAATTTACAAGGGACCTGTGACACGCTCCAGATCTAAATAGCAGCGAGACGCTGTCTTTTTGAGATGGGAGCAATGCCGCATAAAGTAACTTAGCCAACTAGCTAAGTGGCCGAATGGTCAAAGCACGCGATCCAGACCCGGAAATTGTGGGTTCGATGCTTGACATGGCAGTTTATCCAAAGTACGGATTTTTAATTTAAAAATATTGTTTATTGTTTCCTTACATTCTTGATTATTCAAGATCTTTCTTTAATATGTAAATTAGCTATTTCTCGAATATTCTGTTCGGGTATAAAAGCTGATACCCACTAGTTGTAGGCAACTTCTCGTTCTTGTAAAGTTGCGAGTTGCTGCTTAGCTTCAATAAATTCTTCTGTTACGTTAAACGGTGTGTTCATTCGAATCTTCGTGACAAATTTGGTGGAGGCGCCGGGTAACGATTTCGCCATTGTGGATAATTCTGACAGTGTTCGCAGAAGTCTCCGTTTAAGAGGATTACCTCCAGAATTTGGCCTTTACATCCCAGAAAAAAGAAAGAAGCAGATAATGCCCGAAGATACAAAGCCTGTCTTGGTAACTCCTACCTACTCGCCTGTAAGGAACCCCTCAACCTTCCGTGGGGAGCCTGGAGACGACCCTCGGAAATGGCTTGCGGAATACGATCGGGTGGCCAAGTTCAACAATTGGGATGAAATGATGTGTCTCGCAAATGTCTATTTTTTCCTAGACGGTACGGCCAAGCAATGGTACCTAAATAATGAAGATATCTTGGACTCCTGGGACGCATTCAAAAAGGGTTTAAATGAACTTTTGGGCGATCGCCACAGATACACTAAAAAGGCCGAAGAGCAACTGAAATGTAGGGCTCAAAGGGCCGGAGAGAGTACGCAGTCCTACATTCAGAGTGTATTAGGGATTTGTCAAGAAGTCAATCCTTCAATGTCCGACGACGAGAAAGTGTCTCACTTAATGAAAGGCGTTGCCGAAGATATGTACCAAGTGCTCCTAATGAAAGATGTGAAGACTACGGCTGACTTCATCAAGTGGTGTCACTACATTGAAGACATGAAGCAAAAAAGAATTGGCCGAAAATTTGAGCGACTACCAAACGTCGTACCAGTTGCAGCCATGGAGGACGAGACCGATTTAGTATCTCTTATCCGTAGAATTGTACGCGAAGAGATTAATCGAGTAGTAAATCAAGTAGACGAGTTGCCGGACCCCTATTCCCAGCCGCTACAGACCGTCATCCAAGACGAAGTCGAAAAAGCTTTGGCGCCAGTGGTCGCAAAGTCTGCAGACGCCCAACGACGTCCCACGTATGCAGCCGCTGTAACGAGGAAAGCCAGAAATCCTGTCCAGAGATCAGTACCCCAGCCCAGGAAAACGGACCTATGGAGAACGACCGACAACAGGCCAGTGTGTTTCCACTGTGGACGCCCTGGACACGTCGTACGCTATTGCCGTGAGAGGAAGGCCGTTTTTGACAATTATCGAGCCCGCCGACAGAACTTCGATGACATCGAAGATGAGTTTCGCCGACCAAGCTTCGAACGCCGTTCGTTTCCTAGTCCTACTAGAGGCCGATCACCAACCCGTCGTTCCCGATCACCGTCGCCATATCGTCGATCAGGTCAATCTCCAAGCCGTAGAAACGAGGAAAACTAAGCACAGCGACCTTTCGAGGAGGTGAGGCCGCATGTAATGAAAATCCTCCATCGGCCACAAGGATGACGGGTAACCACCTCGACGTTCTAGTAGATAATCAACCGATCCGTGCTCTAGTAGATTCTGGAGCCTCCTTTTCTGTCGTCTCCGATAAGTTTCGTCGATACTTAAAGAAAGTTATGTTCGCTGACGTCAAGAACACTATGCTGAAAGTCGCAAATGGCAATTTTGTTAGGCCACTAGGAAAATGTGTTCTGCGTGTCGTGATAAATAGACGAGAGCTGCCTGTTGAATTCATCGTCCTACAGCATTGTAGTCACGACGTAATCCTCGGCTGGGACTTTTTGGAAGCTTCTCAAGCTGTGATAGACTGTGGCAGAAGTGAACTGTTGTTAGAAGATACTGGCCAAGAAACCAAAGCACTAGACGCTTGGAAGGTGTATGCCACGAAGGACTACAGGCTTAAGCCACGCTCAATGACGAGAATAGCAGTATCAGGACTAGATGTCGGAAGAAACATAAGCGTAATTTGTGGACGGCAATAGACACTTGCTGCTCGAAAGAAACCTTGCCATACCATCTATGGTATCCTTATACCATAATGGACGAAGTGAAATTTGGATTGCCAACATGCCAGCCAAAGATCAAGTCATTCCTAAAGGAAATGTACGTAGGCGAAGCTGAGCTATTGGATGGTTGGTTGGTTGGTTGATTGAAGTTTAATGGCGCTAAATCCTCTAGGGACAAACTGCGCCAAACAAGATGAAAAAAATTACAGTCTCAAAAATAGATTAAAGCAACTATAAAACATACAACATAAAAACACGAAAAAAAAATTAAGTTATATACAGATTAACAAGAATTGAGAAATGAGTGAATTGAAAATTGAATGATTAAAAATTGAAACACAAACAAAAATTAGATTTCGGAATAAAAACCAGTTTGACGAAGAAAGGGGAACAAGTTTGGATGTGGAGTTTCCCCGATGATTAAATTAAGATTAGGAGATTGATTACCAAAAAATTTTATATACAATGATTTAGAACAAACACAGGACGTTAAAATATGTGCGACTGTGTAAGGTGTCTTGCAATACGCACACTGGGGAGGATTTTCACCCAACAAGAGATGGGCATGGGTGAGTCTGCAATGACCCACTCGTAAACGAGTGAGTATTACATCATGTTTCCTAGAAGGGAGTTGAGGCCATTTAGTTATTTTTCTTTTAATTTCCCGCAGTTTATTTGAAGAAATGTTATTCCAGGACATCTGCCATTTATCGTGTAAAAGATCTTTGATGTAATTTTTCAAGTCAGGATAAGGAAGACCAGTGTTGAGAAAGTCACTTGCAGACCTGGTAGCCATGTACACAAGTTCATTGCCTTTAATACCGACGTGAGAGGGAACCCAGCTAAAAACTAGCGAGATTCCCATGGAAGTAAGGTTAGTTATTGTTGTAAGAATTTTGAAAATAATAGGATTATTACAGTTATTTGATTGCAATGAATTAAGAACACTTTGGGAGTCTGTATAGATAATAAAGTTTTTACTATTGTGATTCATCAATTCTTCTAAAGCCTTCAAGATAGCAAAGGCTTCAGCAGAAAAGATGGAGAGTTTAGGATGAAGTCTGTAGCTATTGATTTGATCTTTAATTAGGTATGCACAGCTGACATAGTTAGTGGATTTTGAACCATCTGTGAAAACAGAGGTGTAATTTTTATAATATTGCTTGTGATCTTCAAAAATTTGTTGATAAATGATATTGCTAGTTGAACTTTTGTCAAATGACTTAAAGGGGTTTATTATAGTAAAAGTAGGAGTGTGCCAAGGATGTATTCCAATAGCTGTGGGTATTGTATCTATATTGTCTACGTTAAGATCTCTTAAAATTTCACTTATCCTTCCCTGAAACGGCAGAACACAAGATGGTCTAGCATTGTATAATCTCTTAAGGTAATAATTGAGTGTATGTTGATGAATGGGATGGTCCACATAAGTTGCTGTTCTAAAGTAATACTGAAGAGATAACATCTGTCGACGTAATTCAAGAGGAGCGTCACAGCAGTCAACGTAGAGACTTTCTACAGGAGATGTTCTAAAAGCCCCGGAACACAATCGAAGAGCAGAATGGTGAATGGTATTCAGCTTTTGAAGGACAGAAACGCGTGCTGACCCATATACAGGACATCCATAGTCCAGTTTTGAGCGGATGATGGCATGGTAGATCTTAATTAGGGAAGTGCGGTCAGCTCCCCATGAGGTCTTAGAAAGGATTTTGAGGATGTTGAGCTTCCTTTCGCAATTTTTCCGCAAGTTTGTGATATGGGGTGCAAAGGTAAGTTTTTTGTCAAAAATGACGCCGAGAAAATTCACCTCATTCACAATGTTGATGTTATTTCCAAGCAACTGGATCTCTGGGTCAGGGTGCAGACCTCTTTTTTTGCAAAAATGCACACAACACGTCTTTGAACTTGAAAAGCTGAAACCATTCTCGCTCGCCCACTTACTAATCTTGTTAACTGCAGTCTGGAGTTGTCTGTTAATAAATCTCATATCCGCTCCTTCACATGAGATATGGAGATCGTCGACATACAAGCTTCCATTAACAGAGGGAGGTATCTCGTTCAGAATCCCATTAATTGCAATAATGAATAGAGTCACACTCAATACGCTTCCCTGAGGAACCCCTTCTTCTTGAATAAAAGTGCGAGATAGTGTATTTCCTACTCTAACTCGGAAATTTCTTAAGGCCAAAAAGTTTTGAATAAAAATAGGCATATTACCACGCAACTCTAAATCGAACAGCTTCTGTAGAATACTATAACGACAAGTGTGGTCATATGCCTTTTCTATATCGAAAAAAACCGACACCAAATGCTTCCGTTTAACGAAAGCATTTCGGATTCTGGTTTCCAACTCTATCATATTATCTAACGTGCTCCTTCCGAGACGGAAACCACTCTGAAATTTGGAGAGGCATTTATTTTTTCCAGGTAGTACATCAGACGAACGTTTATCATTTTTCAAGTATTTTGCATAACCTGTTCGTCAGAGCTATTGGACGGTAGCTGAGAGGATTCGATGGGTCTTTATCAGGTTTTAGAATGGGGATTACAATAGCCTCTCTCCACGAGGAAGGAAGCTATGTTCTCTCCAAATTCTATTGTAAAGTTTTAGAAGGTTGAACATCGAAACTGAAGACAGGTTTTTTATCATTTCGTAGGATATATTATCGGGTCCAGCAGAAGATTTATGGACTTTATGAAGGGCTCTGTTTAATTCTAAAATGGTAAAATCAGTATTATAGGGAAAGTTAAGCGTAGATTTGAAAGTTTATGGTTTATTCTCGACTAGGTTTTTGAGTTTTGTAAAAGATAGAGTAATTTGAACTTGAAGAAATATCAGCTAAAGGATGAGGCTATTGTGTTGGCTATGTCATCAAGAGAAGTTATTAGGTTGTTATTATAATTTAAAATTTGGATTTGGTTGTTTGGGTAAACGCCAGAACAGCGCTTTACTTTTACCCATAAATCTTTACTAGAAATTGAGGAAGAGATACTGCTAATATAGTTCACCCACGAATCTCTTTGGCTACGTCTTAAAGTGCGACGGAAAATACTTTTGCATTTCTTATAATTTAAAATTCTCCGTCGTAGGATGTCTTTTAAACACGGAAAACGCTTTTCTTTTTTCTTTATAAGTATTTTTACACTCTTCGTTCCACCATGGCTTTGTTTGCTTTTGAGGATGGCAGGATGATTTTTTAATGGAAATGTCAGCTGCAGAAATTATTGTTTCAGTTAATCTGATGAACTGCTTCATCAACGGTATTATTGTTGACCATGTCTGTAGAGATATTGGCTAGGATACGAAATTTATCCCAATCAGCGGAGCCTAGAATAAAACGAGGAACACGCTGATTGCCATTGGAGACATTCTTATGAGTTAGGATAATAGGAAAGTGATCACTATTGTATAGGTAAGAGTCCACTGCAAAATTCCAGAACGGAAAAATTTGAGGGCTGGATATTGCTAAATCTAGGGAGTGAAAGGTTCTTGTAGGAGTATGTAGGTAAGTAAGTTGATTTGTATTGTAGATGCACAGATCATGGTCGGATATTAATTTTTCTATTTGACGACCCCGTTTATTAAGGTTGGGGCTACCCCACAATGGACTGTGGCCATTCAAGTCCCCAACAATAATAAAAGGGACTGGAAGTTGAGTAATAAGGTTATTAAGAGTGCTCTGAGAGATGGTATTGTTTGGAGGGATATAGAGGTTACAGACAGTTATTAGAGAGTGTATGTGTACTTGAACAGCAACTGCTTGGAGGTCAGTTTTAATGTTTAAAGTTCTGGAAGGGTAGTCATGAGAAGTGAAGAGGGCAACACCACCACAAACCCTGCCCCCTTCTATGTAATCTTTTCTGATAGTACTGTATCGTTTTAATTTGGCTGATTTATTGCTGTCAAGAAGGGTCTCTTGAAGTGCAAAACAAACAGGATGGTATTTATTTACGAGGTCTCTGATATCAGAGACGTGACTTTTGAAGCCATGGCAGTTCCAAGACAAAAGCGCCATTGTAAAATTTGGAGAGGAAAAGGATGGAAATTATGCAGGTTGGGTCTTAGCCCACATGCCTTCAGAGTCCGATTGATCTGTCAACATATCCTCTTCGGATGTGACATATCCTTTGATTGAATCGTCCTCAGCAGTTGGACGATTTTTTAAGAAGTCTTTTTTCGAAAATTGACATTTCAAAGGTTTGTTAGAGGATTCGTCCTCGACGAAATCCTCCAGGAGATTAAAACTTTTATTTTTTAATTTTTCTTTTAATCTTGCAGCCGTAATTTTTTGATGTTTGGGCGTCTTTTGCTTAGATGGAAAATTGCTTATCTTCGCTTTAGATATAAGTTTATTTGGAACTTGTGTTTTAGGTGTTAATTTACTTTTAGGTACGCGTTCATTTATTGGTTTTGGCATAATTACGTTTTCAACTGTAACAGGTTTATTTTCTATTTTTGAGGGCGAATGACGAGCAGGTTTAGGACTATTGGGGACGGATGGCTTATTTTCAGTTTGTGTGCCTATTGATTTACATTGCTTCACTGCTGCAGAAAAGCTAATTCCAGGTCTTGGAGTACGTTCTTCAATGCGTTTTCTAGCTTCTGGATATGAGATATTTTCTTTAGCTTTGATAGTTTGCATTTCTTTCTCCAGTAGCCACTTAGGACACGAACGGGAAGAGGCAGGATGGTCGCCTTTGCAGTTGATGCATTTAGGTGTTGATTTGCAATCAACTCCGTCGTGGCCAACTTCTGCACAACGAGGACAGGTAATGGATCCACGACATGATGTTTTTGAATGTCCAAAGCGTTGGCATTGAAAACAACGCAATGGATTGGGGACAAATGGACGCACAGGGCATCTTAAGTAACTTGCTTTAATGTGTGATGGTACTGATGGTGAGTTAAATGTAAGAATTAGATGTTTGGTGTTCAGTATTTTCCCGTCACGACGGATGGTGATACGCCGTACTCCACAAACATGCTGCTCTTTTAGACCTTCTAAGATCTCTTCATCGGGAACATTATAGAGTTCTCTCTCCGAAATAACTCCTCTACTAAAATTTAAAGTTGCATGAGCATTGACTGTAACTGGGATATCCGCAAATTTGGTACATTTTAAGAGACTTGAAGCTTGTTTTGCATCTGCTACTTCGATAAGCAAGACGCCAGATCGTAATTTTTTTACATTTTTTACTTGTCCAACAGATGACGAAATGCATTTATGTACAAGAAAGGGAGAGACAGCCGAAAAACTTCCCTCCTTTCTTTGTACAGTAAAAAATCTAGCCTGACTTTTATCAACAGAAACGTTGTCGTGCCCCTTTTGACCCAAGGGGAGAGGTTGTGGGGGGGTTGAGGAATCCATATTTTAAAGGAAGTTGTTCAGATCCCGGCGGCACCACCCACCATGGAGCCCAACAAGGGGATGCTAAACGCTCCCAAAAAGGGACATAAAGTCGCACCAGTGCTAACCGGGATCTATACGCGCACAGCTACCCCTTAAGCAGCCTCGACCCATTAAAGTGCCCAGCAGGTAACCGATTGCTTGGCCCAGGCCAGTGACAAAAGTCGTCCGACCAGCCGATTGATGTAAACGGGACCATTCTACACCTCCCGTTTACCCGAAGCAGGTTGGTTGGTTGGTTGGTTGAAGCTTAATGGCGCTAATTCCTCTAGGGACAAACTGCGCCAAACAAGATGAGGATATATACCAAAGACGAATTTAGAAAAAATTTTGACAAAAGATAAAAAGACAGGATTTAAAAACAGATTAAAGTAACAAAAAAAAAATTACATTCAACAGAAAACACGAATACAAATTGAGTTATATACAGATTAACAAGATTTGAAAATTGAGTGAATTGAAAATTGAAAGATTAAAAATTGAAAATTAGAAAATTGAAACACAAACAAAAATCAAATTTCGGTATAAAAACCAGTTTGACGAAGAAAGGGGAACAAGTTTGGATGTGGCGTTTCCCCAAGATTAAATTAAGATTAGGAGATTGATTACCAAAAAATTTTATATACAATGATTTAGAACAAACACAGGACGTTAAAATATGTGCGACTGTGTAAAGTGTCTTGCAATACGCACACTGTGAAGGAGCTTCACCCAGCAAGAGATGGGCATGGGTGAGCCTGCAATGACCCACTCGTAGACGAGTGAGTATTACATCATGTCTCCTAGAAGGGAGTTGAGGCCATTTAGTTATTTTTGTTTTAATTTCCCGCAGCTTATTTGAAGGAATGTTATCCCAGGAGATCTGCCATTTATTATGTAAAAGATCTTTAATGTAATTTTTCAAGTCAGGATAAGGTAGACCAGTGTTGAGAAAGTCGCTTGCAGACCTGGTAGCCATGTCCACAAGTTCATTGCCTTTAATGCCGACGTGAGAGGGAACCCAGCTAAAAACTAGCGAGATTCCCATGGAAGTAAGGTTAGTTATTGTTGCAAGAATTTTGAAAATAATAGGATTATTACAGTTATTTGATTGCAATGAATTAAGAACACTTTGGGAGTCTGTATAGATAATAAAGTTTTTACTATTGTGATTCATCAATTCTTCTAAAGCCTTCAAAATAGCAAAGGCTTCAGCAGAAAAGATGGAGAGTTTAGGATGGAGTCTGTAGCTATTGATTTCATCTTTAATAAGGTATGCACAGCTGACATAGTTAGTGGATTTTGAACCATCTGTGAAAACAGATGTGTAATTTTTATAATATTGCTTGTGATCTTCAAATATTTGTTGATAAATGATATTGCTAGTTGAACTTTTGTCAAATGACTTAAAGGGGTTTATTATAGTAAAAGTAGGAGTGTGCCAAGGGTGTATTCCAATAGCTGTGGGTATTGTATCTATATTGTCTAAGTTAAGATCTCTTAAAATTTCATTAATCCTTCCCTGAAACGGCAGAACACAAGAAGGTCTAGCAATGTATAATCTCTTAAGGTAATAATTGAGTGTATATTGATGAATGGGATGGTTGATATAAGATGACGTTCTGAAGTAGTACTGAAGAGATAACATCTGTCGACGTAATTCAAGAGGAGCTTCATAGCAGTCAACGTAGAGACTTTCCACAGGAGATGTTCTAAAAGCTCCGGAACACAATCGAAGAGCGGAATGGTGAATGGTATTCAGCTTTTGAAGGACAGAAACGCGTGCTGACCCGTATACAGGACATCCATAGTCCAGTTTTGAGCGGATGATGGCATGATAGATCTTAATTAGGGAAGAGCGATCAGCTCCCCATGAGGTCTTAGAAAGGATTTTTAGGATGTTGAGCTTCCTTTCGCAATTTTTCCGCAAGTTTGTGATATGGGGTGCAAAGGTAAGTTTTTTGTCAAAAATGACGCCGAGAAAATTCACCTCATTCACAATGTTGATGTTATTTCCAAGAAACTGGATCTCTGGGTCAGGGTGCAGACCTCTTTTTTTGCAAAAATGCACACAACCGTCTTTGAACTAGAAAAGCTGAAACCATTCTCGTTCGCCCACTTACTGATCTTGTTCACTGCAGTCTGGAGTTGTCTGTTAATAAATCTCATATCCGCTCCTTCACATGAGATATAGAGATCGTCGACATACAAGTTTCCATTAACAGAGGGAGGTATCTCGTTCAGAATCCCATTAATTGCAATAATGAACAGGGTCACACTCAATACGCTTCCCTGGGGAACTCCTTCTTCTTGAATAAAAGTGCGAGATAGTGTATTTCCTACTCTAACACGGAAATTTCTTAAAGCCAAAAAATTTTGAATAAAAATAGGCATATTGCCACGCAACTCTAAATTGAACAGCTGCTGTATAATTCCATGACGCCAAGTGCGGTCATATGCCTTTTCTATATCGAAAAACACCGACACCAAATGCTTCCGTTTAACGAAAGCGTTCCGGATTCTGGTTTCCAAATCAATTATGTTATCTAACGTGCTCCTTCCACGACGGAAACCACTCTGAAAATTTGATAGGTAATTATTTTCCTCCAGGTAGTAAATCAGACGAACGTTTATCATTTTTTCAAGAATTTTGCAGAAACAGTTCGTCAGAGCTATTGGGCGGTAACTGAGAGGATTCGATGGGTTTTTATCAGGTTTTAGAATGGGGATTACAATAGCCTCTCTCCACGAGGAAGGGAAGCTATGCTCTCTCCATATTCTATTGTAAAGTTTTAGAAGGTTGAACTTGGAAACTGAAGACAGGTTTTTTATCATTTCGTAGGAAATATTATCGGGACCAGCAGAAGATTTATGGACATTATGCAAGGCTCTGTTTAGTTCTAAAATGGTAAAATCAGTATTGTAGGGAAAGTTAAGCTTAGTTTGAAAGTTTATGGGTTTTTCCTCGGCCAGATTTTTAAGTTTTGTAAAAGATGCAGAGTAATTTGAACTTGAAGAAATATCAGCTAAAGATGAGGCTATTGTGTTGGCTATGTCATCAAGAGAAGTTATTAGGTTATTATTATAATTTAAAATTTGGATTTGGTTGTTTGGGTAAACGCCTGAACAGCGCTTTACTTTTACCCATAAATCTTTACTGGAAATGGAGGAAGTGATACTGCTTATATAGTTCACCCATGAATCTCTTTGGCTACGTCTTAAGGTGCGACGGAAAATACTTTTGCATTTCTTATAATTTATAAAATTCTCCGTCGTAGGATGTCTTTTGAACAATTGGAACGCTTTTCTCTTCGCTTTATAACAAATTTTACACTCTTGGTTCCACCATGGCTTTGTTTGCTTTTGAGGACGACAAGAAGATTTTTTAATAGAAATGTCAGCTGCAGAAATTATTGTTTCAGTTATTTGATTCACTGCTTCATCAATGTTATTATTATTGACCATGTCTGTAGAGATATTTGCTAGGATACGAAATTTATCCCAATCAGCGGAACCTAGAACATAACGAGGAACACGCTGATTGGCATTAGAGCCACTATTGTGAGTTAGGATAATAGGAAAGTGATCACTATTGTAAAGGTAAGAATCCACTGCAAAATTCCAGAACGGAAAAATTTGAGGGCTGGATATTGCTAAATCAAGGGAGTGAAAGGTTCTTGTAGGGGAATGTAGGTAAGTAAGTTGATTTGTATTGTAGATGCACAGATCATGATCGGATATTAGTTTTTCAATTTGTCGACCCCGTTTATTAAGGTTGGGGCTACCCCACAATGGACTATGGCCATTCAAGTCCCCAACAATAATAAAAGGGACTGGGAGTTGAGTAATAAGGTTATTAAGAGTGTTCTGGGAGATGATATTATTTGGAGGTATATAGAGGTTACAGACAGTTATTAGAGAGTGTAAGTGTATTTGAACAGCTACTGCTTGGAGGTCAGTGTTAATATTTAAAGTTCTGAAAGGGTAGTCATGACAAGTGAAGAGGGCAACACCACCACATACCCTGCCCCCTTCTAGGTAATCTTTTCTAATAGTACTATAGCGTTTTAATTTGGCTGACTTATTGCTGTCAAGCAGTGTCTCTTGAAGGGCAAAACAAACAGGATGGTATTTATTAACGAGGTCTCTGATATCAGAGACGTGACTTTTGAAGCCATGGCAGTTCCAAGACAAAAGCGCCATTGTAAAAGTTAGGGAGGAAAAGGATGGAGATTATGTAGGTTGGGTCTTAGCCCACATTCCTTCTGAGTCCGAGGGATCTGTCAACATATCCTCTTCGGAAGTCACATAACCTTTGATGGAATCGTCCTCAGCAACTGGATGGTTTTTTAAGAAATGTTTGCTGGACATTTTACATTTCAAAGGTTTGGAGGATTCTCCATCGTCGAAATCCTCCAGAAGGTTAAATTTATTTTTTATTTTTTCTTTTAGTTTTACAGCTGTAAGTTTTTGATGTTTGGGAGTCTTTTGCTTAGATGGATAATTAGTTATCTTTGCCTTTGATAAAATCTTACTTGATACTTGAGTTTTAGGATTTAATTTGTTTCTAGGTACGCGTTCATTTAATGGTTTTGGAACAATTACATTTTCAACTGTAAGAGCTTTATTTTCAAATTTTGAGGGTTGATCACGAGGAGATTTAGGGCTATTGGGTACGGTTGGAATATTTTCAGTTTGTGTGCTTATTGTTTTGCATTGTTTTACAGCTGCAGCAAAAGAAATTCCACGTTTGGGCGTTCGTTCTTCAACTAGTTTCCGAGCGTCAGGATAAGAGATGTTATTTTTCACTTTCAGTGCCTGTACTTCTTTTTCCAGTACCCACTTAGGGCAAGTACGGGAAAAGGCAGGATGGTCTCCTTTGCAGTTGACGCATTTAGGTTTTGATTTGCAGTCAACGCCGTCGTGGCCAACTTCTGCGCAACGAGGGCAGGTAATGGAACCACGACATGATGTTTTAGAATGTCCAAAGCGTTGGCATTGAAAACAACGCAATGGACTGGGAACAAAGGGACGTACAGGGCATCGAAGGTATCCAGCATTTATATGGGAAGGCAACGATGGTGTGTTGAAAGTCAGTATTATATGTTTTGTCGGCAGTATTTTGCCGTCTCGACGGATGGTAATTCGTCGTACCGCACAAACATGTTGCTCTTTTAAACCTTCTAATATATCATCATCGGGGACATTGTACAATTCCCCCTCTGATATAACACCTCTACTAAAATTTAAACTGCTGTGAGGAGTGACTGAAACTAAAATATCTCCAAATTTTGTGCATTTCATCAGATTAGAAGCTTGCTTCGTGTCTGAGACTTCAATGAGCAAGACACCAGATCTTAATTTCTTCACTTTCTTAACTTGCCCGACAGATGACGAGATACATTTATGTATCAGGAAAGGCGAGACAGCAGAGCTACTTTTCTCTGACTGCTGATCGACATCATTTACTTTTTGCAATTGAAGATTCCATAATGAAAGGATTGTTCAGTGACCAACCATGAACAAGGGATGCTAGAAAAAAATTTGGGATTGCGATTATGACCCATAAAGTGTTGAAGTAGACGGCCGGAGTGACATTCGACAGCCAATTGATAACGGGACCATTCTACAGACCCAACAGAAGTAACCCAATAAGGACACGGGTCACGCACCAAACATACAAATCGCACACACACAGTGCTATTAAAGGTAACCACAGAAAAGGGAAGAGAAGAGGAAAGAGGAAAGAAAAGGAAAAGAACAGACGGGGACCATTCTACACCTGTTTACCCTAAAGTAGGCAGGTAATGTGTTGGTTTCCCTCAATTACCAGGATCCCCCTTTCCGGGGACACGGGTCTCCACGCACGGCAAACACGTGGGTGGGTACCAAATCGCGAGATGTTGTGTTCAGAAAAGGAACACAACATATCGCGATAAGCCCTCACCTCCGAAAAGGTAACCACAACGAGGGAGAAAAGGAAAAAGAGAAGAGATAAAAAAAAAAAGGAAAAGAACAAAAGATCGCTGGGGTACCTCGGGATTGCGACACCCGTGTTTACCTAAAGTAGGTAAACCCCCTGAGGGACAGTCAGTGAGCTAACCCTGGATATGGATGGATGATTTATTTTGGCCTGAATCAAGTTTTGTTAAAGAAGATGATAGAGATAATGTATCAGAATGTAAAATGCAAAAATATACAGAATAAAATGGTAATATTGGAACACAAAATGTCAGAAAGCAGCTGAAATGAGGTAAAATCAGTGTCGACAAAAATACAGAGGAAGTTTCAGACTATGATAAAATCCGATATCTTCAAAAAGCGAAACATTGGATGAGGACGCCAAGGAAATCGTAGTTGAATTCATGTGTTATTCGTTCGATCGCAAATGACTGCTAATCCATTAAACTTCATTGTAATGTCAGTCCACTAATGTTGTTACGGAACAATAAAAACTCATGATATAAAATGACGACGTCTGTAACTTTAAAATTTGGAGATCATAAGATGTGCTGTACGGAATAGCTCCGCTGTACAGATAGACATTCATAGAAGAAGTGATTAAAACGATGTATTGACGAGTAAGCTTACATCATTTTTTATACAAATGCGCAGGCGAACTGTAATAGAACTTTGTTCTGGAAATCCAAATTTTGTCATAGAGAGTAAATGAACCAGAAATTGATTTCAAAATCTATAAGAGGATTGAGAGATTCTTTAATGTTTTTGCTCGCCGTTGCATGTAAGAAAGTAACTTTTTCTGAATAAGATTAAGAGCTGAATTGCAGAAGTCATTAAATTGTTTTATTCTAGAGAGGCATAAAAGAGATTATCATTAGAATTTTTTTGAAGTACAAAATTGATTTTAATCATTACAAAATTGATTTGAGTTTTTAATTTTTAAGACTATTTCCTGTTTTGCAAATAATACCCGAATACTGATAACCTGTTGAAATTTATAAATAGTATATTTATATATCGCCTCCACAGATAATTTTGATCTTAACCATTTTATTAATACAATCATCGTTTCATTTTTAAATGCTAATTTATTTTGAGCAAAATCAATTTTTAAAAGTTATACAAATTGGTCAGTTAATGCCGATTCTTTAACTACATGCCGCAGTATAACACGATGGTACAATATATTAAAGATTCTTTTGACATATCAAAAATTGCGAGATGTAAGAAAAAGTTATTGTCAACAATTCTAGAGAAAGTGGTTGGTTGGTTGGTTGATTGAAGTTTAATGGCGCTAAATCCTCTAGGGACAAACTGCGCCAAACAAGAGGAAAAAAAAAATTACAGGTTCAAAAAAAGATTCAAACTATAAAAAAAAACATACAACTAAAGACACGAAAAAAATTGAGTTATATACAGATTAACAAGAATTGAAAATTGAGTGAATTGAAAATTGAAAGATTACAAATTGAAAAAAAAGAAAATTGAAACACAAACAAAAAATTTTTTCGGTATAAAAACCAGATTGACGAAGAAAGGGGAACAAGTTTGGATGTGGAGTTTCCCGATGATTAAATTAAGATTAGGAGATTGATTACCAAAAAATTTTATATACATTGATTTTAAAACAAACACAAGATGTTAAAATATGTGCGACTGTGTAAGGTGTCTTGCAATACGCACACTGTGCAGGAGCTTCACCAGCAAGAGATGGGCATGGGTGAGCCTGCAATGACCCACTCGTAAACGAGTAGTATATATTACGATGTCTCCTAGAAGGGAGTTGAGGCCATTTCATTTATCTTGGTTTTAATTTCCCGCAGTTTATTTGAAGAAATGTATCCCAGGACATCTGCCATTTATCGTGTAAAAGATGTTTGATGTAATTTTCAAGTCAGGATAAGGAAGACCAGTGTTGAGAAAGTCGCTTGCAGACCTGGTAGCCATGTCCACAAGTTCATTGTTTAATGCCGACATGAGAGGAACCCAGCTAAAAACTAGCGAGATTCCCATGATAAGGTTAGTTATTGTTGTAAGAATTTTGAAAATAATAGGATTATTACAATTATTGGACTGCAATGAATTAAGAACACTTTGGGAGTCTGTATAGATAATAAAGTTTTTACTATTGTGATTCACCAATTCTTCTAAAGCCTTCAAGATAGCAAAGGCTTCAGCAGAAAAGATGGAGAGTTTGGGATGAAGTCTGTAGCTATTGATTTTATCTTTAAAGGTATGCACAGCTGACATAGTTAGTGGATTTTGAACCATCTGTGAAGACAGAGGTGTAATTTTTATAAGATTGCTTGTGATCTTCAAAAATTTGTTGATAATGATAGCTAGTTGAATTTTTGTCAATGACTTAATTTAACTAGTAAAGTAGGATGTAATGTATAATAGCTGTTATTGTAAATATTGTCTAAGTTAAGTTTTAAAATTTATTTATCCTTCCCTGAAAGGCAGACACAAGAAGGTCTAGCATTGTATAATTCTTGAGGTAATAATTGAGTGTATGTTGATGAATATGTTGGTTGGTTGGTTGATTGAAGTTTAATGGCGCTAAATCCTCTAGGGACAAACTGCGCCAAACAAGATGAAAAAAAAAAGATTACAAGCTCAAAACAGATTAAAGCAACTATAAAAATAAAACACACAACATAAAACACGAAAAAAAATTAAGTTATATACAGATTAACAAAAATTGAAAATTGAGTGAATTGAAAATTGAAAGATTAAAAATTGAAACACAAACAAGAATTATATTTCGGTATAAAAACCAGTTTGACGAAGAAAGGGGAACAAGTTTGGATGTGGAGTTTCCCCGATGATTAAATTAAGATTAGGAGATTGATTACCAAAAAATTTTATATACATTGATTTTAAACAAACACAAGAAGTTAAAATATGTGCGACTGTGTATGGTGTCTTGCAATACGCACACTGTGGAGAAGCTTCACCTAGCAAAAGATGGCCATGGGTGAGTCCGCAATGACCCACTCGTAAACGAGTGAGTATTACGTCATGTCTTCTAGAAGGGAGTTGAGGCCATTTAATTATCTTGGTTTTAATTTCCCGCAGTTTATTTGAAGGAATGTTATCCCAGGAGATCTGCCATTTATCGTGTAAAAGATCTTTGATGTAATTTTTCAAGTCAGGATAAGGAAGACCAGTGTTGAGAAAGTCACTTGCAGACCTGGTAGCCATGTCCACAAGTTCATTGCCTTTAATACCGACGTGAGAGGGAACCCAGCTAAAAACTAGCGAGATTCCCATTGAAGTAAGGTTAGTTATTGTTGTAAGAATTTTGAAAATAACAGGATTATTACACTTATTTGAATGCAATGAATTTAAAACACTTTGGGAGTCTGTATAGATAATAAAATATTTACTATTGTAATTCACTAATTCTTCTAAAGCCTTCAAGATAGCAAAGGCTTCAGCAGAAAAGATGGAGAGTTTAGGATGAAGTCTGTAGCTATTGATTTTATCTTTAATAAGGTATGCACAGCTGACATAGTTAGTGGATTTTGAACCATCTGTGAAGACAGAGGTGTAATTTTTATAATATTGCTTGTGATCTTCAAAAATTTGTTGATAAATGATATTGCTAGTTGAACTTTTGTCAAATGACTTAAAGGGGTTTATTATAGTAAAATTAGGAGTGTGCCAAGGATGTATTCCAATAGCTGTGGGTATTGTATCTATATTGTCTAAGTTAAGATCTCTTAAAAATTGCTTTTATCCTTCCCTGAAAAGAAAGAAAACAAGAAGGTCTAGCATTGTATAATCGTTTAAGGTAATAATTGAGTGTATGTTGATGAATGGGATGGTCCACAAAACTTGCTGTTCTAAAGTAATACTGAAGAGATAACATTTGTCGACGTAATTCTAGAGGAGCGTCACAGCAGTCAACGTAGAGACTTTCTACAGGAGATGTTCTAAAAGCCCTGAAACACAATCGAAGAGCGGAATGGTGAATGGTGGTATTCAGCTTTTGAAGGACAGAAACTTGCTGACCCATACACAGGACAACCATAGTCCAGTTTTGAGCGGATGATGGCATGGTAGATCTTCTTGAGGGAAGCGCGATCAGCCCCCAAGAGGTCTTAGAAAGGATTTTGAGGATGTTGAGCTTCCTTTCACAATTTTTCCGCAAGTTTGTGATATGGGGTGCAAAGGTAAGTTTTTTGTCAAAAATGACGGAGAAAATTCACCTCAACGTGATGTTATTTCCAAGAAACTGGATCTCTGGGTCTGGGTGCAGACCTCTTTTTTTGCAAACATGCACACAACACGTCTTTGAACTTGAAAAGCTGACACCATTCTCGCTCGCCCACTTACAAATCTTGTTACTGCAGTCTGGAGTTGTCTGTTAATAAATCTCATATCCGCTCCTTCACATGAGATATGGAGATCGTCGACATACAAGTTTCCATTAACAGAGGGAGGTATCTCGTTCAGAATCCCATTAATTGCAATAATAAATAGGGTCACACTCAAAAACGCTTCCTGAGGAACTCTTCTTCTTGAATAAAAGTGCGAGAAAAGTGTTTCCTACTAACTTTAAAATTTCTTAATGCTAAAAAGTTCTGTATAAAAATAGGCATATTACCACGCATTTCTAAATCGAAAGCTTCTGTAGAACCCCATGACGCCAAGTGCGGTCATATGCCTTTTCTATATCGAAAAAAACAGACACCAAATGCTTCCGTTTAACGAAAGCATTCCGGATTCTGGTTTCCAACTCCATTATATTATCTAACGTGCTCCTTCCACGACGGAAACCACTCTGAAATTTGGAGAGACAGTTATTTTCCTCTAGGTAGTAGATCAGACGAACGTTTATCATTTTTTTCAAGAATTTTGCATAAACAGTTCGTCAGAGCTATTGGACGGTAGCTGAGAGGATTCGATGGGTCTTTTTCAGGTTTTAGAATGGGGATAACAATAGCCTCTCTCCACGAGGAAGGAAAGCTATGTTCTCTCCATATTCTATTGTAAAGTTTAAGAAGGTTGTACATCGAAACTGAAGAGAGGTTTTTTATCATTTCGTAGGAAATATTATCGGGTCCAGCAGAAGATTTATGGACTTTATGAAGGGCTCTGTTTAATTCTAAAATGTAAAATCAGTATTATATGGTTGTTTTGGTTGGTTTTATAGTGCTTATTGGCACTGAATCCTCTTGGGACATATTGTGCCAAACAAATAGTTAAAATATAAACGATTACAATGATCAACAAGTTAAAACAGCAGGGCTAAAAGAAAGTCAAAAGACAAGAGTAAATATAAAAATATGCAATGACAGTGTATAAATAAAAGCGATGAGTTAATGATCTTAAATGTATGCATAAAAACCAACATCTTTTAAAAATTTAATAAGATTCAAATGAGGTGGATCGTGAAGCAATGAACTTAAGGATATGGAATGAGTTTTAAAATGATGAACACGATGGCGGTAAAAACTTGGACATTCTGTTAGAATGTGTTTTACAGACACAGGTATTTTACAAAGTTTGCAAACAGGGGCAGGTTCTCCGAGCAATAGGTGACAATGGGTAAAGCGAGTATGCCCTATACGAAGACGAGTAAGTATGACGTCATGCTTCCTGGAGGGTAGAGAAGGCCAGAGTGACAATTCAGGTTTCACTTCATAAAGTTTATTGTTAATTTGTTGGTTCCAAATAGATTGCCATTTTTTTCTCGCTAAATTAACAACATAATTCTTGATGTCGGGGTATGGCAAGTGGAAGTGGAGAAGATTGGTAGCAGATCTGGCAGCTTTATCTGCTCGCTCATTCCCAGAAATACCAACATGTGAGGGAACCCAACAAAACATTATGGAATAACCCATCAAAATCTTTCTCTTATATATGTTTGTTAGGTGTAAGATGAGTGGATGACTCTGATGGTTGGGAAAAGTTAAAGAAAGTAACACGCTGAGAGAATCAGTGTAAATGATAAAATTGTACCCTTTGTAATACACCAATTTTTCGAGAGCCAGGCAGATAGCTATTATTTCAGCTGAGAAAATGCATACGGATGGATGCAGTTTGTGGCTATAAATATCATTAGCTATTACGTAGGCACAACCAACGAAGTCATTCGACTTGGAGCCGTCAGTAAAAACAGGAGTATACGATCTGTAAGTGTCCCTGTGACTTAAAAATATTTGCTTGAAAATAATATCAGCAGTGTCATTTTTAGTAAAATCTTTAAAAGGGTTTAATAGAGTAAAATCAGGAATCTCCCAGGGTGGGTTTGTATATTCCGCAGCTAAAATCTTCAGATGAATGAGACTAAAATCAGATAAATGTGTCTTTATGCGCAGATGAAAAGGAGGAATGCAAGATGGTCGTGATCTGTACAAACGGGTGAGGAATGGACTGATGAAACGATTATGAAAAGGATGATTCACATTCGCAGCAGTTCTAAAATAGTAATGAAGGCATAAAATCTGACGTCGGAGATCCAAAGGCTCTTCGTCACAATTGACATATAAGCTTTGAACGGGGGAAGTCCTAAAAGCGCCCGACACGAGGCGGAGGGCCAGATGATGGATAGTATCAAGCTTCTGCAGTGTTGTTTTGCAGGCAGACCCGTACACAACACATCCATATTCCAATTTTGATCGGACAACCGCCCTATAAATTCTTATTAAGCTTGTACTAGCCGCTCCCCAAGAAGTGTTTGATAGGACTTTGAGGATATTCAGTGCCCTTAAGCATCTTCCTCGTAGGTTAAGAACGTGAGGAAGAAAAGTTAGCTTCTTGTCAAAGATAATTCCAAGATACTTTACTTCCGTAGCTATGGGAATAGTCACGTTATGAACCCGAATCTTAGGATCTGGATGGATGCCCCGTTTCCTGCAAAAGTGGACACACTTTGTTTTCTCAGGTGAGAAACTGAAACCATTGTAATCCGCCCATTTTATTATGTTGTTGACTGCAATTTGTAGTTTCTTTTCAATATCGGTTATCTCAGAACCTGCGCAGGAAATGTGTAAATCGTCAACATAGAGACTGCCTTTAACAGGGGGAGCAAATTGATTTAAAATATTGTTAATAGATATTATAAATAAAGTCACACTTAAAACGCTGCCCTGGGGTACACCTTGCTCTTGAATAAAAACGTCTGATAAAATACTGCCAATACGGACTTTAAAATTTCTTAAATATAAAAAGTTTTGTATAAACATTGGGAGATTTCCCTTAAAACCCAAATTATAAAGGTTACGGAGAATACCGTATCTCCAGGTCCGATCGTAAGCCTTCTCGATATCGAAAAAAATTGAAACCAAGTGTTTTCGCTGAACGAAGGCGTTACGAATTTCAGTTTCCAGGTCAACGGCATTATCTATAGTTGACCTACCACGCCTGAAACCACTCTGGAGTGCAGAGAAACAATTGTTCTTTTCCAAAATATGTGTTAGGCGGCTGTTTACCATCTTCTCTAACAGCTTGCAGAGACAGTTGGTGAGTGCGATTGGGCGGTAGCTGAGAACGTCAGTGGGATCTTTGTTTGGTTTTAGGATGGGGATCACAGTGGCGGTATTCCAAGAGGATGGGAAAGTCTGTTCATTCCAGATTCTATTGTATAGTGTGAGGATATTAAGTAAGGCTTTGTCAGAGAGATGTTTTATCATGATATATGAAATATTATCTGGTCCAGGAGAAGTCTTTTTTGTATTTTGCAGGGCTCGTTTAAGTTCAAATATAGTAAAGCTACTGTTATAATTGAAGTGGGTGTCTGTTTTAAAGGTTATTGCTTTTTGTTCAACATTTCTTTTGTGACTAAGGAAAAAAGGCGTGTAGTTACTGCTGCATGAGATATGAGAAAATGAAGAGGCGATAGCATTCGCTATGCTCTTTACTGAGGATATTGTTTGATTATTGTACTGCAGAACGGATATCTGATTGTTAGAATAAGCACCTGCACACCGTTTAATTTTGTCCCACATACACTTGCTTGAGACTGAGGCAGAAATGCTGCCAACATAGTGTCTCCACGATTCCGCCTGGCTACGTCTCATAATGCGCCTAAAACAAGATTTACACTTTTTATAACTCGTAAGATTTTCGGTTGTAGGATAGCGCCTGAATCTACACCAAGCTCTCCTTTGCTCTTTCTGAGCATTACGACATTCGTCGTTCCACCACGGCTTAGTTTGCCGTCGGAAACATCCTGAAGATTTTGGAATGGCGGCATCGGCAGCAGCAATGATGGCTGCAGTTATTAGGTTAACAGCTTCGTCAACGCTATTGTTTTCAGTCATGTCTTTCGTGATGATAGCTCTGTTTCGAAATTTATTCCAATCGGCTGAATTCATATTATAATAGGGTGTTTTGTAAGTTTTAGCTGTAGAAATGGTAGGCGTCAAAATTATCGGAAAGTGATCACTATTGTATAAATCATTATCGACATAAAAATTGAAATAAGGGAAGATTGAAGGCGAACAGAAAGCAAGATCGAGTGTGTGAAAAGTTTTACTTGGGAAATGAAAATGAGTTGGTTGTTTGGTATTAAATAAACAAAGACTATGATCTGATAGTAGCTGCTCCAACTGAATTCCGCGTTGGTTCGAGCTGGTACTACCCCACAAGGTGTTATGGCCATTGAAATCCCCAAGTATTATATAGGGCTGAGGTAGCTGACTAATTAAGTTATTGAGTGAGGTCTGCGATATATTTTCTTTAGGTGGTAAATAAATACTACAAATTGTTATGAGAGAGTGGGTGTGAATACGGACTGCAATAGCTTGAAGGTCAGTTTGGAGTTTAATTTGAGAGGACGGGTAGTCGTGAGAGACGAAAAGGGCTACACCACCGGATGCCCTACCGCCATTCACGTGATCTTTTCTGTAGCAACTAAAACGCCGAACCTTTGAGATTTTGCACTCGTCCAGAAGAGTTTCCTGGAGTGCAAAGCAAGCAGGATGTAATTTGTTGACAAGTTCCCTAATATCAGGCACGTGGGTTTTGAAACCGTGGCAATTCCAAGAAAAGAGAGCCATTGTGAGTGAAATGTGAAAAGGAAAGAACTAGAACCTAAGGGACGGAGTGCGGAGACTCCGTTTCAGATCCAGAAGATGACTCAGTAGACATGTCTTCAGGGGAGACATACATTTTTATGGGCTCATCAAAAACAACTTCAGGTTGATCATTTTTTAAAAAATCTGTACGTTTCATTTTTGTTTTTATTTTAATTGCAGGAGGTGGTAGCTTCTCACGTAGGGGATGATTTGGTGGCAAAGGTTTTAATCGCCTTTTGATATTTTGCTTATTATTTTTATTAAGTTTGTTTGCAGAATTTGCGTCTTTTTTTGTAGGAGAATTTGTATGTTTTTTTGGAGGATCTTGTTTTTTGGTGCTTGGGCTAGTGGTATGAGTCATATTTTTCGCAGACATTTCTTTGGTTTCTTTTTCTATTTTATTGATGATAGAAGATTGGGAAATCTCTGTTTGGATGGCTATAGATTTTACTATTTTGGGATTTAAGGCTGCTGAGTAAGATATACCAATTTTAGGTGTACGAGAGAGTACTAATTTACGGGCCTCGGGATAGGAAATATTGTTTTTTATTTTCAGAGTTTGAATTTCTTTCTCCATCTGCCAAGAAGGGCAAGAGCGGGAGAAAGAGGGATGAGCCCCTTTGCAGTTGACACACAACGGGGTCTTCTGACAGTTCTCGCCATCGTGACCAACATCTGCGCAGCGGGCACAGGTAACGGCCCCACGACAGGATAACTTTGAATGGCCAAACCGTTGGCACTGGAAGCAGCGTAAAGGGTTTGGGATGTATGGGCGCACTGGACAACGGAGATAAGCTGCAGTAATATATGACGGAAGATTAGGGCTATTGAACGTTAGTATTATATGTTTCGTTTTCTGCATATTACCACCACGACGAATCGTGATGCGTCTTACGTGTGTTACTCCCTGTTCTTTGAGGTTTTCTAGAATTTCATCTTCAGACGTGGTGAAAAGATCGGGTTCTGAAATTACACCTTTAGAATAATTGAGGCTATTATGAGGTAATATAATGACTGAAAACGTGCCTAGATTAGTAAGGGATGTGAGAGTTTGAGCCTGAGATGTGTTAAAAACTTTTATTAAAAGATCTCCAGAGTTTAGTTTTTTTATAGTTTCTACCTCACCTATTGAAGATTTGATAATTTTGTGGATAACAAAAGGCGATGTTGTCCGAAAACTGTCTTCTGATAACCTTTTCACGATAAAATAACGTGTGTTTTTATTTATAACGTGTACACTTTGTTGCTCTCCACGAGAGTTTTGAGAGGGGGGAAAAGAAGCCATGATAAAGTGAAAAAAATTCGGACCCCGGCGGCACCACCCACCACGGAGCCCAACAAGGGGATGCAGAGAACTGCACCAGTGCTAACCGGGATCTATACGTTCACAGGTACTTCTGAAGCCACTACCACCCTTAACGCAATGACCCAGAGAGTACGCCGCTCACTTAGTCCAAGCCGAAAACCGACCAGCCGATTGATACATGTGGACCAGTATGTACCTCCCGTTTACACGAAGCCGAGGCCAAAGCAACGTGTTGGAAACTCCCCGCCAAAATGGAAATTCCATAAAAGATGATTTCCCCCACGGGAAGTCCCCTCAATTACCAGGATCCTCATTTCCATGGACACGGGTCTCCACGCACGGCAAACACGTGGGCAGTTAACAGTTCGCGAGAGGCTATGTTCAGGACGGAACATAGCATCACGAGAAGAGCCCTCACCTCCGAAGAGGTAACCACGACGAGGGAGAAAAGGGAAAGAACAAAGTAGGACATAAGAGGAGGGGAAACGGGAAAAGAGATTAAAGTTCGCTGGGGCACCTCGGGATTGCGACACCCGTGTTTACCTAAAGTAGGTAAACCCCCTGAGGGGCAGTATTATATGGAAAGTTAAGCGAAGTTTGAAAGTTTATGGGTTTATCCTCGACCAGATTTTTAAGTTTTGTAAAAGATGAGGAGTAATTTGAACCTGAAGATATATCAGCTAAGGATGAGGCTATTGTGTTGGCTATGTCATCAAGAGAAGTTATTAGGTTATTATTATAATTTAAAATTTGGATTTGGTTGTTTGGGTAAACGCCAGAACAGCGCTTAACTTTTACCCATAAATCTTTACTAGAAATGGAGGAAGTAATACTGCTTATATAGTTCACCCACGAATCTCTTTGGCTACGTCTTAAAGTGCGGCGGAAAATACTTTTGCATTTCTTATAATTTATAAAATTCTCCGTCGTAGGATGTCTTTTAAACACGGAAAACGCTTTTCTTTTTTCTTTATAAGTAATTTTACACTCTTGGTTCCACCATGGCTTTGTTTGCTTTTGAGGACGGCAGGATGATTTTTTGATGGAAATGTCAGCTGCAGAAATTATCGTTTCAGTTATCTGATTAACTGCTTCATCAACGGTATTATTGTCGACCATGTCTGTAGAGATATTGGCTAGGGTACGGAATTTATCCCAATCAGCGGAACCTAGAATAAAACGAGGAACACGCTGGTTGGCATTCGAGACATTATTGTGAGTTAGGATAATGGGAAAGTGATCACTATTATAGAGGTAGGAATCAACTGTAAAATTCCAAAACGGAAAAATTTGAGGGCTGGATATAGCTAAATCTAGAGAGTGAAAGGTTCTTGTAGGAGAATGTAGGTAAGTAAGTTGATTTGTATTGTAGATGCACAGATCATGGTCGGATATTAGTTTTTCTATTTGGCGACCCCGTTTATTAAGGTTGGGGATACCCCACAATGGACTGTGACCATTCAAGTCCCCAACAATAATAAAAGGGACTGGAAGTTGAGTAATAAGGTTATTAAGTGTGTTCTGAAAGATGGTATTGTTTGGAGGGATATAGAGGTTACAGACAGTCATTAGAGAGTGGATGTGGACTTGAACTGCAACTGCTTGGAGGTCAGTGTTAATGTTTAAAGTTCTGAAAGGGTAGTCATGAGAAGTGAAGAGGGCAACACCACCACAAACCCTGCCCCCTTCAACGTAATCTTTTCTGGTTGTACTGTAGCGTTTTATTTTGGCTGATTTATTGCTGTCAAGAAGGGTCTCTTGAAGTGCAAAACAAACAGGATGGTATTTATTTGCAAGGTCTCTGACATCAGAGACGTGACATTTGAAGCCATGGCAGTTCCAAGACAAAAGCGCCATTGTAAAATTTGGAGAGGAAAAGGATGGAAATTATGCAGGTTGGGTCTTAGCCCACATGCCTTCAGAGTCCGAGTGGTCTGTCAACATATCCTCTTCGGAAGTGATATAACCTTTGATTGAATCGTCCTCAGCATTTGGACGATTTTTTAAGAAGTCTTTGCTTGACACTTTAGATTTGAAAGGTTTATTAGAGGATTCATTATCGTCGAAATCCTCTAGTAGATTAAAGTTTTTATTTTTCAATTTCTCTTTTAATCTTGCAGCTGTAACTTTTTGATTTTTGGGCGTCTTTTGCTTTGATGGAAAATTGCTAATCTTAGATTTAGATATAAGCTTATTAGAAACTTTGTGTTTTAGGGGTTAATTTACTTTTAGGTAAGCGTTCATTTAATGGTTTTGTATAATTACGTTTTCAACTGTACAGCTTTATTTTCAATTTTTGAGGGTGACTGACGAGGATGTTTAGGACTATTAGGTACAGATGGCTTATTTTCAGTTTGTGTGCTTATTGATTTACACTGCTTCACAGCTGCAGCAAAAGTAATTCCAGGTCTTGGAGTACGTTCCTCAATGCGTTTTCTTGCTTCTGGATAAGAGATGTTTTCTTTAGCTTTGATAGCTTGAATTTCTTTCTCCAGTAGCCACTTAGGACACGAACGGGAATAGGCAGGATGGTCGCCTTTGCAGTTGATGCATTTAGGTGTTGATTTGCAATCAACTCCGTCGTGGCCAACTTCTGCACAACGAGGACATGTGATAGATCCTCGACATGATGTTTTTGAGTGTCCAAATCGTTGGCATTGAAAACAACGCAACGGATTCGGGACAAATGGACGCACAGGGCATCGAAGGTATCCTGCTTTTATGTGTGAAGGAAGCGATGGTGAATTGAACGTAAGAATAAGATGTTTGGTGTTCAGTATTTTCCCGTCACGACGGATGGTGATACGCCGTACTCCACATACATGCTGCTCTTTTAGACCTTCTAATATCTCTTCATCGGGGACATTATAGAGTTCTCCCTCAGAGATAACTCCTCTACTGAAATTTAAAGTTTTATGAGCAGTGACAATTACTTCAATATCTGCAAATTTGGTACATTTTAATAGATTTGACGCTTGTTTTGAATTTGTAACCTCAATAAGCAAGACGCCTGATCTTAATTTTTTGACAGCTTTAACTTCTCCAACAGATGATGAAATGCATTTATGTACGAGAAAGGGAGAGACAGCCGAAAAACTTCCCTCCTTTCTCTGTACAGTAAAAAAATCTAGCCTGACTTGTTTCAATTGATACATTTTCGTGCCCCTTTTGACCCAAGGGGAGAGGTTGTGGGGGGGTTGAAGATTCCATATTTAGAAGGAAGATGTTCAGATCCCGGCGGCACCACCCACCATGGAGCCCAACAAGGGGATGCTAAACGCTCCCAAAAAGGGACATAAAGTCGCACCAGTGCTAACCGGGATCTATACGCGCACAGCTACCCCTTAAGCAGCCTCGACCCATTAAAGTGCCCAGCAGGTAACCGATTGCTTGGCCCAGGCCAGTGACAAAAAGTCGTCCGACCAGCCGATTGATGTAGACGGGACCATTCTACACCTCCCGTTTACCCGAAGCAGGGGCCAAAGTAATGTGTTGGTTTCCCTCAATTACCAGGATCCCCCTTTCCGGGGACACGGGTCTCCACGCACGGCAAACACGTGGGTGGTTAACAAATCGCGAGATGTTGTGTTCAGAAAAGGAACACAACATATCGCGATAAGCCCTCACCTCCGAAAAGGTAACCACAATGAGGGAGAAAGGAAGAGAAAAGGAAGATAAGAGGAAAAAGGAAAGAAAAGGAAAAGAAGAATAGATCGCTGGGGTACCTCGGGATTGCGACACCCGTGTTTACCTAAAGTAGGTAAACCCCCTGAGGGGTTTGGCTATTTGATTTTTTTTTTTTTGTGATAAGTTTTAGATTTATTAAATTATAAAACAAATGTAAAAAGTGAAAACGCCTGAACTAGATTTTTCACAAAGATAGTTTCAAATTATTTATAAAAAGATAATATTTGGTTAAATTAATTGACAATATTTATAAAGTGTATATTTATATTTTTGTAGAAAGTGCTTTTATACTTTAATACTTTTTATTGTCTATAAACTTCCATTTTTTAAAATTACTTTCTACTTGTTTGAAGAAAACTAAAATATTTCTTTTTCAAATTCGGGCTATTTGAGATACAATGAGTTAATATAAATAAATTTTGAGTATTTGGTGCTTTTAAAATATTATAGTAAGTTTTGGTTGGTTGGTTGATGGAAGTTTAGTGGCGCTAAATCCTCTAGGGACAAACTGCACCAAACAATATGTGTGATAAGTTTTGGATTTATTAAATTATAAAAAAAAGTGAAAAGTAAAACGTCTGAATTAGATATTTTACAAAGACAGTTTCAAATTATTTATAAAAAGATAATATTCGGTCTAAGTAATTGACAATATTTATAAAGAAATATATTTTTATTGTTGTAGAAAGTGCTTTTTATTGTCTATAAACTTTTATTTTTTAAAATTACTTTCTATGAGTTTGAGAAGATTATAATATTTGTTTTTTAAATCCGGGCTATTTGAGATACAAAGAGTTAATATAAATAAATTTTGGCTATTTGATGCTTTTAAATTATAGTTTTTATTGTGATAAGTTTTGGATTTATTAAATTATAAAACAAATGTGAAAAGTGAAAACGCCTGAATTATATATTTTACAAAGATAATTTTTGGTCAAAGTAGTTGACAACATTTATAAAGATTATTATTATTTTTTTGTAAATATGTTTTTTTTACCCATAAAACTTTGTTTCTACGCTTTAATTTTTAAAATTATTTTTTTACATATTCGAAAAGTATATTCTAACATTTTATGACTCTTTTCAGTTACCTTTTGTTAAGATACAAAGGGTTGGTATACAGTGGAGTGCGGTTGATGTTCATGCAAGATGTGCAGAGAGCAACAACAACAATAATAATAATAAAACCATAAAAATGTACATTAAACACTTCTTTAATGCTTATTATTCATTTGTACACAAAATCCATACGTCTATCCTTATTACTAATAAAATAACGAAAATCTTATATTTCCACGAAAAACTATTTTCAGCAAACGTAGCACCACACGGCGCCCGCCGCTGCGGTGCCTCATCAGGATGCTCATTGGTTGGTTGGTTGATTGAAGTTTAATGGCGCTAAATCCTCTAGGGACAAACTGCGCCAAACAAGATAAAAAAAAAAAAAAAAAAAAATAACAGGCTCAAAAAAAAGATTAAAGCAATTATAAAAATAAAACAAACATAAAACACAAATAAAAATTAAGTTATATACAGATTAACAAGAATTGAAAATTGAGTGAATTGAAAATTGAAAGATTAAAAATTGAAAATTAGAAAATTGAAACGCAAACAAAAATCATATTTCGGTATAAAAACCAGTTTGACGAAGAAAGGGGAACAAGTTTGGATGAGGAGTTTCGCCGATGATTAAATTAAGATTAGGAGATTGATTACCAAAAAATTTTATATACAATGATTTAGAACAGACACAAGAGGTTAAAATATGTGCGACTGTGTATGGTGTCTTGCAATACGCACACTGTGGAGAAGCATCACCCAGCAAGAGATGGGCATGGGTGAGTCTGCAATGGCCCACTCGTAAGCGAGTGAGTATTACGTCATGTCTCCTAGAAGGGAGTTGAGGCCATTTCATTATCTTGGTTTTAATTTCCCGCAGTTTATTTGAAGAAATGTTATCCCAGGACATCTGCCATTTATCGTGTAAAAGATGTTTGATGTAATTTTTCAAGTCAGGATAAGGAAGACCAGTGTTGAGAAAGTCACTTGCACACCTGGTAGCCATGTCCACAAGTTCATTGCCTTTAATACCGACATGAGAGGGAACCCAACTAAAAACTAGCGAGATTCCCATGGAAGTAAGGTTAGTTATTGTTGTAAGAATTTTGAAAATAATAGGATTATTACAGTTATTGGATTGCAATGAATTAAGAACACTTTGGGAGTCTGTATAGATAATAAAGTTTTTACTATTGTAATTCATCAATTCTTCTAAAGCCTTCAAGATAGCAAAGGCTTCAGCAGAAAAGATGGAGAGTTTAGGATGAAGTCTGTAGCTATTGATTTGATCTTTAATAAGGTATGCACAGCTGACATAGTTAGTGGATTTTGAACCATCTGTGAAAACAGAGGTGTAATTTTTATAATATTGTTTGTGATCTTCAAAAATTTGTTGATAAATGATATTGCTAGTTGAACTTTTTTTATCATTTCGCAGGAAATATTATCGGGACCAGCAGAAGATTTATGGACTTTATGCAAGGCTCTGTTTAGTTCTAAAATGGTAAAATCAGTATTGTAGGGAAAGTTAACCTTAGTTTGAAAGTTTATGGGTTTATCCTCGGCCAGATTTTTAAGTTTTATAAAAAATGAAGAGTAATTTGAACTTGAAGAAATATCAGCTAAAGATGAGCCTATTGTGTTGGCTATGTCATCAAGAGAAGTTATTAGGTTATTATTATAATTTAAAATTTGGATTTGGTTGTTTGGGTAAACACCAGAACAGCGCTTAACTTTTACCCATAAATCTTTACTTGAAATTGAGGAAGAGATACTGCTAATATAGTTCACCCACGAATCTCTTTGGCTACGTCTTAAGGTACGGCGGAAAATACTTTTACATTTCTTATAATTTATAAAGTTCTCCGTCGTAGGATTTCTTTTAAACACGGAAAACGCTTTTCTTTTATCCTTATAAGTATTTTTACACTCTTGGTTCCACCATGGCTTTGTCTGCTTTTGAGGATGGCAGGATAATTTTCTAATAGATATGTCAGCTGCAGAAATTATTGTTTCAGTTATCTGAATAACTGCTTCATCAACGGAATGATTGTCGACCATGTCTGTTGAGATATTGGCTAGGGTACGGAATTTATCCCAATCAGCGGAACCAAGAATAAAACGAGGAACACGCTGATTGGCATTGGAGACATTATTGTGAGTTAGGATAATGGGAAAGTGTTCACTATTATAGAGGTATGAATCTACTGTAAAGTTCCAAAACGGAAAAATTTGAGGACTGGATATTGCTAAATCAAGGGAGTGAAAAGTTCTTGTAGGAGTATGTAAGTAAGTAAGTTGATTTGTATTGTAGATGCACAGATCATGGTCGGATATTAGTTTTTCTATTTGACGACCCCGTTTATTAAGGTTGGGGCTACCCCACAACGGACTGTGGCCATTCAAGTCCCCAACAATAATAAAAGGGACTGGAAGTTGAGTAATAAGGTTATTAAGAGTGCTCTGAGAGATGGTATTGTTTGGAGGGATATAGAGGTTACAAACAGTTATTAGAGAGTGTATGTGTACTTGAACAGCAACTGCTTGGAGGTCAGTTTTAATGTTTAAAGTTCTGGAAGGGTATTCATGAGAAGTGAAGAGGGAACAGATGGCTTATTTTCAGTTTGTGTGCTTATGGATTTACATTGCTTCACTGCTGCAGCAAAACTAATTCCAGGTCTTGGAGTACGTTCTTCAATTCGTTTTCTAGCTTCTGGATATGAGATGTTTTCTTTAGCTTTGATAGCTTGTATTTCTTTCTCTCGGGTTTTATGGGGATTACAAATACGAGGTTGGTTGGTTGGTTGTTTGAAATTTAGTGGCGCTAATTCCTCAAGGGACAAACTGCGCCAAACAAGATGAAAAACTCAAAAGAACAACACAATTTTGAAAAAATTTTGATGAACCAGAAAAATGAAAGATGCCCAAAACCAAAGGAAACATTTAAAAACAAAAACAAATCAAAAAAATTTAGAAAGACAAACAAAACAACACAATAATCAGCAAAGTTTGATTAAATATTAATTTTTTTTAAAATGTAAAACAGGAAATGAAAAATTGAAAAAAGTACAAAACAACAATGAAATTTATTAATTTACAATGATTGAAAATTAATTTAAGATTGAAAAAAAAATTAAAAATTAAGAATTAAATATTACAAAATTGAACATTAAAAGTTAGAAAAATACAAATCAGATTTCAAAGTACAAGCCAGTACAGCGAAGAAATGGGAATAAGCCTGGATGTGGGATTTTTCCAATGATTGAATTAAGATTAGGTGATGAATTTCCAAAGAATTTTATGTACAGAGATTTAAAACAAACACAAGATGTTAAAATATGTGCGACTGTATAAGTAGTCTTACAATACGCACACTGTGGAGGTGCCTCACCAAGCAAGAGATGAGCATGTGTGAGTCGGCAGTGACCCACTCGAAGACGAGTGATTATCACGTCTTGTCTTCTAGAAGGAAGTTGAGGCCATTTAGAAATTTTGTCTTTTACATCTCGCAATTTATTTGACTGTATGTTTACCCAAGAATTCTGCCATTTAGAGTGAACTAAATCTTTGATGTAAATTTTCAGGTCAGGATAAGGAAGGCCAGTGTTCAGATAGTTTTCGGCAGACTTGGCAGCTAAATCCACAAGTTCGTTTCCTTTGATGCCGACATGAGAGGGAACCCAGCTAAAAATTAACGAGATTCCCATGGAATTAAGATTGGTTATTAAAGTGAGAATTTTGAAAATAATAGGGTTATTACAATTAGGAGAGATTAATGAATTTAAAACACTTTGAATGTCAGTATAGATAATGAATTTTTTACTATTGTGGTGTGTCATTTCCTCTAAAGCCTTCAAGATAGCAAAGGCTTCAGCGGAAAAAATGGAGAGTTTAGAATGTAGTCTATAGCTATTGATCTTTTCTTCGATGCTGTATGCACAGCTAACAAAATTTGTGGATTTGGAGCCATCGGTAAAAACAGGAGTGTAAGTTGTAAAGTATTGTTTGTGATCTTGAAATATTTGTTGGTATATGTTATTATCAGTTGAACTTTTTTCAAATGATTTAAAAGGGTTAATTATAGTGAAATTAGGAGTGTACCATGGAGGAATTCTAATATCTGTGGGAATAGTGTTAATATTGTCAAAGTTAAGATCTCTTAAAATTCCTTTTATCCTTCCCTGAAAAGGCAGAACACAAGAAGGTCTAGCATCATAGAGGCGTGTGAGGTAAGTATTGAGAGTATTCTGATGAATGGGATGATTCACATATGATGATGTTCTGAAATAATACTGTAGACACAGCACCTGACGACGTAATTCCAGAGGAGCCTCACAGCAGTCAACATAGAGACTTTCTATAGGAGATGTTCTGAAAGCCCCTGAGCATAATCTGAGAGCAGAATGGTGAATGGTATTCAGCTTTTTCAGAACAGAAACACGGGCTGACCCATATACAGGACATCCGTAGTCCAGTTTCGAGCGGATGAGAGCATTATAGATCTTAATTAGGGAAGCCCGATCAGCTCCCCAGTAGGTCTTCGAAAGGACTTTTAGAATGTTGAGCTTCCTTTCGCAATTCTTCCGCAAGGTTATGATATGAGGTGCAAAAGTAAGTTTTTTGTCAAAGATAACGCCGAGAAATTTCACCTCATTCACAATGGTGATCTTATTACCAAGAAACTGGATTTCAGGGTCGGGTGCAGACTTCTTTTTTTACAAAAATGCACGCAGGATGTCTTTGAACTAGAAAAGCTGAAACCATTCTCGCTCGCCCACTTACTGATTTTGTTAACTGCAGTTTGAAGTTGTCTATTTATATATCTCATATCAGCTCCATCACATGAGATGTGGAGGTCGTCAACATATAAACTCCCCTTCACAGAGGGTGGTATCTCATCAAGAATCCCATTAATTGCTACGATAAATAAAGTAACACTCAACACGCTTCCCTGAGGAACCCCTTCTTCTTGAGTAAATGTGCAAGATAAGTGACTTCCCATACGAACTTTGAAAGTCCTTAATGCCAAAAAATTTTGTATGAATATAGGCATATTTCCACACAGCCCTAAATCGTAAAGCTTCCGTAAAATACCATGACGCCAAGTGCGGTCATATGCCTTTTCTATGTCAAAGAAAATGGAAACCAGATGGTTTCTTTTAACGAAAGCATTCCGGATTCTGGTTTCCAGGTCAATCAAGTTGTCTAGTGTGGCTCTTCCACGACGGAAACCACTCTGAAAATTAGATAGGCAATTATTATCTTCCAGATAATGCATGAGACGAACATTTATCATTTTTTCAAAAATTTTGCATAGACAGTTCGTCAAAGCAATTGGACGGTAACTGAGAGGATTCGTGGGATCTTTATCAGGTTTTAGAATGGGGATTACAATAGCCTCCCTCCACGAGGAAGGAAAGCTATGTTCTTTCCAGATTCTATTGTAAAGTGTTAACAGGTTGGACAATGAATTTGTGGAAAGATGTTTTATCATTTCGTAAGAGATATTGTCAGGACCAGCAGAAGTTTTATGGGTATTATGTAGAGCTGTATTTAATTCATAAATGGTAAAATCCCTATTGTAATCAAAGTTATCTTTAGTTTTAAAATTTATGGGTTTTCTCTCAGCAAGGCTTTTGAGTTTTATAAAAAAGGGCGAGTAATTTGAGGATGAAGAGGTATCAGCTAGAGATGAGGCTATTGTGTTGGCAATATCAGTAGGAGAAGATATTAAGTTGTTATTGTAATTTAACATGTTAATTTGGTTGTTTGGGTAAACGCCACAACAACGCTTAACTTTTGCCCATAAATCTTTACTGGAAATAGATGAAGAAATACTGCTAATATAGTTAACCCACGAATCTCTCTGGCTACGTCTTAAAGTGCGACGGAAAATGCTTTTGCACTTTTTATACGTAATAAAGTTTTCAGTGGTCGGATAACGTTTGAACACTGAAAACGCTTTTCTTTTCTCCTTGTAAGTCTGTTTACAGTCTTCGTTCCACCACGGCTTTGTTTGCTTATAAGGATGACAGGAAGATTTTGGAATAGAAGCATCGGCTGCAGAAATTATTGTTTTAGAAATTTCATGAACTGCTTGGTCAATATTGTTATTTTCGACCATGTCTGGAGAGATATTAGCTAGGGTGCAGAATTTTTTCCAATCAGCGGAACCAAGTATATAACGAGGCAGCCGCTGACTGCCATGGGAGCCAAAATTATGCGTTAAGATGATGGGAAAGTGATCACTATTGTATAGGTAGGAATCTACATTGAATTTCCAAAAAGGAAATATTTGTGGACTACAGAGTGCCAAATCTAATGAGTGAAAGGTTTTGGTGGGAGAATGGAGGTAAGTTACTTCGTTTCTATTGAAAATGCACAGATCATGGTCGGAAATAAGTTTTTCTATTTTACGACCCCGTTTATTAAGACGGGGGCTACCCCATAATGGACTGTGGCCATTTAGGTCACCTATTATAATGAAAGGAACTGGAAGTTGTGAAATTAGGTTGTCAAGACTATTGTGGTTGATATTATTATTTGGAGGGAGATAAATATTACAAACAGTTATTAGAGAATGTATGTGTATCTGCACAGCAACGGCTTGAAGTTCGGTATTAATGTTTAAAGTGGTGGTAGGGTAGTCATGGGAAGTGAAGAGGGCAACACCACCAGAGGCCTTACCCCCTTCCACATGATCTTTTCTGATGGTACTATAACGTTTTAGTTTAGCTGTTTTATTGTTATCGAGAAGCGTCTCTTGGAGAGCAAAGCAAATGGGATGGTATTTATTTACAAGATCTCTGATGTCAGGGACGTGACATTTAAAGCCATGGCAGTTCCAAGACAGAAGAGCCATATTAAAAGGTGGAGGAGAAAAGAAGTGGAAATCAGGCAGGGGGATTAACCCACATGCCCTCAGAGTCCGAGTTTTCTGTTACCATTTCCTCTTCAGATGTTAGGTACACTTTTAAGGAGTCATCTTCAGCATTCGGACGGTTTTTTAAAAAGTCTTTGCTGGATAATTTGGATTTTAAAGGCTTTTTAGATAATTCGTCGGAATCATCTAAAACGCTGAAACTATTATTTTTTAATTTTTCTCTAAGTTTTGTAGCGGTTAATTTAGTTATAGATACTTTCTGTTTAGGTGGAATACTAGTTAATTTAGATTTTGATACTTTAGATATTTGGCTCTTTGGTTGTAACATGTTTTTAGGGAGGCGCTCATTGAGAGGTTTCTGAACAAAAATATTTTGAACTTGTAGTGGTTTATTTTCGGAATTAGGAGGATTAGAACGCGAAGATTTAGGACTATTGGTGACAGGTGTCTTATTCTCAGTTTGAGTGCTAATTGATCTGCATTCTTTAACAGCTGCAGCATAAGTTACTCCAGGTCGGGGAGTGCACTCAGTGACACGTTTTTTAGCTTCTGGATAAGAAATTTTTTCTTTAATTTTTATGGCCTGAATTTCTTTCTCTTGATTCCATTTTGGGCAAGTGCGCGAATAAGCTGGATGATTCCCTTTGCAGTTGATACATTTAAAATCAGATTTACAGTCAATGCCATCGTGGCCAACTTCTGCGCAACGTGGGCAGGTAATGGATCCACGACATGACGTTTTGGAATGTCCAAAACGTTGGCATTGATAGCAGCGCAACGGATTGGGGATGTAAGGGCGTACAGGACATCTAAGGTAACCTGCAGTAATATGAGAAGGCAAAGATGGTGAGTTGAAGGTCAAGATCAGGTGTTTTGTGGGAAGAAGCTTTCCATCTCGACGAATTGTAATACGGCGAACACCACACACATGTTGTTCTTTTAGGCCGTCCAATATCTCCTCCTCAGATACATTTAAAAGTTCTCCTTCCGATATCACTCCTCGACAAAAGTTCAGGGAGTTATGTGTGGTGACTTGAATGCTGATGTCGGCAAATGTGGTGCATTGTAAAAGTTTTTTTCCTTGAATACTGTCGGCTACTTCGACTAGTAAGTCGCCAGATCGTAACTTTTTTGTAGATTTTACTTGGCCGACAGCACTTTGTATACACTTATGTATGAGGAAGGGAGAGACAGCTGAAAAGCTTCCCTCCTTTCTCTGTACTATAAAATATCTAGCACGAGTCGTATCAATGTTAATTATTTGTTGCCCCTTATAACCCAAGGGGAGGGGTGAGGGGGGGTTTTGATTCTCCATAATAAATAGTTGGGTGTTCAGATCCCGGCCGCACCACCCACCATGGAGCCCAACAAGGGGGTGCTAAAACGCTCCCAAAAAGGGACATAAACGACGCACCAGTGCTAACCGGGATCTATACGCGCACAGCTACCCCATAAGCAGCTTTGACCCAGTAAAGTGCTTAGCAAGTAACCGATTGCTTGGCCCAGGCCAGTGACAAAAGTCGTCCGACCAGCCGATTGATGTAGACGGGACCATTCTACACCACCCGTTTACCCGAAGCAGGGGCCAAAGTAATGTGTTGGTTTCCCTCAATTACCAGGATCCCCCTTTCCGGGGACACGGGTCTCCACGCACGGCAAACACGTGGGTGGTTAACAAATCGCGAGATGTTGTGTTCAGAAAAGGAACACAACATATCGCGATAAGCCCTCACCTCCGAAAAGGTAACCACAGCGAGGGAGAAAGGAAGAGAAAAGGAAGAGAAGAGAAGAGAAAAAAGGAAAGAAAAGGAAAAGAACAAAAGATCGCTGGGGTACCTCGGGATTGCGATACCCGTGTTTACCTAAAGTAGGTAAACCCCCTGAGGGTGGGATGGTGGTTGGAGCCTCATCCTT
>CM063507.1:92343333-92363491 GCA_032207245.1 Pardosa pseudoannulata | reverse complement strand
TAGAATGGGACCATATTGAAAATAATAAACTTCGCTCAATTAAATCCAGTATTACTCTTTGGCCTGCTCATCCATCCAGAAAGCGTGATGTAATTCTTACCGCATCGGACATACCCGCTTTACTCACTGCCATTTAATATTTGGGGAAAATCCACACATTTGTCAACATTGTAACGGTCCTATGACCGTGAAGCATATACTTGTTGAGTGTCCTGTGTTTGCCAACCAGCGTTTGTACAATTTTTCTTTTAATAATATACATTTAAGTGATATTTTATACATTTTTACATTTTTAAAAGTTATTGGTTTTTATCCTCACATTTGGTTGTGTAAATTTTACCTTTTTATGACGTCAACTTTTTTAATACTATCTTTTGTATTGTTGTTTACTATTGCCTAAATTGTTGATGTTTAATATTTTGTGGTTGTTTGTAATTATTCTTCACATACCAATTTATGACAATTTTTCACTGAGATATACCTCATGTCTAGCACATTATGTTCTTTTAGGATCCAGTGCCATAAAGCCCTATATACCAACCAGAAATAAGAACATGTTAATGATAAATATTTAATTAAGAATTATATTTAACAACATGAAACACGCACATTTTTAACCTTTCGTGGGCCATTTATTTCTCTTTTGAATTTCTTTAGGTTTTTTGTATATGATTACCAATGAATGGGGTTTAATAAGGTCCAATAAGGACAAGATGCGCCAGACGAAAGATAAAACATAGGAAAGTAAAGCACGCATCAAAAGGATAAAAATATAGATTAAAAGGGTACAACTAATACTTGATACAGTTAAAATTCAAAACACTAAAAATACAATATGAAGGTGAGATGAGAAAAACGAGAGTGAAGTGAAACCATCATAAAGATGAATAAAAAGAGAAAAACGAGAGTGAAGTGAAACCATCATAAAGATGAATAAAAACCAATACGTATGAGAAAATCAAATAAAGCAGGATGAGGAGATTCACCCAAAAGGTCATTTAAGCTTAAATTGGTGTTACTAAAATACATCAAATAAAAACGAGTAAAACGAGTGCATGAAGTTAAAAAATGATGGACTGTGAGCTGGCAGTCGCAGCGAGGACAACAAGGAGGCTTTTTGGAGCGGAACAAAAACAAAAAATAGAAATTATAATAATTCCTCGTAAATTTTAACTACGATAAAAAAAAAAACACAGGAGGGTTCCTTTTTATGTTGTTTCCTTTTTATATTTGATATATAACTTTGATATACCCCCCAAAAAATTACGCGCCAAATCTGGCACTCCCTACGGACTTTTTAGGGTTGCTGTTTCTTATTTTGGTGTTGCCAATTTAGGTTTTTTCAGCTTTAACCTTTTTTGCTGTTGCCAAATTTAGTATTTTCTTGTATTTTGTACCATTTTTTTTTAGTTTTTTTTTAAAGTTTTGTGGCAATAATTTTTTGATTTAATATATGTTTTACCGTCATTTCATTCATTCGCCATTTCTTTGTGAAGTGATCAAGCGGATTTCTGACTTGCTGTATTTTGCTGCAAATCTGGTTGTATTTTCCAATTATATTTTTTTCTATTAATTATTTTTATCTTTTAGCTTTCAATATGACTACTGTATATAGTGTTGTTGAAAAGTTTCAGGGAATTTTGAGTCGGAAAATTGATTGTTTCAATAAATTTATTGAAATTGCTGTTGGGGTAAATTGGGAGGAATTCAAAATTTCTGTATAAATAATTCTCTTTATTAAATTGCCGACACGTATTTTCAATTGTATTTAAAATTTTTGTGTAAATTGCATATAATATGTTATTCAGTGTCATTTATTTGTATTTTTTTATGTATTCTTTTTTTTTATTTAATGATTCCGTATTTTTAATCTATTAATTATTTGTATTTAGCGAGAATCCATCTTGGCGAGAAAAAAAGGCGACAAAAACAGGTATTTTGCTTGGCGAGAAAGTCACCAAATTTCCGATTTGGGGGGTATATGAAAGTAATTCCGGTTCATCTGTGATATATCTACTTTGAGAAAAGAGAACTTTTATTTTTATTATTGCTATAAATATAATTACTGTTATGAATGCTGTAAACATGAAATAGGTATGTTATCTCGCCATATTGGCTCTTTGGCAAAGTTTTGAGAGACTCATTTTTGGTGCCAAATTTGGTGATATATCGCCACATTTGGTTACCTCCCCTTTTTCTTTATTTTACTAGAAGCTTGAGGAAATTTCCAGAAGCCTGAAAGCTATATAGAGGGGACGTGAGTTCTCATAAAAAAAGTCAGTTCACTCTCAGATGTGGTGAAAGTAGGACCTGTGTTAATCCTCTCCGTATTGCTCTGAAAAAAATCGCCAAAAGGCTGTCAAGTTTTATCGCCATCCGGTGTAATTGCAATTCATTTGGCGTGTTAATAAATTGTTTTTGTCTTAGCCAAAGTCTATTCAATCCAACGAACTTTACGCGAGAATTTCGCAACAATACGAACAATATAAATCTCTTCTTTAAAAAAATATACTTCATTTTTCGTTATTTCTTTTACTGCATTTCACAGTTAATGCACAAACACTTATTTGATATTGGTATTCTAAATGGTCTCAATAATTTAACCAATATCGCCAAGGTTGGTCGGTTGGAATATAGTGGCGCTAAATCCTCTTAGGAAAAACTGTGCCAAATAAAATGAAAATATAAAGCTCAATAAAACTAAAGAATTTTGTAATACTAATTTAAAAGAAAAAACACCAATTTTCAGATAAGGGGAAAAGACAAAAGTTTACGAAGTGTAAAACGATTGATAAAGTTGGTTAGTTGGGTTGATTTGGGTTTAATGGCGCTAAACCCTGTGGGAACAAGCTAAGACAAACAAGTTTCATAAATTGTAGCACATTAAATAAAAAAAATACTGAAAAATTGGAAAAAATTGAATTAAAACTAACATAAGATACAAATCACAGAATTCAGATCTCAGAGTAAATCCCAGTGTAGTGAAAAAAGGAAACTAGCCTGGATGTGTCGGTTCCTCGATGATTATGTCGAGATTCGTCGATGAAGTAACGTCACATCTCTAAATTAGGTAACTTTGGTAGCGTTATGGTCTAGCAGGATTCTTCATAGGCCTCATGAGGATGACACATCGAACACAAGCGAGGTGGAGATGAAAGAATTTATTCTGGCATATACAAATATTTACATCATTTACATTCTCGGCTCGGCTCATTCATACTCGCCCGCCGGACAACAACTCCCAGCGTCCTCCCCCACACCAAACGACGCTTGGCCCTCGTGACGTCACTCAAAATCCCCCACACCCCTATCACTGTCTTTTCTAGAGGAGAGGTTGGGAAGGAGAGAATGGAGGCATAGGGACCCCCGGGACTGGGTGCTGTGTAAAATGAGTTGCTTGACTTCTACGTTACCACTCGGATCACATGGGTTGAATCTTTAGTAATATTTTCGCGTGTCTTCCATTGCTGGAACCAACCATTTGTTGCAACAAAATCTTTTTTTCCCATTTGAGCAGCTAAACTTTTTGCTTTTTGTTTCATAAGGGGTCCGTTGACTGGACCATCACGTTCTCGAGCATTTCCAAACCAAAGTCTTTGAGCCTTTTCAACTTCCTCATATTTACCAGTCCTATTACGTTTGAACTCCGTATTTTAATTTTGTTTATCTCTTCTAGTAGGTTCATTCCGATTTTTCAAAATTTTGCACAATACAGGCTGAGAAATGTTTAGCTGCTGTGCAGCATTGCATGACTCACTTCTGGTAGCCTGTCATAACGATTTAAAATTCCCCTTTTTTTTAATGTTAAATCATTTCACTTTCTGGATATCTACAAGTTGCAAGAGAGCAAGGCATAAAATGTGAATACGCTTCTTCTCAGTTCCAATAAGAATGTATTGCCTTCCGCTTATCTGACACTCATTGACAGCAGCAGGGTGTGCGTATTTCTGAAAAATTCCATGAACATTCCACTCCTTTGGTCATTCTCCATTTCCTAAGGTGGAAGAGAATTCTCAAATTCAAACAACAACGAAAGGAATGAAAAGAATGGTTTTCTTTTGAATACATTGTGAATATTCCTTTGCCAGTTAAAATTAGGTCCGAAAACTGATAATATAACCGATGCAAGGGATCACATCGGGACCAAGTGATTTCGATAACATTAACCGCAATCACATTAAGCGGAGTCCACTGTAATATCTATTTTCCTTTTAAGGTTGTAGAATAATTGCTTCCGAGGCTAGAGGGCGCTGATGCCCGCACCGAGGTAGAAAAAATAGTAGTTTGTGTTATGTCTGTCTTGAAGGCGGCGGCCTAACAATACGTTGTGTTCTTAGTCCATTAAAGTTTTGTTTTTAAAAATGCTGAACCACCGTTATTTGTACTAGAAAGCCATTTCCAAGTTCCAGTTTCCGGGCGAAGCGCAGATATGCGAAACTTTGAAATAACATTTGACACGTTGACTGCCAGACGCATTTTCGATGGTTTGCCGAAGAACAGAAAGAAGATGTCCAGTCAGTCTTGGAGAATTGAATCTCAAAAATTAAAAATGCTGAACAGAAAACTGTATTTTACAGTAATCACGTAAAGAGTCGAATGGCTGGAGTATAGAGGAAACGAACAGAAAGACAGGTGAATGCAATAAATCACAATGTAATAGTTGTAGCAAAACATAGTTAATTTTACATAGTTTTATGTTTTATTTACTTTTTGATTTTGAGGGAGGGAAAGTGAATAATTTTCCTGGCATACGTAAGCATACATACAAATTTTGTTGTTAGTGTACATTTTAGATTTTCTTTTACGCCTGCAAGTCACCTAGCAGGCTAATGTTTCTGATTCACAGATAATCGTTTCTAGTTGACATCTATTTGCATTTATTCGCAGGGAATAAAATAGACAACTACTTTTGATCAATATTTTCCCATGGATTTATTTAGAATAAATTATCTTGCAGTTATTTATTAGGTTTAATTGAAATTTCGAAATTAGATCTTACTGATAGCTTTTAAAAATAGCAAAAAGAAAGCTGTATATTATGGTGGATGTATTGAAAAGGGTGAATGATAGATGCATGGTACAGGGGAAACGAAGTAAAAAGCAGAATGAGGTTGTAAAAACACGTATAACTTAAAATAAAGATTTTTTTGCAGTGTTTTTGTTTTTTTTTTTCTTGGTAGATTTAATGGGGAATCAATCTACAGAGATCATTGCATAATCACGTATTTCAGTACTGTTAAGAATGCTGTAAACATGCAATTTGTATGGTATCTCGCCAAATTGGCGAGATATTGGCAACTTGGCGACATTTTTTGCCGACCCCCTTTTTCTGGATTTTACTAGAAGCTTGTGGAAATTTCCAGAAACCTGAAAGCTATAAAAAGGGGCCGTGAGTTCTCGTAGAAAATCAGTTCTCGCTCAGATTTGGTGAAAATAGGACCTGTGTTAATGCTTTTCGGATTGCTCTGAAAAAGTTCTCCAAAAGGCTGCCAAGATTTATCGCCATCCGTTGTAATTGTGATTCATTTGGCGTGTTAATAAATTGTTATTGTTTTTGTCTTAGTCAAAGTCTATTCAATCAACGAAATTTAAGAGTGAGAATTTCGCAACAGTACTTTTTTCCCCCTTCTCAAGTCCTCAAGTTACCTAGCGGACAAAGCTTGCTACATTTTTAAAATCTGCTCGGGTCTATTTGACCTTCTGTGTTTTTAACTCTGAGAAGAATTACGGGGTCGAGTAAGGTAAGGTAATTCCTCAGCTGACCCAGGCTTTTCGCCCATACAGCAGCTTTCACTGAAGACCAGTCGCCACGACCGCAACCACAACAGCTGCAGACCTACGCAAGGTTCCGTCTTGACTCGAGGATTAATGTAGTCAACTCCAGTAAGGAACAAGCACTACAGAGGCAAGTTCTGCCATTGTCGAGTAAGATATCCACCTATTCGGAAAATTCACAGCTACTCATTTCGGCAAGTCTCATCTTCGTAGCACTATAATTAAAGATATTAATTAAATACCACCCCAAATGCTAATTCTTTCATTTTTAATTTGTGCTTTGATGAGCAAACGATAGCAAGAATAGCCTTTTCATGACATCATATATTATTTCAAAGGTGAATTTTAAGAGATATATTTTATTTGGCTGAGAATTTGGAATCGAGACAGGTATCCACGGATTTCAAAACTTCCCCAAGTTCCATCATTGTAGGACTAAAATTAAGATATATTAATTAAAAACCACCCTAGTTTCTGATTATTTTGGGTCTAAAAACGCGTTGTTCAGAAAACGCATGACGTAATTAGCTGTTTAGTACTTTAGTGATTTTCACAAGATTCTTTTCATCCGGCAGGGTTTGGTTTGGTTTGGATCATTAGATCTACATTTTTGAAACATGAGACGGGCCAACTCCTTAAAGCCGATTATGAACTGCTACGAAAATTTATGCCACGATGGGATTTGAACCTACGAACTCCGACACTGAAGATACATCTAACATCGGCTCTTCATACTGCGGGGAGTTTGCGGTTGAATCAGATATCCATGGCTTTGGAATAATTTTGGAAACTCAACACCGCAAGTTTCATTTTGGTAGAACATAATTAGCGGCGATATTAAATAAGAACTACCGAAAATACTAATTATTTGGTCTGAATGCGTAAACGATTTGAATTTCACCATCTCTGTGAAAAACAAAATGCCACGGAATTAGCTATGACGTCACTAACAAATAAATTTTCCATGTAGAAAGTTAGAACAAGGATAAAAGCTAAAATTAATTTTGGCATAATTTTAATTGTTCTTTATTTTGAGCGAAAATTTTTAAAAAATATTTGTTTTTCTAACTGTGTAGCTATTATAGATAAATCCCTCTTCTTTATTCCACAAATATTAACTTTTCTCTTTAAATTAAACTCTTATTATATATTTTATATTCTCTCCACATCATTTTTTTAATCGTAATTGGAAATTGGAATTTGTAATACTTTAATACGGAAAAGTCAAAGTCTAATTATTCATATCTATATGCATGGAGTATTTGAATTTTATTTCTAAAACTTCTTTCTATTCTCCTTATTTATGTTTTTTAAAGGCATGTCATGTTTACTTATTTGGTGAATAAATTATTAAGAGCTAAGATAATCATATTTCAATGATATTTCCGGTACAGATGTATTATTCGCAGCTGTTGGCTCATTTTTCGGATGTTGGGTCTTTTTGTTAATTTCACAAGTTTTTAGTATGCCTCTTTTCCTTTTATAGTTATTCTTAAATTTGTTGAGTTTTTATTCTGAGTAACTATTTTCTACTTTTTTTGATATAATCACAGAGAAAAAAAATTCTTTATAGTTTTTTGCTATTCATTAAAAAGAAATCCTTTTAAAACTAAATAAGCAAATATCCATTCCAGATCAACTCGGCATTCCACAGGTAAGACTAAAAAAGAAAAAAAAAGAAAAAAAAAGTATTTCTCAGTTCAAAAGTTCATTGATGTAGGATTTATGGGATGCTATTTCTTTTTTCTTGTATGATAATCTTTTGTTATTTCAACCTTGGGTTAACTGCAGAAAAGGGTACGGTAGTTTTCCATCGCCAAATAAGAGATAAGCTCGCCAAATCTAACGGAATCACTGATTAGAAATTGAAAAAAAGTTTCTAAATTTTGTTGCAAAAATTTGTTACAGGTTTGTTATCGACTATCGTTAGCAATAGGTCATAGAAATCACAAGAAAAAAGAGGATGTTAGAAGTTGAAAATGAAGATATGATTTTAGATGCCGGAAATGTTGAATGGTTGATTGGAGATTATTGGCGCTAAATCCCCTAGACAAACTGCGCCAAACAAGATTTCAAAAAATAAAACTCAAAACACGAAATTTACGAATAAAAATTTTGAGAACATTATAAAAGGTAAGATTTCTAAAACTGTTTGGAAAACATTTAGCACAAAACTCTTACAAAATTGAGTTATATACAAAGAAAGTAAAAAATTAAATTTTCAATTTTTTAAAAATTGTTTAAAGATTAAAAATTGTATATTAAAAAATTTAATTACAAAAGTCAAAGAACAACAAACAAAATTCAGGTTTCGAAATAAAAGCCAGTACGGCGAAGAAAGGAGAACAAGTTTGGATGTGGAGTTTCCCCGATGATTAAATTTAGATTTGGCGATGGATTGCTTAAAAAAATTACATTACATAGATCTAAAGCAAATACAAAAGGTTAAAATGTGCGCGCGACTGTATAAGGTGCCTTGCAGTGGGGAGCAGATTCACCCAGCAAGAAATGTGCATGGGTGAGTCGACAGTGACCCACTCGTACACCAGTGAGTATGACATCATATCTCCTAGAAGAGAGCTGAAGCCATTCGGTAATTTTAATTTCTCGCAATTTATTAGATAGAATGTTATCCCAAGAGTTCTGTCATTTATCGTGCAATAGATCTTTAATGTAATTTTTCAAGTCAGGACAAGATCCGTGGAGATAATCACTTGCTAGACTTGGTAGTGTGGTAGCACAGACTCAATGATTTATTTTTAGTTAAAAAAACTGCAAACGATTTTTAAAGTTTTGATTTTGCTATAAAGTTTTTAGAAAATCTATATGAAATAAAAGTTGTTTTAAGAAGACTGTAAAATGTTTCGCTTCTTTTAATTGGATTATATGCCTGTTTAAGGGATAAGAATACAAATATAGCTCAAACTAAGTGTATAATTAATTAAATATCGTAGTAATACACGATATTTTTGGTGATCCGGACGTGATAAGAAGACAAAAATGACGGATTCTATACCGGAAAATACAGATGTTAACAGTGAAGTCAGCAACGATGACAAGAAATTATGCAAGGTGAGTGTTAAAATACCATTTTTTTGGGTTGATAAACCCAAAATATGGTTTTTCCAAGGGGAGGCTCAATTTAAAATCAGCGGAATAACAGCTGAGGAAACGAAGTTTAATTATTTAATTTCACAACTTGATCCAAAATATGTCGAGAATGTATGGGACATAGTTAGCAGTACCAGTAAAACTAAATATTCTGATTCAAAATTTAGACTCTTAAATTTATTTAAGGAAAATGAAAGTGTAAGAATTCAAAAATTAATCACAGGAATAGAACTTGGCGACATGAAACCCAGCCAACTGTTGCAAAAATTGAAGTCAATAGCCACTTCTGATGTTTCCGAAAAATTAAAACACTTTGGATAGGAAAATTACCGGAAGCTATAAAAAATATTTTAGTTGTCAGTAATGAAAATATTGATAGTTTAGCTGTTATGGCTGATAAAATTAACGATATGAGTTCTAAACAAGAGATATGCAGCGCAAGTAATACTACTCAAAATTATAGTAGTGAATTAATTGATAGAATTAAACATTTAGAACAACAAATGGCTGAATTAAATATGCGTGCTGGTGCTAGACCAAAAATAAGGAATGCTAATTTTCGTCATCGGTCTCGATCTCGAAGTGGTCGACGCGTAAAATTCGATCCCAATGGAAAATTATGCTACTACCATTTTCGATTTGGATCCAGCTGTTTCCCCGAAAAATGTAAATCTCCTTGTAGTTGGACAAAGAAAACGCAAGATAATCAGGAAAACTCAAACCTGTAGTGGACTTGGCGAAAAACTCTACTACAGATTGCATGGATTGTCGCAAATTAAATATTAAAAATTAAATTATTCAGACTCAATGATTTATTTTTAGTTTAAAAATCGTTTGCAGTTTTTTTTTTAAGTTTTGGTTTTGCTATAAAGTTTTTATAAAATCTTTATGAAACAAAAGTTGTTGTTTTAAGACTGGAAAATGTTTCGCTTCTTTTAATTGGATTATATAGCCTGTTTAAGGGATAAGAATATAAATATAGCTCAAACTAAGTGTATAATTAATTTAATATCGTAGTAATACACGATAGTAGCTTTTAACACAAGTTCATTGCATTTAATGTCAACAAGAGAGAGAACTCAGCTAAACATTAACGAGATTCTCATGAACGTAAGATTAGTTATTAAAGTGAGAATTTTAAAAATAAGGTTATTACAGTTATTTGATTACAATGAATTTAGAACACTGACAGTCTATACAGATAGAATTTTTATTATTGTAATGTATCAATTCTTCTAAATCCTTTAATATGCAAATGCTTCAGCAAAAAGATGGAGAGTTTAGAATGAAGTCTATAGCTATTGATTTTTTCTTTAAATTATCCCAAATTATTTACGACATTCCTTGATGCAATCCGCGATGTTTATCCGCCGGCCACACACGATGCACCTAAAATTAAGGCAGCAAAAAGAAAGGTGAAGAATCACGAGAATTAAAAAGTAAGTGTTTATGCCTTTGTTGATTTTATGAAAGTGTTTTTTGTCTTTCTAAAATTTTTGAAATTTATTGTTGTTTTGTTGTATTTTCTTGTTTTTGGTGACTATTTTCACAATTGACATAGTAGAGGTCTGAAAAAAAAAGCGAGTTTAAGTATTGGTTGCGATCTTCAAAAATTTCTGGAAAAATGGTATTAGTAGTTGAAATTTTGTCAAATGACTTAAAGGGGTTTATAACAGCAAAATTGGGAATGTTCCAGGGATGTATTCTAATATTAGTAGGTATAGTATCTATATTGTGAAAGTTAAAATCTGATGTCAGAAATGCAACTAGAAAGTTAGAAGCAAAGAATGAAGCAGTAAATTTTTAAATCTAAAGTTGGTTTATAATGAATAAATAATTTTATATCTAATGTTGTGTACATGTGACGTAGTAGTACTTAATATTTGACAGTTTTATATCATATCTGCACCAAGTTTACGCCAAGACTTGTTCTTGGCGAAACTAAGATGGAGGTAAAAGTAGCCAAGTTAAAAAAGTACCCTATTCTGCAACATTCTCGTTAACCTTTCTCAAAGGTATAACTATTTTAGGCTGTATCCCAGTGTACGGTACGCTATTTTGGCGATTTTTTTGGCGCCATTTCTCGGACGATACTTATTTTCTCCTTGTCAACTTCACCCTTTCTCTCCCGTTAAAAGATGGTAACCTCGTTCTCTCCTTTGGTTTGTGTGCGTTATCGGATCCTCTTTGGAGTAACTTGCGCAATAAATGATGTGATGTCATGATGATCTAATTCTTGTTTGATCCAATTATATTAAAAGTTGTAGGAGGTAAGTTTGAATTTCAACACTTTTTGCCGTTAATTTAACGGTTTTTCACCAGTGGAGTGGTTAAGTTCTGCATTCTCTTCAATCGTATTTATTTCAAAAATTTTATTTGTTCTAATTTTATAGTATTTAAACTTCTTAATTAGTATTTGTTTTTAATTTTATAGTATTTAAATTTTTGTAATTTCTCACTGGTGTCCTGCTGCGTGTTAGGCTTAGGTACTTGGCGCGTGCTTCACGGAGTCGTGTTTCGCCAATAGTCGCCAAAAACAAGATGGCGGACAAGGAGGGTACCTTTCACTGGGAATTAACCGAAGTCGCCAAATTACTGCAATAAAAAAACAGCGACTGAAACCGGGGTGCTAGGTACATCTGTTTCGATATCAATCTCAATTCACAAAATTAAAAACCAATAAATATTAGTCGCATTTAAACGTAACAAAATTAATATGCAAGAAAAGCCCGATACCAATATAACAAATCAAAATGTAGTAATGGTGAGATGAAGAAAACAAAGTTACGTCACCAAGTTGGCGTAGTACTCTGTTTTGATGTCAAAGCTTAACCTATCGAGTAAGTATTAGGTACCAGTGCTCATGGATGTATGGATAACTACACATACTTGGTTATCGATAATGATATAAAATATGAAAATCGTGGAAACTGATTTCGTCATAACTGAATTTCTTTGACCATGATTAATAGAGGTGTTATTTAAAAATTGTAAAATTTAAGTATAAGACCTCATTGACAATTTTTTTTTACATTTGACGCAGTTTTACATTTAATTTTAAATAATATAAGGGATGTAAATTGTTCATAATTTAAAATTAAATTTTGTGCACATTCGTCTATAATTTCAAGATCTAAAAAGTTTATTTTATTTTCCATATAGCATTTTTCGACTATAATAATATTTACAGTAATTTCGGTTAAATAAGCCACTGTACGTAGCACACGTGAAAATGGCAAATAAAAATTCGCCAGATTATCGGTTGGTTAAAATTGTTGGTGTATAATTCTAAACATTAATTTAAATTTTCAAATAAACAACTTTTTATTTGATAAATTTAAATACCAGACTGAAGGTTGAAAGGGTTGAAGGGTTTAATTTAGTACAATCTTAATAAAAAATAATATGCTTAGTACAATATAATAAGATTATTTAAATGTACTTATAGTATCTATTTCCTAATTTAAGGAAATCCTATAAAAACAAACAACGTAGCCATATTTGAAGAAAGCTAGACGTATTTTAAAGAAACGTAAAATATTGAGAGCGTTTTGAAAAATCTTATCAACTTGTCCAGCCTTTGTGAAATTCGGATCCATCCATTCAAGGTTTCCAGGAAACAGAAAAAAAAAAGAAAAAAAAAGAGAACGGAATGTGGCTGTTTTGTTTCCTATACTTCAGCGAGAATCCTTCTCATATTTTATGTTTGCCCGGGACTTTCTTTTGGCCTGTTACAAAAAATAAAAAGGAAAAAGAAAGACTATAAATTTGAACTTTAAAACCTGTACAAGAAGGTACGACTTTCATTTGTCAGTTTTATTTATTTCGAAGCAAATGAGAAATAAAGACGTTGGATTGTTGTATTTGAGCAGAAAATTAGCCTACACAAATGATGTCTTAACCTGTTAATGACCATCGTCCTTTTGTAGGAATAGTTAAAAAATATTTTGTACACTTTAACGTTTTCTCGGAAGAGATTTTCCTTTTCAGCGAAGGTTTTATAAACAATTTATCAAACTTTTGGTATTTACTATTTTTAACTTTGTCATTTTATTTGGTTGATTGAAGTTAATGGCGCTAATCCTCTAGGGACAAACTGCGCCAAACAAGATGAAAAAAAAAAAAAAGCTCAAAAACAGATTAACAATTATAAAATAAAAAAACAACATAAAACACAAAAAAAAAAAACAACCAACAAAAAAAAAATTAAGTTATATACAGATTAACAAAAATTGAAAGATTAGAAATTGAAAATTAGAAAATTGAAAAACAATCAAAAATCATATTTCGGTATAAAAACCAGTACGGCAAAGAAAGGGGAACAAGTTTGGATGTGGAGTTTCCCCGATGATTAAATTAAGATTCGGCGATGGATTACCAAAAAATTTTATATACATTGATTTTAAACAAACACAAGAGGTTAAAATATGTGCGACTGTGTAAGGTGTCTTGCAATACGCACACTGTGCAGGAGCTTCACCTAGCAAGAGATGGGATGTTAGGCTTTCAAACCACACTCGTACGGTAGCTACATAGACATAAATCATGATGAATAGCTTCATCACTGTTGAAATATGTAATCGCACTCATACTTGGCGACTTGGTGTTTTGGCTGCTTATTATTATTTAAGTAATAACATTTCTCGCACATACGAGGTTTTCTCGAGTTGATCCTTTTGTGTTTTCATTGGTTGTGTTTGATTAGTTTCGTCTTGTGCCTTTAATTTGATTGGCTGGGCTCAGGATCTTTATAAAACTATAGAAGCCCAATGTATCTCGTATTATTATTAATATTATCATGATCTTTATTATCATTATTATCTTGTTGTCTGTAAGAGTCGCGTCCGTCTCTGTCGGTGATCGGTCGAACTTTTATTCCTTTGAACTATTGAAAACGGTAGTATTGTACCAGTAATGGTCCTTTTGACGCACGGACGATTAAAGTGTCATGTGTGCCGTTTTTGTCAATGTATCGACAGAGAAAAGAAATTGTGCTTTGGGTGACTTCGGGTACGCCAAATGTTGCGGCTACTCCAGAAAAGATAGTCGATACTATAACCGATTTCCTGTTTAAAAGGAGAAACAAGGGATTTTGAACTTTGAGATAAGCAGGTTGTCTAGAGCAGTGTTGCCAACCATACGATAATTATCGTATATGTACGATAACTTAGGACTCTGTATGATGAAAAATAATTTCAAAATTATGTGACATAATTCTGAAAAACTGTACGATAATTTCCTGATTTGTACGATAAACCAAAAGTAGACTAATGGAGAATTAAAAGAGCAGGTAATTTAACTGTAACTCTATAAAGAGTAACATAAAAAAATTGAGAATGTCTAATTTTTTTATCACTTTTTCCCATCAAATAATTATTGTTATAGATTTTTGAGCAGCTTAAGGAGCATGTTTTGAGGTGCTTCTTCATTAAATAAAAGTAAATAATCCTGTAACAGAAGTTGAGAAAGGCCATCTGTACTGTGTAATAATAAAAGGGAAAGTGTCAATTATAAAAAAAACTGTATATTTGTGAAATTGAATATGACCTAGATACTAATGTTTGATATTATTTGAAACTAATATAAAATAAAGAATTTTAAAAATGGTTATGACCAGTGTTTTTACATGTTAGTTATTTAAAATTATTTAAATCATTCTTATCCTTAAATACACAAAACACAAAATTGCTGATTATTCACGATTATACTGAAAATATTTCTTTAATGATTACATAATTATGGATAATTAGAAGTAATTTTTCATTTTACTTATTCTATTGCAGTTTTCACTAAAATATGGTATTTTTAGTAATTAAACCGATTATTAAATTATAATCGGTTACAAAGTTACATAATAGTAAATAATAAATATTCTACCATTTCTATGTTTTTCCACAATTTTAAAATCTATCTGATATTAAGATTCAATTGATTAAAAATATACCGTAGAAGCGTCTTCTATTAACACTATTTTGAACTAATTACAAAAATGTACGATAATTTATAAGCCAATGCCATAATTTTAGGACCTAGAATCCATAATTTTGCCTGTGAAGGTTGGCAACGCTGGTCTAGAGTAATCTGCTCTCTGGACGACTTTACACATATATTTCTTTAAATGTTTTTTTTTGTTGTTGTTGTTGTTGTTATAAATCAACATTGTTAAGTTTAATCCTCTACAACTGATAATTTCGTCTCCATACCTGCTCCTTATACGAGACCCATACGAAATCATACCCAAATGACTAGAGTATGACTTACAATCGGAAATAGAAACAGTGTCTTAAAAAAATGTGTTTTGCGATCTGCGGCTCTTCATTATGCTTCAACAATCACAAGGCTCCCTTTTTACAGTATCGTGAGTATACATGTACTGCCAAATAAATCGGCTACCATGATGTACTTTTTATATACATGACACTGTAATTCCCTTTATGAAATACATCATAGAAAGATCCTGCCGTCTCAGGAATATGAGACCACCGATGCCTTCATAAAATGATGCCCTCTCATAAAGTTTCTTCGAGGAAGACCTTTATTTAAGATTATAGAATCTTATCCGTATCTTTCGATTAAGATTTCAGAAGAGACCTAACGTCTACGCGAAGCCGGCAGGAACAGAGATTGGTCGGATGGGATCGAATATCGCAAAATCCCAGAAGGGATAAGTTACACCAAATAAGAAGATTCAGAAAGAAAACAGTAAGTACCGAAAGAGTAAATGGTGAATTAAAGAAAAAAAGTAAAACGAAGCTAGGATTTTCATCTAGAGAAAGATAAAAAATAAAATCATAGAAAATAAAAACAATCGATGAGTTTTAAAGAAGCTGTTATCGTTTGGTTGGTTGAAGCTTAATGGCGCTAATTCCACTAAGGACAAACTGCGCCAAACAAGATGAAGAAATAAACCAAAGACGAAATTTAGAAAAAATTTTGACAAAAGATAAAAAGACAGGTTTTAAAACAGAATAAAGTAACAAGAAAAAAAAATTACATTCAACAGAAAACACGAATATACAGATTAACAAGAATTGAAAATTGGGTGAATTGAAAATTAAAAGATTCAAAATTAAAAATTAGAAAATTGAAACACAAACAAAAATCATATTTCGGTATAAAAACCAGTTTTACGAAGAAAGGGGAACAAGTTTGGATGTGGAAATTCCCCAATGATTAAATTAAGATTAGGGTGTTATCGTTTGGGAAGAATTTAAGAAACCCCAGAATAATTGTAATGTTAGTTGGTTGTTTGAAATTTAGTGGCGCTAATTCCTCAAGAGACAAACTGCGCCAAACAAGACGAAAACCCAAAAGAACAACACAATTTTGAGAAAATTTCGATGAAACCGTAAAAATGAAAGATGCCCAAAACCAAAGAAAAAAATTTAAAAAATAAACAAATTAGTAGAAAATTTAGAAACACAAACAGAACAATACGAGAAACAGCAAAGTTTGATTAAATATTAATTTTTTAAAAATGTGAAACAGAAAATGAGAAATTGAAAAAGGTACAAAACAACAATGAAATTTATTTATTTACAAAGATTGAAAATTAATTTAAAATTGAAAAAAAAATTAAAAAGTAAGAATTAAATATTACAAAATTGAACATTAAAAGTTAGAAAAATAGAAATCAGATTTCAAAGTACAACCAGTACAGCGAAGAAATGGAAATAAGCCTGGATGCGGGATTTTTTCAATGATTGAATTAAGATTAGGTGATGAATTTCCAAAGAATTTTATGTACAATGATTTAAAACAAATACAAGACGTTAAAATATGTGCGACTGTATAAGTAGTCTTACAATACGCACACTGTAGAGGTGCCACACCAAGCAAGAGATGAGTGTGTGTGAGTCGGCAGTGACCCACACGAAGACGAGTGATAATCACGTCCTGTCTTCTAGAATGAAGTTGAGGCCACTTGGAAATGTTTTCTTTTACATCTCGCAATTTATTTGACACTATGTCAACCCAAGCATTCTGCCATTTAGAGTGAACTAAATCTTTGATGTAAATTTTCAGGTCAGGATAAGGAAGGCCAGTGTTTAAATAGTTTTCGGCAGACTTGGCAGCTAAATCCACAAGTTCATTTCCTTTGATGCCGACATGAGAGGGAACCCAGCTAAAAATTAACGAGATTCCCATGGAATTAAGATTAGTTATTAAAGTGAGAATTTTGAAAATAATAGGGTTATTACAATTAGGAGAGATTAATGAATTTAAAACACTTTGAGAGTCGGTATAGATAATGAAATTTTTACTATTGTGGTGCGTCATTTCTTCTAAAGCCTTCAAGATAGCAAAGGCTTCAGCAGAAAATATGGAGAGTTTAGAATGTAGTCTATAGCTATTGATGTTTTCTTCGATACTGTATGCACAGCTAACAAAGTTTGTGGATTTGGAGCCATCGGTAAAAACAGGAGTGTAAGTTGTAAAGTATTGTTTGTGATCTTGAAATATTTGTTGGTATATGTTATTAGCAGTTGAACTTTTTTCAAATGATTTAAAAGGGTTAATAATACTGAAATTAGGAGTGTACCATGGAGGAATTCTAATATCTGTGGGAATAGTATCAATATTGTCAAAGTTAAGATCTATTAAAATTCCTTTTATCCTTCCCTGAAAAGGCAGAACACAAGAAGGTCTAGCATCATAGAGGCGTGTGAAGTAAGTATTGAGAGTATTCTGATGAATGGGATGATTAACATAGGATGATGTTCTGAAGTAGTACTGTAGACACAGCACCTGACGACGTAATTCAAGAGGAGCCTCACAGCAGTCAACATACAGACTTTCTATAGGAGATGTTCTGAAAGCCCCTGAGCATAATCTGAGAGCAGAATGGTGAATGGTATTCAGCTTTTTTAGAACAGAAACACGGGCTGACCCATATACAGGACATCCGTAGTCCAGTTTCGAGCGGATGAGAGCATTATATATCTTAATTAGAGAAGCCCGATCAGCTCCCCAGTAGGTCTTCGAAAGGACTTTTAGAATGTTGAGCTTCCTTTCGCAATTCTTCCGCAAAGTTGTGATATGAGGTGCAAAAGTAAGTTTTTTGTCAAAGATGACGCCGAGAAATTTCACCTCATTCACAATGGTGATCTTATTACCAAGAAACTGGATTTCAGGGTCGGGGTGCAGACTTCTTTTTTTACAAAAATGCACGCAGGATGTCTTTGAACTAGAAAAGCTGAAACCATTCTCGCTCGCCAGACTGACTGATTTTGTTAAGTGCAGTCTGGAGTTGTCTATTAATATATCTCATATCAGCTCCATCACATGAGATGTGGAGGTCGTCAACATATAAACTCCCCTTTACAGAGGGTGGTATCTCATTAAGAATCCCATTAATTGCTACGATAAATAAAGTAACACTCAACACGCTTCCCTGAGGAACCCCTTCTTGAGTAAAAGAGCGAGATAAGTTATTTCCTATACGAACTTTGAAAGTCCTTAATGCTAAGAAATTTTGTATGAAAATAGGCATATTTCCACACAGCCCTAAATCATTAAGCTTCCGTAAAATACCATAACGCCAAGTGTGGTCATATGCACGAAAGCATTCCGGATTCTGGTTTCCAGGTCAATCAAGTTGTCTAGTGTGCCTCTTCCACGACGGGAAACCACTCTGAAAATTAGATAGGCAATTATTTTCTTCCAAATAGTACATGAGACGAACATTTATCATTTTTTCAAATATTTTGCATAGACAGTTCGTCAAAGCAATTGGACGGTAACTGAGAGGATTCGTGGGATCTTTATCATGTTTTAGAATGGGGATAACAACAGCCTCCCTCCACGAGGTTGGTTGGTTGGTTGATTGAAGTTTAATGGCGCTAATTCCTCTAGGGACAAACTGCGCCAAACAAGATGAAGAAATAAACAAAAGAAATTTAGTTTAAAAAAAATTGACAAAAGAAAAAATTACAGGTTCAGAAACAGATTAAACTAACAATAAAAAATAACATTCAACAAAAAACACAAAAAAAAATTGAATTATATACAGATTAACAAGAATTGAAAATTGAGTGAATTGAAAATTTAATGATTAAAAATTGAAACACAAAGAAAAAATTAAATTTCGGAATAAAAACCAGTTTGACGAAGAAAGGGGAACAAGTTTGGATGTGGAGTTTCCCCGATGATTAAATTAAGATTAGGAGATTGATTACCAAAATATTTTATATACAATGATTTAGAACAAACACAGGACGTTAAAATATGTGCCACTGTGTAAGGAGTCTTGCAATACGCACACTGTGCAGGAGCTTCACCAAGCAAGAGATGGGCATGGGTGAGCCTGCAATGACCCACTCGTAAACGAGTGAGTATTACGTCATGTCTCCTAGAAGGGAGTTGAGGCCATTTAATTATCTTGGTTTTAATTTCCCGCAGTTTATTTGAAGGAATGTTATCCCAGGAGATCTGCCATTTATTGTGTAAAAGATCTTTGATATAATTTTTCAAGTCAGGGTAAGGAAGACCAGTGTTGAGAAAGTCAGTTGCAGACCTGGTAGCCATGTCAACAAGTTCATTGCCTTTAATGCCGACGTGAGATGGAACCCAGCTAAAAACTAGCGAGATTCCCATGGAAGTAAGATTAGTTATGGAAGTAAGAATTTTGAAAATAACCGGATTATTACAATTATTTGATTGCAATGAATTTAAAACACTTTGGGAGTCTGTATAGATGATAAAATATTTACTATTGTAATTCACAAATTCTTCTAAAGCCTTCAAGATAGCAAAGGCTTCAGCAGAAAAGATGGAGAGTTTAGGATGGAGTCTGTAGCTATTGATTTTATCTTTAATAAGGTAGGCACAGCTAACATAGTTAGTGGATTTTGAACCATCTGTAAAAACAGAGGTGTAATTTTTATAATTTTGTTTGTGATCTTCAAAAATTTGTTGATATATAATATTGTTAGTTGAACTTTTGTCAAATGACTTAAAGGGGTTTATTATTGTAAAATTAGGAGTGTGCCAGGGATGTATTCCAATAGTTGTAGGTATAGTATCTATATTGTCTAAGTTTAAATCTTTTAAAATTGCTTTTATCCTTCCCTGAAAAGGCAGAACACAAGAGGGTCTAGCATTATATAAGCGTGTAAGGTAACAATTGAGTGTATGTTGATGAATGGGATGGTCCGCATAAGTTGCTGTTCTAAAGTAATACTGAAGAGATAACACCTGTCGACGTAATTCAAGAGGAGCGTCACAGCAGTCAACGTAGAGGCTTTCTACAGGAGATGTTCTAAAAGCCCCA
>CM063507.1:92303555-92343233 GCA_032207245.1 Pardosa pseudoannulata | reverse complement strand
CTGCCAAGGCGGGTTGAAGCTGTGTTGAGCGCCAAAGGTGGGACAACTCGTTATTGACAGGTAGTCATAATGTTTTGGCTCTTGATTGTATGTATACATATATATATTGAAACTATTGTGTCTATTTAAATTTGATATTTAATGTCGAAGTCTGGGTGCTCACTACTCTAACAAAATAGACATTTAATTTAACCTACAATTTTCTGTCTCGCGTACCCAATATCAGGATTATCTTGGGGTTGAGGCGCCCGACTCCAAGCTATTTCAGATGGGGGTAGGGGTATTTGTAACAATTAAATTCTATTAAAGTAAAATCCTAACTTAAATGTTTTCTGTTTTCCATTGAAAACCTAGACAAATTCTAAGGAACATTTTCGATAATAATGGCGGCGAACTCTCACTTCCTGGCACCTTGAATTTAGAATCGCAGCCCCGTTGATTCATTTGTCCCGCGCATTGTGATGTACTATATCTTCTAGTAAAACTAGAATAAACTAGAATAAATTAAACAGACGTGATTGGTTACCGGAATGACATCATTCCAGAAACCACACAAAAAATTCACCTGACTTTATTAAAACATCCACATAATTTAAGTAACTGTAGTTATCACTGTAAAGGAATTATGAAATGTAGTAGCCGATTAGATGGATGCAGATATTCACTTACAAAAACATCTTTTATTTAAAACACTAGATAACACTGAAGGCACAAATTCCCTTAAGAATACAAAACACAGCAATTTTGATGATATCGTTTACATCGCGATCTTAAAGGAAAAATATACGAAATCTGTGTGCCAGCACTTTTTATTAACTATTGGAAGAGGTGTGGCTCCAGGAATGATGTCATTCCTGTAACTAATATCGTCTCTTTAATTACTTCTAATTTTTTCTAGAAGATGTAGTACCTCTACAGTACGCGAGTAAAATGAATGAACGGAGAGGCGATTCTAAATTCAAGATGCTAGGAAGTGAGTGTTAGCCGCCATTATTATGAAAAAATGTTCCTAAGAATTTGTCAATAAGAAATCTAGATTTCCAATGGGAAACAGAAAACATTTAAGTTAGGATTTTACTTTAATAGAATTTTATTATTACAAATATATTATGCTTTGGCAAAATTAAGATTTGTGGAATGGGGTACAGTTTGAATCAATTTCTACTATATTTATTCTTTAATCTTTTCCTGGTTCTCTAAATGAACTGGTGACTAATGGTTAAACTTTCCAAACATTTCATCAAGTAGTACTTACAAAATCAAAGAAAGGTTAAAAAATAGAAAATGGCCCACATTAATGTGATCGTACTTTGTGTATATATATATATATAAATATATATATATATTTATAATATGTATATGGGGTATATATGTAAAACAAAAAAAAAAAAAAAAAAAAAAAAAAATGAGAAGGACTTCTCGATGGGTGGTTGCAGTCATAGCCATAAAAATGAGACTGTTTTAGCAAAACACCTTTATTAAGATAACATTTGGAGGATAGGTTCCCACTTTATCATAGGGACAGGGCAAGTTGAGGGGTCAGCTAGCATGAAGTTCTATGTACAAGACACGTAACACCTGGGTCAACATGTGGGAAAATAACTCTCGAAAAATCTGTCTCCGACAGCGTGTATCTCCTTTTTATTTGGAAATTTCCTAAATTGTCCGCTAGGGCCATGTAGATTTATAATTGGCCAGGCCCCTTCTCTGAGGGCGTTAACTGTAGCCTTAGTGGTCAATTTAGGTTAGGGGTTAAAAACGGGAATGCAAAAGGACGCGGGAATTTTTAGCCCTTGATTTAATTTTTAAAACACCTGAGAATTTTCCTTACATATATATATATATATATATATATATATATATATATATATATATATATATATATATATATATATAAATATATATATATAATACTAATATATATATATGTGTATATATATATATATGTATATATAGTAGTGTGTGTGGTGTGTGTGTGTGTGTGTAATCCAGGAATTATATAACTGCTGGAAACATTTGAAATTATAGCCCCTATTATTTTTTACTTGCCCGGGGCTGCTGAACAAGAAGCCTAAGTTACTAGACTGTTTGAGTAAATTGCAGTCGAGCCAATTTTGGTTAAAAGGACAGGCACAGTTCGTAGCGAAGCTTTAAAGCTTCATTACCTGCTAAAAAGTGAGATCTTTACCAGTCAAACGACAGACAAGAGGATAACCCGAAAAAACACTTTGCTCGAACAGAGGTGTACTCAAGAGAAGAAGACAGATAGAGATTTCTTCCAAGGGACAAAAAACTTAGTGAGCGAATTAACTGTTACATCAGGAGAAATGCTAAGTCATTTGCCGGCGACAGCTGGAAAAAAAACAAAAACAAAAAAAAAAAAAAAAAAAAAAAAACAAAATATGTTGAATGGACAGAAAATTGACATAAAAAAATCTATTGCACATAAAGCTTTGAGTAAGACATTTTGAGGATGGGAATATATAGATTTTAAGGAATTAGAATGGGGACAAGAGAGGAGGTTTTTAACTCTTTAAGGACGACAATTGAGAAGATGATTTTACATAACCTTAATGTACTGATAAGTTTTCATAGCAGGTGAAATGTAAAATGTGTGTGTCCCAGTGTGTCCCATGTATGTAGGATATTTAGTGCAGGCGCATCCTCGTAATATATGTATCGAAACAGGACTTGATATATCACTCGTCCCCCCTTCGAGTGGGTCACTGCCGACTCATACATGGTTATCTCTTGCTTGGTGAGGCACCTCCACAGTGTGCATATTGTAAGACTACTTATACAGTCGCACATATTTTAACGTCTTGTATTTGTTTTAAATCATTGTACATAAAATTCTATGGAAATTCGCCACCTATATAACTTAATTCAATCATTGGAAAAATCCCACATCCAGGCTTATTCCCATTTCTTCGCTGTACTGGCTTGTACTTTGAAATCTGATTTGTATTTTTTAACTTTTAATGTTCAATTTTGTAATTCTTAATTCTTAATTTTTTTAATTCTTTTCTTCAATCTTAAATTAATTTTCAATCTTTGTAAATAAATAAATTTCATTGTTGTTTTGTTCCTTTTTCAATTTCTCATTTTCTGTTTTACATTTTTTAAAAAATTAATTTTTTTAATCAAACTTTGCTGATTATCGTATTGTTCTGTTTGTGTTTTCTAAATTTTCTACTAATTTGTTTTTTTTAAATGTTTTTCTTTGGTTTTGGGCATCTTTCATTTTACGGTTTCATCAAAATTTTTTCAAAATTGTGTTGTTCTTTTGATTTTTCGTCTTGTTTGGCGCAGTTTGTCCCTTGAGGAATTAGCGCCACTAAATTTCAAACAACCAACCAACCAACCAACCTCCATCGCGCAGTGGAAGGTCTGCACCCTCATCCAAATGTCTGAGTAATGGGTAAGTAAGGACACGACAGAGGGACATTCGAGTCGGAGTCGAGGAGAAGGGGTGACCTGGTCGAGTCAAGGACCCGTGGCACTTAAGCTCCCTCAATTTATTAAACATCGAGTAGGGTGTATTTTCTATGTTAAACACCGAGTAGGATGTCTTGCCTATGGAGAGTCTTGTATCCTTCTCTTCACCGTGGTTTAATTATTTGTCTTTGTGCTTAAACGTTTTCTGTGTTGTAAACGTCATTAAATGTTTGTTATCGTTAATTTAGTCTGTCATCGAATTTGTCTAACGACACCCCTAGACACCGAACCCTACATATATTATATATGTATATATATGTATATATATATAAATATATATATATATATATATAATATATATGTGTGTGTGTGTGTGTAATGATCAATTTAGCTCATCACAAAGATAGGACAGTCGACATTGGTTTGGGTGCAGTAAGTAAAAACATAGCCACAACAGAAAACAAAGAATTTTGGAAAACACTTTAGTCTACCAATTCCTTTGGAAGGCCCATGGGGTGAAAAACCCGTTCATGATAATTTATAGGCATGTGAACCAGCCAATCAGGGTATAAATTCTTATAATTAGGTTGGTTAGTTTTTTAGGTCAAAAATATCTTTAATAAAAATATCGTTAAATATCGTAAAATGCACACACATACTCATATGTAGCATACTTTTTTTCTACACTGCCTATAACTTGGCTCAAAACTTTTTCTTGTAAACGGTTCGTTAGTTTCTTAAAGAAATTCTACGAATCTATGTGAATCGGCTATAAAAGAAAATCCCCGTTCTTATGATAAATTTTTCTTCGAAATTGCACTTAAAACGCCAACATCAAAGGAAAACGGCAGAAAGAAAGCTCCATTTTTATGAAACAATTGTCTATAACGATATCTTTCTCGAATCAGAATTTAGGAATCATCCACCTACGCTCTACTGTGGTTACCAAACTTTTCCAGACGAGGGCCAAATTTCCTGAGTATTTTTTGAAAAAGAATCAGCTGGCAGCACATTGTGGACAAAATAAATAAATGAATAATCTGGTGCAGACATCACATGACTTCATGATACGCTTTTTAAATTATACACAGTTTTGTACTTTGATTGCATTTTGTGTCATCAGTATTATTATTTGAGTACTAGCATATAGCCCGTCATATGACGGGATCAGTAAAATTTTTAATTTTCTAGAATTGTACAATACCCTATGAGGCAGATAAAAAAGATTTGATTTTTGGCTGCATTATCTGGTACACATCACACTGAATAATTTGTTTACTTCATATTCTTTAAAGTCTCCTGATTCTATGAATGTAGTTTAGAATCACGTTGAATTCATTTAGTCAAACCGTGTGGATATGCATGAAAAACACACACACAAACGGACGAATTTCTTAATGTTCAAAGAGATATAGCCTAAGCTAGATATTTATTAGTCGTGAAATAGGCTCCTAGACTTATTAAACGTATTTGTTGTTAATACCGGTGATAAAATTTTCATTCCAGCAAAAATAATCGATGTTTAAATTTAAAATTAACACTTATGTACCTAATCTATATTTAATCAAATATAAAGGAAAATTATTTACGTGATATCTAAATTCAGAGATAAAAATATGAAAATATTGCTGACGATATTTAAATAATTTCATAAGAAATGATTAAAATGAGATGGTTAAAGGAATGACGTCATAATGCTGAAAAATGTTTTTACTATTTTATTATGTGTTAAATTGATAAATTTATCCCCTGCTCTTAACCAAAATAGGGTAAAATAATGGTATTAAACGCTCGAAAAAGGGTGGATTTCGAACGTTTTAAAGACTACAGTATTTTCCGCTGTGATGTGAAGCCTATTTATACCAATTTGTTTTAGAATTGGATCGATAGTTTAGGAGAAGACAAACTTTGAACTTTGCTAACCCTAACTCATCAAGAAGTCAATATGGATGCCTGTATCCATTCCAGGTCCAACCGCTTCATAAATTTGAGGACAGACGGACAGATAACTTGGGCTATTATTATATAGGGGATTTAAAGTTGACTTAGTTTCTCAATGTAATGATGTTGCCTCGTGAGAGCTCAAGTTCGAAAATTTGAATGCGAACTGCAGCGTTAATATCATTATATTGACATTATATTTCGTTTCATAGATTCACTCAAGAGCCAAAACATTATGAGCACCCCTACATTTCGCAATAAACTCGCCTGGATGACGTGGAAGGCACGTGATCAGGTGGAAGTAGTATTTAACTGCTGCTGGAGAGTCTGAAGAATCTTTCACTTACTTCTGTGTGCGGTGGGAAAGACCGCGAATCTAAGCGATTTCGATGCAGGGCAGATTGTAATGGCTCTATGGCTCGGAACGAGTATTTCCGAAACTGCACGACTCGTGGGTTGTTCGCGATCTACAGTTGTTAGTACTCATGTAAAGTGGATGAATGACGGTGAAACCAGCAGTAGACGACATGGTGTTGGACGTCCACAAGCTATCAAAGGAAAAAGGTCGTAGACTGTCTCGCTTAGTACAAAACCAGAGGAAGCCCGGACGTGGCATCCATGTCAAGGCGGGTTGAAGCTGTGTTGCAACCCAAAGGTGGGCCAACTCGTTATTGACAGACAAGTGGTCATAATGTTTTGGCTCTTGAGTGTATTTCGTTATAAGCCAAATTATTATTATTATTATTAATATTATTATTATTAATGTGGGGTACTTGCCTGTTGAGCAGTAGCCTATACTACGCCGCGGATTTGGTTGAAAATTTTATTGCGGAAGTAACCCGAAGGCGAAAAATATATATTCCTTTATCTTAACGTTTCACTACCACTCGGTTGTCATTGCAAGCAATTCTAACGAGTATAAATACAATAGTTATGTTCCAAGCTTCCAAGTCGTAAAGGATTTTGTAAAATATTTTGCTTCAAATAAGTTACTAATAACGAAAGTGTTTAACAAATGCCGTCTCTCCTTTAAGTTTTATGTTAACCCTCTAAGCGGTTTGCACGTACAATTCCGCCAACTGTAACACACAATTTTCGGGCTCCAAAAATGTTCCAAAAATAGATGTATTGTACATTTCTGACAGTGCTTTCCCCCATGAAATTATGAGGTAGAAGGGTCAGGTCGATTGTTTAGGAACTTCACCCCTCTTTGACTGACGTTTATTGAGGGATGCGCCCCTACTCTCTGAGGAAGAAAGACGCTGATAGCTTCTCAGGGCTTTATCATCTCTATTTTCGAAGTATTTCATTAGCGGTAACAAATATATCTTTAATTGCACCACTGAAATATCTTGGATGACTTTATTAAAAATATATAAATAATTCTCAAAAAATTTTTATTTATTCGTACTTTTAGAATACATTATTTCTTATGTGATGATCTTCGAGACTTGACGAGCTTTATCTGTGTTAAAAATTAACAATGAATAATGTCTATTTATATATCTATTTATAACCTGAAGTAAAGGGACAATAACGAGGGTGGAGCAAAGGGTGAAGTAAAAAATCATAGAGCACTTTGGTCACTGACAGAATAAAGCTTTATCGTATTTTTGGAGACCTTTTTCCCCCGGTGTGTTCCACTCGGAGGATTAATTTTGATTTTCAATTTTTAATTATTATTAATGTAACAATTTTTAATTTTCAAAGTATCAATTGAGTTTTTTGATTTCGATTTTCTTAAAATTTACATGTACTATACTAATCTATCTTGTAAATATTTTCTATTTTAATATTTTCTTACATTTTTTTTTGTTTTATTTTAAAAGTTCTTTTAACTTTTTCAGTTTGTTTTCTTTCTTACGTCATCCTCCAAATTATTTTTGCTTGTGTTTTTTACTTTGTTTTTCTGTTTTGTAGTTTTTGCTACAAATAAGTTACTAATAATGACAGGTCAATTGTACACATGAAGTTTAAATTCTAACAAACAGTTCCCTCGGACTTCATCTCCAAAGAAATGAGTTTTGTTCAATAGCAGGCGTCTATCAACTCTCTTGTTGATCACGTGGGTGATAAGTGCTGAAGAATTGCATTTGCGTCAATTTAACCAGTACTCCTGATCTAATGAACTTCTTGCATGTCTATGACAGTTTCACGTAGTCAATTGTCACTCTACTTCCGAAAAATCCCGATACCAAAGACCAATCATCTGCTTGTTCATAACTCGTTTCATACTGGATTCATACCGATTTACTGGAGCTATTTTTGTACGTTCGAAAACTGCCGGTGTGAAGGAGATTGAGAGTTAACATCTTATCGCGCTACAATGACTTTAATGTACGAAATCCTTATTTTAAAACTGCTACAATCTACCTAGATGTGAGAAACTTATTTTCTGAATGATCCTCGCATTTATAACAAATTATTTTTCTGCAATTAATTCTCCACGCATTTAAAAAAACACACGGAAAAAATCCTTGGAGAACGCGAGTTATTAGGTGTCCCCGTCGTTATCACGCTCATTATCTCCAAGGCATTTAGCGCGTTCTAATCCTGTATCGCAATTCCAGTTAAACAGCCTTTTACGAACTCCGGATTTATTCCCAAATACCCGACAAAATCGAATTTCCGTGTTAGCCGTCGCTCAAACTCCCATTGCACGGTGGACAGAACTCATTCCGGTCAAGACCATTCAGCGAGTGCATTTGCGCATACGGAAAGAGCACTTTCTCCTCATAGACCTAATTTGTCACCGCGTTTAAAACATCGCTGTGATTTATGCCTCATTCCGGCAGTCGCCATTAGAATCGGTCCTTGTCGCCAATCGCCACTGAATTTCAGGCCGCCAGTTCCAAGTGCCTTGGGATGCCGGAGCGTTCTAAAGAGGTACCATTCTAACTGAAAAGTCAGCATTATAACAACCCATTTTTCATTAAACTTCAGGTTCTGTTTAGAAAAAAATTATTCATAGATCATTAATAAAGGTTTAACTTTATAAATATCGTTAGTTGTGTCATGTTAAGGAAACTATTGATAGAAAAAACTTATAAAATTTATACAGCAAGTGTAAAAAATCAAATTAATTTATAAGTAACAAAATATCGTTTAAATTTCGTAAATTAGGAACAAATTTTTATATTAAATATAGGCTTATAACAACCCCGCATGAAAATTTGGACCATCTACGGCTTACCGTGTTTTGAGTTACGCGAAATTCTTAGATAAGACAGATATCAAGGAAAAACTATTACCAAAAATTATTACCAAATGATTACAACATGATAGATGTATGTCATATCAATACGTTTTCCTAGAGATAGGCAATTAGAGGTTTGAAGTCGTAGAAAAATTAGCATATATAAGTTCTGAAATCAATATATAATATAATATATCAGTTGAAATTCATAGCAGAATGACTGATGCTAACCGGTGTTTATGTTTAGTTTTAAAAAAATACTTAAAATCTGATTTTATTAAAGGAAAAACCAAAATTAGCAATATGTAAGTATTTATAAGCAATATAAAGCAATAAAGCAATATGTAAGTATTTATAAGCAATATAAGCAATTATAGCTATTAGTAAGTATAATAATACCTGTCATAACCTATTCTACAGAAACATGAACACTCACAGAAAAAGATAAAAAAATTTTGAAAGAAAATTTTAAAAAGTATTTTAGGGGGTTTCCAGGTAAACGGTTTATGGAGAAGATGGACAAATATTGAATTAAACAGAATTTATAAAAATTCAGATCTAGTTCATTTCATCAGCATTCAAAAATTAAGATAGACTGAAGACATAATCAGATTGAATGACTACAAATCCACAAAAAAAACTTATGGCTGAACTAATAGTCACCCGGAACAAAACGAACAAAACTCAGATGGTTGAACTCTATTGAGAATCACTTAAAGGCTTTAAAAATTATCTATTGGACTCTATTGAGAATGACTTAAAGTTTTAAAAATTTAAACTGGACTCTATTGAGAATGACTTGAAAATTATCAATTGGACTCTATTGAGAATGACTTAAAGGCTTTAAAAATTATCAATTGGACTCTACTGAGAATGACTTTAAGCTTTAAAAATGATCAATTGGACTCTACTGAGAATGACCTTGAAAAAAGATCAACTAGACTCTATTGAGAATGACTTAAAGGCTTTAAAATTATCTTGGACTCTATTGAGAATGACTTAAAAAAGATCAACTGGACACTATTGAGAATGACTTAAAGGTTTTAAAAATTATCTGGACTCTACTGAGAATGACTTAGAGGCTATTGAGAATGACTTAAGGTTTAACTAGACTCTATGAGAATGACTTAAAGGCAAAAAAAATCACTGACTCTATTAATGACTTAAAGGCTTTAAAAATTATCTATTGGACTCTATTGAGAATGACTGAAAAATGATCAACTGGACTCTATTGAGAATGACTTAAAGGTTTGAAAATAATCAATTGGACTCTTGAGAATGTCTTAAAGTTGTGATTCTCAACGTGGGGCTTAAGCCCCCTTGGTCATTTGTTTTTCAGATGGTCGATGTTTATGAGTACAGGACCTTTAGACCTTCAAAATTTTCGATTTAAAAAATACATATGTTATGAATTGAAATATTCTACGCATTTTTTTTTAAAGGCCTAAAAAATTTCGCATAGTTTAAAAGTTATGATTAAACATATAAAAGACACTCTAGTGATTTCTATGCTTGCAGTGGACTTGGCAATTGTTTACTTATTACTTTAAAATTGTATGCGGAACACGTACTAGTACGTTTTTTCAAGATGGATACTTTACCGCTGTCACGTACTAGTACGGGTTAGTGCAACAACATGGTTTGTTTGTGGGTACAAAAATAACTGTATATACAGGAAAACGAAGCCGAATGTTCTTGTATACTACATAGATGCTAGAATTTAGACAAATAAAAACTAGTTTTTACATCAGTCGATGCAGAACCACAGAACGGGAAAGTTGATTAAAAAAATCAATGTTAAACTTAAAATTAACTTTTTTTTATTTATCCTTGCGAAAATGATATTGTATATATATATATATATATATATATATATATATATATATATAATATATATATAATATATATATAATACACTTATATATTATATATATATAATTATATATATATATATATATATAATTTGGTTATTTGTCTATTTATATATTTGTTTATGATATTTCAATATATAAATTACGAAAAGTTGGTTAAAAAAATTTAATACTTATCGATCTATTGAGATTTAAATATGAATAACTAAATATGACGAGCAAAACGCCCTCTCCCGGTAGAATTCCGCCTACGAAATGTACCCGCACACAATGTAAGTCGATTTTTCTCAAAAAACAAATTTTAATGTTGCGTTCAAGATTTTTCAAAACCTATTTAATATTTTTGCAAAAAATTTTCAGAATTTCAAGGTAATGATATTTTCTTGAGAATGTTGAAAAAAAATTTGTTTATGAGAGTCATATTTTTGGTTTGAGAGAGGTAAGTACGTGTCAAAATAACCAACCAAAAAGGAGTAAAATTATAAGCAGGCTTTTAAATATAAAAATAAGCTTAATCTTAAGTGTTTTTTAGTTAGATTCCATTTTAGAAAGCATGTTCTTCATAAAAACTTAAAATTTAACATTTTTTTTTGTGCGCAAAATATTTCTTGTAAACTGTGCGCAATTGAGCAGAACAGTTTTAACGAACAAAAAAAAATCAGCTCAAAAATATATATTTTTAACCCTAGAAAGATAACCTACGTCAAATCGACGTCTGAAGAAGATTTTTTTTCAAATTTTTTAAGTAATAAATAATTATTTTTTATAACATTCAAAACTTTTTGCTAGTGAAAAAAAAAAATAACAGATAATTTTTAATGCTTTTCATATATCCATAACACAATAACATTCATTGTGGTACATTACAATTGACACAAACATTAACATACACAATTTAAAAATATATGCACTCAAACATATACGATGAAATTGATAATATATACGCTTTGACAGTTGAGATTCTAAATTTACTCTTTTGTTATGTAAGCGAATATCAGCAATTATATTTATGTTTAAAATAGACTGTCTTTTTAAACTTCCATAGGTAGGTTATCTTTCTAGGGTTAAAAAACATTTTTAATTATTTTTATAAGTATATTTAATGTTAGTTTATTAAAGAGATATATATAACAAATTTCTACAAAAAAAAATCAGACATTTTAGTGTGAAATAAAAAAGTTATAGAAAGTCACATCGAAAAATAGTGCCAAAACAATGGCCTCCTTATATTTAACAGTATTGCGACCTCTTAAAAGAGCAGTTAAAATTTTAACTCTTTCAATCCAGGTGGTATGAAATCTGTACAACTTGAGTTTGGTCAGTTAATGTACATTTTGTACGTAAAATAAAATATTTATAATAAAATAAATTTTTTTGATTTTTATTACCCCAGAATTTTTCTCTATCTGTTTATCTTATTTAAAACCTACTTAATTAAAAATTTTTTTTACATTTATGTTAACACTTGGCATGCGGATATACTTCACCGCAAACTTAAGCGTGCAGCGGGCGTTTTTACGTGAATCGCGCGAAAGTTTAGTTATTCAGAAAAATCGCAGTCAGTCGAAAACTACTTTGTTTTCATGAACGAAACTTTTTTTATTTTACATTTTAATATATACTGTATGATTATTTAACAAAAAAAAATCAATATTTTTACGAAATCACAAAAATAAACAATTTTTAATATTAAATTCCGATAATCTGTCACCGCCTATTTCTTTATAACTATCTTTATCACAACAGCTCATTTTATCAATTTTGTATTCAACAATAAAAAACCAAGCTTCAAATTGACAAAACACGACTTGTACGTTCTGGAGTTAGGAATTCGATTGAAGACGAAATAACGCAACAAAAGACCGAGTCACTCGACAATCCTAACTTGTGGAAAGAAAAAATGCAAAGCGTTGGATAGCAAAGCAAACAACACGTATATAATGTCACACATACATATAATTATACGTATTTAGTAGATTTGTGGTGGTTAGCGGGTATCCACCACAAATCTACTAAATACGTATTTTTACGTGACCCGCGCTCCAGTGACAGATTGCAAAAAACGTAAAAATACGTTGCCCGCACGCGAAGTGTTAACAGTGCTTGTAGCAAACGTGCGTCGGTGGCTATGTCTTCCCGTATGATAGCAAGCCTCGTTTCTGTACCTGCTCGCCTATTTTTACTGGAGCAGGTATTGTGGGTTAGCTAAAAGTCCGTCTTTCCAGTGAAATAACTGCAGCTATTAACCCTTTAAAGGTCACCTATATAAACTCTTTGGAATTTAATGAAATTAGTTTATACATATTACCTATGAACCTTATAAATGGAAAATGTATTAAACTTTTTTCTTACAATCCTTAGGTTTGCAATAGAGAATACCGTAGGAGGAATTGAGGTGGTTAACTGACAAACCCACCCCCTTGTACAGCGTGAACACAATACTTTTTAAAATTTGAATTATATTGGAAGAACAATAAATAAGTGTTCTTAAAAATATAATAAATATAAAGTTTAATGATTTATAAGTGTTGTTTCAATAGATATTTTTGCTTGGGGTCATACGTGAAAATATCGCATTACTAACTTTCCAGGTACATCAAGTTTAAATACATATATTTCAAAAGAAAAAAAAATAAATGTAGTACTGTCATTTACTGTAATTTTTAAATGTCAAAAACATAAAAAATAATGAAAAACCCATTCATATTTCTCAAAAAAGTAGAGAAAAAAAATGTTTAATAGGAGGTTTCCCTCCGAAACCATTGTCCTCTAAAGGGTTAAACACTGAAATTATGCATTGTATTGTTTACAATTAATGAACATATGATAATTATACATTCTTATATGAAAATCGATGTCTGGCTGAACCATTAAAAAAAATAATAAAAATGGTGCCTGCTCGCGGCTCTCTCTGTTTCAGCTCTCTACTCTAGTGTCATTTCACCTCCGTTCCGAGCGGGCATCTCGTCCTCTGCTGCAGTCGAGGGGGTGGAATCCCCTCCCCTCTTGGTCAAGCTTTCGCCTCCATGGGAAAATGCCCTTCTTCTCTGCAGCTGGCTAGGGCGGGGTGGTATCTCCCCCCTCCCGGTGAACATTCACTTCCCTGGGGTAGGGCTTTTCTACCCTCACTTGATGTGTCCGTTTTTCGGCCGCTCCTTGGTACCATGAAAAAGTGCAGGTGCCCATACCGCGCTAACACGCGTCTTGAGTTTAGTGTTATAGTGCCTGTTGTAGCGTAGCTGATCGAGGCAAGATCAGTATGAATGTGGCTTCTCTGGCCTTGGAGTAGACATACGAGTTCCTTCACCCATGGGTAGTGCACCCATTAATTCGGCGATCCAACTGATCCCAGAGGTCCTCGATAGGGTTCAGGTCTGGGCTCTGGGTAGGCCAGTCCATTTGATGAACTCCATTGGCACCCTACCAAGCCTTGGTTAACCTCGAAACATGACAACTGGCATTGTCTCATGAAAGTAACAGGGGTCCAACCCGTAAAACTGCCACAACGTAGGAAGCACATTGTCATCCAAAATAGTGCAGTAGGCATCGGCGTTGAGCTTACCATGAATGGAGACCAAAGTTCCCAGAAAATTAGGGATTCTAGATCCTAAAATTATGGTACATTTTAGTCCTAATTTAAAATAGTGTCAGTAGATGACGCTTGTACAGATTATTTTTCTCCGTAAAACGTATCTCCCCTCCCACTATATTTTTAGCTATAAAAAAATTCAAATTTTATCTTGAGTATCTTTTTTTCAAAATTATATATTTTCAGCAAAAACACCTTTTTACAAAAAAACATGTAAATACTTTTATATGATTTACTAAATTTACTATTTTCTAGCATCTCTTATTATTTTACTTTAAATGAAACACCAGACGTGATTTCCCACAATAATCAACACAATCTAATATAAGTTGTGAAAAAAACACAGAAACAACAAAATTTTTACCATTTAAAATTTTAGTTTTAATTGCATAAATTTAGTTATAGATTTTAGGTTAATTTGCTAAAATTCCAATTAGTAAAATAGAAATATTTAAATGAAATAATATAAATATAACTAGTACGTAGTTTTGTAGAAAAATTATTGCCATAGCAACTAAAATTCTTGCAAAATTGGTATTTTTTCCCGGCTACAGTTACCTCCTGCACAGTGTGCGTATTGCAAGACACCTTACACAGTCGCACATATTTTAACCTCTTGTGTTTGTTTAAAATCAATGTATATAAAATTTTTTGGTAATCCTTCGCCGAATCTTAATTTAATCATCGGGGAAAGTCCAAATCCAAACTTGTTCCCCTTTCTTCGTCGAACTGGCTTTTATACTGAAATAGGATTTTTGATTGTTTTCAATTTTCTAATATTCAATTTCTAATTTTTTAATTTTTAATCTTTTTAAACTTATTTCTTATTTTTTTTTAATTATTTTCTAACTTAAAATCTTAATTCTTCACTCAATTTCCAATTCTTGTTAATTTGTATTTAACTCAATCTTTTTTCGTGTTTTGTGTTGATGTTATATTTTTGTTACTTTAATCCATTTTAGAACCTTTCATTTTATATTTTGTCAATTTTTTTTTAATCTAAATTTCGTCTTTTGTTTTATTGCCACATCTTGTTTGGCGCAGTTTGTCCATTAGCGCCATTAAACTTCAATCAACCAACCAACCAACCCGGCTACAGTTACATTATTTTTCTTTTAATTTTAATCCATCAATCCACTATTTTATCGTACAAATTAGGAAATTATCGTATAATTTTTCAGAATTATGTCACATAATTTTGATCATTATTTTTCATCGTACAGAATCATAAGTTACCGAACCTATAATATAATTATCATATGTTTGGCAACACTGACGTGCCATAGCAGCTGAGAAGAAAACATTTGTCGTGACTTTTAGACTGAAATGAGAATTGGCATTTAATCTGCGAACGGAACATTAGCGCGGCTTTCCCCGCATCCCAAGGATAAGCAAAACAAGAAATAACAATCTTTACTAACGAAATGAAAGCCCAGCCGGCTCATAAGGACTCATTATAATATTATTTCTCCTTTCGAAGTCGGAATTAAAATCGCATCGTGTGCCGTTTTGCACGAAAAACACCTCTTTTGTTTGGGAGAGAAAACACGCCCTTGATTGCTTTTAGATGACTCCAGTGTCGTTTTTCCACACCTCCGAGACCACACCGGAGTGTCGGTCGAAAATCGAATAGTTCTTACATTAACCCCCTCAGTCAACTTTACCTCATATGAGGCTCCTAATTTAGGAAATAAAATATCTGATGGGGGTGCCCTATGACTATATAGCCTGTTAAGTAATGCACATTATTTGATTTTGGTTGTATACGTCGTCTGACTTATGAGTATCATTATTGATTGGTCGATAGTTCAACCAATTCACCGACATCTAAAAGCATTGCAGTAGAATAGTTCTCAGATTAACTCCTTCGGTCAACTTTACCTCATATGAGGCTCATAATTTAGGAAATAAAATATCTGATGTGGGTGCCCTATGACTATATAGCCTGTTAAGTAATGCACATTATTTGATTTTGGTTGTATACGCCATGTGACTTATGAGTATCATTATTGATTGGTCGGTAATTCAACCAATTCACCGACATCTAAAAGCATTGCAGTATAATAGTTCTCACATTACCCCCTCGGTCAACTTTACCTCATATGAGGCTCCTAATTTAGGAAATAACATATCTGAGGTGGGTGCCCTATGACTATGAACGGCTGTTAAATTATGCACATTATTTGATTTTGGTTGTATACGTCATCTGACTTATGAGTATCCTTATTGATAGGTCGGTACTTTAACTAGCTCACTGATATCTAAAAGCATTGCAGTAGAATAGTTCTCAGATTAACTCCTTCGGTCAACTTTACCTCATATGAGGCTCCTAATTTAGGAAATAAAATATCTGATGTGGGTGCCCTATGACTACGAACGACTGTTAAATTATGCACATTATTTGATTTTGGTTGTATACGCCATGTGACTTATGAGTATCATTATTGATAGGTCGGTAGTTTCAACTAATTCACCGACACTAGAAAGCACAGCAGCGGAATAGGTCTCAGATTATCTCCTTCGGTCAACTTAACCTCACGGAGGCTCCAAATTTAGGAAATAAAATATATATGTGGATACCATATGACCTACGAACGACTGTTAAATTAGCACATTATTTGATTTTTGGTTATATTACTTCATCTGACTTATGAGTATAGTTATTGATTGGTCGGTAGTTCAACCAATTCACGGACATCTCAAAGCACTGCGAGTGGTTGGTTTCGTTTGTTTTGAAGCAGGGAGTCACAGGGCCGTTATCAATGGAAGTCAAACAAAGAGAAAATTAGTGTACATTTTACAGTTTTTCGTTTGATAAAGGCGAAAATGCAAGCCAAGCGGCGGAAAATTGGTGAATGGTGTCTATGTGTCGATACTGAACCAGGTAATTGCGTGCAATTTTGGTTTCGTCGCTTCCGTTCATGCATTTTTGATTAAAAGAGCGTCCTAGCGCAGGCATACCCGTCTTCGAAAATGACGTAAAATCACAGAAAAAATCTAATTTGAGCTGCATGTTAGTAGTCGTATCCATCGTCCAGGAGCTAAAGTCGACCATAAAAACAGTTTTAAAACCATTGCGCAAGTTGGATTCAAAAAGAAGCTCGATGTTTGGGTGCCACACCAAAAAACACAAAGAAACATGAGGGATCGAATTTCCTTCTGCGAAGCCTTGGCCAAACAGAATGAAATCGACCCATTTCTTAAACGGATGATGACTGGGGATGAAAAACGGTTTAAATACGATAATACTGGGATAAAACGATCGTGGTCAAAGAGTGGTGAAGCAGCTCAAACGGGGGTCAAACCAGGACTAACGGCCAGGAAGGTTCTATTGTGTATTTGGTGGGACTGGAAAGGAATCATTTATTATGAGTTGCTTCCGTATGGCCAAACACTAAATTCAGATCTCTACTGTCAACAACTGGAGCGTTTGAAGCTAGCGATTGACCAGAAGCGGCCAGAATTGGCCAACAGAAGAGGTGTTGTGTTCCTCCAGGACAAAGCCAGGTCAAACACTTCTATAGTAACTCGCCAGAAACTCAAGAAGCTTGGATGGGAAGTTTTAATGCATCCACCATATAGTCCAGACCTGGTACCAAGTCATTACCACCTTTTTTCTCGCATTGCAAAACTTCCTGAGTGATAAGAAATTGTGATAAAGAGAAGATTGTGAAAACCGATTACTAGGGTTTTTCGCCAATATGGACCAAGGCTTCTATGAGACAGGCATTATGAAGTTACCTTAAAAATGGCAACAAATTATACAACAAAACGGTGCATATTGACCCAAATCGGACAATCCGAAACATGTTAAATGAAATCATTAATTTCAAGCAAAAATAATGAATTTTTTCCCCAACCTAATACTATAACAATCTCAAATAAAAAAAAATCTAATCTATGTACGGCTAATCGTTTTCGAGCTATGCCTGACAGCGTTAATATACGTTACATGAAAATTTAGAGTGCAAATTGCAATGAAAGCGGAGGTCCCCAATTAGATGTTTTCTAGGTAAAGGTAGACTAGAAGCCCTCTGGCGGAAACCCGCAGGATTACTAACCGTTATAACTTTTCATTATATAAAGATTTAATTCTAAACCAAAACTTTTTAATACTTCATTTACTCCGCATCAAACTGATAAAGAGTAAATTAATCTCTGCAAATAATATATTTTTATTTTTGTTTTCTAAAAATTTTTAAAAGCATTGTTCCACCTGCATATGCATACGTTGATATATTTGACTTACACTGATGTTGATCGACAACGTCAATGGTCGTTTTATTGAAGTTTTTCATACATCTAATAGCTAACAAAAATTTAAGTGCAAAACTAACCATTATAATAGTCATAAATAAAAACATTCTAAATTATACGTTTAATCGTCTTTAGTTATGCTCTTGTAAAAATAAGTTACATTCGGTCCAGCTTTTTTTTTTTTTACTTCTTCCCATGAGTCATCGTTAAAGACATACCAGAACAGGACCGGTTTGAACTAGAGAGAAGCTTCGGACTTCTCCAAACCAATAGAAGGGTCAGTTGGTTTGGGATATTCTGACCCCCTGCCGTTCTGGAGTTGACCCTGTTTTTTTCTCCGCGAGGCAGTCTGATTTTTTTGAGAGGTCAAGGTTGGACCAGAGGAGAGTAGAAGGTGAACGCTGCTGGCATCTGCGGCTTCCGGCATAGACCTTTTGAGGAAAATCATCGCCATTTTGTTTTTTAGGGCCGACGCCGACTCGAGAGCAGTCTTCGATATCTACAAATGATAAGTTGATTACAGTTGTATTCCTTAAACATTTAATTGTATAACGTCATTTAATCAAGACATAATTTGTCCATGTGTTTATTAACGAGTATTAATTTTTTCTTTCTCAAACACTAGGCTAACGTAACATTATTTTTACACTCTGCAACTTTAATATACGTTATATCGAATTGTTTTCATTATGTGAAATTGCATACTTCAATCATAAAAGGACATGCACAATTAGGCGTATAAATCTTAAGTACAAAATCTCAACATTCTACATTGTATCGTTTTTCAGTTATGCCTCACAGCGTTAATATACGTTATAGTGAAAAGTTCCGCTACATGGAGTCTAGATTGATATCAAAACGGTGTACGTCATAACAGACCTCAATACAAAATAGCGATCTTCTACATTAACCCATATTGTACCACACCAACTAAATATTTCTGAAAACTTTTAAAACTTTATCGATAACATTAATTTGGTGTAACTAAGCATATAAAACCAAAATTTTAAAAATAAATTTTAATTTTTAAGTAATTAGCTGTCCTATAATTAGGCCAACGGTCCAATACACTACTAAAATTTAACAAATATCACTTACTTTGCATTAGGCTGATTCATAGGTTAAATTTGGAAAAACATTCAAAGCAAAGTTCAACATTACATTTTAAGCACACTGTTGTTGCTTTTCTTTTGAAGTTCTTGAACTGGCATTTTTGGTAAGGGGCAATAGAAACAGGATATCAGTTGTAGGATGCTAATACCCAAAATTTATATCCAAATTTTCAGGTTTATTTTTCATGAATATCTTGCAACTGTGCCTTCCAAAATATTTTACCTTCGATGGTATTTCTTTCATCGATGGCGAGATTTTCAGAAAATATACCAAATTGCTTCAAGATTATGCTGATTTTGTTATAAAAAGGTTGAATTTTATAATAACGATCTTGTTTAATCAATTGAAGAAATTTATCGTTAAAATGGATAAAAATGTTTTTGTGTCATAATACCGTTTTCTGGACCTAGTGTTACTCACTAATATAGTGCCAATGTCTGGAGTACTACAAGTAACCTCCACTATGTTTGAAAAAAAAATAATAATAAATAAAAAAAATAATGATTAAAAAATGACAATTTTTAAGGGGTTGCTAAAAATAAATTTTACAATACAATATATTTTGATTTCTCAGGGGTTTTTTTTTTGTTGTTGCTGTTGTTACTATGATAAAGTGTGTCTATTTTAAAGGTCCTAAAATAAAATCCACTCAGAAAATATTTATAACTTTATTATTAAATGGAATTCTATTTGCTGTCCTGTTTATAGGACAGGTGTTCAATATGGGTTAATATTTTTAAACTAGACTTGTGAACTGTTACTATTATGTTATTGTTATTGTTGTGTAGTTAGTTTGTAAGTTAAATTTTTAAGATAAAAGTTATCTTAGGTGGAAGAATGTCAAATCGTCTGTTAAAATTGATGTTCTACCCACATATTATCTTTTTTATTTTATTTTTCCTCTGTAAGTTGCGAGTGGCAACGAACGATTTTGTTTAGTGAAAACATGGCTGTTCTTTCGTATGCGAGAAAAATGGCTCTTGAGTTGCTTTTGTGCTTTAATATGTTAATATTATTTACGCCATAAATTCTTCTATGTGACATTTTCTGTGCATTTAAAGATCTCGCATACGTAAATATAATAAAAAGTGTTTTATATTAAAAGGGCGTCTGTTTTGAGCAATTAATTAACGCCATTGAGAACATTCTTCAGTATCACACTTCTGATTTCGAAACCCAAACGGGACAGTGATTATTTGGTGGTATATATGAATGGTATCGAAAATGATAAATTTAATCGCCTGCTTTTAACGGGGGGAGAATAAGGCTTGAAATAATAGCATTAAACGCTAAAAAAGGGGGATGGCTTAGATTTTGAACTCGCTTTGAATTTTGCTAACCCTAACTCATAAAAAATTCAATATGGATGCCTGTATCCGTTCCAGGTACAACCGCTTCAAAAATTTGCCGACAGACACCTTAGGCTATTATTATATAGGGGATTAAGCGAGAGTAAGTATGAGGTGCATCCAGAAAATAAGTTTCCTTATTTAAAAGAAAAAAAAAGAACTCACACTTTCAGGAACATATTTATTGGCAACGAGTACAGCCATGTTTCAGCTATTTTTCAACATAGCTACCACCAGAATTGAGACATTTGTATTGTGGGATCGATTTGTGTATCCTTCTGTCGTAGAACTCTGCCGCCTGTGAATGGAACCAGTGTGTGACAGACGTCTTCAGCTCTTCATCGTTGCCAAAACGCAACAGGACAGGAAAACAGGAATTTCTTGAGGTGCAAGAAAACGGGAAAATCCCTGGGAGCAAGATCAGCGCTGTAGGATGGATGTTCAAACAACTCCCAGTCAAATTTCTTCAAAACAGCTGCTGTGCTTCGAGCCGTATGTGGACGAACATTGTCATGGACGAGCACATCACCTGCAGTAAGCATTCCACGCCTCTCGTTTTGAATGGCACATCGCAATTTCCTCAGTGTTTCACAGTAGCCCCGTTTACATGTGCCAAAAGTAGCGTAGAATGCAGGATAGATACGCGAATTGTACTTCCCTTTCAAGAATTATCCCTAGCTAGAGAAAAAAATTGAGGGGTAGAAAGAACCCACCTTTCTACCCGGGTAATAGCAGAGTTTACTCTCCTTTCCCATCATCCTTTGCGCTTACAGATGATTGCCGTCCCTTATGATCACGTGACTTCTAGCGACGATCCCGGCGAAATGAAGGGTAGAAATAATTGACCATGTAAACGGGTTTCTCCGACCCTCCAAGCAAAATCCCTTTACCCGGGTAAAAAGAAGGGTACATGACTAGCACATGTAAACGGGGCTAGTAATGCTGATCGTTTACCGTTTCGCCACGTGGTAAGAAGTCAATGAGCAGAATGCCCTTCCCTTGTAGGCGGTGAGAGAAGCAATTACAGCTTCCATTTCGGACCACCGCTACCACGCTACTGGCACGAGGAGGGGCCTGTCCAGCTGGCATATGATTGTTACGTCATAGATCTGTTACGCATGCGCAATTGACAAGTTTAATTACGTTTACTTTAAAGGGGAAAACATCGCGAACTTACTGTTGGATGTGCCTCGTATGTACAGTAGACTAGATAAAAGCACTCAAAACTAGTTCCGAAATGGTCAAAATAAGTGTTTAAAGTTTCAAAAATTAAAGTTTTCTTACGCGTATATACAGATGAAACGCTGTTGAATTTCATTAAGGTATGTTCAAAATAGGTATTACCATTGAAATTTTTCATGAATACAATAACTCCTTTACTTTGTACGCGAAAATAAAAATGGAATTTTTATTTACAGAGTGTTAGTGACAGAAGGTGTGGGCACAGTGAATATATATCGATACGGCGGGCATTTAATATCGATTAATTCATATATAGTAAATGAACTCTACAGGAGTTTAATCATACTTTAGTACGGGAAAAATTCCCTAAGAGTGCAGTTTTTATTATATCTTCTTTTCCAGTAGTTCATTTATCTTCTAATTTTTTCCCTTCTTTAATCTTTTTTTTTTCCTCGGGAATCTGGAAGAAGGAGCGAAAATTTTCACCGGAACGACTTCTAACAAAATAAACAACAACAACAAAAAAAAAAATCCTCTTTTTTTTTTTTTCTTTTCCTACCTGCTTTATTTTATTCGAGTTTTAAAACGCGCACTGCGCTGTCCTTACGCAAAAGGGACTCATTTACAGTCACGTGAGGGGCGGAAGAAAAAAATTGGATACTGGGGGGGGAGGGGAGAGTGAGAATTTCGATCCAGAGTGATGGATTCTTTTTCGAACTTTTTATCTTTTTTCTTCGAGATTTTTCTTAAAGAAAAATTTTTTTTTCTCTTTTCTTCTACTTTGAATTCGTTTCTTACTGTATTTTTTTTACGTATGTTTGGCTCTGTGTGTGTGCGATTCCAACTGAAATTCGAATCAGGTGAAAATTTTAGGGTGTTTTCAAACAAAAAATATATTTTTTTAATTTTCTGAAAATTACGGTATTTTTTTAAGAGATGTAGTTGGAAGGTAAGGGACATGGAGCTCTTGTGTAACTACTTTTGTAAAGAGTTAATTATTTTCATTAAGACTATCTTGTACGTCTATATGTATATACACTGTCTACCAATAAGTATTTGGACACCTATGAAAATGACGATATATACGGTACTGAGATACGTCACGGCCTCCGACGGTATACATCGTGTAGGAAACAGCATCGGCATTAGTCGCATGCAAGATGTCACACAGTTCGAAGTTTTCTGATTTCGAGAAAGGTATAATTATCGGGTATCACAAATGTGGCCGATCCTTAAGGGACATATCTAGCTATCTGAAGTACCCAAAATCGACAGTGGCCTATGTGATTAAGAAGTGGAAGGTGAGCTGTGATTGTCGGAATGTGCCCCGAGTCCGCAGACCAACGAAACTGGAATATAGAGACCGACGAGTGCTGTCCAGAGAAATTCAGAAGAACCGCCCCCAACCGATGGCCCTCATCTGCGAGAACTTTCAACAGGCATCCGGGAGTATTGTTTCAATGAATACCATCCGTAAGGAAACACATCTGCTTGGTTTTCACGGTCGTACTGCTGCCCATAAGCCTTTGATCACAAAGTCCAACAGCGCTGCTCGGCTAATGTGGTGCAAAGCACATCGAAATTGGACCGCAGATCAGTGGATACTTTAAGTTTAACAATATTTCGCAATATATGACCTTTACCGTTCGGATGGCAGGGTCTGGGTCTGGCGCCTGCCTGGAGAACGTCTCCTGCCAGAACGCATTGTGCCAACAGTCAAATTCGGCGGAGGTGGAATTGTGTCTGGGGATGCTTCTCCTGTTATGGACTGGAACCGTTGGTGCCCATTTATGGTAATATTACAAATGTGTCGGGTTAAACATAACCGACCGACGTGTCGTCATAGAGTGACTGGAATACTCTCTGGGCTTGCAAGGAGTGCGTGTTGTATCCTCATCTGCCTCTGACGACGCAACAACCAGAGGAACTGCATATGTCGAAAGATGTAGCTGTACGAGCTCAGGTGCCCACAAGAACTAAGGTTTTAAGCGATCAATATGAACCACTTCATCGGTGTTGTTGATTAAAATCTGGTAAGATGAAGAGTTTCTATACAGCATCAGATGAAGACCAGAGCAAACCGGGTATAACGATTTTCTGTGTGAGTCAACCCGAAGAAAAACACATGGGGTAGGAACGTAAATTTTTATTCACAAAAACTGTCTGTTTTGGAGTGAGCACTAGAGGGAGTTGGACGTAGAGCTGTGTAAAAATAATGTTACGTTGGACTAATGTTTGAAAAAGAAGAGATTTAAAACTCATTAAGAAACACATGGAAACTAGGTCTTGATTAAATGATTTTATAAAGTTAAATAAATGCCTAAGTAATACAACTGAAATCAACTTATCATTTGTGGATATCGAAAATTACTCTCAAGTCGGCGTCGCTCCTAAAAAAATGGCGAAGATTTTTTTCTAAGGCGTTATCCAACAAGCCGCGGATGCAGCTGTTCACCTTCTACTCTTCTGAAAAATCCACTTGTCCCTCAAAAATACGACTCCTTGCGGAGAAAAAAGCAGGCATCCACTCCAGAAGGGGAGTGTCAAAATCCTCGAAACGAACGGTCACCTCTATTGGCTGGAAGAAGTCCGAAGTTTCTCTGCAGTTCAAACCGGTCCTGCCCCCTCATGTCACCGACGATGACCCACGGGAAGGGGTAAAAAGAGCTGAACCGAATGTAACTTATTGTTACAAGCTGTCACACAGTCTTTTAACTTTTGTATGAAAACATTGTGATCCATAGCGTCATCTGGGTTGCAGAAATCCTCCTTGTAAGCGGAGAACAGTCCCATGAGTAAGTTCAGCACTAGCCACCAGGAGTTCAGCTTTGAGACATGTCCGAGAATCCTTGTAGGAAGTACATCAGACCAGGGAATATGTATTGCATCTAATGGATTGCTTGAGGGATCGATGAAGTCACTCAACTATCCCGTTAGAACTGGGATGATACGGGGTGGTACAAATTCAATGGACATCTAAAAGTTTGATGAGAGACTTAAAAAGTTGCGAATTGAACTGCTGACCTTGGTCAGTAATGATGCACTCTGTACACCGAAACGTGAAATCCAGATATTGTAAAATGCTCTGGCCACGGTATCAGCAAATACTTCGTTTATTGGTACTGCTTCTGGCCATCCCGTGTATTGGTCGATGCAAGTTAACAAATAAGTATAGCAATTTGAAGGAGGTAATGAATCTACTAAATCGGTGTGAATGTGACTGAAACATTGAGATAGCAGATCGAACGTTGTCAGAGAACTGGAGGTATGCTTATGCACTTTGGACCTCTGGCAGGCAACACAGAAGCCCGTCCACTCCGTTAAATCTTTTAGTAGTTCAGGCCAAGCAAAACAGCTTTCCACAAGTCGACGGAATGTTCGAGACATGTGATGTGAGTTCAGGAAGACATCACGTCGGGTTATCACTAAGGTGAATCATGACTGACTCCATTTTACTTTTATAAACATTTATAAACAAACACAGAAATAGAAACAGAAAAGTAATCCACGTGAAAGCGTTTTTCGAGAGTGTCTGCGTCCAACCCTTTGTCTCTCAACTCAGTTTTGCGTGCTTTAGAGTTGAGTTGTCAAAGCATGTACAGTTGCGTGAAAGCTGGTGGCTCACCATGGAGTTCGCAAAATCGAGACACCACAACATTAATGCTATTCTACTCTGAAAGGTCAGTATTAAGTATTGAATATAGATACGGTATGGATTTATAAAAAGTCTTAGTTTTCGAATATTCGAAAACAATGTTATAATGAATTATTTTTCTGCAACTAATTGTCGACACATACAAAAAAAAATGTTTTTCTTTAGAGATATAACTTTCTATGTAATCAATAAAATTCGTAAATTTAATTAATACAGAAATTTTAACAAATTTAGAATTTAAACATCATCAAAATTATAAAATTTCAAATACTTTTTCAAAATTAGATCAACAAATAAAATTTGAATAAAAATTTCCTCTAATTTTTATTTTTTTAAATTTTTAAATTGAGTTTTAAATTTAACTCGGTGTTTCGATAAATTTTTTGGCAGATTTTAACTAGCTAAACAGGCAATAAGTGCTAAATTTATCACTTGCATTAACTACCACAGTTTTTCCTGTATAATTAAGATATGCTTTTAATACCTTAAACCACAAGAATTTATATCAAATTAAGACTAAACGAACGCTTTGAAATATATTTCTAGTCAGGAAGTAAGACTGTTCTAAAAAAATAATTTTCCACGATGCGGTACCTCTCCCGTCCTACTAATTAAAATAAATTATTCACTCCATCAATTAAGATGTAATTAATTGGTTGTCACTGCCTTTATCTTATTTGTTGCCACCAGAGAAAATAATCGAATTTATGAAAATGTATCTAGTCTCTATGGACATTATCGATTAAACAATTTTTTTTTCGTTTTCATCAAGAAGTGAATGTATGTTTTTTTATTTCCTTTATATTTAACTTTAGGATGCTATCATTTTATATTTTCATTATTAGAATTTAGGACTGTTGTATAACAACTAGTTGTGCACTCTTTTGATTGCAGGCCGAACGATGGCCGAATGGTTAGGGCGCTGATTTTTGTGTCCGAGGTTCGGGGGTTTGAATCCCAATGAGGCATGAATGATCATATCTGTTCGAAATCGTCTTTAAATGAAGTACAGCGAGTCTAGCGGACTTTTAACCTGTGCAGGACTCCTGCAGAGTATCCCCCGTACTTTCGGCCGATTGGTTAGGGTGCTGACCTTCGGTACCGTAGTTCGTGGGTTCGAATCCCACTGTGGCATGGATGTTCGTCGCCGTTCGGAATCGGCTTTAAGCTGTAGGTCCCGGTCTCATTAGCCCTCGTGTTGCAAAAGGTAGACCGTAGCGCTCCAAACCAAACCAAACCCAAACCCCCACACTTTCGTAAACTGCATTAGTTGTACTTATTAGTCTAGATTTTCTACATTTTTTTTTGTTATTTTAAATTTTATTGGCGGAATGCTGACTTGGCCCCAGCGTAACGCATTGTTGTCAGACGGTCAGATCAAACCAGCAATTCAACACCCTACACCCGACTTTGGGTGGGTGGCTGGTTACAGGTAATACACGACTTTAAGTAGTAGGTCCCAGCCTGATCAGCCCTCGTGTTGCAAAAAAGTAGACCGTAGCCATCAAATCAAACCTTCCGATTGCAATCTACAACCTGTAAGATAATTTTCAATACAATTTATATTAATGTCGTCGGATATAGCTCCAAATGAATTTTAAGTATAATGTATATAATATGCATTTAGGAATGTTGACACATGTCTTGCACCTCCATTTCTAATAGCCATTTTTAGCTTCATTAACAAAGGTTTAGCTTTTAGGCTATTAAAAGCTTTTAGACTTTGATAGCTAATTTTACCTCCATATAACGAAAATTCTCAATAATTCGACTAGTCTACAACAATGAAAACAAAAATAAATCAACTGAATAAATAATAGACCGCTTACAGTTACGTAACTTATTTGGCTGAACGGGTAGGGCGCTGCTGTTCGGTTCAGAAGTTCATGGGTCTAATCCCACCAGGGGCGTACACAAGGAGGGTTTAGGGGTTTAAACCCCCCCCCCTTAAGTTCAGACAAAATGGTAAAAAATAAAAATTTTAGTAGAAATTATGCGGGCTATTATTTTTTAGAACTATGAACCCCCCCCCTGGAAAAAATTCTGCTTACGCCACTGAATTCCATTGCTGATTTTGATATTCCGGAATCGACTTTAAGCAGTATGTCCCGATCTCATTAACCCTCCTGTAGCAAAACAGTAGACTACTGCGCACTAAATCAACCAATCAACCAACCTAGGGTATTTAAAATACAGCTAAGACATTGAGTTCAGCGGCCCGAAATAGTTCTAAGGCACAGTTCTAAGGCACGGCCTATACCAAAACAGACACTTATTAATGCTGGTTTTTATGCCTGCTTTTATAGAAATAAACACGGTGTACATTTTTAGATTTGAGACTGTATTGACATTCCAGTTTAAATTTTTGAAAAAATTGAAAAAATTCTGCGTACGCCACTGAATTCCATTGCTGGTTTTGATATTCGTAGCCGTCCGGAATCGACTTTAAGCAGTATGTTCCGATCTCCTTCACCCTCCTGTAGCAAAACAGTAGACTACTGCGCACTAAATCAACCAATCAACCAACCTAGGGTATTTAAAATACAGCTAAGACATTCAGTTCAGCGGCCCGAAATAGTTCTAAGGCACAGTTCTAAGGCACGGCCTATACCAAAACAGACACTTATTAATGCTGGTTTTTATGCCTGCTTTTATAGAAATAAACATGGTGTACATTTTTAGATTTGAGACAGTATTGAGATTCGAGTGTAAACGTTTGAGCTAAAGGAAAACAAAATCGATTTCTCTAAATTTCGATTAATCGGATATTTAACATATCACTATTTTTCTCTCGCTCCCAACCAAAATGAATTTTAGCTTCCGGACAAATGTCCGTGTTTCCCGCCCCTCGAGCGGGGTTTTGCTTCGAATGCCGAAACAGACGACGTCTGCGTCTGTCGCTCTCTGCCAAGACACATTTCCGAATCACTTTCTCCGTGCAGCCTTCCCCCCACAAAACCGAACAACGCCATGAGTCACACAAAAACAGAAAGCGAAACAACAAAAAAAGACTACTACTGCCCCTTCCTGCTAGTAGATGGCGCTACCGTATGCGCGAAAGCGGAAGTTTTCTCGGGGGTTTGTTGCCGTTCGCGTCCTGAGAGAAGCAGCCCCTGCGCTGCTCGGGAAGGAGAGGGAGAATGTCGCGCGTCGTAGGGATGATTTTTCCCTGGGTATCGGGGAAAGAAGGCTGGCGAGAGGGGAAAGTAGTGTTCGGTTACGTAGGAGGGTCGTGTGGTGACTAATCCGCGAAATAGGCGAACTCTGGCACGTAGAGGCAAAACCTCGGGCCCGATGGAAAGCGATGATTTTTCCGGATGGACGGTCCGTGCCCCGGCACAGAATTAATGGACGGACGCAAAACTGAAATTGCAAAATGAGTACAAAATAGTAAATAGTTTGATTTGAGGCAGTAGGGTTAATATTGAGCCAGGGTACTTCAGTCGGCAAAGGCAATGATCTTGTAACTGAGAGGTTTGCGGGTTCGGAACCTTAGCCGGCTTAAGGTCCGCCGTTTTCGCTGAAGGTAACTGGGGCACGTAAAATAGGTTCGTGCTCACAATGTCTTCTATGTTCTCAATCAATACCTGTGGGGGTGGCAGTCCAGTCTATGGTTCTTCTGTTTGGTCCCTGCGTCAAAATTACGAGGACCCACTTCAGCATAAGTCGTACTTTCACCCTTGAGGTGCTCGTCGAAATGAAAGGCTCACCCCTTTGCCTTAATACGAGTAGCGTATGGCTCATATCGTGCCTGGTTTGACCAATTGGTATAAGACAACAATAACCGTTAAATTTTGCAACACTTTAGCTGATTAGACCGAAGGCCGCTTCTTTACCATTGAATAGTATAGAACAGGGATGGACAAACTTTTTCGGCTGCGGGACAAAAACCGAAAGAAAATAAGTTTTCTAATCTGGGACTGGGATCAGAACCCCGCCCGAGAGTCCCGCATAAGACGAAAAACTATTGAAATAACTTTTATTGTCCTCTCCCCTTTACAAAAGATGTGGTGAGGTCAGATTTAGATCCCAAGCATTTTACTTCTCGTATTAATTAATCCATTATATTGGTAATCTAAATCGCCTTATCACACCCTATAGTAGCAAACGTGCCATAGGTTCGTCATCTCTGACATGTAAATACGTGGAGCGGTCAATTTTAGCGCTGTTTTTTTAAATATCCGAAAATCACACTTCATCGCAATTTCTTTCGAATACAAAATTGCAACATTTTTATAGTTATAGCATTAAATGTTAACATTACATTAATTTCCAGTTCAGTTCATGCTTTATGTCCGATACCTCTGACCGATACCGATAAAATACCAATAAAATAGTTATAGCATTAAACGTTAACATTACATTAATTTCCAGTTCAGTTCATGCTTTATGTCCGATATCTCTGACCGATACCGATAAAATACCAATAAAATAGTTATAGCATTAAACGTTAACATTACATTAGTTTCCAGTTCAGTTCATGCTTTATGTCCGATATCTCTGACCGATACCGATAAAATACCAATAAAATAGTTATAGCATTAAACGTTAACATTACATTAATTTCCAGTTCAGTTCATGCTTTATGTCCGATATCTCTGACCGATACCGATAAAATACCAATAAAATAGTTATAGCATTAAACGTTAACATTACATTAATTTCCAGTTCAGTTCATGCTTTATGTCCGATATCTCTGACCGATACCGATAAAATACCAATAAAATAGTTATAGCATTAAACGTTAACATTACATTAATTTCCAGTTCAGTTCATGCTTTATGTCCGATATCTCTGACCGATACTGATAAAATACCGATATACGAAGATTGAGCTACCCGGGAACAATTTCTGTAGAATTATCGCTTTGTTAAAACTAAAAATGGATCTATATCAACCTTATTTTTCCTATGTAAGACTATTCAAGGATTGACGTAATTTTTCACACGTTATAAAAATTGCAAAGATAAAGGTTATTTAAGCAAAATAATAAAGAGACCACGAGAACGAATATTTAAACTTACAATAGAATTCAACGTCACTAAAAAATGGGTTAAATTCAATTAATGATAGAAACTTGTCTAGAATAAAACAATGTCTCCTGTATGTCTTAAAAGAAAAACTGTTGAAATATAATCTATAGGGATGCCTCCTCTCTAGAAATACTGACCTGGAGGCTCTTTTTTCACACAGCTTGGTTTGTTTACAGCGCTACGATCGACTGTTTTCAGACACAAAAAAAAAATCTTTTATTCTTTTCCCAAGAATTGATTTTGGTGGAATCCCTTTGTTCTTGATTTGTTTGTTTTTATGTATTTACTATGAAAAAATTACGCACAAGGAGAAAAAATAGGTCTTTTTTAACGTTTATATCACCTATGATAGTATAATGAAAGAATTACATTGGGTACAAATAATTATATTTGTATAATAATGTAGTTACAAATAATTATATTTGTATACAAATGAAACCCCGCAGCTACTTAAGAACAGAGATTGTCGTGGTTTGGAGCGCTACGATCTACAGTTTTGCTCACGCGGGGTTATGAGTCCAGGACCTACTGCTTAAAACCGACTCCGAACGGCTATGAACATTCATGTCTGCAGCTGGACTCGAACCCCGAAGAGAAGCGCTCTACCATTCGTCCATCGATCAGCGTTAAGGTGTGTGGTTTGGAGCGCTACGATCTACTTTTTGAAACACGAGGTCTAATGAGACCGGGACCTACTGCTTAAAGCCGATTCCGAACGTCTAAGAACATCGATGCAACAGTAGGATTCGAATCCACCAACTCCGGTTCCGAAAGCCATCACCCTAACCATTCGGCCATCGTTCGGACGATCGGCGTTAAGAGCAAGGATCGTAAGGTTCTTGGAAGTGCTTTAAAACGCTTTCTATTATATAAAACCATAATTCTTCTTACCGCGCTATATGCAACTCACGTCTGGTCGTTTGCCACGCAATCTAATATCGATATCATGGTGGAATAATAAAGAATATCATGGTGCAGAATAAAACCATAAGCCTGTCGATATCTACCTAAAAAAATAAGAAGACGTGATTTTAACTTACTAACCTTTAACCCTTCCTTGCATAATGTAGAATATTTCAATCACAATAATTAGTATATTTTATATTAATACTAGAATATTTATGTTTTCCTTTAATCTAGAACATGAATTATATCACTCTGATTTATTTCACAAAAAAAAAGAGAAAAAATTATGTAAAAAAGGATTGAAAAATATACTAAACTAGCATATAACCCGTCGTATATGACGGGATGAGTAAAATTTTTAATTTTCCATAATTGTAAAGTACCCTACGAGGCAGGTAAAAAATGGTTTGAATTTTTGGCTGAGAATTATTATCTGGTACACGCTTAATAATTGGTTAATTTTTACTGACCTTATGTTAGTGGCAAACCTTAATTTATCTTGTGCCATTACGTGATAGGATGGACAACAGAGGTTTTAATAATGACAGTGATTATTTGGCGGTATATACGAATGATCTAAAAAATTTAGATTGCAAACCGTATGGTTATGTATAAAAAACAAACACACAAATGAACAAACTTCTTAATTTTTAAAGATATATAACTTAAACGCTAGATATTTACTAGTCCGTGAAATAGACTCTTAGACTTCTATGAAAATAATTTGTTGTTAATACCGGTGATATAAGGTTTCATTGCAACAAAAAATAATCGATGATTAAATTTAAAATGATCACATATGAACTTAATCTATTATTTAAGCCAAATATAAAAGAAAATTATTGACGTCATACCTAAATTCAGTGATTAAAACAGGGCTTCGAACCGGAACTGAACCGAAAACCGGAAAAAACCGTTATTTTGGTCGGAACTGAACCGAAAAAAATATCGGTTTATTTCGGTTCGATATATCTTTCAGTCATTTTGTTACTGTTACCGACTTATCAATATTTTCTAATTTAACGTCAACTTTATAATTATCATTACATGTATACTGCTTCTCGATTTCCTATTTTGATATTTGTTGAAAGAGCGTTTTCAGGTTTGAAATTTATTCTCCGAGACAACAGAAGTAATCTCAGTGAAACCACGTTAGAAGATATATTAATAATTAGAGGCAATTTTCATATGTTAAATAAATAATATATTTTTTACGTAATTATTGCAAGGCCAAGGGCACGATGTGAGAGTCAAACGACGAATGTGGGTAATCATGAACCTAGTTGTCAAATGCGATTTTGATAATGGATAACAATGCCAATGCTCGCCGCTCTTATCGTACCTGCTGTTTGTATCAATTCACATAGTGTACCAATTAAAAAAAGAATAAAATCTTCTAAATTTTGATAGAATTACATTTTTTGTTTATGATAGAATTATATTTTTAGTACAAATAAGAATATACATAAAATGAAATTATTCATTCGGAACTGAAACGAAAACCGTTATTTTTGGCGGAGCGAAAACCGGAACTGAACCGATATTAATTTTTTAGTTGAACCGGAATGAAAACCGGAACAAAAAAAAAATTACGGTTCGAAGCCCTGGATTAAAACGTATGAAAGTAATGCAGATGATGTTTAAATAATTTAAAATAAGAAAAGATTAAACGAGATGGTTATAGGAATGACTTCTTAATGCTAGAAAAAAATGTTATTTTCATCTACTTATAATATGTTAAATTGATAAATTTAGGGCTGGTCTCACCAAAGTCGTTTAACGGTTAACCGCGATTAATCTCTGTTTAAACGGAGAATTGAGTCCCACCATTGGTTGGATGAATGGGTTAATTGCGGTTAGCCATTAAACGACTTTGGTGAGACCGGGCATTAATCGCCTACTCTTAACCGGGGAAAATAGGGCTTGAAATAATGCCATTAAACGTTCGAAAAGGGCGAAAGGGGGCATTTCGAACGCTTAAAAGACAACAGTATTTTTAGATGTGATATGAAGCATATTTATACCAATTTATTTTAGAATCGGATCTATAGTTTAGGAGAAGATAAACTTTACTCGCTCTGAATTTTGCTAACCGTAACTCATTAAGAATCCAATATGGATGATAAGGAGATCCAATATATCCATTTCAGGTCCAACCGCTTCGTAAATTGGAGGACAGACGGACAGGTAACTGAGGATATTATTATATAAGGGATGTTATGAAGTAAATTTCCATCATAACATTCTATAGCTGAATTACCTGATTATGCTTACAATTACCTTAGGATCATGGATAAAGTCGTCTGAATAAGGAGTCTAATATCTGTCCGTTTATTACAGGAGAGGTGCTTTAAAACGCCTTTTTTTTTCAGTGTGGAAAAAAAGCCTTTAATTGCTTTTTTTTAATATAAAATTATGTGAAAGAGCTTTTCTTCCTTATCCTCCTTCCCTTTTTTACAATAGTATTAATACGAAGGCTGTTTGAGTAGAAATTCGATTTATTTTTGTTACCTGTATCGAAACGAACAACTCAATGCTGGTACTTGAGCAGAGCAAGGTTCTGGTAGTGATTTCCATGAGTACTATAAAGTTACAACTGCAGATAAAAAGTAACTGAAGTTACATTTATAAAAATGACGAACTATTTAAAAACTAAAAAAAAAAGTAGATTTATTTTAAATCTTAAAATAATAACATATTATGCGATGTCCGCAGACGTGCCGGGAAAAATGCACAAGTAGAAAAATCAATCCATAGGTCCTATTATATACCCAGAAGCAGACATCGCGTAGAAATTAACACAATCATGCGGCTTCTTCCCTCCCCCCTCAGCCAATCAAAAAAATACACAGACCATAACTGCCGAATGAGAGTTGAAGTCAGATTTGCGTTTGCCTTGCAGACGTCACTACCAAACATACAGCCAGAGTCAGCTAGCTCCCTTAACGAATGACGCTGAAATCTGCCTCAATTAACTTAAAAAAGACTAAAACAAATTGCCGGGATTCAAAATAAATGCGATCGGTTAAACTTCTAACAATTTTCTAAAATATCTGTTTATTACCAATCATCATCATCACTATTCAACTTCGGTCCAAGTATTACATAAGGCCTTCAGCCATTCCCTGCGGTCACTATTTGTTATTATTATAACTGAATACCTTTTAAGTTCGTAATATAAAGCGTCCACTGTAACGGGATTCGACTGTGTAATAAGCGAGCGTGAAGGCTAAATCATGTCTTGAAACATAGTATAAATTCTTCGGAACTTTTATACCCCGAGAACACACCCTTCGAAAGTCATTAACACATTGTATGCGGGACACGTACTATTACGTTTTCTGACGATTGATACCGGAGCGCGGGACACGTACTAGTACTTTTTCTGACGATTGATACTTGAGCTCGGGACACATACTAGTACGTTTTCTGACGATTGATACTTGAGCGCGGGACACGTACTAGTACTTTTCTGAGAGCGCGGGACACATACTAGTACGTTTTCTGACGATTGATACTTGAGCGCGGGACACGTACGTTTTCTGACGATTGATACCGGAGCGCGGGACACGTACTAGTACTTTTTCTGACGATTGATACTTGAGCTCGGGACACATACTAGTACGTTTTCTGACAATTGATACTTGAGCGCGGGACACGTACTAGTACGTTTTCTGACGATTGATACCGGAGCGCGGGACACGTACTAGTACTTTTTCTGACGATTGATACTTGAGCTCGGGACACATACTAGTACGTTTTCTGACGATTGATACTTGAGCACGGGACAAGTACTTGTACGTTTTCTGACAATCGATACTTGACCGCGGATCACGTACTAGTACGAGTTAGTGTAACAACATGGTTTTTTTGTAGGTACAAAAATAACGGTATATGCAGAAAAACGAAGCCGAATGTTTTTGTCTACTACATAGATTCTGGAAACATTTAGACAAATAAAAACTAGTTTTTACATTATTAGTTTTATGGTTGCTCTTTTCATTTTTTATACGGTAAAAATGTTTATATATAACAAAATTCCAAAAAATTAAAACTATATACTACTATTTCTATCTGATTTTTAATATTTACGATACTATTATAAATTTATCCACTAAAAAATTATTTTTCGTTTACACAAATCTTATGGTTGTTATTTATATATTTGTTTATATATTTCATTATAAAATACGAAAAGTTGGTTAAAAAATTAAATAATTTTCGATCTATTGAAATTTAACTGAATAACTAAATTTAGGCGCAAAACTCCTGGTACAATTCCGCTGCGAAATGTACCGGCACACAATATGTTAAAAGAATATTAAAAACTTCGCTAATTAGGCAATATTAAACTCTTTCTACCTAAAATTAATGCTTCTTAGTCTGCTCGCAGTTTACCCATCGGATCTTATTTTCAGACTGAAGAAACAAATAAAAGTATTATATCCTTTTGTTTTGCATGTAACGAATGCACACTGAAAAAAAGAAAAAGAAAAAGAATTTAAGGGATAATTATAAGCATCCGTTTTAAATCTTTTCAAATTAATTTTTCGAATTATCTCAATTTAGTACCTGAGGGAGAAAATAAGTTATAAACTTAATGAATGACATATTCAGGAGGATTCAAAAAAGATGGGAATGATTTTAAGTATAGTTCAAAAAAATTGTGTATGGACGATTTGTTTTTACAAACGTTTCCGCTCTGTGAAAATCATTTTCCTTCACCGATGACGAAAGTGATTAACAAGAAAGAATGAAAATTGAACTTTAACAAAGTTTGTATTTCATATATATATATATATATATATAATAATACTTATATATATATATAATATATATATATATGCAAGGAAAATTCTCAGGGTTTTCAAAACTTAAATCAAGGGCTAAAATATTCCCGCATCATTTTGCATTCCCCTTTTTAACCTAACCTAAATTGACATGGTGCTACAGTTTACGCCCTCAGTGAAGGGCGTAACCAATTATAATCCTAATGCCTAGCGGGACAATTTAAGAAATTTCCAAAGAAAAAGAAGATGCACGATGTCGGAGGAATATTTTTCTAGTTATTTTCCCACAGATGTTGACCCAGGTGTTAACTGTCTTGTACATATAACTTCATGCTTGCTGAGCATTCAGTTTTTTTATGAATAACCGTATCAACGTTATCTTAATAAATCTTTAGCTAAAAATATCATTTTATAGCCATATAATATATCGAGATGTCCGTATTTACACAACACACACACAAAATACACACATAATAAAGATAATATATATATTATATATATATATATATATATATATATATATATTTATATATATATATATATATATATATATATAATATATATATATATATATATGTGTGTTATGTGTGTATATATAAATATATATATATGTATATATATATATTTATATATAATATATATATATGTATATATATAGTGTGTATATATATATATATATATAAATATATATATGTATTATGTGTATATATAAATATATATATATATGTATATATATATGTGTATATATAGTATATATTTATATATATATATGTGTATATATATGTGTATATATATTGTGTATATATATATATATATATATATATATATATATATATATATATATATATATATATATATATTATATATATATATATATATATATATATATATATATATTGTATATATATATATATTTAAATCTATAATATATATGTATTTTATGTATGTATATATATATTTTATAAAAAAAAATAAATGCTAAAGAAAATTTATAACGTCCTCGAAATTATTGGACAATTTGTAGTGTTTCAGATTTAACATTGTCTTAATGTGTTATGTTGAAATTGTGCATCAGTGCAGTGTGTATTGAAAGGAGCAGGAAAGTCTGTATGCTTCCAAGATATTCTAAAAGAATTAATGGCCAAAAAGTTGAAAAAAAAAAAACAAACATTTAGTTATTTTTAATAAGTTTTCACTGTATATGACATTTACAAATTATCGTTTATTTATATTTTATATTAATTTGTTGATAATTTGTTATCTTTTGTGCAATAAAATAATACATTCCTAAAATTGTTGTGTAATCCCCTACAGGCATCCATATTGGATTTTTTGTGAGTTAGTGTTAGCAAAATTCAAAGCGAGTTCGAAATCCACCCCATCCCCCCTTTTCGAACGTTTAATGCTATTTATTTCAAGTCTTATTCTCTCTCTTATTCTATACTAAATTCATTCTTGATATGAATTTAGTATAGAATAAGAGGTAGCAGCGAGGGCGGAGAGTGATATTTAAACTGGACTGCGTTCAGTTGCCCCTCATATGCTCTAATTAGTTTCTTTATCATGTGTAGACTTATCACGTTCGGTAGAGGGTCTGTCCATATGATCGTCGTACTTTTCGGGTTGACGGTTCTGTCCCCGGCACAGATACGTTTTTCTAAATGTCTAATTAATTTAATATTTTCTGCTTTTTCTTATTCCTAAAGCTGCTTTATTATTTTCAAAATTATTTTATTATTTTTAAAAATAAATGTTTATTATTTTTTCAACTTTTTATGACTTAAACTTTCTTTTCGTAATGTAATAATAGCCTAAGTTATCTGTCTGTCTGTCCTCGAATTTATGAAGCGGTTTAACCTGGTATGGATAGAGCATCCATATTGGATTTTTGATGAGTTAGAGTTAGCAAAATTCAAAGCGAGTAAAGTTTATCTTTTCCTAAACTATAGATCCGATTCTAAAATAAATTGGTATGAATAAACGTCGTATCAATGCGAAAAATACTGTCATATTTAAAACGTTCTAAATCCACCTCGTCCCCCTTTTTGAGCGTTTAATGCCATTATATCAAGCTCCATTTTATGAGCAGGCGATTAAATTTATCAATTTATCACATAATAAATAGATAAGAATAACAATTTTTTCTAGCATTACGACGTCATTCCTTTAACTATCTCATTGAATCACTTATTTTATATTATTTAAATATCTTCTGTGTGATTTCCATACGTTTTATCCTTAAACTTAGATATTACTTAAATAATTTTCTTTTATATTTGGCTTAAATAATAGACAAGGTACGTATGTGATAGTTTTAATCGATTATTTTTATAGAAAGATAATTCTGAGCCTAAAAACAAACCATTTTTTTACCTGCCTCATAAGGTACCTTTACAATTCTGGAAAATTAAAAATTTTACTGATACTGTCATATGACGGGCTATATGCTAGTAAAACCATATTAGTAAACTTATTAGGTGACAGTTCCCCGAGATTTTGACTGTCTAAGGGCCTTCATTTTGTTTCATCTTGCACTGCCTTCACTCATATAGCTTTTAAAATGACTGTAGCTGTCAGAGTTTGCCACTCCTGGAATCTCGTCTAGCGTTTTTCGGAAACAAAATGGCCGTCGCGTGAGTCTGGTTTTTAATCCCCAGTTGAAGTTCACGGCCCACATTCTGGATCCCTTTCCTTGTGACCTTATACATCAATCGCATGAAGTCCGTGACAAAGAAAAAAACAAGTAGCGTCACGATGACAGTTGTTATTTACATTAATCAAAAACTGTAAGTTCCGTACAATGAATTGTTATAATGACTGCTGTTATTCCTTCCAAATAGGTCCGCAATACCTTCCATGGAATTAAATACAGGTCCGTAATTACATATTTTCAATCGTTTTGTTTCGTGACAATCTGTGCATGGAATTCGAAAGGAAATCGACAACAAGTTGTTACCAAAATAATCTTTAAATAATCTGAAACACTTTTTACGTTGCCGTATTCTCTATTGGTGCACATATTCAGGTGAAACCGCAAAATAAAACAAAGAAAGTTTTATTACTTATTTTTACTAAAAAAAATTACAAAAAGAAAGCTTTTCCTACTAATCAACCCGGTGTGACGCCTTCAATATTCTCAAATGAGAGGTAACGTGATCACAGTCAAAGATAAACTTTGAAATTCACTTTAATTCTGGATTAAATACGGCTATTTACAAAGGAATGTTAATTCCTGAATCATCTAGAACTGCAATGGATGGTTTGCCGATAAAACTTCCTCACGATAATCACAGTCGAAAGAAACACAAGAGGTTTAATAATCTCTTAGAAATGGGGAGGCTTTTCCAGGATGCAATTC
>CM063507.1:92291055-92298555 GCA_032207245.1 Pardosa pseudoannulata | reverse complement strand
TAATTAGCTGAAAAACAATAAATTTCTTGGAAGCGTTACTTTTTCGACTCCGATATGACACCATACAACAAAAGACATGATTTTTGCTTCAGTGCTAATAGAATTCTCATACGTTTAGCTGTTTTTATAGTTATAACTCGACTACTCGTAGGCAAATATTTTATTTATTGTATTCTTTAAATTTATATTCATACTAAATAATCCGTTTCAGAATGGAGAACTCAGATGTCTTAATAATTACTGATTTATTGGAAAATCCATGTTCTCTGCACACCCTGCATGAAAACCTACCGCACGCCACTGCCTATGAGGCAAGTAAAAAAAGATGGTTTGTTTTTTGGCTGGGCATTATCTAGTACAAGCTCAACAATTTGTTTATCTTCTATAAAAATATATTAATAATTAATATATTTCTATAAGATATTAATAATATTATAATATATTAATAGTATATTTCCATGTTTAGTTTTTTTTTAGTTGCTGTATGGATTCAACTTATAATAGCGTAACGTATGTTTTGCCAAAACGGTAAATCTCAGAAATACGAGGTGCTAGGCAAAAACTATTGCTGTATTTGAATTCAGGACATCAAACTCATATAAAATTACTTCTAAATACCCAGGCACCAAAACCACTGTTGACCTGTGTAATTAACTATTATAAAAAAAGAGGAGGTTCAGATTTTTTTTGTTTATTTGCGGGGGGGATTAAAGAGGATATACTCCTCCTTCATACTCCTCTAAAGTCTCCCGATATCGTGAATGCAGTTTAGAATCACGTGGAATTCATTTAGAAAGATAATTCAAAGTTCCCTTAGCTTGGTTGAAATTATGGTTGAGTTCTTCCCAATTTTTTTTGCCACAGTCCTTAACCCCTTCCGGTAAAAAGACGAGTCTAGCTCGTCATTGGTTTTTCATTCCATACCGCACAATGACGAGCTACACTCGTCATGCGGCTAAAGTTAATGTTAAATATGATAATTAATTTAGTTTATAATTTCTAGTATACTGAATTTAGCAAGACTTTTGTTACTTGTGGAAATACCAGGTCACTATTACATATTGTTTATTTAGAATTTCTTGGTACAAGTCACTGCCAAATTGATGAGTCAGAATAAAAGAAAACCTACTAAGAAATGCCGTGTGTGTGTTACAAGAATCAAATTAGAAGTGAGACTACTTGGCGGTGTAAACAATTAAGAATTCCTTTGCACTTTGTTTTGAAAAGTACCACTATCTTGAAGACTATTATCTGTATACCTTATTAATGTTTTGCTTTGATATTTTCTTAATTATACCTTTTCTGATATTATTTAACGCTATGTAAAAAGTGGATTTTAATTAGGAATATGTAAGAATTGTAAAATTAAACAAGTTTTTTAAATAAAAATAAATGGTTACTTCACGCACAGTTTTTCATTATTAAATCATACCGGAAGGGGTTAATGGAAGTAAAGGAATGAAGCTATCATTTCCACTACACCCTGGAGGTAGATAGAATTTGCTGTTAATACCAGGGATATAATTTTCATTGCAACAAAAAATTATCAATGATTCAATTTTAAATTATCGATATGTACCTAATCTGTTATTGAAGCCAAATATAAAAGAAAATTATTGACGTCATATCTAAGTTCAGTGATAAACGTATGAAAATAATGCAGACGATATTTAAACAATTTAAAATAACAAATAATTAAATGAGTTGGTTAATGGAATGACGTCATAATGTTAGAAAAATGTTATTTTTACCTATTTATTATGTGACAAATTGATAAATTTAATCGCCTGCTCTTAACCGGAAAAAGTAAGGCTTGAAATAATGGCATTAAATACTAGAAAAAGGGAGAAGGGTGGATTTCGAACGTTGCTAACCCTAACACATGAAGAATCTAATATGGATGTCCCAATCCATTCCAGGTCAAACTGCTTCATAAATTCGAGGACAGACTACTTAAGCTATTATTATATAAGGGATATATTTGAGCTAGCCAATGACTGTCCTTATTTAAAATTTATTTTAATTTATTTTTATTTATTTATTTATTTATTTTATTTTATTTATTTTATTTATTTTATTTATTTTATTTATTTATTTATTTTATTTATTTATTTATTTATTTAATTTTATTTTAAAGTCATAATTTTCAATCATTTCATTTATTATTTAAGAATGGAAATATGTGGCTATTTTTGTGACAATACAATCCCACACTGCATTTACTAAGAGAAATCGTCGAAACTACGTCGAAACTATCGTTAAGTTCCTCATAATATTTTTGCCACAGTCGTTAATGGAAGTAAAGGTAGATAGAATTTGTAACCCCGGAGGTAGATAGAATTTGTTGTTAATACCAGGGATATAATTTTCATTCCAACAAAAAATTATCAATGATTCAATTTTAAATTATCGTATATGTATTTAATCTATTATTGAAGCCAAATATAAAAGAAAATTATTGACGTCACATCTAAGTTCAGTGATAAAACGTATGAAAATAATGCAGACGATATATGAATAATTTAAAATAAGAAATAATTAAATGAGATGGGTAAAAGAATGACGTCATAAAGGAATGACTTCATAATGCTAAAAAAAAATGTTATTTTTGAAGGGGTGGATTTCGAATGTTTTGAAGTCGACAATATTTTTAGATGTGATATAAAGCATATTGATACCAATTTATTTTAGGATCTGATAGATAGTTTAGGAAAAGATAAATTCGAGGATAGACGGACAGATAACTTTGGCTATTATTATATAGGGGATGGGAGCACCACATAGGTCGCCAATATTATTCATTCCCCCAGGCAACAATTCGGAAATAGGGGCTACATAATTATTGTATTTGGTAGTTAGTATTACGGAATTACATATGTGTGTGTAATATATCACAATTATTACACTTTAATAGCTCATAACTATTCTCCTCTTTCCCATTCTTATCCATTCAAATATATTTTCCCAGCCACAAAATTTCTTAATTCAAAGAATGTCCGCGACTTTAAATTCGTCCCACCCATTTCCCAAAGCTTTCTATGCAATAAATGCAAATTTTCTGCCCACTCTCCATATTTTTCAGCTGTCCCCGGTTCACTTTTTAACGATCTAAGTTCCTTTTTACTGCTGAGAGCTAGCTCTGACTAACCTATGGGAATTTCTATGGGAAAGATTTCATCTCAGTTTCTAGCTCTGGTGTCCACCCCTGTAATCCACACACATTTTTATAATCATTCTTCTGCCTTTGATAAAGCCACATGTCATTCTCTTAATATGATACGGTAAATATTTATGTATATTCTCAGATATAAAAGCTCAGCCTTTTTTAATTTTAGTCAGCCTTAAAACTACAAACATTTAAATTACATGTTCTAATAGATATAATGTAGAAAATAATATTAATACATACGAAAATAATATTTGAGTTAAAGTTTTTAAATATGCTACTATAAATGAAAAAATAAAAGAATGCGCTCGTGGTAATATTAAAGCATACCCATATATATATAAAATTGCAGGTAAAATAAATTAAGGGGTCATACGACAATTAAATCGACAACAAATTGGAAAATGTTTCAAAAAAAATGTATGTGGGAAAGAATTTAGTTTTGAACATTTTGAAACAATTCGCTTAAAAAACAACAATATTGAAAGGAGTCGTGAAAAATACGTGTTAGCTGTTTACTGTAAACAAATTCACACTTACAAAATGATTTTTCTCAAATTGTGCTTTTTTATGTAAAGCCCATGTTATCTCAAAAAGTTTTTAATATTTTTTCATGAAATTTTTATAGGTTGTAAACAATAATTTTTATCCTATTGAACCTAAATATTCTTGTATATTTCCCAAAATATCTTTATTTTCTTTTGCAAATATAAACTTTTAATTTTTAAGGAAACAAAATCCCTTTTTTCAAATACTTTTTTAAAAATATATTTATCTTAAGTATATACAAATTTAGATTCTAAGTTATTTTGAGATATTGTAGTATGTTTTGAAACAATAATTTAATCTTAAACTTAAGGTATCCAACTACGTTCGGAAATTTTTTGTAAACGTAGAAACTAGTTATTTTTTAGATTTATTTTTTATATTATCATAGAGAAATGCACTTAAAATATTTATTCGTGGAGAAATTTTTATAAAATTTCTAATAAATGAAGAAAATTTAGTAAAAATTGGGTTTTTTCAAAAGGTCTAATTTTTTAATAAATTAAATTATTTCAATATTTTTTGACTCAACACATTTCAAATCGAATGTTTTAAAGATTAATTACCGAATTTTTGCAAGTTTGGAGGTGTTATGATTCCTAGACAAGCCTCAATGACAACTCCAACATTGCAAATTTTAAATTTTTTTCTAATTTTTTTTAACGTTTTTTCGTCTTTTCAGAAACGTATAATTCCTTAATAAAGCATTTATCTTTAAATTAACACCAAAATATGTACAAAAAGTTACGTATCAATTAAAAAAAAAGAATAAAGATAAAAAATTTAATAAAAATATTTAAATTTTCTTCATATTTCTTAATTGTAGATATATTATACATAAAAAACGAAAGACGAATGACGACGATACGATTTAAAACACAAATATGAGAATAAAAATTTTTAAAATGCAGCATATCTAGTTTTTAAGTAAGAGTAAATTCTAAAATTATACAACTGAGTTAATTCAGTTTAAAAAAGTATTAAAAATATCTTATAACTAACCTAAAAATAGTATTATAACTGAAAAACAAGTAAAAATATTTTAATGTAATATCTTGATAAATGTCCAGAACAGTTTGAATGATAATAATTTTTGGAAAATTAAAAATCGAATGTTTTAAAGATTAAAAATCGAATATTTGTAATTTTGGAGGTGTTGTAACAACAAAATAAGCCTCAATGGCAACAATTCGTGCATTGCAAATTAAAGCAGAATTGATTTTTAAATGGAAATCAACCCGTTGGTATGCCCAGGAAACGAAAAAATTTTTAAAAATATTTTTCAAGAAATGAAATTAGAACTCGTTCGTCAACTGTTGCAGGAAAGTGAAACTCTATATACAATATTATATGTATATAATATTATATGTCTATATATATATAATATATAATATATATATATATATATACATAATATATGTATATATATATACATACATATATATATATATATATACATATATATATATACATATATATACATATATATATATACATATATATACATATATATATAAATATATATATTATATATATATATAATATATATATATATACATATATACATACATATATATATATATACATATATATACATATACATATATATACATATATATACATACATATATACATATAATACATCTATAGATACATATATATATATATATATATATATATATATATATATATATACATATATACATATATATATATATATATATATATATATATATATAGAGAGAGAGAGAGAGAGAGAGAGAGAAAGATATATATATATATATATATATATATATATATATATATATATATATATAGCTTGATAAATATTCAGAACAGTTTGAATGATAACAATGTTTTGAAAAGTACAAATCGAATGTTTTAAAAATTAAAAATCGAACATTAGTAAGTTTGGAGGTGTTGTGACTACTAAACAAGCCTCAATGGCAACAATTTCTGCAGAACTAATTCCATAAATAATAAAGCATAAGTAATAACAGAAAAAATTACAACGGAATTGAATTTTAAATGGAAATCGACCCGTTGGTATGCCCAGGAAACGAGAAAATTTTTTTAAATATTTTTCAAGAAATGAAATCAGAACTCGTTCGTCAACAGTTGGAGGAAAGTGAAACTCGAAAATAAAAAAATTTAAAATTGTCTGTCCAGGTGTAACCAGTTTCGCCAGTTGAATGACAAACAAACAATATTTACGAGCAACGCGATTTTCGAAGATTCGCGTGAGGGGAAATTTTTTATTTTTTATTTTTTTTTTCAGAGAAAATTTGAAGATGACTTTATTGGCGCAATTATACACATACCTTGATAGTGATTGGATGGGTAAAGAGGTTAATTTGAGAACATCATATTATCACAAGAAATAAGTTAGCAAGTCTATATTTATTTAACCCAGGGATTTCCTTCTTTTAACGGTTCGAGGGGGTACATAAGAAACATTGATAACTAAAATACACACAAAACTCTCTCTCACTCTCTCTCTCTCTATATATATATATATATACATACACACACACATAAACACACATACAAACACCATATATATACATATATATATATATATGCATTTATATACATATATGCATATAAATACATAGATATATATAAATACATATATATACATATATATATATATATATATATATATATATACATATATAGATATATACATATATATACATATATATATATATACATATATATATATATATATATACATATATACATATATATATATATATACATATACATATATATATATATATATATATGTATACATAAATAAATATATATATATATATATATATGTGTGTGTATATATATATATAAACTATGTATACACATATGTATATATATATGTATATACATAAATATATATGTATATATATGTATATATATATATGTATGTATGTATATATGTATACATAAATAAATATATATATATATATATATATATATATATATATATGTATGCATATAAATATATATATATATATATATATATATATATATATATATATATATATGTATGCATATAAATATATATATATATATATATATATATATATATGACATGTATCCAGAGTTAAGGCTAATGGAAAACAGTCTACTTCAAAATAATAAGTTTTATTAACTCATCGTTCTTAAAAAAAGAAACTTGTGCCATTTTCAATGTTCGTGCCAAAGCTATTCGTTAAGGTATGTCCACGCGCTGATTGAAACTTATCTATTTGCAAGCTGGTCAAATTCTTCCAAAATGCTTCCGTCTGACCGGATGATCCTAAAAGCTTACGTGAGCGTGGGTCTTTTTCATTTATTTTATTATTATAAATAAGTTCTCTTATTAAAATCGTCTTTAACTCACATAATTTCCAACTACCCTTTTTTAGACCTGACATTATATATATATATGACATAAACGAGTGGTTAAATTAAAGAAGAAGCATTTCATTTCATATATAAAAACTTTTTTAATGTAATTCTTCTGTCCCTGTCTGCCCCTAAATAGGCAGCCGATTCGCACAGCCGAAATAAATGCTATGATATTATTCAAAATTTTTATGTGTAAAATAAATTCGCTGTTTTAAAATACCCCATATGATTTTATACATATATATTTTTTTCATTAACGGACCTGTGTAGAGTATATACTTATATAAAATTGTGTAATGTATGCGTACTTGTACTTATATTATACACAAAGTAGACCATCAGAAAAAATGTGGACCATTAGCTCAGTTGGTTAGAGCGTCGTGCTAATAACGCGAAGG
>CM063507.1:92278555-92281055 GCA_032207245.1 Pardosa pseudoannulata | reverse complement strand
ATTATTTTCGATATATTTTATTCATAACGGAAATGCGTATTTTGTATATATAAATATAAATATATAAAATATATATAAATCTAGAATATATATATATATAAATATTTAAAATATATATATATGTGTGTGTGTTGTGTGTGTGTGTGTTGTGTGTAAAGTGTGTGTACTTATAATTCAATTATATACAAAATAATAACTTCCGAGAATACGTGGCCCATTAGCTCAGTTGGTTAGAGCGTCGTGCTAATAACGCGAAGGTCGTGGTTCGATCCCCCCATGGGCCATTATATGTATTTTACTCTTGTTGTTTATATAATAATTAAGATTAACTTCTTAACGCGTAATAGAAATAAGCATTAGTTCCAAATCTATGAAATTAATAGAGCATTTTACATTTTTTTTCATTTTTATTATTCAAAATTTTTTATGTAAAATACATTGCTGTTTAAAATTCCCATATTATATAGAAATTTTTTCATTAACGGAAATGCTGTATATTAGTATATAAAAAAAACAAAAAACACCATAAAAATATAAATATATGTGTGTGTGTGTGAGTGTGTAAAGTACTATATTAAATTATAATACAAAATATCTTCCGATAATACGTGGCCCGTTAGCTCAATTGGTTAGAGCGTCGTGCTAATAACGCGAAGGTCGTGGGTTCGATCCCCCCATGGGCCACGTTATATGTTTTCTTTTATTATATAATGATGCATTTACGCGTAATAGAATAAGCATTAGTTAAAATTATGAAATAAAAGAATTTTACATTTTTCATTTTTATTAATTCAAAACTTTTTATGTAAAAAACAGCTGTTTTAAAATTATATTATTTTAAATTATATTTTTATAAGAAATGCGTATTTTGTATATATATATTTTTTATATATAAAAAAAATATATATATATATATAAATTCTGTATATATATAAAATATATATATATAAAAAAATATATAAAATATATATATGTCTGTGTTTGTGTGTGTGTGTGTGTGTGTGTAAAGGACATAATTCAATATATACAAAATAGAACTTCCGAGAATACGTGGCCCATTAGCTCAGTTGGTTAGAGCGTCGTGCTAATAACGCGAAGGTCGTGGGTTCGATCCCCCCATGGGCCATTATCAATGTATTTTACTTGTGTAATTATAATGATGCATTTCGCGTAATAGAAATAAGCATTAGTTCCAAATCTATGAAATTAATAGAGCATTTACATTTTTTCATTTTTAAATTCAAAACTTTTTATGTAAAATACATTCGCTGTTTATTTCCCAATTATTTTTTAGTATATTTTTCATTAACGGAAATGTATTTTGTATAAAAATATATAAAATATATTATATATATCAGCACACACACACACATAAATAATAAAATATATATATATATATAAATTTGTGGTGTGTGTGTGTGTAAAGTGTGAACTTATAACAATTATATACAAAATAGAACTTCGAGAATACGTGGCCCATTAGCTCAGTTGGTTAGAGTGTAGGGCTAATAACGCGAAGGTCGTGGGTTCGATCCCCCCATGGGCCATATCAATGTATATTCTTGTGTAATTATATAATACATTTACGCGTAATAGAAATAAGCATTAGTTCCAAAACAAGAAATTAATAGACAAATTTATACATTTTTCATTTTTATTATTCAAAACTTTTTTATGTAAAATACATTCGCTGTTTTAAAATTTATATTATTTTATAGATATAATTTTTTCATTAACGAAATGCGTATTTTGTTATATATATATATATAAAAAAAAAATATAAATATATATATATGTGATTTGTTTTTGTGTGTGTGAAAGTGTGTGTCTTATAACAATTATATACAAAAATAGAAACTTCCGAATACGTGGCCCGTTAGCTCAATTGGTTAGAGCGTCGTGCTAATAACGCGAAGGTCGTGGGTTCGATCACCCCACGGGCCTATCGTTATTTTACTTGTGTAATTATATAATGATGCATTTACGCGTAATAGAAATAAGCATTAGTTTCCAAATCTATGAAATTAATAGAGCATTTTACATTGTCATTTTATTATTCAAAACTTTTTTATGTAAAATACATTCGAAATTTAATTTATTTTATAGATATATTTTTTCATTAACGGAAATGCGTATTTTGTATATATTTTATATATTTATATATATATATATATATAATATATATATAATTATATATATAAAATTTGTTATATACAAAATATATAAATATATATATATATATATTATAATGTGTGTGTGTTTGTGTTTGTGTGTGTGTGTGTAAAGTGTGTGTACTTATAATTCAATATATACAAAATAGAACTTCCGAGAATACGTGGCCCATTAGCTCAGTTGGTTAGAGCGTCGTGCTAATAACGCGAAGGTCGTGGGGTCGATCCCCCCATGGGCCATTATCAATGTATTTTACTTGTGTAATTATATAATGATGCATTTACGCGTATAAATAAGCATTAGTTCCAAATCTATGAAATGTACTGAG
>CM063507.1:92256055-92271055 GCA_032207245.1 Pardosa pseudoannulata | reverse complement strand
TGGGTTCGATCCCCCCATGGGCCATTTATAATTTATTTTACTTGTGTAATTATATAATGATGCATTTACGCGTAATAATTAAGATTAGTTCTAAATCTATGAAATTAATAGAGCATTTTACATTTTTCATAATATTATTCAAAACTTTTTATGTAAAATACATTCGCTGTTTTAAATTTCCATATTATTTTATAGATATATTTTTTCATTAAACGGAATTTTTTTTGTATATTATATATTTTTATATATATATATTTATATATATATATATATATCACATTATATATATATATATATATATAATAATATATATTATATAATATATATTTATGTGTGTGTGTGTGTGTGTGTGTGTGTGTAAAGTGTGTGTACTTATAATTCAATTATATACAAAATAGAATTCCGAGAATACGTGGCCCATTAGCTCAGTTGGTTAGAGCGTCATGCTAATGACGCGAAGGTCGTGGGTTCGATCCCCCCATGGGCCACGTTATCAATGTTTTTTACTTGTGTAATTATATAATACATTTACGCGTAATAGAAATTAAGCATTAGTTCCAAATCTATGAAATTAATAGAGCATTTTACATTTTTCATTTTTATTATTCAAACATGTAAAATACATTCGCTGTTTTAAATTTCCCATATTATTTTATAGATATATTTTTTCATTAACGGAATATTTTGTATATATATAAAAAAGATTTTATATATATATAAAATATATATATATATATATATATATATATTTATATATTTTTATTTTTCACAAAAAAAAAAAAAATGATATATAACTATATGTGTGTGTGTGGTGTGGGAAAGTGGTACTTATACAATTATATCAAATGTTCCGAGATAGAGGCCCATTAGCTCAGTTGGTTAGAGCGTCGTGCTAATAACGCGAAGGTCGTGGGTTCGATCCCCCCATGGGCCATTATCAATGTATTTTACTTGTGTATTATATAATGATGCATTTACGCGTAATAGAAATAAGCATTGTTAAATCTATGAAATTAATAGAGCATTTTAAATTTTTCATTTTTATTATTCAAACTTTTTTATGTAAAAATACATTTCTGTTTTATTCCTATTTTTTTATAGATATATTTTTTCATTAAAGGAAATTATTTTGTATAAAAATATATATATATATATATTTGAAAAAAAAAAAATATATATTCACACCCGTGTTATATTTATGTGTGTGTGTGTGTGTTTGTTGTGAACAGTGTGTGTACTTATAATTCAATTATATACAAATAGAACTGATAATACGTGGCCCGTTAGCTCAGTTGGTTAGAGCGTCGTGCTAATAACGCGAAGGTCGTGGGTTCGATCCCCCCATGGGCCACAATGTTATTTTACTTGTGTAATTATATTGATGCATTTACGCGTATAAAATAAGCATTAGTAAATCTATGAAATTAATAGAGCATAATATTATTCAATATATGTAAAATACAATAAAAACCCAAATTTTATTGAAAAACGGAAACCAACAAATATATTTATATTTATAAATTTTTATATAAGATATTAAATATATATAATAAAAATATATATATATATATATATAATATAAATATAAATATAAAAATATATGATATAAAAAAACCATATATATAATATATATGTGTTTGTGTTGTTTGTGTGTTGTGTAGATAAAGTGTGTAATTATACAAATATATACAAATATACGAATTCCGGCTGATTCCGAGGCCCATTAGCTCAGTTGGTTAGAGCGTCGTGCTAATAACGCGAAGGTCGTGGGTTCGATCCCCCCATGGGCCACGTTATCAATGTTTTTATTGTGTAATTATATAATGATGCATTTACGCGTAATAGAAATAGCATTAGCCAAATCTATGAAATTAATAGAGATAATTTTTCAACAAAAATTTTTTATGAAAGTCATTCGCTGTTTTAAATTTCAATTTTATTTTTTGTATATTTTTTCATTAACGGAAAGTATTTGTATTATATATTATAAAAAAAATTATATATATATATATTATAATATATAAAATATTATTTTTATTTCTTATATATATATATAAATAAAAAACACACATAACAATATAAGTGTGTGTGTGTGTGTGATGAAAGTGTGACTTATAATTCAATTATCAAAATAGAACTTCCGAGGCCCATTAGCTCAGTCGGTTAGAGCGTCGTGCTAATAACGCGAATGTCGTGGGTTCGATCCCCCCATGGGCCACGTTATATTTTTTACTTGTGTTTATATAATACAGTACATAATAGAGATTGCATTAGTTCCAAATCTATGAAATGTAATAGAGCATTTTACATTTTTCAATTATTTCAAAACTTTTTTATGTAAATACATCGCTGAAAAATTTCCATATTATTTTATAGATATATTTTTTATATAGGAAATGCGTATTTTGTATATTATATATATATAAAAAAATATATATTTGTGATTAAATTTATATAATAAAAACACATATATATATTTATATATATAAATTTTTTACTGGTGTGTTTGTGTGTAGAGATAAAGTGTGGACTTATAATTCAATTATATACAAAATAGAACTTCGAGATCCGAGGCCCATTAGCTCAGTTGGTTAGAGCGTCGTGCTAATAACGCGAAGGTCGTGGGTTCGATCCCCCCATGGGCCATTATAATGTATTTTACTTGTGTATTTATATAATGACATTTACGCGTAATAGAAATTAAGATTAGTTCCAAATCTATGAATTAATAGAGCAAATTTTTCATTTTTAATTTCAAAAATGAAAATACAATGAAATTCATTATTTTAAATATATTTTTATTAAGTTTATTTGTTTTAAAAAAAGAAAGATATTATAAAATATCAAAAAAAAATATTTATATATTTAAGTAAATAAGTTTATATTATATTATAATTTTTATATAAAATATATAAAAAAAAAAATATATATATATATATGTGTGTGTGTGTGATGAATGTGTGTACTTATAACAATATACAAAATAGAACTGATTCCGAGGCCCATTAGCTCAGTTGGTTAGAGCGTCGTGCTAATAACGCGAAGGTCGTGGGTTCGATCCCCCCATGGGCCATTATCAATGTATTTTATGTGTAATTATATAATGACATAAATAGAAATTAAGCATTAGTTTCCAATTATGAAATTAATAGAGCATTTTAATTTTTCAATGAAATATGTAAAATACATCGGAATATTATTATAGATATATTTTTTCATTACGGAAATGCGTATTTTATATATATATATTTTATATATATATATAATATATATATATAATATAAATATATTTATATATATTTATATATATATAAAACAAAAAATATATATATATAATATATATATATATATATATATTGTGTGTGTGTTTTTTTCGTAGTGTTGTGTTTGTAAGTGTGTGTACTTATAACAATTATATACAAAATAGAACTCCGAGAATATTCCGAGGCCCATTAGCTCAGTTGGTTAGAGCGTCGTGCTAATAACGCGAAGGTCGTGGGTTCGATCCCCCCATGGGCCATTTATGTATTTTACTTTTGTGTAATTAATACAGACATTTAAGTTAATGAAATAAGATTAGTTCAAATCTATGAAATTAATAATGTAATTTAGAGATTTTTAAATTGATTCAAAACGAACGTAAATACATTTCGCTTTTTAAATTTCATATTATTTTACAGTTAATATATTTTTTCTTAACGGAAAGAAATTTGTTTAAAATAGAAAAAAAAAACACACATATATATAATTTTTATATTTTTTATATATATATGTGTGTGTGTGTGTGTGTGTGTAAGTGTGTGTACTTATAATTCAATATATACAAATACAACAATTCCGCTGATTCCGAGGCCCATTAGCTCAGTTGGTTAGAGCGTCGTGCTAATAACGCGAAGGTCGTGGGTTCGATCCCCCCATGGGCCACGTTATCAATGTATTTTTTTGTGTAATTATATAATGATGCATTTACGTAATAGAAATACATTAGTTCCAAATCTATGAAAATTAATAGAGCATTTTATTTTTTTTTTATTATTCAAACTTTTTTATGTAAAATACATTCGCTGTTTTAAAATTTCATTTTATTTTATAGTATATTTTTTCATTAAGAAATGCGTATTTGTATATATATAAAAAGAAAATATATATATATACCAAAAAATAATAAAAATATATATATGTTTCACGTTTGTGTGTGTAAAGTGTGACAAATCAATTATATACAAAATAGAAAATTCCGAGATCCGAGGCCCATTAGCTCAGTTGGTTAGAGCGTCGTGCTAATAACGCGAAGGTCGTGGGTTCGATCCCCCCATGGGCCATTATATGTATTTTACTTGTGTAATTATATAATGATGCATTTACTAATAGAATAAGATTAGTTCCAAAAATCTATGAAATTAATAGAGATTTGAATGATTTTTATTATTCAAAAACATGTAAAATACATTTCGCTGTTTTATATTTCATATTATTTTATAGAATATATTTTTTCTTAACGGAAATATTTTGAATATATATAAAAAAAAAATATATATATATCTATGAATATAAATTATATATATTTATATATGTTTATTTTATTACACACACACAAAAAAACATATAAATATAACAACATGTGTGTGTGTGTTGTGTGTGTGAAGGATAACAATTATCAAAATGCTTCCGAGATTCCGAGGCCCATTAGCTCAGTTGGTTAGAGCGTCGTGCTAATAACGCGAAGGTCGTGGGTTCGATCCCCCCATGGGCCACGTTATATTTATTTTTACTTGTGTAATTAATAAGACATTTACGCGTTAAAGAAATTAACTTGTTATATCTAGAAATTAATAGAGCATACATTTTTCATTTTTATTATTCAAAAAAATATGTATAATACATTCGAATTTTTATAATTAATATTATTTATAGATATATTTTTTCATTAAAAAGCGTAATTTGTTTAATATATATATCAGATAAATATAATACACACAGAAAAATATTGTTATATATGTGTGTTTTTTTGTGTAGAGATAAAAAAAACGTGTACTTATAATTCAATTATTACAAAATAGAACTTTCAATACCGAGGCCCATTAGCTCAGTTGGTTAGAGCGTCGTGCTAATAACGCGAAGGTCGTGGGTTCGATCCCCCCATGGGCCATTATCAATGTATTTTTCTTGTGTAATTATATAATGATGCATTTGCGTAATAGAAATAAGCATTAGTTCCAAATCTATGAAATTAATAGAGCATTTTAATTCATTTTTATTACCGAAACATATTATAAAATCATTTCGTGTTTTAATTTCATATTATTTTACAGTTAATATTTTTTTTAAAACGGAAATGAAATTTGTTATAATATGAAAAAAAAAAATATATTGATATATATATATATATATATATTTTAAATTTATTTTTTTATATATATAATAAAAAAAAAAACACATATATATAACATCTTGTGTGTGTGTGTGGGAAGTGTGTGACTTATACAATATATACAATTGAACTTCCGAGATTCGTGGCCCATTAGCTCAGTTGGTTAGAGCGTCGTGCTAATAACGCGAAGGTCGTGGGTTCGATCCCCCCATGGGCCATTATCAATGTTTTTACTTGTGTAATTATATAATGATGCATTTACGCGTAATAGAAATTAAGATTAGTTCCAAATCTATGAAATTAATAGAGAAGACATTTTTCATTTTTATTATTCAAAACTTTTTTATGTAAATACATTCGCTGTTTTAAATTTCCCATATTATTTTATAGATATATTTTTTCATTAAGAAATGCGTATTTTGTATATATATATATATAATATATATATATAAAATATATATATATATACATATATCACACACACACTATATTATATATATATATATGTGTGTGTGTGTGTGTTGTGTGTGTGTGTGTAAAGTGTGTGTACTTATAACAATTAATACAAAAATAGAACTTCCGAGAATACGTGGCCCATTAGCTCAGTTGGTTAGAGCGTCGTGCTAATAACGCGAAGGTCGTGGGTTCGATCCCCCCATGGGCCAGTTATCAATGTATTTTACTTGTGTAATTATATAATGATGCATTACGCGTAATAGAAGTAAGCATTAGTTCCAAATCTATGAAATTAATAGAGCATTTTATTTTTTCATTTTTTATTATAAAAAATTTTTATGTAAAATACATTCGCTGTTTTAAATTTCCCATATTATTTTATAGATATATTTTTTCATTAACGGAAAGAGTATTTTGTATATATATATATATATATATTATATATATATATATATATATATATATATACACACACACACAATATATTATATTCGTGTGTGTGTGTGTGTGTAAAGTGTGTGTACTTATAATTCAATTATATACAAAATAGAACTTCCGAGAATAGAGGCCCATTAGCTCAGTTGGTTAGAGCGTCGTGCTAATAACGCGAAGGTCGTGGGTTCGATCCCCCCATGGGCCATTATCAATGTATTTTCTTGTGTCTTATATAAGATGCATTTACGCGTTAATAGAAATAAGCATTAGTTCCAAATCTATGAAATTAATAGAGATTTTACATTTTCATTTTTATTATTCAAAATTTTTTATGTAAATACATTTCGCTGTTTTTTAAATTTCCCATATTATTTTATAGATATATTTTTTCATTAACGGAAATGCTATTTGTATATATATATATATATATATATATATATATATAAAAAAATGTTTTATATTTTTAAAATATAAAACATATATATATAAATATATGTGTGTGTTGTTGTGTGTGTGTGTGTGTGTGTGTAAAGTGTGTGTACTTATAACAATTATATACAAAATAGAACTTGAGAATACGTGGCCCATTAGCTCAGTTGGTTAGAGCGTCGTGCTAATAACGCGAAGGTCGTGGGTTCGATCCCCCCATGGGCCACGTTATATTTTTTACTTGTGTAATTATATAATGATGCATTTACGCGTAATAGAAATAAGCATTAGTTAATCTATGAAATTAATAGACTTTTTACATTTTTCAATTATTCAAAAATTTTTTTATGTAAAATACATTCGCTGAATTTCCATATTATTTTAGATATATTTTTTCATTAACGGAAATGCATTTTGTTATATAATATTTTTTATATATATATATAATAGTAATATATATAATAAAGATATATATAAAATAAATAAAAAACACACACATATATATATATATATATATGTGTGTGTGTGTGTGTGTGTGTTGTGTGTGTGTAAAGTGTGTGTACTTATAATTCAATTATATACAAAATAGAACTTCCGAGAATACGTGGCCCATTAGCTCAGTTGGTTAGAGCGTCGTGCTAATAACGCGAAGGTCGTGGGTTCGATCACCCCATGGGCCATTATCAATGTATTTTTCTTGTGTAATTATATAATGATGCATTTACGCGTAATAGAAATAAGCATTAGTTCCAAATCTATGAAATTAATAGAGCATTTTACATTTTTCATTTTATATTCAAAAATTTTTTATGTAAAATACATTCGCTGTTTTAAATTTCCCATATTATTTTATAGATATATTTTTTCATTAACGGAAATGCGTATTTTGTGTATATTATATATATATATATATATATATATATATATATATATATCAACATATATATATATGTGTGTGGTGTGTGTGTGTTTTGTGTGTGTGTGTTGTGTTTGTGTGTGTGTGTAAAGTGTGTGTACTTATAATTCAATATATACAAAATAGAACTTCCGAGAATACGTGGCCCATTAGCTCAGTTGGTTAGAGCGTCGTGCTAATAACGCGAAGGTCGTGGGTTCGATCCCCCCATGGGCCATTATAATGTATTTTACTTGTGTAATTATATAATGATATTTACGCGTAATAGAAATACATTAGTTCCAAATCTATATATATATATAAATTTTATGTATGCATCATAATAAATCAATTATAAAAATAAGCATTAGTTTCAAATCTATGAAATTAGCATACCATATTATTTTTTTCATTCATATTATTCAAAACTTCTATATGAAGGAAAAATTATCTCTTTCAGAATATAGCATATGATTTTATAGATATATTTTTTTTAATTAACGAAACTGTGTATAGTATATATTTATATAAAATTGTGTAATGTATGCTTAGTTAAAATTCAATTAGATAGAAAATAGACCTTCAGAGAATACGTGGCCCTTTAGCTCAGTTGGTTAGAGCGTCGTGCTAATAACGCGAAGGTCGTGGGTTCGATCCCCCCATGGGCCATTATCAATGTCTTTTACTTGTGTAATTATATAACGCATTTACGCGTAATAGAAATAAGCATTAGTTCCAAATCTATGAAATTAATAGAGCATATTACATTTTTCATTCATATTATTATTCAAAACTTTTATATGTAAAATACATTCGCTGTATTAAAATTTCCCATCTAATTTTATAGATCTATTTTGTCGTGAACGGAAATGTGTATTGTGTGTATATACATATATATATATATATATATATATATATATATATATATATATATATATATATATATGTCAGGATTTAAAATATAGAGTAATTTAAGAGATTTTAATTAGGGATTATTTTAATGGGAGTAACGCGCCTCGCGTTACTAGTCACATAAATACGGCTCACGCGCAATGATATTAGCAGAGAGCGATAAGCAATTACTCTAGGCGGACCTGTGGCTCCTCGAATAGTGAAAACTGCTTTTGTTTGCAGTTGGGCGCCAAAGATGAGACGCCATGTTGATTAGCGTGCTAAGTGGATTAATAAAGAGAAGAAAATAATGACTTGAGTGTGAACTGATTTATATATTTTAGTAGAGCATATTACATTTTTCATTTATATTATTCGAAACTTTTATGTGTAAAATGAATTGGCTGTTTTAAGATTTCCCATATGATTTTATAAATATATATTTTTTTAATTTTTGAGCCTGTTCATAATATAAAATATATATAGATAGATAAATTTTATATATACATATTTATAATTCAATTATATTCAAAATAGTCCAGCGGAGAATACGCGGGTCATTAAATCAGTTGTTTCGTGCTTCGTGCTAATATCTCGAAGATCGTGGATTTGAAGTTAATTTTTTGTTTTAAATTTTATGAGATTAATAGAATTCATTATTTTGTTATCATTCATATTTTTCAATAATGCTCTTTGAAAAATATAAGAATTTTTGTGGAATTTCTATTATGTTTTTTATAAATGTTTTTTTTAATATATGTACTTGTGTATAGTACATACATATAAAATATTTTAAATGTATATTTTATTGCAGCTATTCGTCATTATTTCAGTCGATATAGTAAATTTATACGCGATGCCCAAAAAACCATAAAATTCTTCTTGTAGACAATACCAAGAAATCGATTCATGAAACCAAATTATCGGGTTTTATTCGGTACTACTTTATTTCTATTACTGTTTTCTGGGTTTCCGGAGAAAATGTAAAACTTTCTATTTGGGATAGTTTAGAGGACAACAAATTCAAATTTTGCTGGTGAGTCGTTAGGCCGATGGGATTTTATTAAGTAGTGCTTTATCAAACTGTTCTAAATTTCTATTTGTGTTTTTATGTTTGACTGAGCAACGAATCTAAACAGCGTTATAAAGAAAAGATAATTCACCACCAGGGCCTGATTAAAGCATTGGCCGACTGGGCCTATACCCTAGGCCCCCTAATATTATCGGCCCTGTAACCTCCATGGTTTTAGATATTTTTTTCTTTTCCAAAAAGGAAAGGAGTAGTGGCAACAGTGTAACATTGCGAGGGAAAATGTTTAGAATAAAGAATTGAAATGAATTAGGCATTGATAAAAGATGTGTTTTTATTTTGGCGTATTTATTTATTGAAGTTATTCGTATGAGAATTCTTTTAAGTGATCGGGTATAATATGGAATCTTTCACCTGTGTATTGATGTTATTTTGTTTACGAATCAGAATTCCATTGATAGACGGAACCGAAAGTACGGGACATTTCCCAACAGGCCCCCTAAAATTTGGTACTTAATTATTAAATTTTAAATAATTTAACTAACAAAATTTGAAAATGTTTTTTGTTAATTCTTCAAGTAATATTTCATGAAACCTTATTCAGAAATTAAATAAAAACAGTTAAAATGTTGACAATTTTATCAAAAACACACTCCAGTTTACTTATTTACATCACTCCAGTCACTTTTTTTACTCATTACTTACTCCATGGTTTTAAGTAGTAAAATCCTTTGCTTTTCAAGTTATACTAAATCGAGTAACTGTATTCATAACTGTTCAGCGATTGTTTACTGTTTGAGGTTAGTGATTGTTACAAGCTTTGCGCACGTTTCTGTGTAGTTTATAATGTAATGACTTCTTGTTATTTGCTTAAGAATTTTATTATTTTATTATTTTTTTCCAATTTACTTATTTACATCACTCCAGTCTCTTTTTTTACTCATTACTTACTCCATGGTTCTGAGTAGAAAAATCCTTTGCTTTTCAGGTTATAATACTAAATCGAGTAACTGTATTCATAACTGTTCAGCGATTGTTTACTGTTTGCAGTTAGTGATTGTTACACGCTGTGCGCACGTTTCTGTGTAGTTTATAATGCAATGTCTTCTTGTTATTTGCATGAGAATTTTATTATTTTATTATTTTTTTTCCAATTTGCTTATTTACATCACTCCAGTCACTTTTTTTACTTATTACTTACTCCATGGTTCTGAGTAGAAAAATCCTTTGCTTCTCAGGTTATAATATTAATTCGAGTAACTGTATTCATAACTGTTTAGCGATTGTTTACTATTTGCGGTTAATGATTGTTACACGCTGTGCCCACGTTTCTGTGTAGTTTATAATGCAATGTCTTCTTGTTATTTGCCTAAGAATTTTATTATTTTTTTATCTTATTAAACTTGTCTTAAAATCTACGAATAGCTATTATTTGTTAATCTCACCTATGCTATTTTATTTTATTTTTATATAAAATCTTAATTGTAAGTGTTACAATTTACATCCTTGATGATATACAGATATTTGGCATTCGACTGTACTACAAAGGTATGTAAACCTTAAAAAATTAATATAAACTAATTTTTTTTTTTGCCTTGAAAGAAGGGTAGGGGGGGGCCTCGAAAGACTGCCAGGCCCTCGGCCCAGCTTTGCCTTGATCGTGCCCTGTTCACGACAACATCCAACCTATTGCTTTAAAACCCCTTCCCTGTTTTGCCCGTACGGCGTACGGGCACATCTTTTGGGCCTTTACTGACTCGGCCGTACGACATACGGGCAATCTGATTTCTATTTCGCTTGCACTGTTTCGGCCGTATTTTTTCCAATTTTAGTAACAAATTATTCGTATAGATGTCGTTCAGTAAATGATAGTTTGCAGTTTATTGTATTTTCTACTTTGAATGGCTTTGAGCCATTCAGATATATATATACATATATATACATATATATACATGCATATATATATACACATATATATACATATATATACATGCATATATATACATGCATATATATATATATACATACATACATATATATACATATATACATATATATACATGCATATATATATAAAATATATATATATATATACACATATATATACATACATATATATACATATATATACATGCATATATATATATATATATATATATATATATATATATATATATATATATATATACATATATACACACATATATATACATATATACATATATATACATGCATATATATATACATATATATACATATATATATATATATATATACATATGCATATACATATATATACATACATATATATACATATACATATATATACATATATATATATATATATATATATATATACATATATATACATATATGTATACATATATATATATACATATATGTATACATATATATATATACATATATATACATATATATATATATATATATATATATATATATACATACATACATAAATACGCGGGTTTTTTCGCATGTTTTGTATCAGAAGACGAATTGTTATCTTTCAGTGTATAGCTCTCTGGTTATATTTTACTAACCGCCTGATAATTTTATTGATGTAAGAGTTGAATAATATATTTTTACTTTTAAATAATGGATAATTCACAGTGTATGAATCTAATTTCTTGTGATTCGAACTGTGACTCGGAATCAGAAACTGAATTATCTGTAAATGATAGTAGCGAAAGTTTACTAGATGACCTGGATAGTAGTGACTCTGATAGTAGTACAGATGGAATCGGTCAAGCAAAACAATTTTTTTAAATTAATTGTGATAATCCTTCGAATCCGCCTCCTATATTTCCTTTCACTGGAATTCCAAATATTAACTTGGATATCGATGAGACTTAAGGTAAACTTCAGTTCTATGATGCTTTCATAGAAAGAATAAAAGTTGTAATAAATGCTTAAAAACATTATAAATGTTAATTTTAATAACATATCTCTACTTAAAAATGTAAAATGAACAAAAAAATGTGACATATTTTGACCGAATTCTGGAAAAAAATGAAACTGTCAAAGTGTTAAGTTTGCTTTTCTTTGTCGGTGTGACAAGAAAGAGGAGGGCCTGAAAGTTAAATTTAAATCCATCAACAATTTGATCACTATTAACCCCTTCCTGGTTTTTCCCGAGCTGAACTCGGGCAGGCGAAATGTGCCATCCTGGCTCATCCCGAGTGTAACTCGGGCACTGTGAAATTTTGCACTGTGCAATCAGTCTTTCCCGAATTATTTCACGTGTCCTTTTTATGGTTTCGAATGATTTTGTTTACTTTTCTGGCTACTAGATTATTTGCTGCTGAAAGAGAGACAGTTGAGTGAATTTGGTTTGGTTTGGAGTTCTACGGTCTACTTTTTTGCAACATGAACGCTAATGAGACCAAGACCTACAGTTTAAAGCCGATTCCGAACAGCTACGAACATCCATACCACAGTGGGATTTGAACCCACGAACTCCGGTACCGAAGGTTAGCACTAACCATCGGTCATAATTCGGTAACAGTAGAGCAGAAGTGGGCAAAAGCTGGCCCGCAGGCCGGATCCGGTCCTTTTGCTTACTTTATCCGGCCCGTTGAAAAATCCTGCATGCAATTTTTTTAATCTCTTCTATGCGATTTTGTTGAAATCAACAGTATTTTATGCGTAGTGTACATATAAATAATGAAAAATATATAAATAATAGAGAGTATTATAATTGAGAAGCTGTAACCATATCCTTACTTTAATGTATGCAATATACATACTCTCATAAAGTGTGTGGTCGGCTTACTGCATATAATTGAAAGTACAAACAATTTACTAAAAGAAAATTTTCACTCGAACGAGTTGAGTGTTTTCTACGGTGCTTTGAATACAGAACATTTCAAACATTTTTTTTTAACTATGTTAAAAAAATACCTAGTTTTATTTGGTTCAACATATATTTGTGAAAGAACTTTTTCATTAATGATTTACACGAAAAATAAATATCCCTCCCAAATTACTGACAAAAATCTACACTCGGTATTAAAAATTGTTACAAGTGATTTGGATCCGAATTTTGAAAAAATAATATCAAATGAACGTTACAGATTTCATGTTTCGCATTAACTAAAACTATTCTATTTTAACGTTTGATGTTAGTCTTTTCTTTTTATAATTCTATTTACTACTATATTTACAAAATGTAATATAAATGTAAAAATTTAATAACTATGATCAAAATAAAATAATTTGTATCGTTACGATATAAATAAATATCAAAATAAAACCTTTCCTTAACTGATTTATTTAATGACCATTAATTTAATATAATGGATGATATTTCTTTAAAAATGACGTGACATATTTTACTGGGCACAAATTGTTCGCATATACACCTAAGTACGACAATTTATTATTACTATTATCTTTTATTACCTGTCAAATTTCTCTGTCCAAATGCTTTAAAATGATACTTATGGAGTTTTTGTCAAAAACATTTCTTGGGCAGGGAAAAAACTCCACACAAAACATTCGAGTGTGCACAACGTACGCGGTAGAGTTCTCCGGCCTGGGTGACAATTTGCAAATTTCATTTTGACCCAGGCTTAAAAGTATATGCCCACCCCTGCAATAGAGAGAAGGTAAGCAGAGAAACAAGGTTCTACTGTCCAGATTGCGATGTTGGACTCTGTGCAGTGCCGTGTTTCCGATTGTAGGGGAGACCGGGGCACCTTGGGACACTTTTCATTTAAACATTTTTATGAATTTTTTTTAAAGCTAATTGAAAAAAACAAGTATGCATGCATATATTGTCATCATATCTGCTTCTTATAAACATTAAACCTACTTAATATATCAATTAGTTAAAGAGTAATAAAAGAAATAAAATACCTTTCCAATGTCCCAACCTGTCCCACTGTATGGGGTAGGTTGGGACACTAAACAACAAATACAAAATACTGTTCAAATTATTTTTATTAACTGTTATAAAAGAGAAATAGCTGAAAATTGTTCAAGTTAATACATTTTTTAACAAATCTTATATTTGCAGCTGATTTAAACATATTAGCATTTACAGCAGAATACTTTCTGTTTGTTTTTCTTGTTCTCACCATATTTTCTGAAAAAAAAAAGATTAATAAATGAATATTTTGACATGTTAAATCACTTAAAAATTAGCACCGAAATATTAATTGTTTTGCTTGAATTGATATTTTTTTACACTTTTTAAAATGTCCCAAGGTGCCCCATCTATGTGTGTCCCAACCTGCCCCATTTTACATAGTATCTTTATACAGTTAGGCTTAATAATACAATTTATTTATTAGCATAGAAATAATAATAAATGAATTTTCTTTCATAACAATACACTTTTTTTTAAATATTTTAATGTTTTTTTTTCAAAAAAATTACTTTTTAAAATGCCCATTGATGTAATTTTGGGTTATTCAAAAGAAAGAAAATGAAATTGTTCCTTACCTATAAGCACTATTTTCATCAAAATTC
>CM063507.1:92221055-92243555 GCA_032207245.1 Pardosa pseudoannulata | reverse complement strand
ACAGCTCTGTCTGCGGAATGTGCACACTGTTCTCTGCTCTAGATCACTGCGCGTGAGCCGTATTTATGTGGCTAACTCCTCACGTCGCGTCACTCTCAGTAAAGAATCCATAATTAAAAATTTTTTAAATTAATCTACAATTTCAATCCTGATATATATATATAATATATATATATATATATATATATATATATACATACATATACATATATATATATACATACATACATACATATATATATATATACATACATACATATATATATACATACATACATACATATATATATATATATATATATATATATATATATATATATATATATATATATATATATATATATATATATATATATATATATGTTATTATGTACTATGTATGTATATTATATATGTTCATTTGTACTCTTATTTTCAAATAACTCTTTCTTTCATACCTCGAAACATCCGTTTGGTTGAAAACAAACTTCTTATTCAAATATAAGAAACCGAACTGAAACTAAACCATAATTTACAATGTAGTTTGTGTTCTCCCTTTATAACTCATCCCATTTCCGTACTTCCCCAAGAAAACGTCCGTGTCCAGTACAGGGACTTCCATGGTGAAGGGGGGGGGGAGGCACTAGTCACCCTTCTGTCCTACTAAATGCCGTGATGGTACTCAAGCTTGTACTCTTTCCGGAATCCACATTTGATGGGTGATTGTCTTGGAGATAGGTTTCTAAAGGTTAATTTTCAGTGAATATATGTGTATGAAAATAATTTGAAAAGTAGCTGCCTCGTGTTACCTAATGGCACCTGTGCCATAGATTCGTCATCTATGATCTAGGAGAAGGAGGGAGGGAGTGAAACTGTACGCCTCTACATCGATGTGTTGTGTTCCTAACGACCGATGCCTTATTCTTGAGTCATTTAATGGTTCTAGTTAACAACATGCAGACAACATAGAGTGACATAGAGTGTTTCCCAACGTCACTTAAGTGTGTTTGATTCTACCTCCCTCCCAATGTCCGGCAGCGTTTTTTCCTTCTTTTTTCACGCTTCACGGACCAACAAATGCCTTCGAAACCAAATCATAAGCGCCATTAGAACAAACGGCACACAGAAAAAAAAAAAAAAAAAAGTCTGCAATCGCTTCTAACCGCAAACCGCGTAAAATAAAGCTGAGTTTTCTGCCTGGTTTCAAGATATCGCAATTTTTCAAGGTGACTGACTGACTGACAGTTAAGTAAGGGTTTCTCCCTGCAAACGACAGTCGAACGTTTGCGACTTACCGGGTGCTCGATAAAAGTTCGAAACAGAACTTTTAAGGGGACACATCACCTTTAAACCTTCAAAAAACGATTTTTTGTTTTTTGCATTTTTACAATCTTTGGAATTTTCTGAATCGTTTAAGACAAACTCTATTGAAATATTCGAATTAGAACCTGTAAAACTATAACATAAAAAAGAAACACTGGCACCATGGGTCATTTAAATCACCCTGCCTTTATTAGCGCCAAATATTCCCGTAGCGGTGACTTTTGAAACTAAATTGTTTTTTTCGCGAAAATCCTTCGTCCCCCGTGTTGTTTAACCTTCCTACAAAATGTTGCGGTATTCTCGCAAATAGATCACGCTACAGAACACTGTGAGCACTGTCAGTTTAATTATTAGTTTCAGTCAGTTTAATTATTAATTATTTATCAGTTTAATTATTAATTTTAATAAAAGCGTTGCTGTATTGCACTTGAACTAAATCAGAAAATGTGCATAATAAAAGGTAATTTTATTCCTTATTGATTTGCATTTGTTAACACTGTATCTTCTATTACAGGGCTTCGAACCGTAATTTTTTTTGTTCCGGTTTTCGTTCCGGTTCAACTAAAAAATTAATATCGGTTCAGTTCCGGTTTTCGCTCCGCCAAAAATAACGGTTTTCGGTTCAGTTCCGGTTTTTGCTCCGCCAAAAATAACTGTTTTCGTTTCAGTTCCAAATTAATAATTTCATTTTATGTATATTCTTATTTGTACTAAAAATATAATTCTATCATAAACAAAAAATGTAATTCTATCAAAATTTAGAAGATTTTATTCTTTTTTTAATTGGTACACTATGTGAATTGATACAAACAACAGGTACGATAAGAGCGGCGAGCATTGGCATTGTTATCCATTATCAAAATCGCATTTGACAACTAGGTTCATGATTACCCACATTCGTCGTTTGACTCTCACATCGTGCACTTGGCCTTGCAATAATTATGTAAAAAATGTATTATTTATTTAACATATGAAAATTGCCTCTAATTATTAATATATCTTCTAACGTGGTTTCACTGAGATTACTTCTGTTGTCTCGGAGAATAAATTTCAAACCTGAAAACGCTCTTTCAACACTAACTTGTGTAGCTGGAGCTGCCAAAACCACCATTGCAATCTTATACAAGTGCGGATATGTAATTATAAAGTTGACGTTAAATTAGAAAATATTGATAAGTCGGTAACAGTAACAAAATGACTGAAAGATATATCGAACCGAAATAAACCGATATTTTTTTCGGTTCAGTTCCGGTTTTCGTTCCGACCAAAATAACGGTTTTTTCCGGTTTTCGGTTTTTGGTTCAGTTCCGGTTCGAAGCCCTGATTTTCTATTACACAGCGCCAAATATTCCCCTAGCGGTGACTTTTGGAACTAATATATATATATATATATATATATATATTCGGAATCCTTCGTCCCCCATCTTGTTTAATCTTCCTACAAAATGTGGTGTCATTCTCGGAAATAGATCGTGCTACAGAACACTGTGAGCAGTGTCAGTTTAATTAAGGCCAACCGGTACTTGCTTCGAGTGAATCATAGTTTATACACTAGTAATGTTAGTAAATACTATGTACACAGTCATCGATGCAAATATCTTAGCTATACCTTAATAAAATGTCATAATAATCTACAAGGGCCCAAAAAATATTCTCTGCCCTGGGGCTAAAATCTTTATCATCGGCCCCTGACTACAGGTGCTCCTCACTTTTCGACCAATCGAGTTTCGACCTGGAATTCGGGAAATCTTCGAAAGTTCGGTAGGTCATTGGTGAATGATGACATGGACATAAGCCCCGTATACATGTGCCAGTGAAGTACCCTTCATTTTACCCGGGTAGAGGGATTATGCTTGGAGGGTAGGAGAAACCCGTTTATATGGTCAATTATTTTTACCCTCCATTTAGCCGGGATCGTCACTAGAAGTCACGTGATCATACGGGAAGGCAATCCCATCATTCCATGCTTATACTACTTCCGCACTGACTAGCTACTGTTTACTTGCTTCAGTTTAAAGGTAATCCCATCATTCCGTGCTTATACTACTTCCGCACTGACTAGCTACTGTTTACTTGCTTCAGTTTACAAAATGCGACAGCTACACCACAAAAACTGAAATGATCTATTAGCCCTGTGTCAACATACATTATAAAAAAGTTTTAAAATATTATTCAACCTTATTACTTAGATATTAAGTGTTCTCAAACTGTTATTAGACAATTAAAGATACATTTTAGCATATTTCAATTTTTATTGTTGAGTTAAGAAATGTTGGTGGTACAAATACACTAAATCCGAAGTTTCCTTTTCGGAACAGCGCTCAATTTTTATTACATCTTTAGCAGCAGCGGAGTCGGCCATTTTGGAATAAATAGTCTACAAGCGCAAAGGATGATGGGAAAGGAGAGTAAACTGCAATTACCCGGGTAGAAAGGTGGGTTCTTTCTACCCCTCAATTTTTTCCCTAGCTAGGGATAATTCTTGAAAGGGGAGTACAATTCACGGATCTACCCTGCATTTTACGCTGCTTTTGGCACATGTAAACGGGGCTAATAGCCTCGTTTACATGTATGAGTAGAATATAGTTCCCATCAGTAGCGCCCGTCTTCTGTGTTCGCTCGTGGATAGCGCCTGTGGCGCGACGGCTGCGGGCCGGGTACTTCGAAGGGCCTAGTGCAAGGTGGGGTGGTCCAATACTTGTGATCTGCCCACCGCCACTGGGATCAGCCTGGAGGGTCCTACGGCCATATGGGCCCAGTTTGACTCTTGATTGAGTAGACTATAGGATTCCTATTATTCATTATATCTATAAAAATATTGATTATTATCAGCGTAATTATTGCTGAATATTCTTTTAGAATTCGTTTTTATTTAAAATCTTGGAAATATTTAGACCAACCCCGAAATTATTTTCTGAATAGGGCCTTGTTTATATGATAAAAGTTTACGATAAAAATCACTTTTTATATTGCTCTTATAAGCTATGTATCAACAACTCAAAATTTAGGTCGTGTATGAACAACGTAATAGATGGTGCAAATGATTTCATGGAAAACTTAAAGGCATAAAATGTACAGAAATGTGATGACATAAAGGCCTTAATTCGCTGCATTGTTATTTCCTGTAAGGTATAAAAAAATGGCATAAAGTGTACAATAACGTCTTGACATAAATGAGATTTAATTCGCTGTACTCTTATTTCATTTAAGATATGGAAAAATAAATGGCATAAAAAGTGTTGAACCCGAAATTATTTTCTGAATAGGGCCTTGTTTATATGATAAAAGTTTACGATAAAAATCACTTTTTATATTGCTCTTATAAGCTATGTATCAACAACTCAAAATTTAGGTCGTGTATGAACAACGTAATAGATGGTGCAAATGATTTCATGGAAAACTTAAAGGCATAAAATGTACAGAAATGTGATGACATAAAGGCCTTAATTCGCTGCATTGTTATTTCCTGTAAGGTATAAAAAAATGGCATAAAGTGTACAATAACGTCTTGACATAAATGATTTAATTCGCTGTACTCTTATTTCATTTAAGATATGGAAAAATAAATGGCATAAAATGTGTAGAAATGTAATGTCATAAATGATTTAATTCGCCGACTGTTATTTTCATTTAAGATATGGAAAAATAAATGGCATAAAATGTGTAGAAATGTAATGTCATAAATGATTTAATTCGCTCACTGTTATTTTATTTAAGATATGGAAAAATAAATGGCATAAAATGTGTAGAAATGTGATGTCGTAAATGATTTAATTCGCTCACTGTTATTTTATTTAAGATATGGAAAAATAAATGGCATAAAATGTGTAGAAATGTGATGTTGTAAATGATTTAATTCGCTGTACTCTTATTTCATTTAAGATATGGAAAAATAAATGGCATAAAATGTGTAGAAATGTAATGTCATAAATGATTTAATTCACGGTACTCTTATTTCATTTAAGATATGGAAAAATAAATGGCATAAAATGTGTAGAAATGTGATGTCATAAATGATTTAATTCGTATTATCCTATTTCATATAAGATATGGAAAAATAAAGGGCATAAAATTTGTAAAATTGTGATGTCATAAATGATTTCATTCATATTATTTCATAAGATATGGAAAAATAAATGGCATACAATGTGTAGAAATATGATGTCATAAATGAGTTAATTCACATTACTCTTATTTCATATAAGATATGGAAAAATAAAGGGCATAAAATAGGTAGAAATATGAGGTCGTAAATGATTTAATTCATGTTACTCTTATTTCATTTAAGATATAGAAAAATAAATGGCATAAAATGTGTAGAAATGTGGTATCATAAATGATTTAATTCGCTGACTGTTATTTTATTTAAGATATGGAAAAATAAATGGCATAAAATGTGTAGAAATGTAATGTCATAAATGATTTAATTCACGGTACTCTTATTTCATTTAAGATATGGAAAAATAAATGGCATAAAATGTGTAGAAATGTGATGTCATAAATGATTTAATTCACGGTACTCTTATTTCATTTAAGATATGGAAAAATAAATGGCATAAAATGTGTAGAAATGTAATGTCATAAATGATTTAATTCACGGTACTCTTATTTCATTTAAGATATGGTAAAATAAATCGCATAAAATGAGTAGAAATGTGATGACATAAATGATTTAATTCGCTGCTGTTATTTTATTTAAGATATGGAAAAAATTAATGCATAAAATGTACAGAAATGTGATGGCATAAATGTTTAATTCGCTGTACTCTTTTATTAAATTGAGGAATGGAAATTGAGCAATGGCATAAAACATACAGAAATGTGAGGACATAAATGTTTTAATTCGCTGTAGTGTTATTTCATTTGATATAGGCAAAAAGCATTGGCATAAAATGTACAATTACGTTTACAGTTTAATAAAATAAAAATTGAAATCGAAAATTTTGAAGAATTAATATTTTTTTAATATATTTCTTTTATGAATTCAGAAACCAACTCTTATATCCATCTGTAGCTGTAAAAAACCGAGTGTTTTGGGGTTGGGGAAAAGGAATCTTCCTCGGACGACAAGTACAAATTGGCACACTCTCAAAAAACAGAACGCGTGAAAATCAGCCAACAAACGTTACAACCGAAGCCACCGTGTCGTAAATAGCTGCCAAAATAGCGCCAAACACTTCTACCGCTATCTGAATGAGTCACAAACAAGCACATATATATATACATTCATTTTTTGAAGATAGTCAATTATTAAATCAAACAAAATTTGTCTGTCGTAATCATTAATTATTCCCCAAATTTCGAAAACAAAATATTCTGGAACCTGACAGGACTGTGGTCGAAATTTTTACACTGTTTAATTTAGGGTTGGTTGTTTGTTATATTTTTCCAACGTGAAGTATAATTTAGGAAAAATATTGCCCTAGTCCAAAATTCTATCTCGACATTTGAACGTTAAATCTTTCTGGAGAAAATGTTTGCTCGTATATGTTTATCTCAAGGAGGGAAGAAAATGCCGGCCACTCATCAAAAATTTTAGGGTGTTAGGCTTACTTGAATGAAGCAATTTCTTTTTCTGCATTCGCCACTTCGTAACATTGGATTGCAGGAGTACCTTAAAGTCAGGTGACATTATTCTAAGGATAACTACACCCAGTGATTCATTCAAAATCTAATGAAGCCTTTTCTTCTTTCGCCATTTCGTAGCATTCGATTGCAGGAGTGTCTTAAAGGCAAGAGAAGTGATTTTGAGAATAATTACATCCAGGCCTTTATCGAAAATCGAATGGAATCCTTTCTGCATCCTCTAATTCATAACATTTGATTTTAGGAGTACCTTAAAGGCAAGTTGCATGATTCTTTATGAGGATAAATAAACCCAGGTCTTCATGGAGAAACGAATGAAATCTTTTCTTCACACTCCATTTCGTTCCGTTTGATAGTAAGAGTACCTATAAAGCAGGTAATATGATTCTTTATGAGGATAATTACTCCCAGACCTTCATCGAGAATCGTATGAAGCTTTTTCTTCATTTGTCAATTCGAGCCATTTGATTGTAGGAGTACCTTAGAGGTTTTCCTACAGGTGACATGATTCTTTATGAGGATAATTACTCCCAGACCTTCATCGATAATCGTATGAAGCTTTTACTTTATTTATCAGTTCGAACCATTTGATTGTAGGAGTACCTCTGAAATAGGTGACATGATTCTGAGAATAATTACCCCCAGACCTTCGAGAATCGAGGAAGCTTTGTCTTCATTTGTCAGTTCGAATCATTTGATTGTAGGATTACCTCTGAAGAAGATGGCATGATTCTTTATGAGGATAATTACTCTCAGACCTTCATCAAAAATAGAATGAAGCTTTTTCTTCATTTGTAAATTTGAACCATTTGATTGTAGGAGTACCTTAGAGATTTTCCTACAGGTGACATGATTCTTTATGAGGATATTACTCCCGGACTTTCATCGAAAATCGTACAAAGTTATTTCTTTATTTGTGAATTTGAACCATTTGATTGTAGGAGTACCTCTGAAGGTGACATGAGTCTTTATGGGGATAATAACTCCCAGACCTTCATCAGGAATCGTAAGAAGCTTTTTCTTCATTTGTCAATTTGAACTATGTGATTGTAAGAGTACTTCTAAAGCAGGTGACATGATTCTTTATGAGGATAATAACTCCCAGACCTTCATCGAGAATCGTATGAAGCTTTTTCTTCATTTGTCAATTCGAACCATTTGATTGTAGGAGTACCTTAGAGGTTTTCCTACAGGTGACATGATTCTTTATGAGGATAATTACTCCCAGACCTTCATCGAAAATCGTATGAAGTTTTTACTTCACTTGTCAATTTGAACCATTTGATTGTAGGAGTACCTCTAAAGCAGGTGACATGATTCTTTATGAGGATAATAAATCCAGAAACCTTCATCGAGAATCGAATCAAGCTTTTCTTCATTTGTCAATTCGAACCATTTGATTGTAGGAGTACCTCTGAAGGTGACATGAGTCTTTATGGGGATAATAACTCCCAGACCTTCATCAGGAATCGTAAGAAGATTTTTCTTCATTTGTCAATTTGAACTATGTGATTGTAAGAGTACTTCTAAAGCAGGTGACATGATTCTTTATGAGGATAATAACTACCAGACCTTCATCGAGAATCGTATGAAGCTTTTTCTTAATTTGTTAATTCGAACCATTTGATTGTAGGAGTACGCTATAACAAGTAACATGATTCTTTATGAGGATAATTACTCCCAGACCTTCATCGAAAATCGAATGAAGCCTTTTCTTCATTCTCCATTTCATAGTGTTTCATTGTAGGAGTACCTCTAAAGCAGGTGACTTGATTCTGTATGAGGGTAATTACTCCCAGACCTTCATCGAGAATCCTATGAAGCTTTTTCTTTCTTTTTCAATTCGAACCATTTGATTGAAGGAGTACCTCTGAAGCAGGTGACGTGATACTTTATGAGGATCAGGTGACTCCCATACCTTCATCCAGAATAAAATGAATCTTTTTCTTCCTTTGTCAATTCGAACCATTTGATTGTAGGAGTACCCCCGAAGCAGTTGACATGATTCTTTATCAGAATAATTACCCCCAGACCTTCATCGAGAATCTTAGGAAGCTTTGTCTTCATTTGTCAGTTCGAACCATTTGATTGTAGGATTACCTTTGAAGCAGATGACATGATTCTTTATGTAGATAATTACTCTCAGACCTTCATAGAGAATAGAATGAAGCTTTTTCTTCATTTGTAAATTTGAACCATTTGATAGTAGGAGTACCTTAGAGGTTTTCCTACAGGTAACATGATTCTTTATGAGGATAATTACTCCCAGACTTTCATCGAAAATCGTACGAAGCTTTTTCTTCATTTGTGAATTTGAACCATTTGATTGCAGGAGTACCTCTGAAGCAGGTGACATGATTCTTTACGAGGATAATTAATTACTCCGAGACCTTCATCGAGAATAGAATGAAGCATTTTCTTCATATGTCAATTCAAACCATTTGATTGTAAAAATACCCTAGAGGTTTTCCTACAGGTGGCATCATTCTTTATGAGGATAATTACTCCCAGACCTTCATCGAAAATCGTACGAAGTTTTTTCTTCTGAATTTGAACCATTTGATTGCAGGAGTACCTTTGAAGCAGGTGACATGATTCTTTACATGGATAATTACTCCCAGACCTTCATCGGGAATAGAATGAAGCTTTTTCTTCATTTGTCAATTTGAACCATTTGATAGTAGGAGTACCTAAGAGGTTTTCCTACAGGTGACATGATTCTTTATGGGGATAATTACTCCCAGAGCTTCATCGAAAATCGTAAGAAGCTTTTTCTTGTCCATTTGAAGCATTTAATTGTAAGAGTACCGCTAAAGCAGATGACATGATTCTTTATGAGAATAATTACCCCCAGACCTCCATCGAGAATAGAATGAAGCTGTTTCTTCATTTGTCAATTTGAACCATTTGATTATAGGAGTACCTTAGAGGTTTTCCTAAAGGTGACATCATTCTTTATGAAGATAATTACTCCCTGACGTTCATCGAAAATCGTACGAAGCTTTTTATTCATTTGTGAATTTGAACATTTGATTGCAAGAGTACCTCTGAAGCAGGTGATATGATTCTTTACGGGGATAATTACTCCCAGACCTTCATCGAGAATCGTATGAAGTTTTTACTTCACTTGTCAATTTGAACCATTTGATTGTAGGAGTACCTCTAAAGCAGGTGACATGATTCTTTATGAGGATAATAACTCCCAGACCTTCATCGAGAATCGTACGAAGGTTTTTCTTCATTTGTTAATTCGAACTATTTGATTGAGTACCTCTAAAACAGTTTGAAGATAATTACTCCCAGGCCTTCATCAAGAATCTAATGAAGCCTTTTCTTCATTTATCAGTTTGAGCCATTTGATTTTTGGAGTGCCTCTAAAGCAGGTGACACGATTCTTCATGAGAATAATTACATACAGGGCTTCATTGAGAATCGAACTAAGCTCGCTAAATGGAAGCGCGAAACGCTAACCACTATACCAGAGCTTCCAGCCTTTATTAGATTGCCACCCCTTTTAAAAGAAAAAACCGCTAAAAATCTATCTTCCATAATAATTTATATACCAAATATTGAAATATTGTACCACATTACCTATACCTGTTTTATGTGTCTAACTAATCTATAAAGAATCACAAAGTAGATACTTAAAACGATTATCAAATGTAGTAAAGTATTGTTTATTAAAAAATAAAAAAAATCGGTAGTAAGTACAAAATTATTAAAAATAGAATAAAAACTGATAAGATGGTTGAGGCTAGTAGTTTGGTTTGGTTTGGAGTGCTACGGTCTACTTTTTGCAACACGAGGGCTAATGAGACCGGGACCTACAGCTTAAAGACAATTCCGAACGGCTACGAAATTCCATGCCATTGTGGGATTCGAACCCACGAACTCCGGTACCGAAGGTCAGCACTCTAACCAATCGGCCATCGTTCGGCATGAGGCTAGTAGAAATTATTAATTTAGTAATATTATAAAAATTTTAGGTACCTAGATAAAAAGATTATTTATGAAACAGAAAGTACTGTTAAAATATTTTATTAATTTCCCAACCACGACTAAGAGATCGGTGCGAGTCCAGTAAACGCTGTTATATCCGAAGGCATCATATCGCAATTCGACTGCCCTGCGAAGGTTATGACGTCACGGAAGTTGCGTAGCCTATCTTCCTCTTTCCCTACACACTTTTCTACAACTTCGTACGGCACTGGAAGAATGCCAAAATTATTACTCTTTTCTGCAACTTGAGGGGATTTCATTTCCCCTTCTTCTGTTCTTTTCGTACACCCCCTCCCATTCTTCATCTAGTTCTTGTCGGGATCTGGATAATTTCGAATTCTTTTTCATCCCTTCTAACACACCAAGACGTTTGATACGTACGAACAACTGGAACCTCAGTCTTAACCCTTTTATATGTCCCGAATCATTTCTGCTGAATCCCCTATATAATAATATCCTAAGTTACCTGTCAGTCTGACCTCGAATTCATGAAGCGGTTGAACCTAGAATGGATAGAGGCATCCATATTGGATTCTTGATGAGTTTGGTTAGCAACGTTCGAAATCAACCCTTCCCTCGTATTTTAGCAACTAATGACATTATTTCAAGCACTATTTTCCCCGGCTAAGAGCAGGCGATTAAATTTATCAGTTTGTCACATAATAAATAGGTAAAAATAACATTCTTTTCTAGCATGATGACGTCATTCCTTTAACCATCTCATTTAATCATTTCTTATTTAAAATTATTTAAATATCGTCTGCGTTATTTTCCCGCGTTTTACCCTATTCCCGCTTTATTCCACGTTTATAACTTAGATATGGCGTAAGTAATATTCTTTTATATTTAGCTTAAATAATAGATTAGGAACATGTGTGATAATTTAAAATTTAATCATCGATTATTTTTTGTTTGCAATTAAAATTTTAACACCGATATTAACCACAACTTCATATTAAAGTTATTATTATAAATAACTATTAATAACTTTATATTAAAGCTATTATTAAAATTAGGGATAGAAACGTTCGAAATCTACCCTTTTCCCCCCTTTTCTAGCATTTAATGCCATTATTTCAAGCCCTACTTTTTCCGGTTAAGAGCAGGCGATTACATTTATCAATATATCACATAATAAATAGGTAAAAATAACATTCTTTTCTAGCATTATGACGTCATTCCTTTAACCATCTCATTGAATCCTTTCTTATTATAAATTATTTAAATATCGTCTGCATTATTTTCATGCGTTTTATCAACGAACTTAGATATTAAGTAAATAATTTTCTTTTATATTTGGCTTCAATAATAGATTAGGAACATGTGTGATAATTTTAAATTTAATCATCGATTATTTTTTGTTTGCAATTAAGATTTTAACACCGGTATTAACAACTTTATATTAAAGTTATTATTATTAATAATTATTAATAACTTTAATATAAAGTTATTATTAAAGTTAGGGTTCGCAACGTTCGAAATCTCCCCCTCCCCACCCCTTTTTCTAGCATTTAATGCCATTATTTCAAGCCCTACTTTTTCCGGTTAAGAGCAGGCGATTAAATTTATCAATTTGTCACATTATAAATAGGTAAAAATAACTTTTTTTCTAGCATTATGACGTCATTCCTTTAACCATCTCATTTAATCATTTCTTATTTTAAATTATTTAAATATCGTCTGCATTATTTTCATGCGTTTTATCACTGAACTTAGATATTAAGTAAATAATTTTCTTTTATATTTGGCTTCAATAATAGATTAGGAACATGTGTGATAATTTTAAATTTAATCATCGATTATTTTTTGTTTGCAATTAAAATTTTAACACCGATATTAACCACAACTTTATATTAAAGTTATTATTATTAATAACTATTAATAACTTTATATTAAAGCTATTATTAAAATTAGGGTTAGCAACGTTCGAAATCTACCCCTTCTCTCTTTTTTTTAGCATTTAATGACATTATTTTAAACACTATTTTCCCCGGTTAAGAGCAGGCGATTACATTTATCAATATATCACATAATAAATAGGTAAAAATAACATTCTTTTCTAGCATTATGACGTCATTCCTTTAACCATCTCATTGAATCAACTCTTATTATAAATTATTTAAATATCGTCTGCATTATTTTCATGCGTTTTATCAACGAACTTAGATATTACGTCAATAATTTTCTTTTATATTTGGCTTCAATAATAGATTAGGAACATACGTGATAATTTTAAATTTAATAATCGATTATTTTTTGCTTGCAATTAAAATTTTAACACCGATATTAACCACAACTTTATATTAAAGTTATTGTTATTAATAACTATTAATAACTTCATATTAAAGTTATTATTAAAATTAGGGTTAGCAACGTTCGAAATCTACCCTTTCCCCCCCTTTTTAGCATTTAATTCCATTATTTCAAACCCTGTTTTACCCGGTTAAGAGCAGGCGATTAAATTTATCAATTTGTCACATAATAAATAGGTAAAAATAACATTTTTCTAGCATTATGACGTCATTCCTTTAATTCTTATTTAATCAACTCTTATTATAAATTATTTAAATATCGTCTGCATTATTTTCATGCGTTTTATCAACGAACTTAGATATTACGTCAATAATTTTCTTTTATATTTGGCTTCAATAATAGATTAGGAACATATTGATAATTTTAAATTTAATGATCGATTATTTTTTGTTTGCAATTAAAATTTTAACACCGATATTAACCACAACTTTATATTAAAGTTATTATTAAAGTTAGGGTTAGCAACGTTCGAAATCTACCCCTTCCTTCCTTTTCGAGCATTTAATACCATTACTTCAAGCACTATTTTTTTTCGGTTAAGAGCAAGCAGGCGATTTAAATTTATCAATTTATCACATAATAAATAGTTGAAAATAACATTTTTCTAGCATTATGACGTCATTCCTTTAAGCCTTCCATTTAATAATTTCTTATTTTGAATTATTTAAATATCGTTTGCATTATTTTCATACGTTTTATCACTGAACTTAGATATTACGTAAATAATTTTCTTTTATATTTGGCTTCAATAATAGATTAGGGACATATGTGATAAATTTAAATTGAACCATCGATTATTTTTTGTTGCAATTACCGATATTAAAAACAAATTCTATCTACCTCCATGGTGTAGTGGAAATGATAGTTGCATTCTTTTACTTCCATTAATTACTGTAACGAAAAAAAATTGTGAAGAACTTAACAATAATTTCGACGTAGCTAAGAAAACTTTGAATTATCTTTCTAAATAAATTCAACGGGATTCTAAACTGTGGTCACAGTATCGGGAGGCTTTAGAGGAGCATGAAGATAAACAAATAATTGAGCCTGTACCAGATAATTCTCAGCCAAAAAACAAACCATTTTTTTACCTGCCTTATAGCGTACTATACAATTCTGGAAAATTAAAAATTTTACTGATCCCGTCATATCACGGACTGTATAGTAGTATATAGTGATTAGTACAGAGTGCCCATCTTGTGGAACGCATATCACTAGGTGGCACTCGACAAGTATTTCGGGGGCATGAGACCGATAAATATTAAATAATTTTTATTCACTTATATTCACTAAAAACAATATTATAGTCTAGCAGGCGTCAGAAACGAGTACGAGCATGAGTGCTGTTATGGCATTTAGTGGGACCAAATGGTCATTAGTGCATTCCCCCCCATAGTGCCTCTGGAAGTCCCTATAGGGGACACAGACGTTTTCATGAAGAAGTACGTGAGTGGGACAAGTTATAAAGAAATAACCCGAATGAAATTGTAAATTATGGCAGAGTTTGGGATTTTGCTTTTCATATTTGAATTTCAAGTTGATACACTTAACCCTCTGACTGCTCAATTTGTAAACCGAGGTCTCTTTTAAAATTGCGTATTTTTTTGTTGCATAGTTCAAGTATCTATATATATATATATATATATATATATATATATATATATATATATATATATATATATATATATAAATACATATAATATATATATATATTGGAGAATTGAAATACTAATTCTTTTCTAGAAAATATTTTTTATATTGACTTTTATCATAAAAAACTAAGCTTTCAGAAAAACTAATGTCAGATGTTATCGCATAAAAAATTTATTTTTTAATAAATTTCAATTGAAATACAGTTAATTTCTATTTATAACATACTATCTATCATTCTATTATCTAATATAACTATAGTTCTAGTCATATAATTCTATTTATTACCAAATTAAATGTCTAATACTGTATATACTTTATTCGACTGTGCCGAATGTGCTTCTTAAAAAAGGAAGAAAAACACATGCCCGTGGAAATCGCGGGATGAGCAGTCAGAGGGTTAAGAGAGAGTGACCAAAACATGCCCCGTGTCACAAGGCTGAAATTGTGTTGGAGTGGTTCCAGGAACATGATGCTGGATCCCAGTTAATGTACTGGCCGCCTAACTCACCGATGGAACACATTTGGGATGTCATGGGACGGTAGCTCAGAGTTCAAAGACCACCAATTCGCAATATCTCAGATTTGCGTAACCGTTGCTTAAACATCTGGTACAATCTGTCTCCGGCCATCTACCAAGGACTTGTGGCATCCATGCCAAGGCGGGTTGAAGCTGTGTTGCTCGCCAAAGGTGAGCCAACTCGTTAGTAACAGGTGGTCATAATGTTGTGGCACTTGAGTGTGTGTAGCACAACTGAATTTCGCGGTACGGGGAAGAGATTTTTGTAGAATGTTATTTATTGATTCAGATTATTTGATTTTCTAATAGTAATAGTCTAATAGTATAACTAGGTAAAGAATTTTATATCGTTAAAAATCTGAATTTTTAAATAAATGGCATTTAAAACCTATATAATAGAACGATGATTCCCAAGTCGTTATAACACAACAAAGAATAATTTTCAAAATGAAACATATTCATGTAGTTTGTAAGGGTTTAGAGATGATCTTTGAAAGAAATGTAACAAGTAGTACACTTGACAACTAAAAAGGAAAACCTAATTTAACTGGCTCATTATTAAAAAAATGTTGCCATTCCTGTCCTAGATGACTTTCAACAAGTTTGGGTTAATGTATGTATATATATATATATATATATATATATATATATATATATATATATATATATATATATATATATATAAACGAGAGTTACGAGAGTTCGTGGGACGAATACTGTAAGTTTCGTATAATCGCTTTATCGTAAACTATTTCGTATTTACGAGTTATGTATTCAGACAAGTAACCAAACTTCATTACTAGGTTGTGATTTTGAGTTACTGTTATACATATTCATACTAACAGATAATCAATGTTACAGAATTATCTAGTGTTTACATTATGTATTCATACGTAACCAAAATATTTACTAGGTTGTGATTTTGAGTTATTCCCGTTCATACACGCCCAGAAACTCATACACTTACAAACAGATAATCAAAGTTCACAGAATATCCTTGTTACGTTTACGGATTATGCATTCAGACACGTAACCAACACTATTACTAGGTTGTGATTTTTGAGTTATTTCCTGTTCATAGATGCCAGAACACACTCATACAACAGATAATCAAACTTCACACAACTATCTTGTTGCGTTTACGAGTTATGCCTTTTCAGACACGTAACCAAAACTTCATTTACTAATTGTGATTTGAGTTATTCCTGTTGATAGACAGCCAGAACACCACTCATACTAACAGATAATCCAAACTTCACACAAACTATTTCGTTGCGTTTACGAGTTATGCCTATTCAAGCAAGTAACCAAACTTCGTTTACTTGATTGTGATTTTGAGTTAGTCCTGTTCATAGACAGCCAAAACCACCACTCACACTAACAGATAATCAAACTTCACACAACTATCTCGTTGCGTTTACGAGTTATGCCTATTCAGACACGTAACCAAACTTCGTTTACTAGGTTGTGATTTTGAGTTATTCCTGTTCATAGACAGCCAGAACCACCACTCATACCAACAGATAATCAAACTTCACACAACTATCTCGTTGCGTTTACGAGTTATGCCTATTCAGACACGTAACCCAACTTCGTTTACTAGGTTGTGATTTTGAGTTATTTCTGTTCATACACGCCCAGAAACTCATACACTTACAAACAGATAATCAAAGTTTACACAACTATCTCGTTGCGTTTACGAGTTATGCCTATTCAGACACGTAACCCAACTTCGTTTACTAGGTTGTGATTTTGAGTTATTTCTGTTCATAGACAGCCAGAACCACCACTCATACCAACAGATAATCAAACTTCACACAACTATCTCGTTGCGTTTACGAGTTATGCCTATTCAGACACGTAACCAAATTTAATTCATTTAACTTGTCTTGATTTTTTTTCTGTTTGTGCCAAGAAACATACACACGGAAAAAAAAAACTAAATTTTACCCAAACTCATTCCGTTAGCGAATTCTTCCTCTGGTGATAATAAATAAATTTTCAACCGTTTAACTGGTTGTGATTTTAAGTTATTTTAAGTCATAATTTCCCACAAACACATGCTCACACAGATAACCAAATTTCACCCTCCAAACACTTTCCATTTTCGAGTTATGCTTGATCACACTTGTAACCAAATTTCATCTTTAAATAGTTGTGATTTTAAATTATTCCTATTCCTACACAGTATTAAAGATTTACACAAACAGGTAACAAGACATACCCATCCTGCTTGTTGCGATTCAGAGATATACTTGTTCCTAAACGTAACCAAATTCCATTTATCTGATAGTGATTTTGAGTTATTTCTGTTCGTATACGACCAGATACACACCCACACTAACAGAAAACCAAATATCACCCATCTAACGAGTTGTCTTTTTTTGTATCTTACCATTTCACATAATTAACCGAACTTTATTTAGATAGTTGTGAGTTTGAGTTATACTTGTTCATAGATAGCAAGAAACACACTCCCATAGTGATAATCAAATTTCACTCACCAAGTTTCACCTGCGTTCTGAGATTTTCGTACACGCACATGTAACCAAAATGTATTTAGCTAATTGTGAATTTGAGTTATTCTTGTTCACACAAGATTAGAAACACACACCCACACAAATAGATAACCAAATTTCACTCACCTAGCTAATTTCATTGAGATTTTCCTACAGGTACATGTAACCAAATTTTATTTATCTAGTTGTGAATTTGAAATATTCTTATTAATGTATGCCGAAACACACACCCACACAAATAGATAACGAAATTTCACTCACCTAGCTGGTTTTTGAGATTTGCTAGAGGCACATGTAACCAACCTTTATTTAGCTAGTTATGAATTTCAGTTATTCTTGTTCACACATGGTGAGAGACACACACGTAACCTTCTTTAGCTAGTTGTGAATTTGAGTTATTCTCATTCATGCATGACAAAAAACACACACCTACACAAATAGATAACCAAATTTCACTCACCCAACTAGTTTGGTTTTTGAGATTTCCTACGGGCACACGTAACCAACCTTTATTTAGCTAGTTATGAATTTGAGTTATTCTTATTCACATATGGCGAGGGATACACACTCACACAAATAGATAACCAAATTTCACTCACCTAGCTAGTTTGGTTTTTGAGATTTCCTAAAGGCACACCAAACAAACTTTATTTAGCTAGTTATGAATTTCAGTTATTCTTGTTCACACATGGCGAGAGACACACGCCCACACAAATAGATAACCAAATTTCACTCACCTTGTTAGTTTCGTTTTTGAGATTTTCTACAGGCTCACTAAACAAACTTTATTTAATTATGAATTTGAGTTATTCTTGTTCACACATGGCGAGAGACACACGCCCACACAAATAGATAACCAAATTTCACTTAGCTAGTTTGGTTTTCGAGATATCCTACCGGCACACTAAACAAACTTTATTTAGCTAGTCGTGAATTTGAGTTATACTTGTTCATACATGACCATAAACACACTTCCACACAAATAGATAACCAAATTACACTCACCTTGTTAGTTTCGTTTTTGAGATTTTTCTACAGGCACATGTAACCAAACTTTATTTAGCTAATTGTAAATTTGAGTTATTTTTGTTCATTCATGGTCAGAAACACACTTCCACACAAACAGATAACCGAATTTCACTCACCTAGCTAGTTTCGTTTTTGAGATTTCCTACAGAAACACTAAACAAACTTTATTTAGCTAGTTGTGAATTTGAGTTATTCGTGTTCATACATGACCATAAACACACGCCCACACAAATAGATAACCAAATTTCACTCACCTTGTAAGTTTGGTTTTTGAGATTTCCTACAGGCACACGAAACCTAACTTTATTTAGCTAGTTGTGAATTTGAATTATTCTTGTTCATACATGACCATAAACACTTCCACACAAATAGATAACCAAATTTCACTTACCGAGCTACTTTCGTTTTTGAGATTTCCTACAGGCACAGGTAACCAAAATGTATTTAGCTAGTTGTGAATTTGAGTTATTCTTGTTCACACATGGTGAGAGACACACACGTAACCTTCTTTAGCTAGTTGTGAATTTCAGTTATTCTCATTTAGAATGACAAAAAACACACACCCACAGAAATAGATAACCAAATTTCACTGACTTTGTTAGTTTCGTTTTTTAGATTTTCCTACAGGCAGATGTAACCAAACTTTATTTAACTAGTTGTGAATTTGAGTTATTCCTGTTCATACATGGCGAGAAACACACTGTCACACAAACAGATAACTAAATTTTACTCAGGTAGTTGTGTTTCTGAGATTTTCCTTATTTTCCTGATGAGTATCGAAATATATACCAACACAGATAATTAAATTTCACCCACCGAATCTTTTTCGTTTCCTAGTTATTTTTGATTACACTTTTAACCAAATTCCATCCACTTAATTGGCTGTTATTTTGAGTTATTCCTGTTCATAGACAACTAGGAACCCACTCTCATACAAATAAGTAATGAAATTTCACACAATTAGCTCACTGCGTTTACGAGTTATGACTATTCAGACACGTAACCAAAATTTCCTTTTCCAGTTGTGATTTTGAGTTATTCCTGTTCTCACACTCCAGAAAAACACACGCGGACAGATAGCCACATTTTACCCTCTCAGTTCATTACGTTTTTGAGTTATTCTTGTTCACACAGGTAACCGAATTAGATCAATTTAACCTGTTGGGGCTTAAAGCCATTTTGTTTTTGAACAGCCAGAATCTCAGACTCGCACAATCAGATAACGAAATTTCACCCACCTACGTCTTTGCCTTTTAGAGTTATTACTGAGCACACTCCTAACCAAATTTCATAGATTTAACTGGTATTTTTAAGTTATTCTTGATCGTATACGTCTAAAAACACCCACAAAGATTACTATTTGCATCAGTGTATCTCATTGCACTTCCGAGTTATTCCTTTTCAAATATAAAACCAAATTTCATTGATTTAACTGGTTTTGAGTTATTTGCTTTAGTACACGGACTCACACTCACACAACCAATTTTCTTCCACTATTCTTACAGTATTTTCGAGTTATTCACATACGCAGCTAAATTTTCTTCATATAATAGGTTCTGAGTTTGATTTATTACTGTTCGTATCCGAGAAATTTACACCCACATAGATAACCAAATTTCGCCCACCTAGTTCGTTGCATTTCGGAATTATTCCTGTTCAGATATGAAACCAAATATCATCCAGTTTCGAATTTTGAGTTATTCTTGTACATTCACAGCCAGAAGCTTACGCCATGAGAATCAAATAGCCATATTTCACTGTAGTTCACTGTGTTTCGCGATTATTTTTGTTCATACACGCAACCAAAATTAACCCATTTAATTGGTTTTGGTTTTAAGTTATTCCTGTTCATACGCAGCTAGACATACAATCAAATAGAAAACCAAATTTCACCCACTAAGCTAGTTTCGTTTCAGATTTCCTGTAAACGCACTTAACCAATATGTAGTTGACTGTAATTTTGAGTTATTCTTGTTTGTACAGGTCGACTCACATCGAAGAACAGGTAATCAAATTTCACCTACCTAGGTCATAGTGTTTCTGAATTACTCCTGCTCGTACATACACACACACCCCAAAACTAAATTTCATCCACCAAGATCATGGCGTTTCTGAATTACTCTTACTCTTACAAGAACACACAAAACAAAATTTCATCCAAGATCATGACGTTTCAGAATTACTCGAATTCGTACACGAACACAGAAAAACCACAAAAGTAAATTACATCCACCAAGATCATAGCGTTTCAGAATTACTCATATTCGTACATGAATATACAAACACCACAAAACTAAATTTCATCCACCCAGGTCATGTCTCTTCTGAATTACTCCTACTCGTACACGAACACACAAATCTAAATTTCATCCAAGATCATGATGTTCGAGAATTACTCCTATTCGTACACGAACGCGGGTACACCACAAAAACTAAATTTCATCCACCAAGATCATGGCGTTTCTGAATTACTCTTACTCTTACAAGAACACACAAAAGAAAATTTCATCCGAGATCATAACGTTTTAGAACTACTGCTATTCGTACACGAACACAGAAACACCACAAAACTAAATTTCATCCACCAAGATCATAGCGTTTCAGAATTACTCATATTCATACGTAATGCACAAACACCACAAAACTAAATTTCATCCAGCAAGATCATGGCTTTTTCTGAATTACTCTTACTCGTACACGAACTCACAAAATTAAATTTTCATCCAAGATCATGGCGTTTTAGAATTACTCCTATCCGTACACGAACATCACAAAACTAAATTTCATCCACTAAACCGTAACACTTCTGAATCACTCCTGATCACACACGAATTACTCCTGTTCGTACACACATCGCGAAACTAAATTTCATCCACCTAGCTTGTTTCGTTTTGAGTTATTCTTGTTCACCACCACACACTCAACCAAATTTTATCCTTCTACCTACTACTTTGGTTCGTTTCTGATAATACACGAAGGAAATTTCGTTTCCATACGTCTGATTTTGTGTTATCATTCCGTACATAAACACTCACTCATAACCAAGTTTCACTCACCTCACTGTGCTTCTGAGTTAATCTTGTTCTTATTTTAGAAGAAACACACACACACACGCGTATATATAAACATACATAACAAATTTTTTCACCTAGCAGGTTGTTCTTTCAAGTTACTAACACACTGATATGCATAACACCAATTTTTTTTTTGTATTTATTTAAAGTAGAAACAGACTTATACGAAGACCTGGGATATAGGATAATTCTGCATCGTAAATCAATACTTCGTATATAGGATTAGTAGTCATTTCCACCCATGAAAATCCTACAATGCTGTTATTTTTTTCAGTAATATAACATAGTTTTAAGGTATAAATGACATTTACATAAATATCTGTAAACTATAACAATTTTTTTGTGTACATTACTACCAACAAGTGTTTCTAAACATATACATAAGTACATACAACGAAAGCTTTTTATGTTAAACCATTTTCGATGTTACGTATGTATGACTGTCAGTGTGTAAGAAACTAATAAGGTAAACCAGTCAGTGTGTAAGAACAGCCTACTTTATTTTTAG
>CM063507.1:92203555-92211055 GCA_032207245.1 Pardosa pseudoannulata | reverse complement strand
TCACTGTTGAAATAATTAATATTTACGCCTTATTGTTGAATGGAAATTCTACTCACAGTTGAATTAATTAATATATACTAACCATTGTTGAATAGAATTCTACCCACTGTAGAAATAATATATACTACCTGTTGTTGATTAGAATTCTACTCACTGTTGAATTAATAAATATATACTAACCACTGTTGAATAGAATTTCACGATCTGTTAAATTAACAAATATATGCCACCCATTGTTGAATAGAATGCTATTCATTGTTGAAATAATTAATAAATACTATCTATTATTGAATTATTATTGAACAAATTTTTGATGTTATCAACAGGTAATATTTTTGCAAATGTGTGACTGTTCACTTTATTAAAGAATTAGAGTATCGTATCGAATGTTTAAATAAAATAAAATGAAGTGAAGGAGTATATGTGCATAATTTAATAGGTGTAAAGTCATGGTGTAGCCACATCTGATTTTTAAAAAATTTAATTTTATGGCACAGATTGAGTATATACCTTGTGATTCAAAAGTTAAGGTAAAGCTTGAATATTTCAACAAAGTTTAAAGATTAAAAAAAAATATGAATTTTCTGCTAAATGGACGGAAATGAAGCCTGAATTCTTCTGGCAAAAACAAAAATGGCTATATTAGTTTGTTAGCCATCGAAAAGTGGCCCTCTAATTCTGCATTTGACTTAAAGTTTAATATTGCGTAAGCTGGTCATAACACCGTTTTTCAGCAGGAAGCAACATTTCTTTCGGTGCAACCAGGACAAGTCTACAATGCCGTGTTCTCAAATGTTAGATAAAGGCGTGTTCTCTGACTTAAATTCTTTTTACCAGTCTCTCGAAAATAATGCTTGAATAAATGCCCATTTTCTGTCTTATTTTTCAATTTTCCCAGGAAAATAGTTTCTCCTCTCCAATAACTAAATTTTAGAACTATGTGGTTTTCCCGCTAGCTTAAATGATCGAGTTTCACTTTTGCCTCCCCAAAAGTACCGATCCATCTTTAGTCACTGGGAACAAAATTGCCAGATTCGCTAGCTTTGAGACCGCCATCGCCTGCAAATGTTTGTAATCTTGGAGCATTCTATGCAGAGCTGTTACACTGTACAGACCATTGGTAAGGCCGATGCTTTTTAATCCTCAATATATGTGAATTTCCTCAACTTTGGACATCGTTTTCTGATGGTTTCACTACTGCATCTAATTATTCTTTTCTTTTTATTATTTTTAATGAAAATTCATTAAATTCTGGTGAAAATTTTCGTAGCAGAAAATTTAAGGAGGATAATAAAGAAATAATTTGATTCGTTAGCCTGTGATTAATCAGTTGAAATTGCATTTGTGCAAATACTTCAATTACATTTTTTATTTCTTTGCATCTTGCAGCAGTGGAGTCGGCCATTTAAAAATCTAGCGTCAGCAAACGCAGAGGATCATGGGAAAGGAGGTAAACTCTGTATCTGCTAGAAAAGTGGAATGTTTCTACACCTCAATTTTTTCCTAGCTAGGGATAAGTATAGAGAAAGTGCATGTTTGTAAACAAATACGAGTGCTGACGACCACTTAACTTTTCGTTCGCAAAACATTGCTGGCTTTTATTCTATCTTATGAGCTTCAATATGGAACATGCATACAATAAAACTAAATTTTATTTAAGGGAAATGGAAGAAAACATCAGAAACTGGGCAAGTAATTCAAAATATATTTTTTTAGAAATTACAAAATTCTATATATTTTTTAAATTAATTACTTTACACAGTACTATTAATTAATGTATAACTACTTTGATTATGTTAACAGGCACAATAAACTATTACATAAATAAGAATCTAATAAAAATATGCAAAACCTGATAATTTTAAAGACAAATAATAATTACATTTATAGGTACAGTTCTTCTCACAAAAGAATAGAAAATACATTAGAAATATTGAAAAAAACTTAGTAATAATACAAAAAATTCTTAGAGAATAAAAATTTTATATAATCTATTACATTGCAGTAAGGTTAAAGTTTTGTTACAATTCTGAAAATGTTTGAAGAACTTGTACTTCAGTTTGCCTATTCAAAGCTTTTTATCCAAAGCATTCGCAATGTAGGATCTTATGAGCAATAAAATCCAATATTTTCGCCATTTCGAAAAGCTTTTACTGCAACGAAAATTTTACATTTTTGTAATTGCAAAATTTAAACCCCAATAACAAGCAACCAAATTCAAACCAAAAAATTAGCGGAATCTGACCGATCCCAAACATTATAGCGGAATCTGCCGAATGGAAATGGAGTTGCTCTTCGATACCGGAGTTCGCGGGTTCGAATCCCACTGCTGGCTTGGATGTTTATAGCCATTTGAAATAACATTATTCTACAAGTCCTGGCTTTATTAGGCCTTGTGAGCAAAACAGTAGAGTGTTATACTCCAAACCAATCCCCTCCGAAAAAAAAGATAATTATTAAAAAGATAAATTTTGCTAGACATAAATTAAATTTTGAGAATCCTTTCTTTAAATTATAAAAATTTTTAAAACGTTTTTAACCATTTTTGGAGTTTTGACCATTTTATTTTTGACCATTTGAAAAATTATTTAAGTCCTGGCTTTATTATTGTAGCAAAAACAGTAGAGTGTATTATCAAAAATTTCCGAATTGTAAAAAAATAATCTATTAAAAAAAAGATAAATTTTGTGCATAAAAATTTAAAATTTTTTAATTATAAAAAATTTTTAAAATAATTATGAGTTTTAAAAAAATTTTTAATTTAGTTTGTTGATCATTTTTAAATTTATAATTTTAAATTTTTTATCAATTTAATTAAAGTTTTTGAAATTTTAAAATTTTATAATTATGTGATTTTAATTTTATAATATTAAATCATTTAAATTTTATTAAATTATTAAATATTTATATAATTAAATGAGATCAATTTAATTTATTTTTATAATTAAAAATTAAAAATTTTTTATTTAATTATTAAAATAGATAAATTTGATCAATTTAATGATCAATTTTAAATTTTTTATCAATTATGATGAATTTTGATCAATTTAGTTTGTTGATCTCATTTTAAAATTTTATTAATTATGATCAATTTTAAATTTTTTATCAATTATGATGAATTTTGATCAATTTAGTTTGTTGATCTCATTTTAAAATTTTATTAATTATGATCAATTTTAAATTTTTTATCAATTATGATGAATTTTGATCAATTTAGTTTGTTGATCTCATTTTAAAATTTTATTAATTACGATTAATTTTAAATTATTTATTGATTATGATGAATTTTGATCAATTTAGTTTGTTGTTGTTTTTTAAATTTTATTAATTAAGGTCAATTTTAAATTTTTTATCAATTATGATTAATTTTAATCAATTTAGTTTGTTGATCTCACTTTTAAAATTTTATTAATTATATTCAATTTTAAATTTTTTATCAATTATGATGAATTTTGATCAATTTAGCTTGTTGATCTCATTTTTAAAATTTTATTAATTATTAAATTTTATAATTTAATTAATAAATATTATTAAATATTGTTTTAATACTCTGATTCTAAAATTCTTATATAGAATAAAGTTCTTATAAAGTTATACTTCAGATTCTTATATACGTAAATTTTATTGATGTGTTTTTGCTCATTTTTGAAGTATACCCAAATAACTCCTCCATTTTCTGCAGAAACAGGGATCAATGCATATCAGCGTGTAGATCTATTTAAGACGAACACGATTATACTATATTTATTATAATTCATTCAGTTTATAAGAGCAGAATCGCGAACGTGTAAATTTTCGGAATTTTAAATTTGCGATTTTATCCGCTCATTTTTGAAATATACCCGAAAAACTCGTACATTTTCTGCAGAAACATGGATCAATGCATATCAGCGTGTAGATCTATTTAAGACGAACACGATTATACTATATTTATTATAATTCATTCAGTTTATAAGAGCAGAATCGCGAACGTGTAAATTTTCGGAATTTTAAATTTGCGATTTTATCCGCTCATTCTTTAAGTATACCCAAATAACTCCTCCATTTTCTGTAGAAACATGGATCAATGCATATCAGCGTGTAGATCTATTTAAGACGAACACGATTATACTATATTAATTATAAGTCATTCAGTTAAAAATATGTTTGTTTTTTTATATAAAATTTACTTATTTAGAAATTTTAGAATCTGATCCAGTATGTTTAAATATGATTTTGCTTTAGAGTAAATATGTTTTTATGGAATGTTTTTCCTTTGGGGATAAGTATTTTTTCTCTTTAGAGATATGTTTTTCTACAGAATGTTTTCCTTTAAAAATATGTTATAATTTTGACAGGCAAATGAATAGAAGAAATCGGGACCAAGTGATTTCGATAACAGTAAGCGATTGATAACATTAACCGCGATCACATTAAGCGAAGTCACTGTGATTGCTCTTATCCGTGAAATACGTCATTAAACTGCCAACTTAAAAATGAATTGAATAAAGCTATTTCATGCAACGTCACAAACTCTTTAATACCCTTCCCATTCATTTGCATGTTTAAGACAGCCAATAGGCAAACAATAAACTGCTCTTCCGTTTGAAACAAGAGCCGAAATTGTTATAAGTTGAGATGTGGCCTGCTGCGTGAAATCGCCTTATAGGATATATTTTAGAATAAATTATATTCGCCCCTCAAATTTTTCTTTTGTTTTAGGCTAGCTGCAATAAAAAAAAAAAGTCTGCCCATCCCTGTGATAGCATTTTCATTGATTCCGAATCGCTCGTTCGTAATTGAATCACCCAGTGACGTCACTGCCCAGTCAGGTTTTCAGGGTGAAATTTTATTTTCACTTTCAGCTTTACTTTTCGCTATCCGTTTCCTTTCTCCGTTTATATTTTAAATACAGAAATTTATTGTTTGTGTTTGATAAGAATTTTGATTTCTGCGTTCGGGCCGAGAGAGCGAAAACGTTTCTCGTCACTCTAGAATTCAGGTTTAAAAGTAGGTCAAGAGTTTGTTACTCCCCGTCTGCTAATATAAATGGTTTACTAACTTCGTAGCCGATATATACTCTAAACCTTTGTAGTAGTTTCTAGGAGTGAATGATGTCGAAAAGCTTACATAGCGATATACCAAGATACACAGAGATATATCGGGAATTCTAGATCGAGTTTAATATATCAAGGGTATATAATCTGCAGTTATGTATGGCTTACTAACATCGTAGACAATATATATTTTAAAACACTAGTATCTGTGAGGACTGAAAGATGGTGAAAAGCTTACATCGCGATATATGAATAAGCTTTATATATCGCGAGTCGATAGAATCTTACTGTAGGTGGTTTACTTCGCAGCTGATATATTTCTTAAACACTGTAGTATCTCTAGGACTGAACAATAGTGAAAACTTCACATCGATATATATATATATATATATATCGCGTGTTGATAGTCTGTAGTATAGATGGTTTACTAACTTCGTAGCCGATATATACTCTAAAACTTTGTAGTAGTTTCTAGGACTGAATGATGTCGAAAAGCTTACATAGCGATATACCAAGATACACAGAGATATATCGGGAGTTCTAGATCGAGTTTAATATATCAAGAGTATATAATCTGCAGTTATGTATGGCTTACTAACATCGTAGACAATATATATTTTAAAACACTAATATCTGTGAGGACTGAAAGATGGTGAAAAGCTTACATCGCGATATATGAATAAGCTTTATATATCGCGAGTCGATAGAATCTTACTGTAGGTGGTTTACTTCGCAGCTGATATATTTCTTAAACACTATAGTATCTCTAGGATTGAACAATAGTGAAAACTTTACATCGATATATATATATATATATATATATATATATATATATATATATATATATATATATATATATATATATAGCTTTATATATCGCGTGTTGATAGTTTGTAGTATATATGGTATACTAACTTCGTAGCCGATATATAATCTAAAAATTTGTAGTAGCTTCTAGGACTGAATGATGTCGAAAAGCTTACATAGCGATATACCAAAATATACAGAGATATATCGGGAGTTCTAGATCGAGTTTAATATATCAAGGGTATATAATCTGCAGTTATGTATGGCTTACTAACATCGTAGACAATATATATTTTAAAACACTAATATCTGTGAGGACTGAAAGATGGTGAAAAGCTTACATCGCGATATATGAATAAGCTTTATATATCGCGAGTCGATAGAATCTTACTGTAGATGGTTTACTTCGCAGCTGATATATTTCTTAAACACTGTAGTATCTCTAGGACTGAACAATAGTGAAAACTTTGCATCGATATATATATATATATATATATATATATATATATATATATATATATATATATATATATATATATATATATATATATATATATATATATATATATATATATATATATAGCTTTATATATCGCGTGTTGATAGTCTGTAGTATAGATGGTTTACTAACTTCGTAGCCGATATATACTCTAAAACTTTGTAGTAGTTTCTAGGACTGAATGATGTCGAAAAGCTTACATAGCGATATACCAAGATATATCGGGAGTTCTAGATCGAGTTTAATATATCAAGAGTATAAAATCTGCAGTTATGTATGGCTTACTAACATCGTAGACAATATATATTTTAAAACACTAGTATCTGTGAGGACTGAAAGATGGTGAAAAGCTTACATCGCGATATATGAATAAGCTTTATATATCGCGAGTCGATAGAATCTTACTGTAGGTGGTTTACTTCGCAGCTGATATATTTCTTAAACACTGTAGTATCTCTAGGACTGAACAATAGTGAAAACTTTACATCGATATATATATATATATATATATATATATATATATATATATATATATATATATATATATATATATATCGCGTGTTGATAGTCTGTAGTATAGATGGTTTACTAACTTCGTAGCCGATATATACTCTAAAACTTTGTAGTAGTTTCTAGGACTGAATGATGTCGAAAAGCTTACATAGCGATATACCAAGATACACAGAGATATATCGGGAGTTCTAGATCGAGTTTAATATATCAAGGGTATATAATCTGCAGTTATGTATGGCTTACTAACATCGTAGACAATATATATTTTAAAACACTAGTATCTGTGAGGACTGAAAGATGGTGAAAAGCTTACATCGCGATATATGAATAAGCTTTATATATCGCGAGTCGATAGAATCTCACTGTAGATGGTTTACTTCGCAGCTGATATATTTCTTAAACACTGTAGTATCTCTGAGGACTGATCAATAGTGAAACTTTACATCGCGATATATATATATATATATATATATATATATATATATATATCTTGTTGATATCTTATATAGATGGTTTACTTTCGTAGCTGATATATACTTAAACACTGTAGTATCTTCTAAGGACTGAACAATATGTGAAAAGCTTACATAGCGATATATATATATATATATATATATATATATAATATATCAAGGTGTGTTAATC
>CM063507.1:92188555-92191055 GCA_032207245.1 Pardosa pseudoannulata | reverse complement strand
TTTAGGTGGAAGTAAATCAATAAAGTTGATAACGAGAAGTCATCCACCTTGATTGAAATAAATAGCGAAAACTTTTTATTCTTTATTTATTTTAAAAAAAAAGCCATATAATTCATCCGTATTTTTTCCAGGGGAATTCTAAAGTTGCTTTCTTTCTGATGGTTGCTTTCATCTTTTAGGTGGAAGTAAATCAATAAAGTTGATAACGAGAAGTCATCCACCTTGATTGAAATAAATAGCGAAATTTTTTTATTCTTTATTTATTTTTTAAAAAAAGACATTTAATTCATCCGTATTTTTTCCAAAGGAATTCTAAGGTTGCTTGCTTTCTGATGGTTACTTGCAGGTTTTAGGTGGAAGTAAATCAATAAAGTTGAAAACTAGAAGTCATCCACCTTGATTGAAATAAATAGCGAAAATTTTTTATTCTTTAATTATTTTTAAAAAAAGACTTTTAATTCATCCGTATTTTTTCCAGAGAAATTCTAAAGTTGCTTTCTTTCTGATGGTTACTTTTAGCTTTTACGTGGAAGTAAATCAATAAAGTTGAAAACGAGAAGTCATCCCACCTTGATTGAAATAAATAGCGAAAATTTTTTATTCTTTATTTATTTTTTAAAAATGACATTTAATTCATCCGTAATTTTTCCAGAGGAATTCTAAAGTTGCTTGCTTTCTGATGGTTACTTGCACCTTTTAGGTGGAGGTAAATCAATAAAGTTGAAAACGAGAAGTCATCCCCTTCGATTGAAATAAATAGCGAAAATTTTTTATTCTTTATTTATTTTTAAAAAAAGACATTTAATTCATCCGTATTTTTTCCAGAGGAATTCTAAAGTTGCTTGCTTTCTGATGGTTACTTGCACCTTTTAGGTGGTAACCCTAGTATTGTAACAAAATATCATAATGAAGAAATTCATAATTTTCTCTCATAATCATAATATTATGTTTCACGAACTATACATGGTTGTACCAATATTTCTATTCAAATAATTAAAATTACATCTCTGGCGTTTAAAAATGTACGAAAATGATTATATATATATATATATATATATATATATATATATGTGTGTGTGTGTGTGTGTGTGTGTGTGTGTGTGTGTGTGTGTGTGTGTGTGTGTAATAATAAAATTCTATTGAAGTAAAATCCTAATTTAAATGTTTTCTATTGAAAATCTAGATTCCCTATTGACAAATTCTAAGAAACGTTTTTCATAATAATGCCGGCGAACAATCATTTCCTGGCACCTTGAATTTAGAATAGCAGCCCCGTTGATTCATTTTTCCCGCGCATTGTAAAGGTACTATATTTCCTAAAATAAGCTAGAAGTAATTAAAGTGACGTGATTGGTTACTGGAATGACATCATTCCTGGAGCCACGCCCCTTCCAATAGTTAATAAATGTTCTGACACACATTTCATTGCCTTTTTTTCTTTAAGATCGCGATGTAAACATTATCATCAAAATATTTCTTTGTTTTGAGTTCTTTTTTTCCTTACGAGGATTTGTGTGTTTAGTGTCATCTTATATATATATATATATATATATATATATATATATATATATATATATATATGTGTGTGTGTGTGTGTGTGTGTGTGTGTGTGTGTGTGTGTGTGTGTGTAATAAGCCATAGTCTACGACAGGTGGTTGCAGTCATGGCCCATAAAAATGACACCGTTTTAATTAGAGATGTTTATTAATAGAACGTTGGAGGGCGGGTTCCCACTCCATTATAGGGGCAGGACAAACTGAGTGGTCATCTAGCATGAAGTTATAAATATAAAAGCCCTTAATTCCTAAGTGAACATCTGAGTCAAAATCTGTGGGAAAATCTCTAGGAAAATCTGCCTCCGATAGCGTGCCTCTCCTTTTCGTTTGGAAATTTCCTAAATTGTCCGCTAGGGTAATGTAGAATTATAATTGGTTAGACCCCTTCTCTGAGGACTTAAACTGTAGCCCCAGTGGTCAATTTTAGTTAAAAAGGGGGAGGCAAAAGGAAGCGGAAATTTTTGCCCTTGACTTAAGATTAGAAAACCCCTGAGAATTTCTCGGGGTGTCTTAGGGGTTTTATACAAAATGCTTACATTAGTTTCTCTATCTAGTTAACTTTACTTACACACACACACACACACACATATATATATGTGTGTGTGTGTGTGTGTAAGGATATTTTTATCACTTTCAGTTTAAGATTCTATTTTCCCGGGCATTCTTCTCATGGAACCACAGCGAATATTCTCAAATGTTCGCTAGTAGAAATAATTCCAGTTCCCTATCTAAAAATAGAGGTTTAACGCATGTGTTACATCACCCACGTGACTTCAAGTAATAGCTGATTGGTCGGCCCAAATAATTATTTAAGCATATATCTAGAGCTCCGTCGCAGTTTTTCGATACAATTTCGATGGAATTTTGATGTAGATAGAATTTCGTATGAGGTTTCACGATGATGCTTTGATATGTCGTTGAAAAAAAGAAGGTAGATTGAATTT
>CM063507.1:92118555-92181055 GCA_032207245.1 Pardosa pseudoannulata | reverse complement strand
TTGCCTCAAAAAAATTACATTTTGTGTGTCCGAAATATATTTTACAGTAAAGCGGTGTTTAGATGTTTCTCATTTATAACAGGGCTTGAAAGTGTTTTAAAGAGTTTCAGTCATAAATTTTAAAGAACCATCCAAGTTGAACAAAAATATCCGCCAATATTTAAGAATTATATTACAGGCCTACATCAAATGAAACCCCCTATTTTTAATGATATTCCTGAATATATATATTTTTTTTTATATTTAGCAATGTTACTTAATATTCCCCATATCATTTTTATTATTTATCAGTATTGGTTAATTTCTCCCCGATATCCCTGAATATCCTTTTTTTTATATTTAGTTAGCAATGTTGGTCCATATTTCTTTGATATTCCTGAATATCAATTTTTGATGTTTGGCAATGTTGGTCCATATTTACCAGATATCCCTGAATATCCTTTTTTTATACTTAACTAGCAATGTTGGTCCATATTCCCCCGATATCCTTGAATATCAAATTTTTATATTCAACAATATTGGTCAATATTATCTCGATATCCCTGAATATCATTTCTTGATAGCTAAGAATGATGGTCCATATTCCTCCAATATCCCTGAATATCCTTTTTTTAGCAATGTTGAATGCTAGCAATGTTGGTCCATATTTCTGTGATTTTCTATGAATATCAATTTTTGATGTTTAACAATGTTGGTCCATATTTACCAGATATCACTGAATATCCTTTTTTTATATTTAGCTAGCAATGTTGGTCCATATTTCTGTGATATTCCTGAATATCATTTGATATTTAGCAATGTTAGTCAATATTTCCCACATATACTTGAATATCATTTTTTGATAATTAAGAATGTTGGTCAATATTTTCCTGAAATCCCTGAGTATCATTTTTTCATATTCAACAATCTTGGTCAATATTTTCTCGATATCCCTGAATATCATTTTTTGATATTTAACAATGGTGGTCCATATTCCCCAGATATCCCTGAATATCTTTTTTTTATATTTAGCTCTGTTGGTCCATATTTCTGCGATATTCCTGAATACATTTGATATTTAGCAATGTTAGTCAATATTTCCCACATATCCTTGAATATCATTTTTGATATTTTAGAATGTGGATCAATATTTTCCTGATATCCCTGAGTATCTTTTTTTTTTCAGAATCAACGATCTTGACCAATATTTTCTTGATATCCTTGAATATCATTTTTGGATATTTAACATTCTTGATTAATATTTCTTCGATATGGCTAAATATCATTTTTGAATATTTAGAAGTCTTGGTTAATATTTCCCAGATATTCTTAAATATCATTTTTTTTTATGTTTACCAATCTTGGTCAATATTTCTCCGATATCACTGCTGAACATCATTTTTTCATATTCAACAATCTTGGTCAATATTTTTTCAATATCCCTGAATATCATTTTTGGATATTTAATATTCTTGGTTAATATTTCTCCTATATTGCTAAATACCAGTTTTGAACATTTAGAAATCTTGGTCAATGTTTTCCCGATACTCTTAAATATCATATTTTTATGTTTAACAATCTTGGTCAATATTTCTCCAATATCACTGAACATCATTTTTTGATATTCAGTAATGCTCGTCAGTATTTCCCCGATATCCTTAAATATCAATTTTTAATATTTAGCAGTGTTGGTTAATATATCCCCAATATCCTTGAATTTCATTTTACGATATTTAGGAATGTTGGTCCATACTTCCCCAATATCCCTAAATATCATTTTTGGATGTTTAACATTTTTGGTTAATATTTCTCTTATATTGCTAAATATCATTTTTGAATATTTAGAAGTCTTGGTCAATATTTCTCTGATATCACTACTGAACATCTTTTCATATTCAACAATCTTGGTCAATGTTTTCTCGATATCCCTGAATATCATTTTTGGATATTTAACATTCTTGATTAATATTTCTCCGATATTGCTAAATATGAGTTTTGAATATTTAGAAATCTTGGTCAATATTTCCCAGATATTCTTAAATATCATATTTTTATGTTTAACAATCTTGGTCAATATTTCTCCCATATCACTGAACATCATTTTTTGATATTCAGTAATGCTCGACAATATTTCTCCGATATCCTTAAATATCAATTTCTAATATTTAGCAATGTTGGTTAATATTTCCCCGATATCCTTGAATTTCATTTTACGATATTTAGGAATGTTGACCAATACTTCTCCAAAATCCCTAAATATCATTGTTGGATATTTAGCAGTCTTGGACAAAATTTAACCGATATCCCTGAATATCATTTTTCGATATTTAGCAATTTAAGTCAGTATATCCCAGATATGTTTGAATATCATTTTTGATATTTAGCATTCTTGCTAAATTTTACACATATTTCCCCAAAATATATATAAAATATTATATTTCTCCAATATCCCGAAATTTCATTTTTGGATATTTATCATCTTTGTCAAAATTTCCTCGATATCCTTAAATATCAGTTTTTGGTATTTTGAATTATTGGTCTATATTTTCCTCATATCCCTGAATATCATTTTTTATATGTAACAACCTCTCATTATTTTTTCGATATCCCTGAATACCAATTTTTGATATTTAGCATTCTCGGTCAATATTTCCCCGATATTCCTAAATATCGTTTTTGGATATTTAATATTCTTAGTCAATATTTCCCTGATATCCTTGAATACCATTTTTGAATATTTAGCAATGTTAGTCAACATTTCCTCAATATCTTTGAATAACTTTTTTTTATAAATAGCAATCTTCTTCAATATTTCCGCGATATCCTTGAATATAATTTTTTTTATCTAGCAGTGTTGATTAATATTTCCCCGATACCTTTGAATATCCTTTTTTTATTTGCGAATGTTGGTCAATATTTCCTCGATATTCCTGAATATCATTTTTTTACATTTTGTATTCTTGATCATTATATCCCCGATATCCTAAAACATCATTTTTGAATATTTAGCAGCCTTGGTCAGTATTTTCGAGATATACTTGAATATAATTTTTTTATATTTAAAACTCTTAGTCAATATTTCCTCAATATCCTTGAATATCATTTTTTATATTTAGTATTCTTGGTCATTATTTCCCCGATATCCCAAAAGATCATTTTTGAATATTACATTCAAAATATTGGCGAATATTTGTTCGACACAAACCCATATAGTTGTGCTACTTAGGTAATTAAGGACAAATACTATATATAAAATCACCAGAAGCCGATTTTCTGTTAGGGAATAAGGAGTACAAAGTTCTATTTTATCGAGAAACCTTTTTGAGGGTATATTAAATAATTTACTGATAAACCGGTACCGATATCTCGAACCTTAGTAGACAACCACTGGGCAGGGTCGGTTTATATGACGTCCAATACAAAGTCCGTGCACTCAAAGAAAAGAAGGAAGGAACATTTAATCAACAATTATGAGAAGAAATCCTTGAAAATCCTGTTAATCTAATAAAAGGAACACAAACATTCATAAGCCCGCAGAATGAAAGTTTTTCATTATGTTTGACCGGCAAGAGCGAATGGTTAAAAAGTTTGCCTTCTTTTACGTTTATTGCTTGGACAATATTAATTCAGAAACTAGCCACAACGAGTCTACACCCTGCCCAAATTTTATGCAGATATTTCTTTTTAATCAATCGGTCACAAAAGCATGATGAACTTTGAAATTAATGAGGTGAACCTGTGAACATTGCATGCAGTGGCGTGCGGTAGGTTTTCATGTAGGGTGTGCAGAGAACATGGATTTTCCAATAAATCTTTAATTATTGAGACATCTGAGCTCTCCATTCTGAAACGAGTTATTTATTATGAATATAAATTTAAAGAATACAATAAATAAAATATTTATCTACGAGTAATCGAGTTATAACTATAAAAACAGCTAAACTTATGAGAATTCTACTAGAACTGAAGCAAAAATCATGTCTTGTGTTGTATGGTGTCATATCGGCTGCGAAAAAGCAAGCCTTCGGGCGTCTAGGAAAAACTTATATGTTCAGCAATCGTAGCACTACATAGCGCCCGCCGTTGCAGTGCCTCATACGGATGCTCATTGGTGCCGACAAACCGAACGTCTATTAACCATGCAGAGGATTTCGCTGCACGCTGGCATAATAGAGCGAACTTTTTCTTGTTCGATCAGTGGATTAAATTATATTTATTAATTGTTTTTAACATTTTGAAATCATATATTCTGCGAAAAACGTCTTGACAATTTTTAAAAACATAACCAGGGATATGGTGTTACAGATATAACTTATATACTGTCTGTAAGACACAATGAATGGTAAAATTTGGACTGTTCTGTTAAAATCCGTTTCTTTAAAACAACACAACATTGTTTTTCAGCTAATTATTTCAGTAAATAGAATACATCACCGAAATTAATTTACCACACTAAAACACTTCACTTTATATTGATGAAATACTTCTTTTATATTTCCATGAAAACAAAATCTTACAATATATAAATTTAAGCATTAACCGTCTGCAAAATCGTATGGCCAGTTAATCAGTTAAAAAACCAAAATCGCTTCAGCACGTAAGTCCCCGCTCTAATACAACGCTTAATAAACCGTACCTTCGGATGATTCTGAATGCCAAGTGCAGGAAAAATAGCTGTACTTGCCTCAGCGCCATAGTATGCTGTTCTTCTCCAGTAGCCCATACATATAAAATGTGATTTTCAATTTAGTGCTCAGCGTGTACACATCAGAACGCGCTACGTGGTGCAGCACCTAGTACCAGACGCACTGCGGGAATACAACCAAGCAAATCAACATATTTGAATATATTGTAAATAATATTTATTGTATACCATATAAAGATAGGAAACAAGGTGCAGAAAATTATTGTCCCTCATAATTTTGCCAGGGTGTGCAGTGCACACCATTCACATATAGACCGCACGCCACTGATTACAAGTTAGGAGAGGTTTAGCATTGGTCGGTCGGTTTGGAGTGCTATTGTCTACTGCTCTGCTACAGGAGGGCTAATCAGACCTGCTTCTCAAAAAGTCGATTACGAACGGTTTCAAATGCCAGTGGTATGATTCAGAGGCGAAACTAGGCCGTGGAAAAGGTGGCATCTACCACGGGCGCATCAGTCTTAGGGGCGCCGCACCATGAAGAAAATGGAGTCCGGAAGAGAACGATTCGCCCCGAGAAAAAGTAAAAGGCAGTCAAGTCAAATGCCCGTTAAATGCAGATTAGCATGGATGCAAATTTTCCTCGATGCTGCGAGCGAGAGCATGTTGCAGTATATAAGGTGAGCGGCTCAGCTCAGTCGAAGGGAAAATCACTCTCGGCTTTGGAATTAGCGTTCTTAATCAAAAGAACTTTTCTCCAGATTGTCACTTGCAAGTGTTATCAACGCCTGGTGTCTTTCTACTTTACCTTTTTACTCTTTATTTACTTATTAGTCTCTTAATAAAAACGTTTTGATCAGAAGCTCGTGTTGACGATTAGTTCTGCTCTGCGTCAATATACCTCTACATATATATACATTATATATATATATATATATATATATATATATATATATATATATATATATATATATATATATTACATATAAATATATTAAATGTACCGGGTGGCCATAATTAAACTGACAGTGATCACAGTGTTCTGTAACTCGATCTATTTGCGAGAATGACGTCACATTTTGTAGGAAGATAAAACAAGACGGGTGACGAAAGATTCCTCGAAAAAACAAATTAGTTCCAAAAGTTGCCTCTAGCGGAATATTTGGCTCTCTGTTATAGAAAATAGAGTGTTAACAAATGCAAATGAATACGGAATAAAATTTTCTTTTATTGTGCACATTTTCTTATTTAGTTCAAGTGCAATATGGCGACACTTTTAATAAAGCGTAAAATCTACATGAACACCGATAAAGTCTCGTGATCGGCAATATCACGTACGCTGAGCAGAAGAAGAAGTTCTTTATTCAAATTTCCCGTTAGATCCATTGGCACAGTTAAGAAATTAATTTCCGTATTGATTTGCATTTGTTAACACTCTATTTTCTATGACACAGCTCCAAATATTCCCCTAGCGGGGACTTTTGGAACTAATTGTTTTTCGCTGAATCCTTCGTCCCCCGTTTTGTTTAATCTTCCTACAAAATGTAGCGTCATTCTCGCAAATAGATCGCTTTACAAAACACTGTGAGCATTGTCAGTTTAATTATGGCCATCCGGTATATATATATATATATATATATATATATATATATATATATATATATATATATATGTTTGTGTGTGTGTCTGTGTAAAACATCAAAATTATTACTCCTAAAACATCTGTCTTAAGTTCTCCTTTTACCACTTTCTCATCATTAATACCAAATTTCCCAACCGTAAAATGTCAGATTTAAAGGAGTGTTCGCCGACTTCAATTCTTCTTACCATCTCCCAAAACTAACGCTAGAATAAATGCTCATTTTCTGTCCATTGGTCACATTTTCCAGCTGTCCCAGAGAAATCGTTTCGCTCCTCCAGTAACTAAATGGCTGCCTGTGTGGTTTTCGAACTAACTTAAATTATTAAAATTCAATCATGAGTTTCAAAAAGCGCTGAATAATCGAAGTGTCATGAGAATGAAATCACGCCATTCGCTCTCTCTTGGGTGGAACTAATTGAAAGACTCTCCTTGGGCATTCGATGCAAAGCTCTTGTCTTGTAAAATCGTACAGATTTTTATCTTGAATAAATTCAAAGTTCCATAACGTTGGACTTCGTTTTTCTTTTAATAGAGCCAAGACTGCACTACGCTTAGGACTTTTAATTGATCAAAGTTCATTCAGAAAAATGCTGAAATAAGCTGGAGGTATTTGAGAAAACATTCACGAGATCACTCGCTGTTGGGTTTGAAGTTTGTGAAAGAAGTGTGCATTCTTGATCAGTCGATGCAAAAGCTTTACATTGTTAAGACTTCATTTATAGCCTCAAAATTCCACAAAATTGAACTTCTTAACATACGAGAACACGCACCCCGAGCTTTCTAAAAACATTTCACCTTTATAATAATAGCCTAAGTTATCTGTCCATCTGTCCTCGAATTTATGAAGCGGTTGGACCTGGAAGGGATAGAGGCATCGATATTAGATTCTTGATGAGTTTGGGTTAGCAAAATTTAAAACGAATCAAGTTTATCTTCTCCTCAACTATCAATCTAATTCTAAAATAAATTGGTATAAATATGCTTCATATCACAGTAAAAAAATACTGTCCTTTAAAACGTTCGAAATCCTCCCCCTTTTCTTGTGTTTGATGCCATTATTTCAAGGCCTATTTTCCCCGGTTAAGAGCAAACTATTAAATTTATCACATAAAAAATAGGTAAAAATAACTTTTCTAGCATTATGAGGTCATTCCTTTAACCATCTCATTGAATCGTTTCTTATTTTAAGCTATTTAAATATCGTCTGCATTATTTTCATACGTTCTATCACTAAACTTAGATATGACGTCAATAATTTTCATTTATATTTGGCTTAAATAATAGATTAGGTACATATGTGATAGTTTTAAATTGAATCATCGATTATTTTTTGTTGCCATGAAAATTTCATCACCGGTATTAACAACAAATTCTTTTCATAGAAGTCTAGGAGTCTATTTCACGGACTAATAAATATCTAACTTTTAATTTATATATATTTGGAAGTTAAGAAGTTTGTTCGTTTGTGTGTTTGTTTTTTATACATAGCCACACGTTTTGCAATCGTTTCGCTCAGTTTTGAACATCATTCATATATGCCGCCGAATAATCACTCTCAATATTAAAATCTCTGCTGTCCATTCTAAATGAATTCAACGTGATTCTAAACTGTATTCATAGTATCGGAAGACTTTAGAGGGTTATGAAAATAAACAAATCATTACGCGTGTACCAGATAATTCTCAGCCAAAAAACAAACCATTTTTTACCTGCTTCATAGGGTTCTTTACAAATCTGAAAAATTGAAAACTTTACTAATACCAACATATGACGGGCTATAATATTCTAGTCACCCAATAGAAATAAATTTCCTAAATTATCAGTGTCTGTCTGATAGATCTTCTAGATCCCAATAACATACATTTCCGCAATTTTCTCTCAATATTTTTCTAAGAAAGAAATACTTTTTTTTTATTTGGGCTCCAGAGTTCCAGTGCATGTGCTTACACTTTTACATTTTTGTTTAGTGTTTGTGGTCAGAGGAGAGATGGTGTGAAAAATGTGTCATTATATGATTAAAATGACAAAATATAAAGAAGAACTATAAGAATGTGATTTAAGTTTCTTACTAGTGTGCGTCTCATATTTGTGCTTTCGGAATGCTAATAAAAAAGATCTACAGTTCAAAATACTTTTAAAAATTAATATTTCGAATAATCCAAAATATATTTACACTTTTAATAAAGTATATTTGGCAATACAAATTTTCTGTTCATCCTCAAAAGCGATTTTGTTGGTATTTTGTTCAAAAAAGTTGCACCGACACGAACACAAAAGACACAAAAGAGCCACGACAGCAAATCACTTCGCAAATAGTAATAAATCAATATAACATCAACTAGCGCCGAACGATGGCCGAATGGTTAGAGTGCTGGTCACCAGAGTTCGTGGGTTCGAATTCCACAGTGGCATGGATGTTCTTAGCAATTCGAAATCGGCTTTAAGCAGTAGGTCCCGGTCTCATTAGAAACTCATGTTGCAAAAAGTAGACCGTAGAACTCTAAACATCAACTAACATATAACCTGTCATATCACGATATCAGTAAAATTTTTAACTTTACAGAATTGTAAAGTACCCTATAAGGCAAGTAAAAAAAAAATGGTTTGTTTTTTGGCTGAGAATTATCTGGCAACAAAATATAATCGACTATGATTAAATTTAAGATTATCACATGTGTACCTAATCTATTATTTAAGCCAAATATAAAAGAAAATTATTGACGTCATATCTAAGTTCAGTGATAAAACGTTTGAAAATTATGCAGTCTGTATTTAAATAATTTAAAATAAGAAATGATTCAATGAGATGGTTAAAGGAATGACTTCATAATGCTAGAAAAAAAATGTTATTTATAAATATTTATTATGTGATAAATTAAATCGCTTGCCATTAACTGGGGAAATAGGGCCTGAAATAATGGCGTTAAAAGCTCGAAAAGGGGGGAAGGGGTGGATTTCGAACGTTTGAAAGGCGACAGTATTTTTCGTTGCAATATGAAGCATATTTATAAAAATTTATTTTAAATTGGATCGACAGTTTAGAAGATAAATTTTACTAACCGTAACTCATCAAGAATAAAATATGAATGATCCATTCCTGGTCCAACCGCTTCATAAATTAGAGGACAGACGAACATATAATTAGGCTATTATTATATAAGGGATTCTAAACGAAATCGGCAACAACGAAAAAAGTAGGTAGAGTTTTATCGTAGATCTATAATGTATTTAGTGGTGAAAATTTGAAATCAATTTGTGCTATAGCTTTTTATTTACGATTGAAAAAAATACCATTAAAGAGCTTTTAAATTTTTATGGTCTCTTTACAAACCATGACATGCAATGCAAATATTACAGAGTTTTACGGATTCTATTTCGAATATTTGCAATGCAAAGATTGTTGAGTTTTACAGGTTCTATTTCTAATATTTGAAATACAAAGAATGTAGGATATTTTACAGGTTCTATTTCGAATATTTGTAATTCGAAGATTGTTGAGTTTTATAGGTTCTATTTCGGATATTTGCAATTCGAAGATTGTCGAGTTTTACAAGTTCTATTTCGAATATTTGCAATGCAAAGATTGTTGAGTTTTATAGGTTCTATTTCGGATATTTGCAATTCGAAGATTGTCGAGTTTTACAAGTTCTATTTCGAATATTTGCAATGCAAAGATTGTTGAGTTTTACAGGTTCTATTTCGAATATTTGCAATGAAAAGATTGTTGAGTTTTATAGGTTCTATTTCTAATATTTACAATGCAAAGATTGTTGAGTTTTACAGGTTCTATTTCGAATATTTGCAATGGAAAGATTGTTGAGTTTTATAGGTTCTATTTCTAATATTTACAATGCAAAGATTGTAGAGTTTTACAGGTTCTATTTCGAATATTTGCAATGGAAAGATTGTTGAGTTTTATAGGTTCTATTTCTAATATTTACAATGCAAAGATTATAGAGTTTTACAGGTTCTATTTCGAATATATGCAATGCAAAGGTTGTTGAGTTTTATATGTTCTGTTTCTAATATTTACAATACAAAAATTGTTGAGTTTTACAGGTTCTGTTTCAAATATTTGCAATGCAAAGATTGTTGAGTTTTACAGGTTCTATTTCGAATATTTCAATGGGATTTGTTCTAAATGATTTAGAAATGTCCAGAGATTTTTAAAATGTTAAAATTTAAAAGGTCGAATTTTCGAAATTTAAAAGATGATGTATCCTCTTACAAAGTTTTTTTCTTCCAAATGTTGGCCAAATGGTTAGGGTGCTGTCTTTCGGTACCAGAGTTCGTGGTTTCGAATCCCACTGTGAATGTTCATAGTCTTTCGGAATCAGCTTTGAGCAGTAGTTCCCGTTCTCTCGTTAACCCTCGTGTTGCGAAAAAAAATAGACCGTAGCGCTCCAAACTAAACCAAACCTTACAAGGTGTTTTAAGAATTCAAGTATTGTTTCAATTTTTCGAATTACTTAATTTTGTTTTATATTTTCAGTGTTCTTTGGGTGAAGAAAGAAGAAAACAGAGCTGAACACGAAGTGTCATCTCAACTCCCTGAATTCTGGAACTGAACACTGCAGTGCACGCAGAGAGAGAGCATTGTGCGTTAGAGGTCATCGTCAACGCGGCGAGAGGTCAGGGAGGTCGTCGGGCCTAAACAGGTTAGGGACACTCGTCGACCTTCAAGAAATCGGCCTACCCTGCCAGGCAAAAGGGGGAGGTCCCATTGTTCCGAGCACGTACCCGGCGGAATGTCAGCCAAACCCCCCTGGCACGTGGTCTAACGGTGGATTTCAAGCGCGCCAACGCAGACGCATTCGAAAAGAAGAAACGGACCGAATAACATTAAATCCACTTATGTAAGTTACTTCCAATCACACCCTCATATACAGTAGGTCAAATAACTTACATAACCATTGAGGAAATTTAAAAACTCGAGTTTTTTATTTAGTTTGTAGACTTAATTTTGAAAAAAATGTTTAAAATTCTAGAGTTTTGATGATGTTTAAATTTTAAATTTGATACCGTTCTGTATTAAATTGAGGAATTTTATTCATGGCGTAAAATTAAAAACACATCTCTGAAGAAAAATCTATCTCAAAGAAAAATTCTAAATTAAAAACATATCTCTAAAAACATTCTCAAAAGAAAAATTATTCTTATAAAAACACATATTTTCTGAAAAAAACATTATTTAAACACTACGGTTCGGATTTTAAAGTTTCTATGTAAGTAAATTTTACAGAAAAATATAATTGTTTATACACTTTAAAGAAAAATAATTGTTTATCCACTCTAAAGAAAAATGCGTATTGTTTATTCACTCTAGGAAAAACATTTAATTAAAAAAAAGCGTATTATTTAGTCTAAAAAATACATTTACTCTAAAGAAGAATTTTCCCACTCTAAAGAAAAATACATATTGTTTATTCACTCTAGGAAAAATATTATTTAATAAAAAAAGTATTATTTAGTCTAAAAAATACATTTACTCTAAAGAAAAATTTTTTCCTCTCTAAAGAAAAATACATATTGTTTATTCACTCTAGGAAAAACATTATTTAATTTTAAAAAAAACGTATTATTTAATCTAAAAAATACATTTACTATAAAAAAAAATTTCTATAGTAGATGCTTTCTTTAAAGATGTCTTTTCTTTAGAAACATGCTTTTAATTTTACGTAATCAAAAAAATTCTTCAATTTAAGTGATACAGAACCGTATCAAGTTTAGAATGTATGCATCATGAAAATTATTAAATTTCAAATAGCTTCTAAAACTGCTATCAATAAACTAAATGAATGAAAATTAGCTCTAATAAACTTTTGTTAGATAAATGAATTTCATGTATTTTTTTATAAAATGAAATTTCAAAAAAAGTTTTTTTTTTTAAATTTATAAACGAACAGTTCAAAGTCTTCTAAAAAAAAACTAAAATTCACTTTTGTTTGTGAAATATTTTCATTCATATAAATTTAAAATTAATTCTAGATTGCTTGGTATGATGCACTACTGCCGTTCTACACGAGGGTTAATGAGACCGGGATTTACTGCTTAAAGTCAATTCCGAACGGCTGTGAACTTCCATGCCATCAGCGGTACTCGAAAACGTGCACTCTGGAAGATAAACACACCACCCATTTTGCCGAGATTTCAGGACCGTAACTAAGGCCTGGCAAATGTGGCATTTGAAAAGGGCGCATCGGTCTTAGGGGCTCCGCACCATGAGAAAAATGGGGTCCGAAAATGGACGATTCGCCTCAAGTAGAAATAAGGAAAAGTTGAAAAAAAGTCTTTTCTTATTATAAAATCCAATGTGTTTAAAAATTATTTTTTATATAATTTTTTTTTTTAAATACTTCTAGAGAATAAACTTATTATAGATTCTTACAAATGCTTACCAAACACTCCTAATATACCTTAATATAATTTATAAATTAAGGTATATTAGGAGGTATTTGTTTTAAACTTCGAATTTATTAAGTAGAAATAAGGAAAAGTTGAAAAAAAAAATCTTTTCTTATTATAAAATCCAATGTGTTTAAAAATTATTTTATATAATTTTTTTTAAATACTTCTAGAGAGTAAACCTATTATAGATTCTTACAAATGCTTACCAAACACTCCTAATATACCTTAATATAATTTATAAATTAAGGTATATTAGGAGGTATTTGTTCTAAATTTTGAATTTATTAAAGCTATTAAAACTAAATTTATATCTAGAAATTTGTCAATTTTTTAGGAAAATTCAAAGTCTAAATCTCCTATATAATAAAAGCTTATTAAAACCTATACTGTCCATCCTATCATGTAATATTACAAGTTAAATTAAAGGTGGCAACAACATGCGGTCAATAAAGATAAACATATTATTCAGCGTGTACCAGATTCTGCTCACTGAATGTCAGCGAAATTGGTAGAGTGTTGCTTTTCGAAATCGCAGTTAGTGGGTTCGAATCCCACTGATGGTATGGACGTTACATTTATAACCGGGATTAAGTAGTAATTCTCTGTATCAGTAGCCCTCATGCAGTATAAAAAGTAAACTGTATTGTTCTAAATCAGCTTACTTCATTCTATTCCTGCCTAATGATCAGAAATTCGTCATATGCATAAGCTACTACTTTTCTTCGAGTCAATCTCTCCAAAACAGTACGGTGCTCTGATTTCGAGAACTTATTTGGTCGACATCCCCTATATAATAATATACAAATATATAAATAGAAATATATATAAATAACAACCATAATATTTGTGTAAACAAAAAATAAATTTTTTAGTGGATAAATCCCCTTTATAATAATAGCCTAAGTTATCTGTCCGTCTGTCCTGAAATTTATGAAGCGGTTGTACCTGGCATGGATAGAGGCATCCTATTAGATTCTTGATGAGTTAGGGTTAGCAACGTTCGAAATCCACCCCTTCCCCCCTTTTCTAGCATTTAATGCCATTATTTCAAACCCCAGTTTCCCCGGTTAAGATCAGGCAATAAAATGTATCAATTTCTCACATAAGTAGATGATAACATTTTTTTTCTAACATTATGACGTCATTTCTTAAACCATTCCATTAAATCATTTCTTATTTTAAATTATTTAAATATCGTCTGCATTATTTTCATACGTTTTATCACTGACTTTAGATAAATAATTTTCTTTTATATTTGGCTTAAATAACAAATTAGGTACATATGTGATAATTTTAAAATTAATCGTCGATTATTTTTTGTTGCAATGAAAAATTTATCGCCGTTATTACCAACAAGTTCTATTTACTTAGCGGTGTAGTGGAGTTTCATTACTTTACTTCCATTAATTACAGCGGCAAAAGAAAACTTTGAATTATCTTTCTAAATGAATTCAACGTGATTCTAAACTGCATTCACAGTATCGGGAGACTTAAGAGGAGTGTGAAGATAAACAAATTATTGTGCGTGTACCAGATAATTCTCAGCCAAAAAATAAACCATTTTTTTACCTACCTCATAGGGTACTTTACAATTCTGGAAAATTGAAAATTTTACTGGTACTGTCATATGACGGGCTATATGCTAGTAAAAATAGTCCCTTCAAGTAAACTATTCATCTAATTCAGTTTATCAGCAAAATAATACCCCCAAAGTGTTCAAAGTTATTTTCAACACTCTGTGGGTATTATTTTACTGATAAACTGAAAAGTTTATTTAAGGGGAATAATTTTTATTTGTACGTTGAATTTCTATAAAAAAAAAAAAATTGAGGAATTTCTAAATCTAAATTTAGTTTTAATAACTTTAATAAATTAAAAATCTGATTTCCCCACCTTTAGAGTTACTCATTGGTTTGGTTTGGAGTGCTACGGTCTACTTTTTGCAACACGAGGGCTAATGAGACCGGCACCTACAGCTTATAGCCGATTCGGAACGGCTACAAATATCCATGCCATAGTGGAATTCGAACCCACGAACTCCGATACCGAAGGCTAGCAACTTAACCAATCGGCAATTGTTCTGCGAGTTACTCGTTGAGGACACTTCTAATATGATATATGTTTGTTGTTTTCGAAGTGTCTTTTATTACAAGGTTTCACTGTATACATATATATATATATATATATATATATATATATATATGCAATTAAGTCCATATACACACATATACATATGTATGTATTAATGCCGATTAATTATTTTTCCGACGTATGGCAACGTGCATGTGAGTCAGTGTAGAGCACACATACACCACAATCTCTTATCGCTTTCCTCTTATCTTATCTGCCAAGTGATAAGATAATGCGTTTGCATTGCAATCCGTGGCCGAAGACGGGCTAGCAAAATAATTGGAAGCTTTTGCTATCACAGCTTTGGATTTCAAATTTAAAAAAGAAAAAACCCTAAATATTTCGGGTTGACTTTAACGGGGAGCTTACATGCTATTCCAGATTCTTAAGAGCATGACCGGCTCTAGCAGTTTGCCGCCCTAGAAAGAAATGTTAAATGACAACCCTCTCCCTTTAGAATAAAAATAATTAAAAGAAATGAATTGTGGACAGATACAAATAAAACTGGTTGTACAGTGTAGGCCGGGTGGTCTACTGACTACGGCGGCAAAATTTAGGAGCGGCAAAAATTCCAGATTCTTAGCAGCAGGACCGGCTCTAATAGTTTTGCCGCCCTAGAAAGAAATGTTAAATGCCGACCCTCTCCCTTTAAAACAAAAATAATTAAAAGAAATGAATTGTGGACAGATATAAATAAGACTGGTTGTACAGTGTATACCAGGTAGGCGACTGACTACGGCGGCAAAATTTAAGAGCGGCAGAAATTCCAGATTCTTAAGAGCAGGACCGGCTCTAACAGTTTTGCCGCCCTAGAAAAAAATGTTAAATGCCGACCCTCTCCCTTTAAAATAAAAATAATTAAAAGAAAGGAATTGTGGACATACAAATCAGACTAGTTGTACAGTGTAGGCCAGGTAGGCGACTGACTACGGCGGCAAAATTTAGGAGCGGCAGAAATTCCAGATTCTTAGCAGCAGGACCGGCTCTAACAGTTTTGCCGCCCTAGAAAGAAATGTTAAATGCCGACCGTCTCCCTTTAAAACAAAAATAATTAAAAGAAATGAATTGTGGACAGATACAAATAAGACTGGTTGTACAGTGTAGTCCAGGTAGGTGACTGACTAGGGTGGCAAAATTTAGGAGCGGCAAAAATTCCAGATTCTTAGCAGCAGGACCGGCTCTAATAGTTTTGCCGCCCTAGAAAGAAATGTTAAATGCCGACCCTCTCCCTTTAAAATAAAAATAATTAAAAGAAAGGAATTGTGGACAGATACAAATAAAACTGGTTGTACAGTGTAGGCCGGGTGGTCTACTGACTACGGCGGCAAAATTTAGGAGCGGCAAAAATTCCAGATTCTTAGCAGCAGGACCGGCTCTAATAGTTTTGCCGCCCTAGAAAGAGATGTTAAATGCTAACCCTTTCCCTTTACAATAAAAATAATTAAAAGAAATGAATTGTGGACAGATACAAATAAAAATGGTTGTACAGTGTAGGCCGGGTGGTCTACTGACTACGGCGGCAAAATTTAGGAGCGGCAAAAATTCCAGATTCTTAAAAGCAGGACAGGCTCTAGCAGTTTGCCGCCCTAGAAAGAAATGTTAAATGACAACCCTCTCCCTTTACAATAAAATAATTAAAAGAAATGAATTGTAGACAGATACAAATAAGACTGGTTGTACAATGTATACCAGGTAGGCGATTGGCTACGGAGGCAAAATTTAAGAGCGGCAAAAATTCCAGATTCTTAAAAGCAGGACAGGCTCTAGCAGTTTGCCGCCCTAGAAAGAAATGTTAAATGACAACCCTCTCCCTTTACAATAAAATAATTAAAAGAAATTAATTGTGGACAGATACAAATAAGACTGGTTGTACAGTGTAGTCCAGGTAGGTGACTGACTACGGCGGCAAAATTTAGGAGCGGCAAAAATTCCAGATTCTTAGCAGCAGGACCGGCTCTAATAGTTTTGCCGCCCTAGAAAGAGATGTTAAATGCTAACCCTCTTTCCCTTTACAATAAAAATAATTAAAAGAAATGAATTGTGGACAGATATAAATAAGACTGGTTGTACAGTGTAATTCAGGTAGGCGACTGGCTACGGCGGCAAAACTTAGGAGCGGCAAAAATTTTGTTTTAATTGAAAATAAAAGTTTTCCGTAAATCTGCATTAATATTATTGCCTTAATTCATTTGTAAAGCTGAACGATGGCCGATTGGTTAGGGTGCTGGCTTTCGGTACTAGAGTTCGTGGGTTCAAATCCTACAGTGGCATGGATGTTGGTAGCCGTTCGGAATCGGCTTTAAGCTGTAGGTCCCGGTCTCATTATCCCTCGTGTTGCAAAAAGCAGACCGTAGCACTCCAAAACAAACCAAACCCACTTCATTTGTATGCCTTATAGAGAAAGAAAATTAGTAAATTTCGATAATTTGTCATTAATCGTATCGATATTTTTCTCAAACAGCCCAAATACCGCCCCGAATTTTGGCATCCTAGAGAATTGTCCGCCTATAGAGCAGACCTTCTAGCAGTTTTGCCTCTCCAGACCAAAATGGGAAAAGCCGCCACTCTCCTCTCATAATAAAAATTATAATTAAAATCGTTAAATTAGAATGGATAAATAATCCTCGATAGAGACAAAAAGGACCTGTTTTACACAGTAGGCAAGGTAGGCGGCTATATGTGGCGGCAAGATTTAAAAGGGACAAAAATTTTGTTTTTCAATAAAACAGTTTTCCGTAAATCTGTGTTAGCATTATTGCCTTCTCTTAGATACAAATAATACCTGTGACTGTGCTATTGTAGGCAAGTTAGGTGACTGCCTGTGGAAGAAAAATTCAGAAACAGCAAAAATTTTGGTAAAACAGTTTTCTATAGATCTTTATTAGCATTATTGCCTTAATTTAATCGTATACTCTATGGCAATAGGAAAACAAATTGATGTGAATAAATTTCGATTAATTCAGTATTTAATGTATCGATATTTTTCTCACGCATCGCAAATGCCGCTCTGGAGAAATGGATGAATTGTACGCCCCTAGAAAGAGTCATGTAGCAGTTCTGTCGTACAAAAAATGTGAAATGGCTACAATTTCTTCTCAATAGAAATTATAATTAAAAAAGATGAATCCCCTATACAATAATAGCGTATGTTATATGTCCGTCTGTACTCGAATTTATGAAGCGGTTGGACCTGGAATGGATAGAGGCATCCATATTGGTTTCTTGATGAACTAGGGTTAGCAACGTTCGAAATCCATCCATCTCCCTTTTCTAGCGTTTAATTCCATTATTTCAAGCCCTAATTTCCCCGGTTAGGAGCAGGCGATGATTAAAAACATCAATTTATTACATAAATAGATGAAAATAACATTTTTTTCTAACATTATGACGTCATTCCTTTAACCATCTCATTGAATCATTTCTTATTTTAAATTATTTAAATATCGTCTGCATTATTTTCGTACTTTTTATCACTGAACATAAATAATTTTCTTTTATATTTGACATAAATAATAGATTAGGTACATACGTGATAATGTTAAATTTAATCATCGATTATTTTTGTTGCAATGAAAATTTTATCACATGTATTAATAACAAATAAATTAGTACAAATATGCTCCATATCACAGCAAAAGTACTGTAGTTTTTAAAAAATTCGAAATCCACCCGTTCCCCCCTTTTCGAGCGTCTAATGCTATTATTTCAAGACCTATTTTCCCCGGTTAAGAGCAGTCGATTCAATTTATCAATTTTTCGGATAGTAAATAGAAAAAAAAATAACATTTTTTTTCTAGCATTATGACGTCATTCCTTTAACCACCTCATTGAATCATTTCTTATTTTAAATTATTTAAATATTATATAATATAAATATATCTGCATTATTTTTATACGTTTTATCGCTGAACTTTAGATATTACGTCAATAATCTTCTTTTATATTTGGCTTAAATAATAAATTAGGTACATATATAATAATTTTAAATTGAATCATGGATTATTTTTTGTTGCAAAGAAAATTTTGTTCCGGTATTAACAACAAATTCTATCTACCTCCAGAGTGTAATGGAAATGATAGTTTCGTTCCTTTACTTCCATTAATTACTGTGGCAAAATAATTGGAAAGAACTTAACGATAATTTCGACGCAGCTAAGAAAACTTTGAATTATCTTACTAAATGAATTCAACGTGATTCTAAACTGCATCCACAGTATCGGAAGACTTTAGACGTGTATGAAGATAAACAAATTACTGAGCGTGTACCAGATAATTCTCAGCCAAAAAACAAACCATTTTTTTATCTGCCTTATAGAGTACGTTATAATTCTGGAAAATTAAAAATTTTACTGATCCCGTCATATGACGGGCAATATGGTAGTCATTTGACAGATACACACAGGTTTGGTTTGGTTTGGTTTGGAGTGCTAAGGTCTACTTTTTGCAACACGATTGCTAATGAGACCGGGACCTACAGCTTAAAGCAGATTCCGAACGGCTACGAACATCCATGCCAGCAGTGGGGTTCGAACCCGCGAACTCCGGTTCCGAAAAGCAGCGCTCTACCATTCGGCCATCGTTCGGTGGTTTGGTTTGGTTTGGAGTGCTACGGTCTACTTTTTGCAACACGAGGGCTAATGAGACCGGGACCTACAGCTTAAAGCCGATTCCGAACGGCTACGAACATCCATTCCACAGTGGGATTCGAACCCACGAACTCCGGTACCGAAGTTCAGCACCCTAACCAATCGGCCAGCGTTCGGCTAGATACATCCAGGAATGATGTCCAAAGAATTAATCGATATGAATAAATTTTGATAATTCTTAATTTAACGTATCGATATTTTTCTCGATACCTAATTTGATGGAGGATGGCTCACAAATGCCACCCCCAATTTCGGCGCCCCTTAAAAATGTGTAAGTTTCCCGCCAATAAAGAGGGTTGCCCATCACTGGATTCTCTAGAGTGGGCTTCAAGACTTAACATATCTTGTCTACTTTATCAGCGCTCTGTAACTTTCCTCGCGATTTATTGATTGGCCATAAGAAATGGGGATTGATGTCTGAAACATACCGCCAAGATCATGGTGTCCCAAAGTCCTTTTTAGGGCTTCACCCTTTATACTCTTGGAACCCGATATTCCAAAAGAGGGGAGAGGGAGTGTAAAAGAATAAAGCTCCGTCGGTTTTATAGAAGATTAAATTAATTATATAAATATTTCGCGAAAGACATTTATTCTGTTTGAGAGAAGTTCTTACAGGATGTGGTGCCCTTTGGACAGTTTTTTTCTTTTAAATTTAAGATTGTTTTATTAAATATATTGCTTATTCCAAAAGGATATTATTACATATGGGGATTTTGAAAAGCAATAAGAGATTTTGAGTATATTATTAAAAAATTTAAATTTTTAAAAATTGGAAAAACAAAAATTGATTTTAATTGGGCAAACCTGCAAGGTAAAACATTAGTGAAGGACATTAATAAAACTAGTAACACATTCCAAAAGGATATTATCACATATGGGGATTTTGAAAAGCAATGAAATATTTTGAGCATATTATTAAAAAATTTAAATTTTTAAAAATTGGAAAAACAAAAATTGATTTTAATTGGGCAAGCCTGCAAGGTAAAACATTAATGAAGGACCTTAATAAAACTAGTAACACATTCCAAAAGGATATTATCACATATGGGGATTTTGAAAAGCAATGAAATATTTTGAGTATATTATTAAAAAATTTAAATTTTTAAAAATTGGAAAAACAAAAATTGATTTTAATTGGGCAAGCCTGCAAGGTAAATCATTAATGAAGGACCTTAATAAAACTAGTAACACATTCCAAAAGTTTGTCGTCTTAACCATGTTAGACATCTTGATTTAGTTGGCAGTTTTTGAGTATAATTAAAAAATTTAAATTTTAAAAATTAAATGGAAAAAAATTGTTTGGATAGATGCATTAGACATGAAGGACAAAACTGGGTATTCCATTAAGGAAGGACAATAAAACGCCATCTTCTTAATTTGATGTCTGATCTAAGTAGTTTTTGTAGCAGCTCTTCATTGATATTGTATTTAAAAATTTAAATTTCCTTAACACGTTGACTATGGGGGGTCACCAGTGAAGGCTAACCAAATAAATAAAAGTACATAAATGCAGTAAATATGCATACTGATAATTTTTCAATATACCAATAATGGTTTGAAGAAGCAATGAATAGAGAACATAAAAATTAAATTTTAAAATTGGAAAAATAAAATTTTATCATTGGGCATATGCGATGAGTCAGTAAACATTCGAGGCAAAGAAAATGTGAATCGACGCAATCGGAACAATATGTCACCACTTTTTTAGTCAAATTCTTTGCTCTAAGTTCTTCCTAGTTGCTTTGAATGTTAAAGAATGAGAGAAATCACCTAGCAATCGAAGCACGATTGTTTGAAAAAAAGGACAATTAAATTTTTAAAATAAGATAAACAAATACCGTGAGTGTCGGTGACTACAACGAAAACTGCTTCAAGCATGAAAGGACCCCTATATAAAATAGCCTAAGATATCTGTCCATGTCCTCGAAATGAAGCGGATATTTAGAGGCATCCATATTGGATTGCTGATTTGGGGTTAGCAAATTCAAAGCGAGTTCGATAGCGTTCGAAAAATATTTTTTCGATCGTTTAATTTATTTCAAGCCTTATTTTTGTTAGAGCAGGCGATTAAATTTATCACATAACTAGCAAGTTTGCCCGTGCTTCGCTACGGTAACTTAATATATTACTTTTAAACAAAGATTTATTTTTCGTGAATAACTCTCTAAATTCGTCACAGTTCAGTTCGAGTCATTGGCATGTTTATATATTTCTATCATAAGCGTATTATAACATTATTCAGTTTTTATAATCGAATTTGTCTTATATTTAATTTGCTTAAACTTTTTTTATTGTAAAATATAATCTTAACCCTAAATTGCATTACTGTATTACTACTGTACGTTGATTAGCAAAGTTAACAGATATTGCCATATTACGTGATAGAATAGAAAACACAGGTTTTGACAGCAACAGTGCTAATTTTGTTGGTAATAATAAATGTTTTCCAAAAATAAGGAAATTTATGACAAACCACATAGTTTTGTATGAAACAGAAACGCACATTCATATCGACAACCATATGAATATGAAGATAACTATATAAAATGATAGGTTTATTTGGCCACGAGAGTATGAAATTTGTACTTTTTGTACTTAGAATATTGTGATATGCATTTCATTGTAACATAAAAAAAACAAGAATTAAATTTAAAATTAGTTCTCATATAAAAATGCTATAATTTGCTCACAGAAATGAAAGTGAATCACTTTATATCTCAAATTTCAGTTCAAATCGAATAGATACTAATCAGACGATTTTAAATAATATAAAATAAGAATGAATAAATGAATATTTAAATGAATGACGTCATAATGATAGAAAAATATCATTTTCGCCTATTTATTATGTGATGAATTGAACATTTTAATCTCCTGCTTTTAACCGTGGAAAACTGCGTTTAAAACAATTACTTGGGATGACGTCAATTGCTAGAAATATTGCTTCTTTCATTTTATGATTAAATAAATTAAAAACTTAATCGTTTGCGTTTAACCGGGGAAATAATGCTTAGAATAATGACATGAAATGCTCGAGGGGGGAAGGAATGAATTCGAACGTTGAAAATTTACAAAAACCTTCCCAAGGATATACCTAAATTTCCCTTTTCACGGCGATTGGATGCATAGTTTTTTGAGTCTTATTGATACATACATTACATACAGACAGAAGACACACACACAACATATTTTTATATACTAAGTAGGTAAAAATAACATTTTTTCTAACATTATGACATCATAACTTTAACCATCTCGTTTAACCATTTCTTATTTTAAATTATTTAAATGTCGTCTGCATTATTTTCATACGTTTTATCACTGAAATTAGATATTAAATAAATGATTTTATTTAATATTTGGATCCAATAATAGATTAGGTACATATGTGATAATTTTAAATTGAATCATCGATTATTTTTTTGTTGCAATAGAGAGGATTGAGAGCAATACACATGGAATAATAAAAATAATTTAAAGTACGAAAAGTGATGTATGGCCAATTTTAAAACTTTTTTTTTTTTTACATTTTTAAATTTAATTTTTTTTTGGTAGATTTATTTCGTTTTTTATTTTAACAGTACACATTATTTAGGATCTTTGGCAGAAGGCTAAAGATCCCGGTCTCACAATAAATACCTTCTCTAATTTTTATTTTAATATATTACATCTATCTCTATTTATAAAAAGCGATGCTACTACAAATGAGTGTATATGATATATGTATATTTATTTGACTTGTCTATATCTACAAATAGAAGCTGTGATTAGCATGAATAAAATATTAATGCATGTTAAGTAAAATTGGATAAATATATAACTGATTTTACATACCGTTGGGTTTTAATTCCCCTTATTTCTGCTCCCATAAAATCCGTTTTTTTTTTTTAAGAACGAAAACATTGACATGCTGTTAATTTCCGGGAGGTTGTCTGACTGTCCTTTGGTAAATCCAGGTAGAAGAGACATTTCTGACAAATTGAGATAACTAAGCTATCTAGATCGATAAAATAAACCTTCAGGTTTAAATAAAAATAAATTTTAGATAGCTAGAAAATTTCAGGAACTTGCAAAAACAAAATCGGAAAATAGTGCTAGCTTAAAAGCAATAAGAAAATATTGGTCGACATAAACGATGACATCACAACCAATCACGGAGCGTTTTGATGTCACGTGATTTTCTCTTAACTTTAAAATTAATTTTTTAAACGATGGACCCAGTTTTTTACATTTTTGAGAACATTTTTGGAATCTACGAGTCTGGAATTATCAGAAAAATACTAAGTTGTTCGAATCCCCCACATGTGCAAATTCCTCATTACCGGCTTTTGAGATTGTGTCATTAATGTCATTTTCTGTATCACCTTGGACACTTAAATTTGCCCCAAGATATTTTGAAATTTATTCTTAGGGTCATAATTTTAGACTTATTGATATGAAATCTCTTAGTATTTTCTTTTTTTTTTTACCAGAAATTTTAAAAAGTATATTTAAAATATGTTCCTGTATAATCACTTCTGTTATACAAAGCACGAGCAAAAATCTCTTTCCGAATTAATTGTAATCTTGAATTGAAAATAAAATTTTTTTTTCAAAACCGTCTTTTCCTATTAATATACTCTTCGGGTGCGTCATCACCAGAGCGATTATTTATTCTGTTTAATGTTTTTCTGGCACGGGTACAAGAAAAAAAGTTCCCCCACCACCTGCCTCGGTGTGTTTCAGACGGTAGATATAAACGGACGCGGAGGGTTGTGCACAATCCACTAAATGCAAACGTTACGTTCGCAAGTAGAAAACAGTGATCATATCTTAGAAAAGAGTAGAATACTTGTCTTCACCTGATAACGAATTAGAAGGGAAACGAATTCCGAAGTTTCAAATTAGCCTTCTAAAGGGGATCGAGGCTTTTTTGAGGCATATTAAACTTAACTTCTGTAAATTGCCCTTATTTTGAGGAATTTTTTCAAAAATTCTTATGACTTTGTTTCCACGGCCAAGGTAGGAGGGGGTGATCAAAAAATAAGTTCGCAAAGCGGGTATTCCTGGAGTTTCGTCTGTTATACAGAAATGAGCAGTGTATAGTAAATCTAATAGAGAATGTGCTCATGACGTCAGGGGCAGCAAAAATTGCAGCTCAACTTCCTCGTTGGCAAAACATTTAAATGCCCTACTGATTGTGCTTATTATAAGGCAATTTGTCGCAACGCCACGAACTACTATAATGCCCTTCCAATTCATTTTCATGTTTACAGCAGCCAATAGACAAACAATAAACTGCCCTTCCGTTTGAAACTAAAGCAAGAATTGTCTTAATTGGAGAAATTGCCCTTATTGGGGTTTTAATTTTGTCAGTTATCTGAAAATGGTAACAAGCTGTTGTGCGTATGGCTGTACTAAGCATTTAAAAAAAGGTGAATATATAGGATTTTATTGCTTTCCTAAAGATCCTACATTGCGAATGCTTTGGATAAAAGCTTTGAAAAGGCAAGACTGGACTCTTAAGTTCTTCGAGAATTTGCGGCAAACATCTACAGAATGGTAATAAAACGTCAACCTTACTGTAATGTAATAGATTATATAAAATCATTATGCTCTAAGAATTTTTTTATTATTACTAAAGTTTTTTTTTCATATTTCTAATGTATTTTCTATGTTTTTGTGAGAAGTATTGTAAGTATAAATGTAATTATATTTTGTCCTTAAACTGATCAGGTTTTGCACGTTTTTAATTGGTTCTTTTTTATGTAATAGTTTATTGTACCTGTTAATATAATCAAAGTAGTTATACTTTGATTATGATACTTAATAGTACTGAGTAAAGTGTTTAATTTTTAAAAAATATATGTATACTTTTGTAAGTGCTGAAAAACTATTTTGCATTACTTGGCCAGTTTCTGATGTTTCCTTCCCCTCCCCTTAAATAAAATTTAGTTTTGTTGTATACGTGATCCATATCGAAGCTGATAAGATACAACGTAAACAAACAATGTTTTGCTAACGAAAAGTTGAGTTGTAGTCAGCATTCGTATTTGTTTACAAACATGCACTTTCTTTATACTAGCAGTCGATAACGTATAAGAGTTTCAGAGACCTACTCTTTCACATTTGCTGCTAAATATATACAATTGAATTTCTAAGAACTTTTCCATTGTGTTCCATGTGGGTCAGCTTATAACATATTACTAGGGTTAATTCAATAGGCAATCAAGAAAGTAATGCTGTGGAATGGAAACAGCAATGTTTGTCGCCACTTTACCGATCCTTTCGAAAAACTACCAATCTACCCACTTTAGTGGGTCAGTTTATAACATATTACTCGGGTGTAATTTAATAAGCATCAAAGAAAATGATGTGGTGGAATGTAATCAGCAACGTTTGTCACCACTTTAACAATCCTTTAGAAAAATCACCAATCTACCCACTTGAAAGGGTCAGCTTATAACATATTACTAGGGTGTAATTCAATAGGCATTCAAAAAAATAATGTGGTGGAATGGAATCAGCAACGTTTGTCGCCACTTTAGCGATCCTTGCGAAAAACAACCAATTTACCTACTTGAATGGGTCAGCTTATAACATATTACTAGGGTGTAATTCAATAGACATTCAAGAAAGCCACGTGGTGGAATGGATCAGCAACGTTTGTCACCACTTTAGCATCCTTTCGAAAAACCACCAATCTACCCACTTGAATGCATCAGCTTATAACATATTACTAGGATGTAGTTCAATAGTCATTCTAGAAAGAAGTGGAATGGATCAGCAACGTTTGTCACCACTTTAGCATCCTTTCGAAAAACCACCAATCTACCCACTTGAATGCAGTTATAACATATTACTAGGATGTAGTTCAATATTCATTCTAGAAAGACTAGTAGTGGAATGGAAACAGCAACGCTTGGCGCCACTTTGGGAATCCTTTCGAAAAACAACCAATCTACCCACTTGAATGGGTCAGCTTATAACATATTACTAGGGTTAATTCAATAGGCAATCAAGAAAGTAATGCTGTGGAATGGAAACAGCAATGTTTGTCGCCACTTTACCGATCCTTTCGAAAAACTACCAATCTACCCACTTTAGTGGGTCAGTTTATAACATATTACTCGGGTGTAATTTAATAAGCATCAAAGAAAATGATGTGGTGGAATGTAATCAGCAACGTTTGTCACCACTTTAACAATCCTTTAGAAAAACCACCAATCTACCCACTTGAATGGGTCTGCTTGTAACATATTACTAGGGTGTAATTCAATAGACTTTCAAAAAAAATAATGTGGTGGAATGGAATCAGCAACGTTTGTCGCCACTTTAGCTATCCTTTCGAAAAACAACCAATCTACCCACTTGAATGGGTCAGCTTATAACATATTACTAGGATGTAATTCAATAGGCATTCAAGAAAATAATGCGGTGGAATGGAATCAGCAACGTTTGTCGCCACTTTAGCGATCCTTTCGAAAAACAACCAATCTACCCACTTGAATGGGTCAGCTTATAACATATTACTAGGGTGTAGTTCAATAGTAATTCAAGAAAGCCATGTGGTGGAATGGATCAGCAACGTTTGTCACCACTTTAGCTTCCTTTCGAAAAACCACCAATCTACCCACTTGAATGCATCAGCTTATAACATATTACTAGGATGTAGTTCAATATTCATTCTAGAAAGACTAGTAGTGGAATGGAAACAGCAACGTTTGTCGCCACTTTAGCTATCCTTTCGAAAAACCACCAATATACCCACTTGAATGGGTCAGCTTATAACATATTACTAGGGTGTAATTTAATAGGTATTCAAGAAAGTAATGTGGTGGAATAGAATCAGCAACGTTTGGCGCCACTTTAACAATCCTTTAGAAAAACCACCAATCTACCCACTTGAAAGGGTCAGCTTATAACATATTACTAGGGAGTAATTTAATAGGTATTCAAGAAAATAATGTGGTGGAATAGAATCAGAGACGTTTGTCACCACTTTAGCAATCCTTTCGAAAAACCAATATAGCCACTTGAATGGGTCAGCCTATAAGATATTACTAGGTTGTAATTTAATAGGCATTCAATAAAAAGCCACGTGGTGGAATGGATCAGCAACGTTTGTCACCACTTTAGCATCCTTTCGAAAAACCACCAATCTACCCACTTGAATGGGTCAGCTTATAACTATTACTGGGGTGTAATTTAATAGGCATTCAAGAAAATAATGTGGTGGAATGGATCGGCAACATTTGGTGCCACTTTAGCTATCCTTTCGAAAAACCACCAATCTACCCACTTGAATGGGTCAGCTTATAACATATTACTAGGGTGTAGTTCAATAGTCATTCTAGAAAGACTTGTGGTGGAATGGATCAGCAACGTTTGTCGCCACTTTAGCGATCCTTTCGAAAAACAACCAATCTACCCACTTGAATGGGTCAGCTTATAACATATTATTAGGGTGTAATTTAATAGGTATTCGAGAAAATAATGTGGTGGAATAGAATCAGCAACGTTTGTCACCACTTTAGCGATCCTTTCGAAAAACCACCAATCTTGAATGGGTCAGTCTATAACATATTACTGGGTTGTAATTTAATAGGCATTCAAGAAAGTAATGTAGTGGAATGGAAACAGCAACGTTTGGCGATACTGGCGATGCTTTTCAAAATACAGCCAACCTGCCCAGTTGAACGGGTCATACGTAATGTATAGAAATGTATCCTTTGCATGATTGATGTTGGATTTTTACTTCTTTTAACTGCTATCTTTAAAATTACTAGAGACTAAAACGTCGATACTATTCATCATAATCTCGTAGGAGAAATATTTTTATCTATTAGAATACTTTCTGAGTACATAGCATATCGAAAAATCAAGAACAGAAAAGAAAATCCAAAATGTCATAGGAGGGTCTATTACAAATTCTGCACGATGGTGGTCAATTTTCCAGGACAAGCTACCGTCCGAGGACTCCCTATGCATAATTATGCCAGTGGCAGCTTAAAAAAAGTTCGTTTTCTGTCGAAAAATTTGAATCGTCCAAAAATAATGAGATTTCTTTCATTTCGAAATCGAATCGGTCGTGTCTTCCAAGCAAAAAAAAACCTTCCGAGCTTAATAAACTTGGCATGATTCCCGCCAGCTGTCAATCACCGAATTGGAAATCACCGAGTGAAGAACATTTTGGTGACAGCTGAAATATTAACTGGAGTGGCATAACCGCGAAATTATTGGGTTCCTACCACTTGCTAATTGGTGGCTGGAAGATGTTTGTTTAGCTGAAGCCCTGCGATTGTTCCGAGAATATATTTGTTAGTCTTCGAATAATGTAAAAGATAATAAATTAACATAATTACTTTTTAACTAGTATATAGCCCGTCAATATGACGGGATCAGTAATTTTTTTTAATTTTCCAGAATTGTAATATACCCTAAGAGGCAGTTAAAAAAATGGTTTGTTTTTTGGCTGAGAATTATCTGGAACAGGCTCAATAATTTGTTTATCTTCATACTCCTCTAAGGCCTCCCGATACTGCGAATGCAATTTAAAATCGCGTTGAATTTATTTAGAAAGATAATTCAAAGTTTTCTTAGCTACGTCCAAATTATCATTAAGTTCTTCCCAATTTTTTTGCAACTGTCATTAATATACCTAAAATATCTATCTAAAATTTTCATTTTACCCCTTCTCATTTTTAATGCCTAATTTCCTAGCCGTAAAGTACCAGATTTAAAAGAGTGTTCGCTACTTCAATTCTTTTTACCCGTCTACCAAAGCTAACGCTAGAATAAATGCTCATTTTCTGTCCCCTGGCTACATTTTTCAACTGTAAAATATAAATAGTTTCGCTCCGTCAATAACTAAATGGCTGCCTGTGTGGTTTTCGAGCTAACTTAAATGATCCAAATTCACTCTTGACTCCCAAAAAACGTTGAAAAATCTGAAATCTCTAGTTTTAGGATACGATGAAAAAGCTTTTGCCTTGCAAAGAGGAACAGTTTTTATCCTCAGTAAATTTAAAGTTCCACAACAGTAGACTCCGCTTTGTAAAGAACTACTACTTCCATTAGACTAAGAGGCTTTCTCTGGTCAAAATGACGTCATAAGGAAGGTTCTAACCGACTTGCAACGTCCAGAATAAGCCCTTAACTGTCACTTCTAACGAGATTACAGGAAAATAACTACAACTTCTACTTCTCGCATAGAATTCTTTTCGGATTGATGAGTGTTGTGAAAAAAAAGTGGTTGCTCTGCTCTGTGATGAGCCGATGTAAATTTATAAATATATGCTTAATTAAAGTGTATTAAAACATTAATTGTGGAGTGATATGTTCTAGCTGGTCAACACATCTAAATAGAAAAATAAGAACCGTCAATTCTTGACAGTTTCTGTTGCTTACATCAATAGTTTTAATATTTGTTTTAAAAATATTATCGTTTGTCATTATCTTTATTTTAATTTTTCTTTTGTGGTGTGGCAACTTTTGAAAAGAAAGAATAATAAATTTTTTCTCATTAGATTGAAGTATTCTAAGATAACGGAAAACATATATGAAATTAATAAAAGAAATCTTATGGTGTTTCTTGTCGTGTTTTCATGAAACCGTCCATATTATGCAGTATTTGAATAAGAAAACAAAAGCTTCCTTTAATGACTGCACGACTGCAGATTATTTAGGAATTCTTATTGCCTAGTAAGCCCCAACAGTTCAAATAATTAGGGCTAATTTCTCGTGTCATCGGTGAAAGATAATTTTAATGGTTACATATATAAATGTGCGTATATGAGGTTTGGAATTATAAAGTTAGAAATTAAAACATTAATTAATAAAAAGAGAGTGAACTCTTTGTGAAGCGGAAGAATATAGAAGTAAAACAACATTATAAAAGCAGAGCGTAGGAAATTCCACGAGAAAGAAAATGTAAATGTTGTGAGTTGGTGATTTCTTGCTGGATTGAGTATCGTATTGAAAAGAAATGGCAAAGATGGAATAAGCTGTTTGAATAAACTTTTAGTGTCTGAGAATGGATGTCTCTTTCATCTTTCTACATACGCACACACACACACATATATATGAAATGAAACTTTTTGCCTCATCACGAAGTGAAGTCAAAACTACAGGGTGGTTATCTCCGCCCTACAGTCGTGTAACCAGAGACGAGAATGGCAACGAAATAAATTAAAGTACATTATTTTATCAACATTCTCATTTTAATATTAGTAGATGTATTTAATAACTTCCAAAATTAGGGGATTTTTAAATTGAAAATTGTGTATAAAATGTACATTAATTGTCTTCATAATTTTATGCACTATTATGATACTTAAAAAATGCTTTGGTAAACAGAAACAGCAGAAAAAATAATTCATGGAAAAATCAGGATTGAAGACGAAGGCCTATCTACGTGACGTCACATTTCTCGTACTACGGCTTGATTATTTAGGAGGTGTTGATACAAAGACAATGGAATCTCAAAATTGCCAGAACACTCGATAACCCCCCTCCCCGAAAACTTTCGCAAAACTGTTTTTAAATACCATACATCTGCTTTTATAGTTATATGTGCCAACCAGTTAGTGATTACATTTTTTACGAACTAGAGCAAACAGTTAAGATAGCTCTTAATAAAATTATTTCAGTTTTGTTACGAACTAGTGCAGAAAGTTAAGATATCTCTTAATAAAATCATTTGACTTTTTTTACGAACTAATACAAACAATTAAGATAGCTCTTAAGGAAATCATTTCAATTTTTAAGATCTTATATAAACAGTTAAGATAGCTCTTAATAAAATCACTTAAGTTATTTTACGAACTAGTGCAAACAGTTAAGATAGCTTTTAATAAAATCATTTCAGTTTTTTAATGAACTAGTGCAAACAGTTAAAACAGCTCTTAATAAAATCATTTCAGTTTTTTAAGAAACTAGTGCAGTCAGTTAAGATAACTCTTAATGAAATCATTTCAATTTTTTAAGAACAAATGCAAACAGTTAAGATAGCTCTTAATCATTTCAGTTTTTTTACGAACTATTGCAAACAGTTAAGATAGGTCTTAATAAAATCATTTGAATTTTATTACGAACTAGTGCAAACAGTTAAGATAGCTCTGAAATCAATTGAATATTTTTACGAACTAGTGCAAACAGTCCAATAGCTCTTAATAAAATCATTTCAGTTTTTTAACGAACTAGTGCAAAAAAGTTAAGATAGCTCTTAATAAAATCATTTCAGTTTTATTACGAACTAATGCAAACAATTAAGATAGCTCTTAATAAAATCACTTCAATTTTTTAAGAACTAATGTAAGCAGTTAAGATAGCTCTTAATAAAATCATTTCAGTTTTTTAATGAACTAGTTCAAGCAGTTAAGATAACTTTTAATAAAATCATTTCAGTTTTTTAACGAACCAGTGTAAACAGTTAAGATAGCTGTTAATAAAATCATTTCAATTTTTTTACGAACTATGTGCAAATATTTAAGATAGCTCTGAAATCATTTGAATATTTTTACGAACTAATGTAAACAGTTAAGGTAGCTCTTAATAAAATCATTTCAGTTTTTTAACTAACTATTGCAGACAGTTAAGATAGCTCTTAATCATTTAAGTTTTTTTTACGAACAAGTGGAATTAAGATAGCATTTGAATATTTTTACGAATCATTTGAATATTTTTACGAACTAGTGCAAACAGTTAATATAGCACTTAATAAAATCATTCCAATTTTTTTACGAACTAATGCAAACAGTCCAATAGCTCTTAATAAAATCATTTCAAAAATTTTTTACCAACTAGTGCAAACAGTTAAGATAGCTCTTAATAAAATCATTTCAGCTTTTTAACAAACTAGTGCAGTCAGTTAAGATAGCTCTTAATGAAATCATTTAAGTTTTTTAACGAACTAGTGCAAACAGTTAAGATAGCTGTTAATAAAATCATCTCATTTTTTTTTACGAACTAGTGCAAACAGTTAAGATAACTCTTAATAAAATCACTTGAGTTATTTCCTAACTAATGTAAATAGTTAAGATAGCTCTTAATCATTTCAATTATTTTACGAACTATTGCAAACATTTAAGATAGCTCTTAATAAAATCATTTGAATTTTTTTACGAACCAGTGCAAACAGTTAAGGTGGCTCGTAATAAAATCATTTCAATTTAAAAACTAATATAAACAGTTAAGATAGCTGTTAATAAAATCATTTGAATTTTTTCCCTACAGAGGGCTGCAGTGGTTCAGTTGACAAAGAAGGTGATCTCGTAACTGGATATTTGTGGGTTTGGGGCTCGAGCTGAAAAAAACCCGCCGTGTTCGTTAATGGGACATGCATGGTCCATGGTGGCAGTGCATTCCAAATTTCCAAATGATACATCGGGTAATGGCAGGCTTAGGAAGCTTTTTGCTTAGTCCCTCCTTCTAAATTACGAGGATCCACTTTGTTTGTTTGACTGTTCCTAATGCTTAACAGACAACCCCATGTTATTGAGTGTCTTTTTCGAAGACAACGTTAAAAAATACATTTGCTTTAGTTCAGAATCATTGATTTAATTAAGTGTCATCTTAACTTTTTACACTAGTTCGTAAACAATATATATCGAAAATAAAATCAGTGCTTCGGAAGTTAAGCGATCACATTTTTAAACATTATGTGTGGAAAGTATATTGGAATGATTTTATAAGTATGACTGATGCCATTAGTTTTCTACAATTTATTATAGAAAACAACTTATAGACTACGTTTTCGGGACTGCAGACCGTTGCTAAGTATTGTAACTACTCTAACTTCTGTCTATCCGATATTGCCATTTTTAAAATTAATTTTCGATTAGGCCTTTTTTTTTTTTTTTGTATCGAAAGATGGGTTAATTAAGGAAATAACTACCTGTTAAATATCTATAGTGTCCGGTATAGGGAAACACTTCGAAGAATCGCTTAAACACGAAATATTAAAACTAAATAGGATTTTAGAGTAAACTTATGTAATGGAATGCCATTTGAAATATATTCTACAGTGCACAGAGCCTAGCCTATAGCCTAAGCGGAACAATGATTCCATTATCAATTTTCTTGTGCCATACAGAAAAACGAACCTCCCCCCCCCCTTTTTTTTTAATCCCCGAGTAGCGAGCGTCATCCGCGTAAGTCATTTCCCTTCAGAACAACGCGCCCTCAGTTCACTTTCTTAAAAATCGACAATGCACCCAAAGCTTCACTTGACGCAAGTTTGGCGCTCTTCCCCGCGCTTTTAAAACCTTTTAACGTCGTTACCACTTGTTGCTTTGCAGAACTCAAATCCCAAAATCTAACGGACGAGCATTTTCCTTCTAAGCCTTGCGTCTGTCAGTCCAGCAAAGCAACCGGACATAAGAAAACCAGTCTTACATACACGCCGTGCCATTTTCCTCGATCTACGAGAAATCCCGTCGCCAAACGCGTACGGGTACAAGGCGAGGAAACCTTGGCGACGCGGGGAGATTACGCCTTTTCCCTCTCGAAGGGAATTTTGTATTTGATATTTCCGAGAGAAAAGGTTGAAGTTGTCTGCGTAACGAAAACCTCATGCGACGAAATCTTGGTCATTCTCGATTTTGAGCCGTTTAAAAGGGAAATCGTCGATTGATTCCATTAATAGTTCTTCATTAATTCTCCAGTGCAAGCACTTGTAGTAAAGGGATTTCATTTTCGATATTAATTAAACGAAATTTTGTACGATAAATTACGATATTCAATCGCAGGGGGAAAAGGGATTTTCCATTCATCTAACTTCGCTTACAGAGCCTTAGATTGTCATCTCCTTCGGGGGACAGTATATTTTTACTGAATTAACAAAATGGTTATGTTTAATGGTGATATTTTTTAAATACTTGGCCAGGAGGTACTGTGGAATATTTTATTCCTTAATTACATTGGTACTACGGAACTAAATGGTTAAAGACTTTTCAAAATCCCAGCCAAAAGCTGTAAAAAAAAAAGCGAAAACAACCTAAAACTCCCAAGTGACTTTCTTTTTAGGTATCTAAGTATATTGTTCAGTTATGCTTATTAAAATCTACATCAATTTGTAGATCAGTATCTAATCTTGGTTTAAATTGACTATCGATTTAGAGAATGACTTTCGATTTATAATACTTTATTTATACGAATTACAATATATCTTATAAAAAACTGCTACCATAATTTCCGTTAAAATTTTCGCTAAAATCATAGGTCTGTAACGAATGTTTTTTAATTGGTCTAAATTTCGAATTGGTAGCAGAGCTGTAGAGTTTATTACTTCTCAATATTTTGACAGTATATGAACTAATAGAGCGAGCAGGTTGGCACAACTTTTTAAATTACAGCCAAATGATAGGACTTTTGGCTACTAATATTTTTTGCAGTGATTTTAAAGTATATTGTTCAGTTACGTTTGTCAAAATCTATACCAATTTGTTGATCAGTATCTAATCTTGGTTTAAATTGATTATCGATTAAGAAGATAGTGACTTTCGATTTATGATATTTTATTTCCACGAATTACAGTATATCTTCTAACTGCTATCATAATTTCGATTAAAATTTTCTCTAAAATCATAGGTCTGTAACGAATGTTTTTTAATTGGTCTAAATTTCGAATTGGTAGTAGAGCTGTAGAGTTTATTGTTTCTCAATATTTTGACATATGAACTAACAGAGCTAGCAGGTTGGCCCAATTTTTTGAAATTATAGCCAAATGATAAGACTTTTGGTTACTAATATTTTCTGCCGCGATTTAAAAAAATTTATTGCCGTGATTTAAAAAAAATTTATTATTTAAATATTTTCTGCCGTGATTTAAAGTATATTGTTCAGTTACGTTTTGTCGAAATCAACATCAATTTGTTGTTCAGTATCTAATCTTGGTTTATATTGACTATCGATTAAGAAGAGAGTGACTTTCGATTTATGATACTTTATTTCCACAAATTACAGTATATCTTATAAATAACTGCTATCATAATTTCCGGTGAAATTTTTACTAAAATCATAGGTTTGTAGTTACTGTTTTTTAATTGGTCTAAATTTCGAATTGGTAGCAGAGCTGTAGAGTTTATTGTTTCTCAATATTTTGACATTATATGAACTAATAGCGCGAGCAGGTTGGCACAACTTTTTAAAATTACAGCCAAATGATAAGACTTTGGGCTACTAATATTTTCTGCCATGATTTAAAAGTATATTGTTCAGTTACGTTTGTCAAAATCTACAACAATTTGTTGATCAGTATCTAATCTTGGTTTAAATTGACTATCGATTAAGAAGAGAGTGACTTTTGATTTACGATAATTTACTTCCACGAATTACAGTATATCTTATAAATAACTGCTATCATAATTTCCGTTAAAATTTTAACGAATCTGTGACGAATGTTTTTAATATGGTCTAAATTCCGAATTGGTAGTAGAGCTGTAGAGTTTATTCTTTCTCAATATTTTGACAGTATATGAACTAATAGAGCGAGCAGGTTGGCACAACTTTTTGAAATTACAGCCAAAGGATAAGACTTTTGGCTACTAATATTTTCTGCCGTGATTTAAAAGTATATTGTTCAGTTACGTTTATCAAAATCTACATCAATTTGTTGATCAGTATCTAATCTTGGTTTTAATTGACTATCGATTAAGAAGAGAGTGACTTTCGATTTATGATACTTTATTTCCACGAATTACAGTATATCTTATAAATATCTGCTATCATAATTTCCGTTAAAATTTTTACTAAATTCATAGGTCTGTAACGAATGTTTGTAAATTGGTCTAAATTTCGAATTGATAGCAGAGCTGTAGAGTTTATTGTTTCTCAATATTTTGACAGTATATGAACTAATAGAGCGAACAGGTTGGCACAACTTTTTAAATTACAGCCAAATGATAGGACTTTTGGCTACTAATATTTTCTGCAGTGATTTTAAAGTATATTGTTCAGTTACGTTTTGTAGAAATCTACACTAATTTGTTGATCAGTATCTAATCTTGGTTTAAGTTGACTATCGATTAAGAAGAGAGTGACTTTCGATTTATGATACTTTATTTCTAAGAATTACAGTATGTCTTATAACTGCTACCATAATTTCCGTTAAAATTTTTACTAAAATCATAGGTCTGTAACGAATGTTTTTTAATTGGTCTAAATTTAGAATTGGTAGCAGAGCTGTAGAGTTTATTGTTTCTCAATATTTTGACAGTATATGAACTAATAGAGCGAGCAGGTTGGCACAACTTTTTGAAATTACAGCCAAAGGATAAGACTTTTGGCTACTAATATTTCCTGCCGTGATTTAAAAGTATATTATATTGTTCAGTTACGTTTGTCAAAATCTACAACAATTGGTTGATCAGTATCTAATCTTGGTTAAAATTGACTATCGGTTAAGAAGAGAGTGACTTTATAATACTTTATTTCCATGACCTGCAGTATATTTTTAATTGACTGCTATCATAATTTCTGTTATAATTTTTACTAAAATTATAGGTCCGTAACGAATGTTTTTTAATTGGTCTAAATTTCGAATTGGTAGCAGATCTGTAGCGTTTATTGTTTCTCAATATTTTGACAGTATATGAACTAATAGAGCGAACAGGTTGGCACAACTCTTTGAAATTAAGAGCTAAATGATAGGACTGGGCTACTAATATTTTTGCAATGATTTTAAAGTATATCGTTCAGTTACGTTTATCAAAATCTACATCAATTTGTTGATCAGTATCTAATCTTTATTTAAATTGACTATCGATTAAGAAGAGAGTGACTTTCGATTTATAATACTTTATTTCCATGACACATTCTTAAATAACCGCTATCATAATTTCCGTTAAAATTTTTACTAAAGTTACTAAGTCTGTAACGAATGTTTTTTAATTGGTCTAAATTTCGAATTGGTAGTAGAGCTGTAGAGTTTATTGTTTCTCAATATTTTGACAGTATATGAACTAATAGAGCGAACAGGTTGGCACAACTTTTTGAAATTACAGACAAATGATAGGACTTTGGACTACTAATATTTTTTGCATTGATTTTAAAGTATATTGTTCTGTTACGTTTGTCAAAATCTACATCAATTTGTTGATCAGTATCTAATCTTGGTTTAAATTGACTATCGATTAAGAAGAGAGTGACTTCCAATTTATGATACTTTATTTCTACGAATTACAGTATATTTTATAAATAACTTCTATCATAATTTTCGTTAAAATTTTTACTTAAATCATAGGTCTATAACGAATGTTTTTTAACTGGTCTAAATTTGGAATTGGTAGCAGATCTGTAGAGTTTATTGTTTCTCAATAGTTTGACAGTATATGAACTAATAGAGCGAGCAGGTTGGCACAACTTTTCAAATTACAGCCAAATGATAGGACTTTTGGCTACTAATAGTTTTTGCAGTGATTTTAATGTACATTGTTCAGTTAAGTTTATCAAAATCTACATTAATTTGTAGATTAGTATCTAATCTTGATTTAACTTGACTATCGATTAAGAAGAGAGTGACTTTTGGTTTATAATACTTTATTTCCACGAATTACAATATATCATATAAATAACTGCTATCATAATTTGAAGATTTTTCTGGGCCAAAGGTGGGCTAATTCGTTATTGACAGGTGGTCATAATGTTTTGACTCTTTAGTGTATATTGTCCAGTTACGTTTATCAAAATTTACGCTCAATTTGTAGATCATAATCGTGGTTATCAAATCTTGGTCTAAATTAAATTTCGATTAAGAAAGGAGGGACTTACGATTTATAATACTTTATTTCCATGACACAGCATATTCTTAAATATATCATAATTTCCGTTAAAATTTTTACTAAAGTTACTAAGTCTGTAACGAATGTTTTTACAATTGATTAGTAAGTAGCAGAGCTGTAGAATATTTTATTTTTATATCAATACAGGACTAATCGAGCGAAGATATACTTTAAATTACAGATAAAACTTTTTTAATATTATATATATATATATATATATATTGGTTAATATATATATATATATATATATAACTTTTGGTTAATATATATATAATATATTTTTAGCAGCGACTATTGTTCAGTTACCTTTGTCAAAATCTACACTCAATTTGTAGATGAATATATAAATTTGGTCTAAATTGTTTTAAAAAATTATAATATTTTGTTTCGCAATATACTGAAGATGTCGGAACTAATTTAGTTAGCTTTTTGGAATTTTTTAGCGACATTTTGAAATGTCAGCCAAAAAATGTCTAATGATATTTAACTCACTTTTTCTTTGCTACAACTTAGTATATTCTTTTGAATGGGTCTGCCTGTGGTCTGCCGTATAGAAATTCGTGTGTTCGAATCCCACTGTTGGCATGGATGTTTGGAATCGGTTTTAAGCAGTAGGTTCCGGTATCATTAGTCCTCTTGTAGCAAAACGGTTGACCGTAGCATTCCAAACCAACTAACCAAAATACTCACTAAAATTTTGTACCGAAATTAACTAAAGAGATTAGAGATAATTTACAGCAAAATCTCGATCTATCATTCACGCATTGATCATTCGATTCATTTGCCCCAAATTTGTTTCCTATAGAACCAATGTTATTTTATCGCATTCACCGTTCCCGTACAATTCGTTTATCTACATCTATCGTCAGAAAAGTCCGGACCCGTCCAATTGTTTTCCCGTAAGTATCGTTTTTGTGGAATTTGGAAGAAATAGGTCTTTTTAAATGGTGTTGAAGATTTGGGCGGGATCAATCATTGTTTCCGAACGCTGGCCGATTGGTTAGGGCGCTGATCATGGGTATCGGAGTTCGTGGGTTCGAATCCCACTATGGCATGGATGTTCATAGCCGTTCGGAATCGGCTTTAAGCAGTAGGTCCCGGTCTCATTAGCCCTCGTGTGCAAAGCAGTAGACCGTAGCTCTCCAAACCAAACCAAACCAATCATTGTCTCGAGATAAAAATGCGATAGAACGAAAGTTTTGGGCTAGATTATTTAAAGAGAACTAGCATACATATAGGAGTACTAAGCGAGTGGCATAAATGTCAAAAATCGCTCAAAGTTACAAAACTACTCATTCCTATCCTCGTCGTCGCAGAGTACGGATGTCCCTGGCTGCAAAAATATTTTGTGTTTTCTATCCCAAAATTTTCTACTCTCTAGATTTTTATGCTATGAACTCATGCATCCACCCCACTATTTCTTTCCTCTCTTAGATGTTTATTTTTCGTTGTCATCATTATGCTTACTGTTCGAAATATTTGCACTAGAGGGCTTGGCCCTTAGAATCCATTTGAACCAAATTGGTTGATTTCATAAATGTCAAATATTTTAAATTTTTCACACGATCACGCCATTCATTCTACCAGAGACACAGTTTGGCAGAGACAAAATGACGAAAATGAAATAAAAATTATGCCAAATTAAAATAGGTAAAATGAAATAATTTTATTCGTAAAGCTGCAAAACTTATTTTTTTTTTATCTCGAAACATAATTTAAATATTCTCCAATGAATTAATTTAGGATTTTATATGTAGAGATAATTAGTAAATTTATATTTAATATTAGCTTTTGTACGGGCATGTCCGCAATAACAATTCATTAGGAAATTTAAATCGTTTGATAAGATAAATTTCAGCAACGTATGGACTAGTAAAAAAATGGCGATAAAAGCTTAATATATGCTTTCGGTTTAGAAAAGATTACCTGATGAAAGCGATGGAAGTCTGATGATTTAAAAAGGAAGTAATTACATTTATAAAGCTGCAAAAATTATTTTTTTATCTCGAAATATATTTTAAATATTCTCGAATGAATTAATTTAGGATTTTATATGTAGAGATAATTAGTAAATTATACTTAATATTAGTTTCTGTACGAGCATGTCTGCAATAGCAATTCATTAAGAAATTTAAATAGTTTGTTAAGATAACTTTCAGCAACGTATGGACTAGTAAAAAAATGGCGATAAAAGCTCAATAAATATATGCTTTCGGTTTAGAAAAGACTATCTGTTGAAAGCGATGGAACGCCTCATGATTTAAAAAGGAAATAATTATATTTATAAAGCTGCAAAACTTATTTTTTTTTTATCTAGAAACATATTTTAAATATTCTCGAATGAATAATTTAGGATTTTATATGGAGAGATAATTAGTAAATTTATATTTTAGTTTATGTACGGGCATGTCTCAATAGAAATTCATTAGGAAATTTAAATCAATTGATAAGATAGCTTTCAGCAACGTATGGACTAGAAAAAAAAATGGCTATAAAAGCTTAATGAATATATGCTTTCGGTTTAGGAAAGACTGTCTGATGAAAGCGATGGATCTCCTGATGATTTAGAAAGGAAAAATTATATTTATAAAGCTGTAAAACTTATTTTTTATCTCGAAACATATTTTAAATATTCTCGAATGAATTAATTTAGGATTTTATATGTAGAGATAATTAGTAAATTTATATTTAATATTAGTTTCTGTACGGGTATGTCTGCAATAGCAATTCATTAGGAAATTTAAATCGTTTGATAAGATAACTTTCAGCAACGTATGGACTAGTAAAAAAATGGCGATAAAAGCTTAATGAATATATGCTTTCGGTTTAGGAAAGATTATCTGATGAAAGCGATGGAACGCCTGATGATTTAAAAAGAAAATAATTATATTCATAAAGCTGCAAAACTTATTTTTATCTAGAAACATATTTTAAATATTCTCGAACGAATTAATTTAGGATTTTATATGTAGAGATAATTAGTAAATTATACTTAATTTTATTTTCTGTACGGGGCATACCTGCAATTCATTAGGAAATTTAAATCGTTTGATAACTTTCAGCAACGTATGGACTAGTAAAAAAATGGCGATAAAAGCTTAATAAATATATGCTTTCGGTTTAGGAAAGATTATCTGATGAAAGCGATGGAACTCCCGATGATTTAAAAAGGAAATAATTATATTCATAAATGAAATAATTATATTCATAAAACTGCAAAATTTATTTTTATCCCGAAACATATTTTAAATATTCTCGAATGAATTAATTTAGGATTTTATATGTAGAGATAATTAGTAAATTTATATTTAATATAAGGCGATTTCACGCAGTAGGGCAAATTCTCAAATTATGACAATTCTGGTTTTAGTTTCAAACGGAAGGGCAGTTTATTGTTTGCCTATTGGCTGTTGTAAACATGAAAATGAATGGGAAGGGCATTGTAGTAGTTCGTGAAGTTGCGACAAACTGCTCTATTCTCATAACAAAAACGTTGCCACATAAATTCAACTAAATTAACTTGCTCGCAGAATAAAATTGTACATGAAGTTTGAAACAGGGAACATTGAGTTTGCGAATAAGTAACAGTTGTAAACATAACATTGGACACAAATAAATGGTTAAAACAAAAATTATAGTAGTTTGTGACGTTGCGACAAATTGCCTTATTAGTTCTGTACGAGCATGTCAGCAATAGCAATTCATTTGGAAATTTAAATCGTTTGATAAGATAACTTTCAGTAACGTATGGACTAGAAAAAAAATGGCGATAAAAGCTTAATGAATATATGCTTTCGGTTTAGGAAAGACTATCTGATGAAAACGATGGAAAGCCTGATGATTTAAAAAGGAAATAATTAAAATTTAAATACCATGAAAGTTGAATGGATTTTTTAAATTAAAGAACAAAAAGTAATGAATGACCAAAATTTTAAAAAAATAGCTACAAATTCTAAATATCGGATTTTCATTAACTGCTAAGTTAATTCAAGAAATTTTTTTTTCTAATTCTAAAAATAGAAACTTTTGCTTTTCATTTTTCATTGAATATCTATCTCTTTACGCACTCCAACACGCGCTGAGTCGTGCAAACCAAATCCACCTCGAGTAACAAGAGTGTAGGGAAAATTCGTTGCGAGACTCTTACGAGGAGGGAATTTTCCAACAAACCCGAGTAGGGAAAAGTTCCACCTGAACAATATAATATCTTGGCGACTTTCCGCTTGGCGCCACAAAAATGAAATAGAAAAACAGAGATAAGTCTGCTGCAACCCTCTGCCAAGGATTCGCGAGATTTCAGAGTAGCCGCTGTTTCATATAAGCGCGGGTGTGAGAGTTGCGCGCTGTTCGTGAGTCGCCATGTTTGGAACGCGTTGAGTGGAGAAAGCTGTACGATATTCCGAAGATCCCGCTGATGAGTGACTGACGACTTCAATTGTCAGTGTACTTTTGACAAGCAACGTGTGACTGATAATCACAACTTTGGAGGCTGTGGCCCATACATCGATGGCATGGGTGTAGAAGTTTGTCCCGTCCATAGAGCCGAGTTCAAGGTTTGTTTAAATATCTTTCTAAATTTTCTGTTTTTATCTGCTCGTTAAACTTCACTCATTTTTATTGTTAATATTCGAATTATGTAGCATTTAGTGTTTTATTTTTGCAGTTATGTATGTTTACTAATTAACGCCAAGTTTATTAAATTTCCTGTCTTTAAAAGGCGATATTCGTATGCAAACTTGGAAATTAGAATGAACTGAAACTTTCGGTTGTACAAATCCGTAATAACACATGATGGTACTGTATAGTGTTGTGGGTTAATGCTTTTACCAGTATTCTTTTTGGATTCCGGACATCGTTATATGTACTGGAAAATTAATTTTAACTGTTATTATCATTATTATTTCACTCATATACAAGTGTCTGGTGTAACAATTATTAACTCAACTATAAGTTAAATATTTCACTCATTTAAGCTTTTATTCTCTATAGTAAAACCAGATTAAATGCTGTTCGGTAAACTGCATTTGCTTTTCAATGATTAATCTAGTCATAATCTAATGGTATAATTACACTGCTTAGCATTTAAACATGTACAGATAAATAATTCTGTTGGGTTTTTATTTCTGTTCTTAGATACATAAATTTTTGTTTTTACGAGAGCATTGATTTAATTGTATGATGTATAGTCAAATATATATTAATAGATGTATCAATGTTTGTAAACATATTTCTTAGATAAGTTTCCTCGAGCAAAGTGTTTTGTTCATACAGCTCGAATATCTTTCGAAGTACCTGATTTTGATTTAACTTGCAAAATAAAACCCAAGAATTGTGGTAATTAGGAATTAAAGTTATAGAAAACATATTAATCTGAAATTTAAAATGTGCAAATTTCATCATGTTTCGCAATCATTTGCTTCATGAATATTTATAAGTTTCAAACTAATGTCTAATTAAGATATATAAAATTAAACTAATCAAATTGATTAAAAACCATCATTATCTTGAAGATTACATTTGGCATTACTTGGCTATTTCAGAAGAGTAAAATGTATTTGCCGCCAAAGTATGTGTTCATAGATGGCAGCACTTACATTTTACTACTCAGATCTGATACTGAATTGTGCAATTTAAGCAGATAATTTTGAAATGATTAATCAAGATATGAGTTCATACCCATAATTTTGTATTTCGATTATGTTTTTTTCCTTCTTGCTTACATGTCGAACTATATATATTCATTATTAACGTCCATTCGAATTTTTCATCACCTTTTAAATATAAAGCGCATAGTTCTTCCTCGAAATCATTTCTTGTACAAATTCAATTCAGAACTGTTTAATTATAATTGAATCTTTAATATAAAGATAGCATGTATTTGTGTATGAATTTATTGTTGAAACAATATATAAGCAAGTTAAATGCTAAAAAAAATTACTATGGAGTTTTAATTACATTTTAATATGTTTTTGCCATTTGTTATGCAGTATATTTGACTTACATACTACAAAACATATTCTAAGCTTATATTTAGTTTATCAACAAAATGACAGCATTTGCAATGTTTTTGTCAGAATTTATTAATTTTAGTGGATTTGTCTGAAAAGATTTTAATATTTGAGTCTAGTGTACTTACCATTATCAGTTTATAATCTAGGATGAAAGTTTTGTTCTTTGGAACAAATATTTACGTAAATTTTTGCTCTAAACTCAAACATTTTGGACTATAATAACCATTGGCACTGTTATATGTTGGACAGTTCCATATTTTCAAAATATCTAAGAATTTAATTAAAACAAAATTCTTTTTAATGAGAAAATGATAAATATATTCACCATTCAGCCTTAATCGTAGCATGATAGTTTCATTATATAGACTAAGTGCTAATACATTAGTGTGATTTGAAAATATTTGTAAATAACGTCATAAATATGATGAAATTTATGGCATGCTTCTGATTAGAATGTAATTGCTAGTATGATAGTAATAAACTTTTAAGGGCTGTGGTGAATAAAGTGTTGTTCATATCTCTTGAAGTTTCATCTGAAATGAATGTTTGTAGCCGTTCAGAATTGACTTTAAACAGATGGTCTATCTCATTATCACTAGTGTAGCAAAACAGAAGACCATAGTGCTTGAAACTAAACCATAGATCTTATATCAATAATTTTCTATATGGAACCTGAATTTGTATAATCTTCAAATGAGACTTTAAATGAAACTAAACGAGACTTCTAAATATTTGAATTCAATTTTATGATTCCCAAAGAAAGTATTAATGTATTTATCAAAAAACTTAAGTTTTATCTGTTTAATTATAGTTTAATAATTTTGAGTTGATTCTGTGAAATGTGGTAAAATTTTAATCTATACAGCTAAAAAATCTGCTTATATCAATTTTTAACACAATTCATTGTTATATTTACTGTCACATACCTTATGTGGCATGGATGTTTGTAGCTGTTCGGATTCGGCTTTAAGCTGTAGATCCCGATCTCATTAGCCCTTGTGTTGCAAAAAGTAGACCGTAGCACTCCAAACCAAACCAAAGTCACATAGCTTATAAATAGTGAAATATAATCTGTGCTATTAATTTTAGTATAGCCCTACAAAGGTAGTAAGTACACCAGAGTTCATAATATTAAATCCTACTGCAAGCATGGATGTTTATAGCCTCTCATAATCTGTTTAGAGCAATAAGTCCTGGTATCATTAGCCCTAATGTGCCCTAAAAGTAGACTCTTGGGTTCTAAACTAAACCACACCAATTTCATTAGTCCTTGTAGAACGACTATAGTAAAAAAGTAAAATGTAGTGCATCCAGCTAAATGCAGCATATTATTTACAATGATAATCAAACTACATCATGTTTTTCAAAGGTTCTTAAAAACATTTTTGTTAGCTTATGACATTTTTTAAAAGTAATAAAATTTCATATTTTAGTAATTTTTCTGCATGTGTTTGAACAGTGTAAGAAATTTCTACTTATAGATCATCATTAGCAATTTAAGGTTAGCAAGTAGGTTTGTTTTTGTATAAAATTTTTAATGCACAAGTTTATTGTACCTCAATCCAGTAGCAAAGGGTTTTGAAATCAAATGACATTTATCGTCCATTTAGAACTAAATATATTGAGTTACCCATTTTTCTTCCTAGGAAGGATTTTCAATTTTTATATTATTTTAAGATTTTGTCTCTGAAATGTTCCGTTAAAATATTTCAAACTTTTCATGATTGTCAAATAGAGATTAGAAGGATTTGTAGTCAGGCTAGTACCTTTAGAACTAAAATTCCACCCCTTTGAGCATGGCTGAAAAAAAAAATTCTTTCTTTATTGACTCAACAGCCCTTTGTGGGCCACGGCTTTCTGCAAAATCATTTTCCACTCTACTAAGAGTAGAGTAGAGTGGAAGATGTACTAGATGTGTTCCAGTTGGTCATTCTTAGTGCTGTAAAGTCCTCATCGATAATCAACCCATCTTAATCTCAGCCAGGCTGGAAAAAAAAATTCTTTCTTTACTGACTCAACAGCCCTTTGTGGTCCACAACTTTCTGCAGAATCATCTTCCACTCTACTAAGGCCAAATGATGGCTGAATGGTTAGGATGCTGGCCTTTGGAACCAGAGTTCGTGGGTTCGAATCCCACTGTGGTATGGATGTCCATATCCGTTATTAATCGGCTTTAAGCAGTAGGTCCCGGTCTCATTAGTCCTTGTCTTGCAGAAAAGTAGACCGTACCACTCTACTCTACTAAGTGTAAAGTAGAGTGGAAGATGCACTAGTGTTCCAGTTGGTCATTCTTAATGCTGTAAAGTCCTCATCAATAATCAACCCATCTTAATCTCAGCCTGCCTCTAAGTCAGGTACCAATCGGTAAAAAATAATTTACTGGTGGGGGACAGAAGATATATTTTCAAAGTTATTTCAACACTTTAATATTTATTAGCTAGTAAAACAAAATGAATTGAATCAATTTTTTTTATATATATAATTTAAAATTATCAGTTGTGATTTTGTTTGCTATAAAAAAGTTTTGTATCCCATATCATTAGTATTTTCGACTGTATCAGAAAAGCCTTATGGGAATTATTAATTTATTTTAAATAAAGTTTTGGAATGATTTTACTGTTAACTGAAAAATAATTACCATTTTAAGTGTTTTAATTAGTTAAATATTTTTCTAAACAACTAACCTTAGGGTTTCTTAAATTTAAATAAACTAGAGGTATTTAAATTGTCTTCAAATTTTGTATAAAATAAAGCAACTCTTGTTGTATAAATTTTCAAAATAATTGTTAAAACTGTAGGTTATAACTTAATTTATTGAATTTAAAATTTTATTTAGTCTTTTAGATCCAAAATATATTAATAAAAATACCACACAAGCTATGTAATTTTTTTAAGAAGCAATTCTCTCAGTTTTTTCACTAATTAATTACTGTGATTAACTACAAACTTAGTTTTGAAATTATATTTAAGTGACTGAACAACTGAATGTTAAAAATTTAACAATCCTTTGTCTAACTTCTCTTTGATATAAAAAAGTGTTTCTTTGCTTATATACTGCATAAAAATATCACAATTTTTAAATATAATTTTTTTAACTGCCAGTGAAATTATATTAAAACCTCAAGTCATAATAGAAAATGAAAAATCTGATTTACTAATCTAATCTTATCTTACTAATCTTTATTAATCTGATTTATTTTGAATTTCAGTGTCAAACCTTTTTAAGTTTTAAAATTCGTTTTCTGCTATATAGTGAACATTTTGTTCATATTTAGAGAATTTTGTCAGATTTAGTTGTACAAGTAGTAATTAAAAAACCTTTTTTGTGACCTCATTAATTTTAGTAAAAATGTCTAAAGTTAATTAATTGCACCATATAAAAGTTCGTAACTGTCAGTGTTAACTAATTTGCTTTGTGTGCTATTATTTATTTTTATCATTTTCTGTCTAATTTTTCTCATCACATCTAAGTATTGTTTTTGATTTAGGTATATATAAGTTTTATTTAGTATAGATTATGCTTGTTTTATTTCACTTCGTATTCATCATTATTTTGTTACTTTATTCAAAATTTGACTTATAAACTTATTTTTAGCAAAGAAACATGATCATATAATTTAAAGAATTCATTCATTTTACAGTAACTGAATATTTATTCCATCACAGAATCTTTCAGTAGATATTTTTTCCTGTCAGGGTTAATAGCCATATGCTTAGTTTAAGAAATAAAATAAATGCAAAATTATTTGAATTTAAGCTATCTCTTTATTTTAATCTATCAGTTTTCTGACAGATTCAATACCACATATGTATAGTAATTAACTTTCTGCTAACTATTTTTCTGTAGAGACATCATGGAAAAGAATGTTTTGTGATAAAATTGTCTAACTCAGAATGAATCTTTTAAAATAGTACATCTCTGTGTGCTAAAATAATATATGCAAGATGTGTATATGATTATTGTATAATCATATCACAACCCAAATTTTTTATAAAACATTTGCAAAACAATTTTTATTCCCCCTTGAAGCTATTTTAACTTTAACTTATCTACTCCCAATTTTATGTAATAAGTTGAGCTATAATTTAATAGTTAATGGCATTTACAGTTTTTTTTTTTTTGAGAAACGAAACTTTTCACTGTTACAGTTCTATTTTCAAAGTTGTCAGATGTAGATCATTGCATTTTTTTTTATTTGTTCAGCATATGCGAAAAAAAAAAAGCTGTCTTTGCTTGATCTGTTTAGAACTTCGTCACGCTTATAAATTTCAGCGAATAGATGTTCAAACCAAATGGTCATTAGAACAAGTAGTATTCTAAATTTCTAAAAATGAAATACCCCGTTTAAATGGATTAAGGGCGCCATCTGGTGTGCATCGTAATTGACTTAACCCAACGATTCTATACTTTCTAGTGTTTCTTGAATGAAGCTTCATATTTACAATTATAACCCTTGAAATTTATGTTGTAAGACTGGGAAAACTTTTTTTTAAGATTTAATTGTTCTCATCTTACGAATAAAAATATTTCGCGTTAAATTCCTTTTCTCATGTTAAGACAAGCAAGAGATGAACCAATTGCAAACTGTGTGATTATAATACGCTCAAAAATACAGTTTAGCGTTATATTTCTTTTTGATGCTTATGTGATTTATGTAATATTTTTGTTCCAATGGTAAAATGAAACATTGGATGCTTCGGGGAAAAATATAAATAATTTAAAATTTAGATGCAAAATTCATAGAATAAGGTCTTATCACTAATTTCTTTCAAAGTCAATAAGAACTTTTAAGATTTATAACAAAGCACACTGATCGGACAAAGTGGAAGGGAAGAAAGCGGATGTTAGGGGAAAAATCAGAGGGGAGAAACTTCCGTGAGTGCCTCACTCAGGTAAAAATAAAAAATAAAATAAAAATAAAAAAGGAAGAGGGTTGTGCTTTATACATAATTTGAAACGTTCAGAGGAACCACTCTAGTTTCTTTCCGAAGGAACTTCGATAAGCCGTAAAGTAGATTTAAAATTAATATCGCAAGATATGTCCAAGGTTAAGGTGTTCGAAATTGGGATAAGGATTTTAATTTAAATAATATTCCCCATCTTTAATTGCAAGTTGTTTTGTTCGCATGATTTCCTTTAATTCTTTAGAAATTATCTGAAACGTGTAACCATTTTTAAATTTAAAGTTCCATTCAGAAAACTTGATACTCATACGTCATACATATTCCAGTTTTGTAGTAGTCTACGATAATAATTGGGTAAAATATTTGCACATCAGTTTTTTTACGGATTATAGTTTTTAAAATCGTCTTTTTATTTATTAATTTAATATGCATTTACAGCTTTCAGATCCGATTTTCCATCGTACTTAATGTATTTATATACAGCGTACCTTATTTTAGCGATGTTTAACTACATTTTGCTGGCAGACGTACGTTTACACTTTTTTTATTTATCTCTTTGTCCAATCAGAAATGCTGTCAAAATTGTTGATTGATTTTGAAAAGTATTAATTTTTGAGTTAGTACTACGGAGTAATTAAGAGTTGTTTCAATTAAGCTTTCCTGAATAATTATTATGCTCTTTTTAGAAAAAAAAATTTATTCAATTTCCATTTACTGGTATGTTGAAATGCATTTTATTTATAGTGATGTAGTAGTACATCGAGGTTATTGTTCCTTATCTGACATTTTTAATAATTTGTAAGAATTTGTTCGGAGAAATAATTCTCGGAATAAACGTGGCGTTCTATTTTCCTGTTAATATCGATCGCCTATGCTAGCAAGGCGCCAGATTCCCCCTCTGTTTAAAAGTGGATTATCGATCGGTCTCAGATTCTCTTTCCATAGAGAGCAGATTCTTTCAAGTTTCATTGGGAAAATATCTAATTTTCTAAACCTTTGCAATCGGAAGTGCATAGCTATAGACCACGTTCCCGTTTTTCTGTTTCTACCCCAAAGGTGGTTCGGTTGATAATTAAATTAACTTTTAATAAAAAACTTCAATAATTTTCAGTTTTTTTGATTCAAATAAATTTTATTTTTTCCGATTTTTTTTCTGCGTATGATACTGAAATCATAATTAACCTTTTTCTACATGTCAGTTAAACTTTTGCAAATTATTTACCTTAAAGTTATCTGCTTTCTGGAGTTATTTTTTTTTATCTCTATCAGGGGCATAGCGAGATATTTTCCATGGGAAGAGGTTCTTCCCCTTCAACTCATATCTTGAAATTAATATAGCAATTTTTACGTATATATATGTGTACAGCAATCCTTATTAAGAGAATTATTATATCCTTTCACTATACCACTGATCAGCATCAATGTAAGCACATTAAACTTTAAAAAATTATTTGCCTTAAAATTAGTTTTTTTTGCCTTCTTCTAAGGTGGCCAATCATTCCCCTTCAAGGAGGACAGTCCTCCTTTTGAATGTTCTGTCCTACCTTAAAAAGTGTTCTTTTAGATGTCTTTTTTGTTATGATATACTAGATACCTTTCTTTTCATTATTTAAAAGCTGATTTTTAAATATCTACACATTTAATAACACAAATTTCTCCTAAATAAAAAAAAAACCTACATATTTAAATTTCCTTTAGAGTGTTTCAAGAAAGGACAGTTCTTGAAAAGTGTTCTTCTAGATGTCTTTTTTATTATGTTATACTTGATATCTTTCTTTTCTTTATTTAAAATCTGATTTTTAAATATCTTCACATTAAATAGCACAAATATCTCCTAAAGATAAAAAAAAACAAAAAAAACTACATATTTAAATTTATGTAGGCAGTAGCTTTCTAGTGACTGCAATCAATAATATAAAATAATGCTTCACAAAAATACACAACAGTTGCTATTTTCAATTGTTATTGGTAGTGTATTATTTGATAAAAAATAATACTTTCTGTTGAATTAGTAACTTTATTAATCTCTTACTCAGCCGAAACACGTCAGTAATTATTTAATTTACATATGTCCACCTTTTCATGAGAAAAATGTTGGTCTGTAAAAATGGTATATCACCATCAGTCAAATTACTAGTTGTGTTTTACGCACACATACACACACTTTATTAGGCATTATTAGGTTCACTCTGTACCCTGAAACACCAGATTTAGGATTTAGTTTAATACAGGGTTGGTCATTTTGCTGTCAAAATGGTATTTTTGCCAGGACAGTGGCAAAAAATGAAAAAAAAAAAAACCTGGTAAAAATGGCAAAATTTAAAAAAATTGGCTGGATTTTAGAAATGTACATGATAATTAATAATTAATAAATAACAACATAATAAATAATATTGTACATAATACAATGAGACATAAATCAGAATAATAATTAGGTATTTCATTAGTATTAATTTGACAATTTTAAACAATTTAAAATAATTTTCATTGATGTTAGCAATGAAAATACAATATTCTATTTTTGTAAATAATGGTACTAATATATAATGGAAGCATGGGATAAAAAATGTTTTAACAATCTAATAGAGTAATGTTTAATGTTGTCTTTAATTGTAATGTGTATATATACACATATAAGATATATATATTATATAAGTACTAAAAATGTTTAAACCTACAGTTTGTAGGGGAATTAAGCAAATAATTACATTAAAAAAACAACATTGCACATAAAAATTTGCAAAATCAATCTTCATTTTATCTTTTTTTTTTTTTTTGTATCTATGTATAACTTTAGATTTAGATTACTATTTCAATGATGCATTGAATATTCAATGTTAAAAAAACATTACATTATGTATCTTTAGATTAGAGTTAAAATTAGTAAAAGCTAAAATAGTTACATTCCCGTAAATAAAACATATCCATTTTCTGCCATTTGACAAAAAGTGGCAAAAATGTATTTTTGCCAGGACGTTTTTTTTTTTTTTTTTTTTTTTCCTTACCTTTGGCAAAAACGTGCCAACCCTAAGTTAATATATTTCTTAACATATATCTGCTTTAAGTTGTTTTCTTGTAATGAATAATGATGTAATTGTACACATATTATAGTTGTGAATGTTTGGTGAAAGTACTAATGAAACAGCTAATATTTAAATATATATGCTGTGATAATAATTAAATATTTAACCTGTGATTTGTATGTTTTATTATTTGAGTAATTTAAATGTTTGAAGTAATCACATAACATTTTTTTTTTAAATTTTGTTCTATTTCATAATTTTAAACAAAATTTTATATTTTCAATTTGTTTGTTTGAGTTACTTGTATAAATACATGTTTATATATCAGTTTCATGCTTTTAGCTAAAAAATATTTTAAAACTACATATTTTATCAACATAATAAAATCTGAGAAGTGTTTTTTATCATTTGATTGATTCAACTTTAAAGCATGACTCATTTTTTGAAGAATACCCCCTTAGTAGAATTTGGAAAAAAAAAATTTAAATTTTCCTTAAGATGTATCTTTAATGTTGGTAGCTGAAGATAAAAAAATATACATGTAATTGGGATATTTATAAATATTAATTATTACAATTATTTTTTTTCTTTTTAAGGTTTAGTTCATGAATATTTTAGCATACTTAAGCATAGAAAATGTAGATTATTTTTATGCTTGAAGTTTTAATGCTAAAATTTCTTATTCCAGAAAGTGCCATTGCCAAGACCTGCCACAGCTGTGGATTATTAAATGCGACACTGTTTGAATACATAGCGTATTCATCTAGCAGAGTGATTTTGCTTTAAAATATAGGAATTGCTTGTTCTATTACAGCCGTTTTGTATTATATCGGGCTTTGCGTTTTTATTATACCCGTCTTTCACACATTGTAATATTTAACATTAATGTTAAACTTACATCAGTTAAATAAAATCCTGCATGTATATAAAAAAATTCAAAGAAAAAAAAAGAAAAAAACATGTTTTATAGATGTTATCACTGCTTATCAGTCATGTTAATTTTCATTTAAACAAAATTCACTAAATCAAATGTAAACAGTTTTGTACTTTACATGTAGAGTACAAAATATGTATTAAAAAAATTAAATCTTCTAACACAATATTTTTACCACTCATCAAGTAACTGTCTTTTGTATAGGTATAGACAGATATCTGTAAAAATATTTTCAATTAAGTTTTATACTTATTTAAAATTAATGAATTTTTATATATGAAAATGTTCTTCAGCCTATGTTAATTAACCAGTGGTTTTGTTCTGTAGTGTTTTGTTTTTTTGCTGTTAAAAAAAGGATGAATACATCTTTGAAAATGTACAGTTAATGATTGATAAAATTAGCACAATGTATGTTAATTTTTTAAACGTGTGCAAAATGACATAATTTGCAATGTATCAAAGTATTTTTTCCATGTTTTTAACACATCTGTTAATGTGGCTTATTGGTATATGAAATTCTTTCAAGAAATTGTTATTGTAAATATCAATTTGTGAATTTTTATTTGGAAATCTATTCTAAGCTTAATATGCTGGATTTTCAAAATATTTGGTGTTTTTTTTCCTTCCAATTTTATTTTAGTTTTAAAAGAACTTTTGACACAAATTTATAAAATAAATCAAATTCTCAATTAAAGTTTTTACTTTTGTTACAGGATTTTGTTTTGTACATTCTGTGGTGTGTGGTAGATTAGATGCTGTTTGTATTGTTAAAGCATCTGTAATTTTCGGACAGCTTTGTCCTGTTTTATTTATACCTTGTTGAACTGCTGTCATAGGACAATTTTAAAGCTTATTTAAAATTAAATGTTCTTGTTGTGTACAAGTTTTAAGCTGCTTTATTTGCAGCTTTGTATTTATATTTGCATTTTTCAACAGTTATTGTATTTCATATAAGTTTCTAAGAACTTGGTTCTGTTTGTACTTTTCCATGTAATCTGGTTAGTTCAGTTAAATCTGTTATTCATTGCATTTGAATGAAAGGGAAATTTGAAATTTTTGACCTTATGTTTGCAATTAGAACAGAACAAATCATTATTTACTACGCAACTTATACTAAATGTCTATCAAATAATCACACATAACAAAGAAAAAAAAATATTAATGTTGTTAAAAAAATAAAATTGTAACTGCTTTTACATGAAATGTTCAAATTTACTAAAAATATTTGTAATTTTAGTGATTTTAAAATGTGCGTTTATATGTTATATTGTGTCAATACAAGTTATATAAAATATAGATTAAAACTTTTATACTTTTTAAAAATATTACGTTATTGTTCAGAGCTAAATATTAGTAAAATACATGTCTTTTATTTGATTTCAGTTTGATAAAATAAAATAGTTCAATTACAGCTGGTAATTTTCATGGAAAATTTTATCATGCTTTCCCCTAAATAATAATAAAATTAAAAAAGAAATTGAATATATATAACACACTCCTAGACAAGTACAATTGTCTGTAAATTTTAAACAAATATTTGGCATGTTTCATGTTGCCATAAAAAAGTTCCAGAAAAAAAAAATGTAATTATATATAACATCTGCCATGAACTAACTTTCATGTCCATGAAAAATATCAAAAATTTCAGCCTATTTTGCATTGTTTAGGATGTTATACATCCAAAGAAAATGATATAACCAATTTTTAAGTGACTGTTCAGTGAACATCGGTAATGTTTTGAGAAGTGACTGACCAGTCGTAACATGCCAAATTTACTAAACATGTATGGTTTATATTTCGAGAAATTTTGAAAAAAAAATATGGCCTTATTGACTGTGATAATTTAGAGCTTACTTACATTGTTCTTTAAAAATGTTACGTTTTTTAAAAACTAATGAAAAAATGTAATATTTTGTAAGTTTTTTATAAAAATAAATATTTTATCATGAAATGTCTTGAATATCCTATATGTCTACCTTATGTTGCATGTTTTTATCATGTATTAGGTACTTAAGTAATGCTTTTAAGCTAAGAACAGGTTTAAGATCTGTTAAATCATACTACACTTCTCAGGTTTTATCAGCTTTTGTATTACTATTATTTTTTTTAATCAAATATTTAACTTTCAAGAGAATTTTAAGCACCCTTTTTCATCCCTACAAAGGATGTAAATTTTACACAAGTATGAAAAAAAATGGTTTACTAAATTTAGTTTTGGGAAAATTATTGTATTTACATTATTATTAAAGAAATTAAAGTTAATTATGTGTGAATGTTGACTCAGATTTGAAAAAAAAAAAAAATGTTGAAAAACCTCCATATGCAAACATTTATTGGAATTTATTTTAGCATATAGTTTTTTGCCTAGTATCAAGAATTTTTGTTTGATTTTGTTTTGCTAATAACATTTTAATAGTTTAAAAAAATGCTTTTTATTAAAACATAATTTTTCTTTAAATGCTGTGAAAAACAGCCATTTTCTAGGTCTTAGTGTCAAGAAATTATTTCACTTTAAATTCTAACTTATTTTCTAGATATTTTTTATTTGGCAGTTAAAAAGTTGCTTTAATAACATTTTAATATATAATAACACTTATAAAGTAAATTTATAGTTTTTTTAGGATAAAATTCCTGTAATTTCTCTAAAAGCATATATTTTATTTGTATGTACATCAGAAGTTTTATTCATATATACTTTAATGAAAGCTTTTTTAAGTCATGGAAAATGATCTCCTAAATCAGGGAAAGTCATGGATTTGAAAAATTTTATTTTGGCAGATACCCTGAATTTAGTTTTGGGAAAATTATTGTATTTACATTATTATTAAAAAAATTAAAGTTAATTATGTGTGAATGATGCCTCAGATTTGAAAGAAAGTGCTGAAAAGCCTCCATATGCAAACATTTATTGGGATTTAAGCATACAGTTTTCTGCCTAGTTTCAAGAATTTATTTTTGATTTTGTTTTGTTAATAACATTTTAATAGTTTAAAAAAAATGCTTTTTATTAGACCTTAATTTTTCTTTAAATGCTGTGAGAAATAGCCATTTTCTAGGTCTTTTTATCAAGAAATTATTTTACTTTAAATTCTAACTTATTTTCTAGATATTATTTTTTATTTGGCAGTTAAAAAGTTACTTTAATAACATTTTCATTGAAATAATGTTGATATTTATGTACAGGATTTGGGGATATATGTAATGAAACATAACATACAATATCTTTGATATTTTTGATTAATGGGTTTTTGTTGATTATGATTTCAGATGGAATAAATGAATATCCAACCAACAATTAGACATACTGCTATCCGAATATGTAAAAATTCCATTTAGATGGACCTAGTTCACCCTCTTCTAATAAACATCCTGCCTAGAGCAGCCATTATATATATATATATATATATATATATATATATATATATAATGTAGATTTACAATTATTTTCTACTTTGACAGCTGCACTAGAAAGAATATTTTCCAGTTTGGAATTCATTCAGTCAAAATTATATAGTCCATTAGGAAATGAAAAAGCAGATAATTTTGGTTTATGTCAAAGTATTTCAATAAAAATAATGTGAAATAAAATAAAAATTTTTGTTATTTAAATAATTTAGCTTGACATTTGAGATTGAATCATATATTTTATGTTTTGAATCCAACAAAAAGCAAATATTTTTGTATTTTTAGAAAACAGTTTCTGTTTGAGTGGTGTTAATCTTAATTTATAATTTTAATTATAATTTATAATTATAATTTTGATCTTAAATGAAAAATTTTTAAAAAATGTATTAATAAAAATTCAGAAGAGAATATGCTCAACAAGACGAGCATGTTAAGTTTAAATTATGCATAGAAACATTGTCTTAAACAACAAGTTAATTATTGAAAATGTTAGAATATTATATATATCAAAATGTCTGGTAATTTTTTATATTTTCGAAAATATGATATTTGCAAACCCAGTTTATATGCTATTATTATCTAATGGTACCTTTCCTCCTCTATGTAAAGGAGAGATGAAAAATATGGATTCCACCCCTTACCCCAACTTTTACGAAAATGTTCTTGAAAATTAGCTTGTGTTGCAAGCCGTATTCCAAATCATTTCTCTTTCAAAATTCCCTCTCACAAGCTTTTAAAAAGACGAACTTCAATTAATGGGCAAAATTTGAGTGATTTTTTTTAAATATACTGTTTCTAACGTTGAAGTTGAAGTTCTGTAATGTTTGATAGTTTGACCCTATGCAGTTAATTTGTCATATTGTTTTGTCTCGTTTTATATATATAAAATTTTAAGTTGTGCTGTTCTATTCGAGTCCGAGTTGGTTGTCGTCTGATCCTATTGATTCCCGCGCCTGCGCAGATCTTCCCAGAAACTGAGTTTGCTTTCGACGCTACTGTTACAGCTCGAACCCAGACGCACATGGCATTGACCTTTCAGAAATCTCTTCGTTGTCTTCGCCCCGACTCTGTTCTCTTGACTAGTAGTAGTAGGGGCTGTTCTTTTGGGTATCTTAGCATGAAATCGAAATGACATTTAATTACGTAAATTTGTCAGGGTTTTCCCTCGTTTTTATTTTTTATTTTTTTCAAATCCGCATTTTAATTTGAAAGTAGTTATTTTTGTCTTGTTTTAATAATTATTCTTTTTCGCCTAAGAAAAATCGACGCCATGATAATGAAATTTAGTAGAAGATTGAGTATCATACTAAAAGAAAGAAAGTGTTAATATAGTATTATTAAAGTTCGTGAACTTAATGCAAAATTTTGTCGTGTTAGTGCATCACATTAAATTTATCCCAGCATGGCACTTTTTTACTCTTTTAAGTACGGGGTTTTTATTAATCCACAAATTAAATTCCTTATTTGTAAAATTGGCGTTGTTTATCAAAGTTATTTGTTATCCCGTTCCCTTTTCCAGTTTTTATTGTGAAAATTTTTAACCATTTTAATTTATAATTTTAATCAGAACAGTTGTTTATTCTCTTCGCATTATTATCATTTGGACGTTTTAATATTGTTTAGATCTTTCTTAAATGTAGTAAATAAATTAATGCAAAATGACAATGAGCTTTCAAAAATTTTGTTTGTATGCTTGAGAATTTACGTTGTCAACAATATATAATTATGTAAAAGTGATAAAATCACATGCTGAAATACAAATTATTTTAGTAGTTATTGATTTATAAAATAGCTGTATATAAAAATGCTCTACGTTAATTGCTATTATTGATAGAATACTTGTTAGACTTTAGAGTGAAATGTATTTGTTATCGTAAGCATTCGATATAGAACATCGAATTTTAATTTATTAGCTCAAATTATTGTTATAAGCTTTCTACATATGCATGCAAAATTTATTGTCTTCAAAATTTCAACAGATTATATGCGTAAATTTCATATAGAGGAGTTTTTAGATCAATTTGAGTGAAAAATGAAAAAGGCTATTATTTGCGACACTCACTTTTCGCTCACTATTGATGTTCGAAAACTCACTTTTCTTACCTTTTAAACCAATAGACAAACCATGTGGCAATTTTGTGCGTTATGCTTCACTTTATTAAACTGTACTGATAAATTTCTTATGACGAAGTTTCTTTTTACAAAATGGTGTTCATTTTACCACTTAATTTGAATACCAGTCGTTGTGCCACATGATTGTCAGTTAATTATACCGGAATGAGTTTATCGATCTGAGATTCCATAGCGTAGGCGATCCATTTCTCTAGATAGTAGGTGGGCTAATGTTGCCAGCAGAGGCAGCAGTATTATCAATGGCTGACTTTCGTTTTTGTAGAGATGAGACTTTTGTTTTGTGAGCAGTTGAATTGGATGTCTTTCTTATTAGCATTTAAAAATGGCGTAGGCATTTTTTATGCCAAAAAAGTTTTTAATTAAATAGAAAATGCACATTTAAAGCTTTCAGCATTTCCTTAAGTAGTCGTTACTGAGCGTTTTTCTAAATTATTAATTTAGAGATATAGATTTTTAATATGTATGCAAATTGATGTATGACTTTTTATAATTAATTCTATTGGTTGCCTTTTTTTAAAGTTAAGTATCTAGATCTGAATTCTAACTATAACATAGAATTCGATTTGCAAATTTGTTCCTGCTTTATCTTATGAGATTAGCTTTAATGTGGTAGTCTTTCTATAGATAGGAATCCCCCAACTGCCTGTAAGCCTTGGCTTACTCAACCACGAGCTTCTGTCAATTTCTTCTATTTGTAGCCAATCCTTAATTTTCAAAGTATTTGAGTCATTTTCGATGTTATCCAACCATCTATTCAGTGGTCTTCTGTAGCTCAGGATTCCTCAGCTCCGTACAAGCTTTGGCTGCCTCAACCACGAGCTCCTTCCTGCTTCTATCTGTAGCAACTCTTTTCTAGTCCTTAATTTTCAAAATGTTCGAGTCTCTTTCGGTGTCTTCCAACCATCTATCCAGTTGTCTTTAGATCGAGATCCCCCAGCCCTTTACAAGCCTTGGCTGCTTTGACCACGAGCTCCAATTAGCGTCTTCTATTTGCAGCAACTCTACTTCCATCTTTAATTCTTGAAGTTTTCGAGTCTTTTTCAATTTCATCTAACCACCCAGTTAGGGTATCATCATCTAACCATTTAATTGAGCTTTTAGCTCTAGATCCCTCATTTTTTTTTAAACATTTTAGTGGGATTACCTTCCTAGGTTATTCATGGCTCAGGCACATTTTCTACGGACGACTGGTGTTATTTGTAGTTGCCCATATAAAATATGTAGAGTTAGTTCTGAATTGCATCTTATTCTTTTGCTAAAAATTTCTCTGAGGATTTTTCTCTCATGCCTAGGGAGCGATGTCTTTGTTAAAGTATATGTTTCACTTGCACAAAGTAAAGCAAGCTGAATTTTAATCTCTTATATATTCTTAATTTTGTTTTGCGACTAATAAAAGACTTAATAAAAGGCATTTATTAGCTATTTTAATTCTGTTATCAGTTTCTGCTCTTAGCTTTTTTTTTTATCTTTAATTATATAGTGCCAAGGCTTTTCAACCCCCATCTATCATATACTAAGATCTAAAAAAAGAAAATTTAAATGTTATTTGCACATAAATTTGCAATAATCAAAGGTGTTTATTAAAATTTCGATTATACGCATTTTTATTTTATACATGGGTTCCTTTAATGACATGTAAACGGTGTTAAATAAAATATCTGCTCTCCCGGTTGCATCCGTATGTTGTGTCTGCTTTGCAAGTCCTGACGCTCTAAAGCTAAGCCATTTCGTCATCAGCTACGTCATATTTGAAATGACTAGTTAACATGCCTCATCGAAATGCTTCTGTGCACACCGGAAATTTTCAGATTTCGTTGACAGCATGTGATGAATCTGTTTCCGCCGAATATTACATACGATTTGATATTCTTCTTTGGGCCGTATTTATTAGTGTTTTTGAACGAGAAATTTTAATTTCAGTTTTGTGGCATTGTGTTCATATTTTTTTAATTCATTCGAGCAGGTTTAATAATTGGAATTGGAAGAAAATAGTCTTAGTGTAAATTTGTTTAGTCGTTTTTTTAAAAAAAATTTCTTTGACCAACAATTAAATATTTCAGTCTTTAAATCCAAACTTTAATCATTTACGAGGTTTTTAATGAGTTGTTTCATAATTTCTGTACTTCATGATATTAAAGAAAAGATTAATCAGAGCGGTGTGTTATATTTTTTTTTGTATAATTTCTTTCTTTTTTGAATGATATTCAAAAAGCTTGCATATTTTTGCTATATTTTATCTTTAATGAAGAAAAAGTCCTGTTCAAATATTGATAGATTGTGCCTTTTTTTTCTCCAAAATTTTGATCACGGCATGATTGAACCAACTGTTAAGTAATTACATTTTTTTTTTTTGGGGGGGTGTAGTTAATATAATATAACAATCGGTGAAGTAAAAAAAAAAAATGCGTTTAATTTTTGGTCTGAATCAAAATATAAAAAAAAATTATTTTCAGAAATAACGTAATATTGTTACACTTTTGAGATTCGTTTTGTATTCATAATATACGTATTCGTAATACTTTAGTATTGAAAAAGGATTTTTAATAGTATAATGACGCTCACTGTCTTGTTGAAATGGTAAAGGCTTCGATTTATTATCACAGAAAATAAAGTATTCCCCCCAACTGTTTTTATAGCATTAAAGATACTTTACAATGAAAAAATAACATTTTAAACATTATTGAATAGGGTGTACTAGAAAAGTATTTCAGCAGCATTGTTGTGGAAATGTTGAAGATTTTTATTTTATTTTTGTAGGATGTGGCAACATTATATCTTACTGGATTACCTGGCCTTAAGTTTTGGAAAAAAATATGTGAACAAATTTTTCAAGCTGTAACGGTTACCACTAACTATATTTAGTATTTCATAAAGTTCTTAATTATAATCAATTACCTTTTTTTTTTTTAAAGAAATTTCCTAAATTTTCACCGCATAAAATCTGCCTTAAAAATAATCATGTTAAACGTCATATCTAGTTTTGTTCCCTAGTTTTTGTCATTTCATGAAAAGTACTGCATTCATTTCTATTTTGAAAAATTGTCAAGAAATCTAGTTTTATGTTATTTTACAGATCTTATAAAAGTTTTATCGGATTTAATCAATTCTCATATGTATTGGCTGTCAGTTTTAGTATATTTTTAATAAAGCATGTTTGGAGTTATAGAACAGTGGTAATTTTTAGAGCTATGTGTTCTCAAGTTGTGAAAACAAAGTAATTTTACTTTGTTCTCAGTTATCGTGATTTATATGTGTGTGTAGAACGTTTGAGTTGTAATAGTAATTTGTTTTAAAAAAGCTCCCCTCCCTTTAATTGGTTTAATTTTTTTCACAGCCATGTGAACTTTATTTGCATTCGTTTCATTTTAGCCATTTTGTCGTCCTGAACGCATCGCGAAGTTCTTTTTGTGATTCACTCTGCATTTTAATTGACAAATTGGCCGTTAAAACAAAAGATAGCTTACTTATGTATTTAGAACGTTTAAAGTTGTAGCTGCAGCTTTGCAATTCCTTCACTTTTCTCACCTTTAGTCACTTTTTTAAGAAAATAGTCACCTTTTTCATGGTGTATCACGGGGTCCGACAATGTAATGAACCGTATTTCGTTCTTAGTGCTAGCGCTACAATCACTCGACACGACCGAATCGAAACCAAAACGACGAATAAAATACCAAAAATGTGATGCTCTAATCTTATTTTTCTTATTAAAAAATGTAATTATTCATATGGTTTCCAGAATTTAGTGATTTTAAAAAGTCGTAAAGAAGTTCCTGAAATGTGCATTTAATACATTAAAGTAACTTACGTCAGAGCACACATTTCTCTCCCTCTCTCTCTCCTTTTTTACTTCACAATTTTTGTTTAGATACTCTGATCTAGCT
>CM063507.1:92101055-92113555 GCA_032207245.1 Pardosa pseudoannulata | reverse complement strand
CATTCATTCCTGATAATCCGGAGTGTAGTGTAGATGAAAAGTAAGGTTCTGATTCAGCAGTGTATTCCTTCGACTGACGGAGTTCCAAGCACAGTTGTAAAACTGTCAGCTGATTTCTTGCCAAGTAGGTGACAGGGTGACGTTAATGACACACTGCCATACACTTCCCAAATCTCTTGGTTATGGTGAAGTTGCAGGATTTGTACGCCAAGCATGGAATGAAAAACATAATTCTGCCCTCCCCCATCCCTGAATCTTAGCGTTTGTTTGGCGTAAATAATTAAATTTAAAAATTTGCTTTTTAGGCCGGAATTCACGCCTGAGGTTATTATATACACATTTTAATAATTCAACTCTGTATCATCGTGTTCCAGTTGTGCAACGTACCCCTCTCCATAAAATTATCTTTTGAAAGTCGGTGAGAACTGAATTCCCTGCTACACTTATTTTCAGTTTTAAGTTTCTTATTAAAAAAGGAGAAATAAAAAGTGAAAATCGCTGTTTTAAAAAATGGACTTTCTTTTTAATCACTGAGAATTGAATTTAACACTACACTTATTTTCAATTTTAAGTTTCTTTTAAAAATGAGAAAAAAAAGTGAAAATCACTGTTTTAAAAAATGGATTTTCTTTTTTATCACCGAGAATTGAATTTAATACTACACTTATTTTCAATTTTAAGTTTCTTTTAAAAAATGAGAAAAAAAGTGAAAATCACTGTTTTAAAAAATGGATTTTCTTTTTAATCACTGGTTTCTTTTAATAAAATGAGGAAAGAAGTGAAAATCTCTGTTTAAAAAATGGGTTTTCTTTTTAATTACTGAGAATTGAATTTAATACTACACTTATTTTCAATTTTAAGTTTCTTTTAAAAAAGGAAAAAAAAAAAGTGAAAATCACTGTTTTAAAAAATGGATTTTCTTTTTAATTACTGAGAATTGAATTTAATACTACACTTATTTTCAATTTTAAGTTTCTTTTAAAAAATGAAGAGAGCAAGTGAAAATCACTGTTTTAAAAAATGGATTTTCTTTTTAATCACTGAGAATTGAATTTAATACTACACTTATTTTCAATTTTAAGTTTCTTTTAAAAAATGAGAAAAAAAAAAGTGAAAATCACTGTTTAAAAAATGGATTTTCTTTTTTAATTACTGAGAATTAAATTTAAATACTACACTTATTTTCAATTTTAAGTTTATTTTTAAAAATGAGAAAGTAAAAATCACTTTTGAAAAATGGATTTTCTTTTTAATCACTGAGAATTGAATTTAATACTACACTTATTTTCAGTTTCTTGTTTTGAAAAGTGAAAAAGAATTGACTTTTAAAAATCACTGAGACCTGAATTCTCCTGCTCATTTTCTTATTTTTGGAAGAAAAAAAAATCTCTGAGAACTTAATTTCCTGCTACCACTTTCAGTATTTTGTTTGAAAAATTGAAAATAATTGATAATCCCCATAAAACTAAAGTAGTACAACATGCAGTTATGTATGCCCTGAATCTTGTTGTATTTGTAATTATTTTAAAAGAGATAACAAAACACGTTGAGTTTAAAAATACTTTAGATTGCAATTATACCAGGGTTGGAAAAAAATCAGATTTATTTGATTTAAATCAGATTTTTTTTTTATTATTTAAATTGGATTTTTTTTTTAAATTCTGAATACTAATTTTAATTGTTATGTTTTTTTGCAATATACATAGAATAGTTTGTTATAAGAAGTAACATCTTATCTATCTAGTATATTCTTCACACTGATTACCTAAAATGAAATATATAAATTTTAATCTAAATACATTCCATTATTTTGTAATTGGATAGTGCAAACTAAATAAGATGTCAATTTAAAGAACAAATTAAATATTCTTTTAATGCAAACTATTTATTTAAAATCAAATCACAATTATTTCAACATTTTTTAAGCACTGAATTATGGATTTAATTGTTTCAATAAAAACACTCGCTTTGATGCTTTATCCACTCCTAATTGGTTACGAACGCTAGAATGAACATTACCAAAACAAGAAAACTGTCTTTCCATTCCAGCAGATGAAGCCATGGCTGTTGTTATTTAGTAGAAAAACTGGATTTCAAGCTCTGTAATACTCTCTTTACCTCTCATTACATAAAATGAATTCCACCAGTGATAATCAATCATTGTACTACCCCTACTACATACTTTATGATAACAACCCCTAAATTCTTGGAAAGCACATGCTATCTATTGACACTTATTTACTTATTGGTATTACTGTGCTGACTGATTCCCAATTCTCCTGTCTTTGGAATATAGGTTTTAAAAGAAGTGAAAAAATTATGATTTAAATCAATGATTTTTTCAAAAAAAAATCAACTGATTTAAATCATGCCAAACCTGAATTATACATTTATATTCACATTTGCCTTGAAGTTTGAAAATGCTTTTTTGAATAAACATAACACAAATGTAAATCATTTCTCACCCAATTTCTTACAAAATACATTTTAAAATGCTGGTAATTTTTTTCTTAGAATATTTTCTTTATTCTACAAGGCTTTTTTCATATTAAAAATTTTCAAATAAGAAAGTTTTTGACTTATTTGATTTTCAAATAAGTTTTACTTCTTTTCTAGTAAAACTTATTAAATTCTTAATGCTGTATAAAAAATATTTATTTACAGAAAGAAGCATACAAAATTATTTTATTTAAATTGCCAATTATCAATCTTAATTGTTTATTTAATGCTTAGTACATATAATAGTTATGTAAAATTAATTTGCCTTTTCCAAACCAAGAATTAATGAACAAACTCTGTTCTCTAAAAATTTACATACTATAAATGTCTTTAGTGCTTAAAATAAAATTGGCACTAATTTTTAAAAAATCTTAATGTACTTAAGGGGACAAAGTAGCTTTTGATTTAAAAACTTTTCTAACAGCCTATTTTGTGATTAATATAGCATAAAAATTTCTACTTTTATAGAATAAAATTTTTCTTGGATTTTTAATGATACAACTTTATAAAAATTATTCAGATTTATTAAGAGTCAGCAGATTAAAAAATATAAACTATTTCACCAAGTGATAAAAAATTTAGAAAGTAAATAATTCATATCAAATAAAAGTTAATTTTATTTTTTGTTCTATGGACCTCAGTTCTATTAATACAAGATGTATATTTGATTTTATAAGCATTATAAAGTCTTGTTTTATTTTTAATTCCTTAAAATTTTTAAAATGTCAGAAATTTAAAGTTTGAGGTTTATAGAATAAAAGCTTCAATCTTGTATAAAAATTTAGTTATTAAATTAATAATTTAAAGTTCTTAAAAGTTATCTTGCGGAGGTAGGGGAATCTCATTTCTTTTATTTGGTGTATAATTAAGTTATTTAAAGTAAATAGATTATTAGAAATGACAAAACTAAATAATAATGTTAAAGCTACATATTAAGATCTTGTAAAAAATTCATTAAAAAAGAGCAGAATTTCCTTTAAAATTTTGTATCGAAAAGAACTGTTATAATGAAGATTTTAAGTTCCGTACTGTGTCCACTTAATTTAATAGATCCATTTTTTGTTTTAGCTGTGTAATCAGCAATTAACTGCACTGCAATCGTTTGGTAATTAATCGCCGGTTAGATTTTTAACTACAGACTGCGATCCGTACTTGCACTTCTTGTAGAATATAACTTGTAGAATCTAACTGGTTTCGAACATTGCGTGTTAATAACGTTAAAAAAAGTCTTACTAACATAGAAGTTAAAGTTTATTAATCAGTATCAGCAAATAATCTTTTATTTTTGATAAAATTTTATGCTGTTTATTTCTAAATATTTCTGCTCACGGACGAAATTTTCAATAGAGTAAACATATACCTTCCCAACAAATAAAAATCAAATTTCTTTTCCCCTCTTTTATTTTCGTTGTAATATTAAGGTTCTGTACGGTGAAAAAGGATCCTACATCCTATTACGCAACACCTACGATCGAATTTTCTCGGAATACGTTTGCGAGCGCCATCTATCGAGATAAACCGGAATGGTTTTCTCCGACAGTCTCTGGTGTTCGTAGCCGATGCCAACTTTAACGGTACGAGGAGCCGCCTTACAGCATTCCATGTTCAGCGATGCGTAGAGTGTAGTTGCGATTGCGAACGCGTGTGTGACATCAACATGGCAGAGCGCGCGCATTTTCGGTTTTCCTGTTCGAGAGTGAATTAAAATGACGTCGGAAAAATAACTAACTTTAACCGGTGATAGCCGTTGGATTTGCAATTGATCGGCTAAAAGATGGCGCGCGATTGAATCATATCAGATATTTTGGTGATCTAATCTTTTGTGTGGTACGGGGAATGAATTCCTCGAGATTAATTTAATCTAGAAAACTTATATATAACTTATTTTCCACTCTTTAGTTTACGGAAATATTTAATTTTCGTAAGACTAAAGAATACGAAAAAAAAATGGCAGCACGAGAATGAAGAATATATATTTAAGCAGAAGGTTCCTTTTTACTAATCTACCACTGGGCTATGTTGAAAATATTATATCACTATTTATAATCAGCTTTATATCGTGATTCAACGATATATTTCAAAATATCGATGTTGAAAATCTTGCATCGCGATATATAATCATCTTTCTATCGTGATTCTTCGATATATTGATGTTGAAAATCTGGCATCTTGATATATAATCAGCTTTATATCGCGATTTAACGATATACTTCGTTATAGGATTTGATAATGTTTTAAGCTTTATTATACAGTATGCCGCACTATATCGCGCATGCGCTGTAGCTCGAAGTTGGGAAATCGGTAAGATTATGGTTGTATATCGGGAACACATGCGCTGTTACTAGCTCACACCAAGTTATAATATTGGAAAAACGATTTCACATCGGAGATCTGCAGAGAATGTTAAATCCATTTAGATTTAGCATTCGTTCCACATCGTGATTCATTGCCAAACTAAAAATTTAGAAACCGATTGAGTCAGGTAAATCGATGTATTAAATATCGATTAATTGATAATTTTGAGCTGTGCGAAATATGTGTTGTCATGATTTCTGCCCGCACCCTATGGGGCGTATGAGCCTCAAGAACAAAAAGAAAATAGAGACAAAAGAAGATAGTTTTTAATGCATAGATTGTTTTTGTAATTGATGTAAAAATGAAGTCAGCCAATTTTGCAATAGTCCAACTTATAAGAATTTTTTTTGCCTTACGTTTTACTTATTTACGCAAAAGAAACGATGAATTTAATGGACATTTTGAAATATTACTGAATAAAGCAATTAAAAACCAAAGCAGTTAAGTCAAATAAAATAATCTGAAAATATTCTTTTTTAAATTAACAAGGATTAACTACTTTCTGCCTCAAAAGTTTTTAGTAAATATTTTTAAATATTTGAAAATTGCATCTCAGCTTTTTAATTAAAAAAAAAAAATCACGACCCATCATGCTTTGTAATAGTTCTCATTCTCATAACAAAAACGTTGCCACATAAATTCAACTAAATTAACTTGCTCGCAGAATAAAATTGTACATGGAGTTTGAAACATGAAACATTGAGTTTGCAAATAAGTAACAGTAGTGAACATAACATTGAACACAAATAAATGGTTAAAACAAAAATTACTATAACAGCACCGATCATTTTCTTCTGTATAATGGCGTTATACAAACCGATATTTCTTTCGGTTATTAATTTAGATAACTTTTCAGTAAACCCTGCTTCGAAGGTTGCAGAAAAGTATCCAACTACTAATCATCAATCCATGGTTATTACTTATTTTTTTCTCTGCGGTCAGTGTCAGGCATGAATGCTCATGACTCTGGCACGTGGAATGGTCTTGTGTGCTATATTAAAATGATGAGCTGCATAAATGGCTAAAATTTAAGTTAACAAAGGAAAAATAATGTTGGCTCTAGTGTTCCATCGAGAATTTAAGTCTAAATGAAGGCATGAATGGTCATGACTCAATGGTCTTGTGTGCAAGACCTCCATAAAATACTAAAATTCGACTTAAAAGGGAGAACAATTTTGACTAAGTTAAATTTATCTACTGCAGGAAACAATATTCTCGACAGGTTTGCTGTCGTGGTATAAGTTTCTCAATTTTCGCACTATACGAAACTGTCTGTTTTGTTGATTAACACGTCACAGTTGATCTCAAACTGGCTGAAACTAATGCAGAAATACTTTTCCCTCGTTGCATTTAAAAGGGGACGAAAGATGCATTTCATAAATAAATTAGTTTCGTTTCATTTCTAGTGTTCAGAATAAGTTAAGTTATCCCTTAAGTTAATATTGAGTTATTCCTTGCCCGATCGTTTTAATATATCCGAGTCTGTTGTAGAGCGTGCATTGTGTTGTTATGGCTATTTTAATGTCACTTTTTCCTCGGTTGACGAGAACCAAAAATAATTCGTGACTCGGACCAATAGGAAGCTATGTTTGGCTGTGACGTCATGTTTGTAGTTTTCGCAGTTATCGCTTGTCGACTTCTGCGATTGTGGAAGCTGCATCGTCGGTTGCCAGTTTGTAGTTAATATGCTGTAAATTTATACAAGTCGCAACATTCATGTAAATAAATCAAGAGCCTTTTATTGAAACTTTTTATTTCTTTGTCAGAACTGTCATGTGTTATCATTAAATCTAAATTTCAAAATTCAAACAACAAATGAATGTAGCGAGGGAAAATTGCTGTCATCGAAAAATAAATTAGAATGGCTGGTAGCTGATGTTAAAAAGCACATGCTTGCTAATATTAAAAAGCACGTGACGTTCTTTCATACTTATTTATTTCGTTAATGACTTTTATATCTGTGTACATTTGTTGCTACTATAAGAATTTTCTATCAAATTATATATTACAGACACCAAAGAATCACTGTTAAACTGTTTTATTTTTTTATCAAAACACTTCAAATATTTTGTTAAGACAGTTAAGAATGGTAAATTAGATAGTACAAACCTTTTAATTTTTTTCGCAAACATATTACATAGTTTTTTTCCCTTCAAAATTTAAAGAATTATGTTGATACAATTTATCGTTTATTAGCTTCTCTAAACTTTGTCTTCCTTTAAGGTTTGATATTTTTTAATTTTATTCGAAGTTACCAGAATTATTACTCTTGGTTTTAATTTTCATGTATGAATTTTTCGTTTAGAAAATTTTTAATTAGTTAACAGAGTGGATTGACAAATCAAATTCCATTTTTCAACTGCAACATCTGGCAACAGTTTATTAAAGCTAAAGATGATTTTTGTGAGACAGTTATGCTATAATCACAACGAATACGATTAGAAAATTGTTGTGGTGACAGTTAAAGACAGTTAATAGTTCAAATTTGATGTAAATTGTAGACGAGAGTTGTCTTCAGCCTTTCCTTTCCACCACACATCATGATGAAGGAAACTTTCCCGAATTTCCCAACCGCATTGCGATTTCAGGCGGAAGAAGAAACATTCTGTGTTTGAAGTTTTACCGACATTGGTGAAAAACGTTGTTTACTGGCGTCAGATTTTCATAGTTGCTTTCCCCCTTCGCTTTTTAACTCTTTTACTCTACGCGTTTAATTGTGGTGAGCCATTTTTTCTTGTGTTTTTATGTTTCTTTTCTTTCATGCCTCTCTCCCAATTCTCCCCCCCCTTTCCAAAAAAAGAAAAGAAAACGAATTTCATATTCTGAAAATCAATTGAAAGTTAGTGAAATAATTAACTCACTTTGGGATAAATACAAATTAACAACAAAAAAAAATTAGTGGTTACAAATTAAATAAAACGTTCCATGAATCCTTTAAGGGGACTCACCTTTAAGCAACTAAATGGATTTTTTTTTTTTTGGGGGGGGGACACACTGTTCGTAAACTTACAACACAAAATTACAAAACAATATTAGGTATAATTCATAATTCAACACTTGTTTAACTTTATATAAAGTATCAGAAATACTATTAGGAGGGATTGAATCAAATAAGCTAAAAATTCTATTTCAAATACTAAATGAAATAGACAACAACGCAAAAAAGTAATTAGTTTCATCATAAGTTTATAATGTATTTACTGTGAAAATTTGAAATCAATATGCGCAATAGTTCTTTTATATTTACAGTGCACGCAAGTCGAAAAAATATTTTTAGTAGAATGCATTTTAAGTTTTTACAGTTTTCTTAAAAGCTATGATATTAAAATATTGTATAATTTTACAGGTTCTAATTCGAATATTTCAATGGGGTTTGTTTTAAAGGATTAAGAAATGTCAAAAATTTTAAAATAAAGTAAAAGAGTATTTTCACATGTTTAAAAGTAATTCTTAAAACCTGTTGCCAAATGAGAGTCATAAAGTGTCACTTTAGTCTATTGCTAATCAACGTTTTAATCATTGGTTTACTGCTTGGTTAAAGGGCTTATTATTTGACATTAAACGAGCAAACGATCAAGATGACGTCAAAGTGATGTCACAATGAACCTACGAACCGACTTGCAACGTCCAGAGTAAGCCCCTTAATTTGGAGCAATACGACCTGCATTGTTGCTACACGAGGGCGAACGAGACGGCACCTACTGGTTTAATCTAATTCCGAAAGGCTACAAACATCCAGATATAAATTGTAAAGGAGAGTTTTGTCTCCCCCCCCTTCTTTTTTCCCTGTGTGAGGTTTTTAGGTTTAGTTTTTAAATCAAGCCTCTTTTATGATATCTTTATTCGAATTACTTATGAAAGATTCATGAAATTATCATTTTAGCTTCAATTTTATATGTAAATTATCCAAAATCCAAATGTGCATCCAAAATTTAAATATATATATATATATATATATATATATATATATATATATATATCCAAATGTGCTATTTTTTTTTCTTTCTCCTAAATAATGATGGTGACTAAAAAAAAAAAAAAAAAATTACGTTTCTTTATTTTGCAAAATATGCATAAGGAACAGTTTAGATCAAAATACACTAGCAATAATTTCATTAAATATATCTAAGGAACATTTCAAATCAGAATATACGAAATACAGCTGCTATATTAAAATATTTCTAAGGAAGAGTTCAAATCAGATTAAACTAAATGCAGCTGCAATGGATTTTTGGACTGTGAAAATTCTGCTTCGGCATTCTCTCAGATATCAAATAAAATGTTATCAGTTTTTTCGCAAGAAATGAAGTGAAATAAACAAAATGTGTTAAGTAATTTTTAACTACAATGAATCATAATATAAATTTATGGATAGTAAAACTATAATTTAGGTGTTTATTTATTTTCTTATAATTTTATCAAACACCTGTTTATGTGTGTATAGATTTTGACTACATCCGCTACTGGTTGTGAGTTAAATTTAATGAAATTACCAGCGCTTTAAAAGATGCCGTTAAATGTATAGATAAGGTTTTCGGCTTTGCAAACTCCTTTGACAGTGCGACTGCTGGCGTCCAAACCCAAGTTTGTAAACTAACTTCGTCTCTTCGCGTAAGCCAAACCTCCCTCGCGTCGAGCCTGACCTATATCTCTGTTCCCAATTCGATGGACTCGGTTGTATACAGCTACCTTGCGTTCGGAGGAAAAAGCACGTTGCGCTGATCATCTGACAAACGAATCTAACCGGCCTAGGCAATGTTTGTTTTTCGTACCCGAACTTAAGTTTCTCTTCTGACTCACAGTGTTGCCATCTTAGGCTACGAAAAATTCGCTTTAAATTTACGGGATGCATTAATCCATGTAAGAACATAAAATGCTTTGTTTCATTGAAATCTCAATAATCATAATAATTTGTTTTAAAAAAATTACTTTTTTAACTAACTCTATTCTTTGAATGGTACCGATAGTCAACAACACAACTTCTAAAAAGAATATGGCGCTTAAATCATATTCGGTTTAGTTAAAATTGTAGACACATTTTGTCTTTTTGAAAAAGTTATTAAATGATCCAAATTTCGGAAAAAAGTAAAGTATTTAAATTGTATGTTAAAACACAATTAAAACAATAAGCCAAAATTAGAAGTTAAATATCAGTGAAACATTTTTATACTTTTGAATAAGTTATGTACTGTTGATTATTTTAGAGCTAATAAAAGTAATTAACTAAGACTTATGTATATAACATAGTTTTAGTGCAAGGCGCAGAGACTAAGAATAAAAAGAAGAAAGACATCCATTCCAGACGTTAAAGTTATATTCGAATGTCATATGCCACATTAGCCATTTTCTTTTTTTCAAACAAGAGACTCAGTCCTACAGCAGATCAAAAAACCATAACACTTGCCTGTTTTTTCTTGGAACTCTCTCTCTCTCTCTTATATATATATATATATATATATATATATATATATATATATATATATATATATATATATATATATATATATATATATATAGAGAGAGAGAGAGAGAGAGAGAGAGAGAGAGAAAGAGAGTGTGTTTTACCCCATATTCTTACGCTCCACAAAGAGTTTGTTCTTTTTCTAATAACGCTTTAATTTCTACCTTTTAAAATTCAAAACCTCACACACACACACACACACACACACACACATATATATATGTGTGTGTGTGTGTGTGTGTAATGAAACGGACATCTCGATGAGGTTTTGCAGTCATGGCGATACAAATGACACCGTTTCAGCTAAAGACCTTTATTAAGATAACGTTGGAGGACGGATACCCACTTCATCATAGGGACCGGACAAACGGAAGGGTCAGCTAGCATGAAGTTCTATGTACAAGTCCCTTAACACCTGTGTCAACAACATCTGTGGGAAAATATCTGCCCAACGACATCGTGTATCTCCTTTTTGTTTGGATATTTCCTAAATTGTCCGCTTGGGCCATGTAGAGTTATAATTGGTCAGGCCCCTTCTCTGGGGGCGTAGACTAGCCCCATTGGTCAATTTAATTTAGGTTAGGGGTTAAAAAGGGGAATGCAAAAGGACGCGGGAATTTTTAGCCCTTTATTTAAGTTTTGAAAACCCCTGAGAATTTTCCTTACGTATATATACACTTTATAAAATTCAATTATTTTTCTTTTGTCCAGGAGAAAAGGGCCGTATTAAAACTTAGTACAATTTCTTTCAAAGTCATGAAAATATTTTTTATAAAGAATTATTCCACGCAAGCTTTGATACTTTTAGGCGGGAAAATTGTAGAATTTGTGAATTTATATTCTAAGATCTTAGTTAGGATTAAATTGTCATATTTTTCATTATGTATAGGCGAACTGTAAGATATCAAAGACACAAAATACAAATAAATATGAAATAAAGTTCGTTTCACTAAAAATTTCTTTATACCGTGTAACCCAAACGATAAATACCACATTAGAAGAGTTACAATCCTGTAAATGAAATATAAGCAAAATATCAAACCAAATTATTCTCTAATAATAATAATAATAAAAAAAACGAAGAATTTTTTATAGTAATTCCCCCCCTCCCGCATTCAATGATCTATTAAAGCAAACCTCTCTCTTACTAGTCAATCATAGAAATGGTCAAATTTAACAGTGTACGATTCGTTTGAAATCTTACAAGACAAAATAAGTTACAACTTTGATGCTGTATGATGGTCGTTGCCAGAAAGGGGGGAGGGGGCCTTAAGAGTGCTAGGTTTCATTTTTGCTCATACTAAATTCAACAGACTGCCTAAGCTTCGATATGTACAGAATTTATTATCTTCACTGCTATTCATTCATTTATTTTATTTATTTATTATTTTTTATGGAAACAACACATCATCTTTAAACTTTCAAACATTCCATTTTTTTTTTATTTTCACTTGAAAAAAATCTGGACATTTCTGAATTGTTCAAAGCAAATTCCACTGAAACATTCGAATTAGAACGTGTAAAACTGTACGATCTATGCATTTAATATCGTAGCTTTTAAGAAAACTCTAAATGGCATTTTACTGAAAATGGCGCTTTTCAACTTGCGCGCTGTAATTAAGAAACTATTCCACATATTGATTTAAAAATTTCAGTTAATACATTATACACCTACGATGAAAATTTACTTACTTTTTTCGTTCTTATTTATTTCGTTTAGTATTTATAGTATTTGAAAGGGAATTTTTAAACATTACTTTAGCTTTCATAAAAATTCAATCCCTTGGTGTAATATTTCTTATACTTTTTACAAATTTAAATAGGGGGAGTATCATATCAAATAATTGTGTAATAAAAACGAAAAAAAATTATAAGTTTTTATTTTCTAAAAACAATTAGCAAATGCTAAAAATCTCTTGTGTTTACTGTAATATTTTTTTTTATAAAAGGTATGATCATGGTTTCCGCGCACCTGAAAAGTCAGGGAAAGTCATGGATTTAGACAGTGGATTAATTTTGTCATGGAAAGTCTTGATTTTTCAAGTAAAATGAGTAAAAGTCATGGATCCGCTAAACTACCGATTAAAAAAATGCATTGAATTGTTTAATTCTATTTTTACTTGTCATTTGGCTGAAGTTACTGAGTTTGGTATTTATGTATTATCCTATTGACCCTATTGCCAAG
>CM063507.1:92073555-92096055 GCA_032207245.1 Pardosa pseudoannulata | reverse complement strand
CAAACCCATCTTATTTATTTATTTATTTATTTCATGAATACAAGATTTGTTTCAGTCATGATCATCACTTATATCTGATCAAATGATGAATGACGTGATCCTAGGTCTGAAATGATCTGGTTTAAGCTCACTTTTATTGTATGGGATTAAAAAAGAAAATAAATATTAAATATGTACTTATTTGGAATTTATACAGAATTGGAAACATTTTGAAAATAATTCATCAATTTTCATTATATTCGAAATTTGTGAAGTATAACATGTGATTCTTCATGTGTAAATTCATTTAATTGTTAATTATAGAAAAGACCCAAAAAGACTCCCCCCCCTTAATATTTTATCATTTTTACTTATGTTGTATTAGTTCTTGTGAATCCAGTCTTTATTTTTCTTTCTCATATGCTATTGAAAATAAGATGCCTTTATCAATAAATTAATAAAACGTAATACTGTTTCTTCATATGAAAAACCTGTCCAAGTGCACAGGTTGTACCAATTCTTAAGGTACATATTTAGACACCTGCAGTCGCTGTGATAGAAACAGTTTCAAAATTTTTAATCTCTTATACCAGAATAATAGTTTATTAAGTTCCTTGTCATATTTTTAATTTAAAAAAAATAATCCTAAATTATGGGAAGTAAGTTTCGATTTATTTTATTAAATATTTATTTCATAGTTTAGTTAATTTTTCCAGAGTTGGTATGGTGACAGGGTAACTAAAAAAGTAAGATTCATTAAGTTTTTTCTTTATTTGAAATATTTATTGCAGATTGTTTTAACTAAAAAAGTAGATTCATTAAGTTTTTTCTTTATTTGAAATATTTATTGCAGATTGTTTAAAATTCATTGTCTATTTCAAATGCTCTTGATATTTAAAAGTTTTGCAGCATTTTGTTTACTGTAAATTTAACGTTTGTGCAGTTTTTGAGATGCCTTAATAAGATTTTAATCCCGATCATCGTGTTACAATTAGTAACAATCAGTCTAGAAATTTTAAAACCGTTATTAAGGAGTAGAGAAATTAAATATTGAGAAATCAGGATTTCTCATTTAATTAGTCTAAGAATGTATGTATTTTATAAAAAAAATAAATAAATAAATAAAAAATAAATAAAAGTTTAAAAAAAATGTTGTTAAAAGCAAGGTTCTAAATGGTAACATTTTCAACTAAAAAGTCACTTTTATTTATTATTATTATTTTTAATCCATAAGGAAGATGAATTACTATTTGGAACAGTATATTGGAGGGATTGAAATCCCAATAACATTTCCACAATATTAAAGAAATATTGATGCATTATTGTATATTAGCCAGCTCTACTGAACAGTACCCTAACATAAATTGCTATAAAAAGAAGGAAATTGCACTACTTATTATTCGATAGAACAATGAAATTTCAGCTATTATTTATTTCTAAATAACTCAACTTTTTTTTTAAATATAGAATTATATTGAAAAAAGAGGAATCATTATTTCATATATTATATGACAGAATAAAGGATTAAAAGAAGAGTTCAGGTGAAAAAACAATGCAAAAAGAATTTGAAAGGGATTTAAACGAAGGTCTCAATAATTATATTTGACATCTGTGGTGTTTAATTGGAGTGTTCTGTTATTGAATAATTCTGGTTTAAATGCAAATAATTTTGCATATATATATTATTTTTTATAATAAATAAAAACATTAATCAATGGATAATTCCATTCTCCCCTTTGAATCAGTTAATGTTATTGATTAATAACAATTAATACAAAATATTGTATTTAAATTATCCATCTAAAAATCTATTTCATTACAGAAATAAGGTCCCACTTTGCTCTTTATTTTAAAATGTATAGGTCGCTTTAAGAGTTCAGGTAAAAAAAAAAATGCAAAAAGAATTTGAAACGGATTTAAATAAAGGTCTCAATAATTATATTCGAAATCTGTGGTGTTTAATTGGAGTGTTCTGTTATTGAATAATTCTGGTTTAAATGCAAATAATTTTGCATATATATATTATTTTTTAATAATAAATAAAAATATTAATCAGTGAATTACTCTCCTCTTTGAATCAGTTAAGATTATTGATTAATAACCAATTAATACAAAATATTGTACTTAAATTATCCACTTAAATAAATAACTATTTCATTATTAAATTATCTACTTAAAAAATAACTATTTCATTACGTAAATAAGGTTCCACTTTGTTCACGTTGTAAAATGTATAGGTCGCTTTAAGAGTTCAGGTGAAAAAACAATGCAAAAAGAATTTGAAAAGGATTTAAATGAAGGTCTCAATAATTATATTCTACATCTGTGGTGTTTAATTGGAGTGTTCTGTTATTGAATAATTCTGGTTTAAATGCAAATAATTTTGCATATTTATATTATTTTTTAATAATAAATAAAAAATATTAATCAGTTGATAACTCTCCCCTTTGAATTAGTTAATATTATTGATTAATAACTAATTAATACAAAATATTGTATTTAAATTATCCACCTAAAAAAATGATTTCATTATGCAAATAAGGTCCGACTTTACTCACATTTTAAAATGTATAGGTCACTTTAAAGTCATTTAAAAAAAAAAAAAGCCTCATTTTTTACTATTTTTAAACTAGATTTGTGCTGAGAACCCTGTAAAAAATATTTTCTTATAATTATTGCACATAATTATTTAATTTGGAAAATGAATGTAATAATTTGTTGTTTTTTCTAGAAGAGTACATACATCCCCTACATTCATGTAGGCGCCATGTCTCACCACTCCCAGCCAGGAGGCCTGAAAAGAAAGCGTCCAGATGATGAAGAGGAAGATGAGGACCCTCCTTCTGCCCCCAGTCGACGGCAGCCTTGTACGAAAAGTAAACAGGAGATTTTGGACCTCACTTACAGCAAGCTAGAGAGGTACAAGACAACCCCAAACTCGGGTCTCTCTCGTTACGTTTTGATGATCAATACAGCCCGAAACTTAGAGCAGGAGTTAATGAGGGACGGTATTAAGATAGGGCCATCAAATACTACTTTTATACCTAGTGTGAATCAAATTCCATTCGATCCCACTCGTCCTCTTCGGTTAGATGATGCTAAATGCAATTTAAGTACCTTGGAGGAAGTAGTGACTTCTGTGACTTATCCTTCAAATTCATATGCTATGGATACTGATTCAAAAACTGCTACAACATCTGTGATAAATTCATCTGATGCTCCAAATGACATTTTTGGAGGTTTAAGCAATGGTACGACATATACTTCTGAATATGATAGGTATTTAATGGATCTGGATGGCCCTTCATCAGGGAGGGCAACTCCATTTGTTCGAAGTGATGTTGAATCGTGTGCCTTATGGAATGAAGATAGTGATAGGCTGACTAGTCTCAACTGGAGCTCTGTTCTCAATTTGAGCTCGGTTGATGGTGGCAATGCAATTGCTGCCAGCTCATATTATTCAGAGACTACAGTAGAGTCATCGACTACAAGCTGTAACTTTGATGCGTCAAGTAACAGTAGTAGTGGTTGCAGCAGTGACTGTTCCATTTCTGATGATGCCATGTCTAGTTCAGAAACGTCCCTACACACATTAATGCCAGTGACGACAGGGATTCCAACTGGCATGAACACAGTTGGTGTGAGTAGTACTAGTTCATCCAGCAGCCCAAGAGTGACTTCCACTCTGGGAAGCTCAAGTTCTCAGTCAGGTTCTTCGCCTCCCAACAGTGAAGATGAAATCTTTGGGGACATAGATTTAGCATTATATGACTATGATTTTACGCCACTTTCTCCGCCCAATGTGAGAATGGCTCCTATGAGTGCCGAAGAACTGATGCAGTCATTTTCCAGTGACCAGAGGGTTGACAGCTTAGGAGAACATCTTACACCTGTTCGTACATGACATCCTCAAAGTTTTTTGTAATTTCCTTTGGTTCCAAGACATTGAAATTTGTACAAATGTAAATTTTTATACTTTGCCATCATGGAAAAATATTGCCACATCATTGATCATTATCATAATTCATTAGTTTCACATGAGTTGCACAATGTCTAAATTATGTTTTAGTTTCATACTTTTAGGTACTTAACTGTTAAAATTTTTACTTTAATTTTAACTTTTAATAATGGAAGTATATTAATTTTAATTATATTAAATAAATTTCTTAAAATTTTCTCTTTTAATATATTTGATGAATCATTCAGTATTTAATATTTTTTTCTTTGCTCCCTCCCAAAAATATTAATACTTTTTACTGTGCATGAATTACTATACATAATTCTAGCTGTTGAACTTCTTCACTACATAATGCTACTATGAAGATTTAAAAAACAAATTACTAACATAAAACAATTTGTTGTATCAAATTTACTTTTTATAATGAGAATTAAAGATTCAAATAGCTAAAATTTTGTTATTCATAGGCCTAGTTTAAATTTGAAAGTAAATCAAGTATTTATGATTGGAAATACTTTATTATTATTTATTTAACAAATTCTTAATAATAAAAGTATTTAATATAGATTTTTATATAACTGTAAAGGTTTTTTTTTTTGTGATTTTATTTCAAGTCTGCTTCTTAGCATCTTTCACCAGAGTTGAGAAAAAGTTTTTAATTATTTATTGTTTAATTTTATTTCTTCAATTCAAATGTTATCTTATTTTAGTATACTAAAATAAGATATGGTGCCTTGACTTACAAGTTGCTTCGTTGAAAAGCTCATAACTCAAATTAATCACGTGTCAAATCAATTTTTTCCCATTAAAATTAATTTAAATGCTACTAATTCATTCAAGCTACTAGTTTCTCCCTCTCTCCCCTCAATAAAATAGTGTTCAGCATAAGAAAAGTTATGTATTAAAAGTTAAAAACCTAATGGGAGAGAATACAAAGAAATTAGTTTTATGGGGTGTATTTAAGATATATTATGAAACTTTTATACATATTTTTTTAATTTTACTGTTGTTTATATTAGTTCACAACATGTTTCTAACAGTTTTACTCTTGAAACTCAGTTGTCTTGAATTTCGGCTTGGAACTCGATGCTAACAATCGGCTGATTGACTACATAACTATAAAATTGTTCTTGGGTCATTTTATAAGTCAAGGTGCCATTTATAAATTTTGTTCAGTGTTTAAATTTTATAAAAATGATGATGCATTTTATTTCAGTTTCTCTTTGTATTGCTAGCCTCGTATTTGTAATTTTTCACTTTTAGCTGAATTGAGAGTTACAAGGTTCTGATATACCTTAATAGTTCTCACATTGTTGCCTCGTGTAGTTACTTAGTTTCTATGGTAGCCATAAAAAAGTTTTGCCAATACATTTTGTATACTTTATTCATAGAATTGAAAGTGTGGAAATGAAATATAAAACAGCTTAATCACATTTTTAAATTCATTTCGCTCATTTTTTAATGAGCTTGATTTTTAAAACATTCATGGGCAACTCAGGATATAGGTCATTATGGTTCAAATGGCAGCCCATGGGCCAGAGTAGCCTTTGAGCTTATTTAAATACAGCATAATAAAGTGTTACGAACTCGGGTTTCTCTGTGTTATAAACTTTAATATAGCAATGGTGGTATACTATTCACAATAAAACGCTGAACTGATATCAGAGATTTAGATTTTTAAATTGTTTATGTAATCATAAAACATTTTCTTCAATTTTAATTATTTTATTGCTTGTAATGATAAATTCCTTGCTTTTATTCTATGTGTTTAAAATTCAATATTGTTTCAAGATATTTTTGTAAGTATTAATGTTAATGAGATATATATATTTTTAAACTTGTGTTGAAATTAGAACATTTTTAGCTCCTGCTGAAATATTTTAGCTGTTATTTATTAAGTTACTCTGAATCAAAGAACAGTTGGTTTAATTTCATAAATTGTTTTTCAATAGCTGATTTGATATGGTAGCTATCCAATTCAATTCCAAAATATCTAATATTGTTACTTAACATGTGTCATATATTCAACATAACATAGATAGTATAATGCCTTTCTAAGCGGCATTTTGAGGGACCAAACAAAATCAAGAAGCATAAGACCTCATTGTGCATTTAAAGTATTAGAATGTTTGGAGATTTGATTATCAGATGGCCCATTATATGTGTTTTTTTCCATTCTTTCTCAAACTCTTGGTATTAAAGAAAAATCATTATTTTTAATAATCAAGCCCAAAAATTTTTTAAAAATGAAATTTTTCTATTGATACTGACAACAGTGACTTCAATGTGACCTAATAGCCTGCTCATTTAAATTAAAATAATTTTTAATATTACTAAAGTTATTTAATAACTCTTTTTATGTTATTTTTTGTATTTTTAATAGTATATTTATTGTATAACTGGTTTTCATGTGTGAAAATCTTGAAGTTTATTATACTAACACTGGGAAACTGTAAATTTTTAGTCAAAATTTAATTTTTTTTTTTTTATTCACAGAAAGATATTTTAAAGCATGTAATTTTATTAGTTAGCCTGTCATATGGATTTTTAAAATTATTATTGAATAATCTTTCCCATAATTATTCCTTAATAGATAATTCAACACATTGAATTTATATAGTTGTTATCACTGTTGCCAATATTAATGGAAGAATAATCTTTGGAAATACTAAGTTCTGTAAGTATCCAGTTACTTAATTATGCACATAGGAATTGTTTAAGTATATTTTTTAAAACAGCATTTCCCAAATGGTATTCAGTGAACCAAAAAATTGCAGTTCCATGTGGAATTTACTAATTATATACAATAAAATAGTTCATCTTCGTAATATAAAACTTAAAGCAAGAATTAAAATTAACTTAACCGAACTATTAGTTGTTCAATAAATTTAAAACCTCTTATGCAGTTATATAAAGTGCTTCCAGTTTTATTATTTAAAAATTTTTTGTAGTATGTAGATGCCAAAAAAATTTTAGTAATTTTTTTATAAGAAATTTGTGTCTCGGAACACCTAAATTATAACAAAAAATAGTGAACAAGTATTTGGCTTATCGAATATTGCATTAAAATGAAGGAAATGTAAAAGTTTATAGATGAAAAACTGTAGAAAGTTCTTAAAATAATGAAAAATATTCTTTTGAGTTCCGCAGTGGAAAAAAAATGGGAAACGCTGTTTTAAAAAATATTTTAACAATTTTGTGATATTTATTGCTATTGTCACACACATATCACATGGAACAGTCTAACAGTTTTAAGAAACCAGAACGAAGGGAAAATGCATAAATAAATATTTAATCATAACATTTAACACTTAACTTCTTTGTCAGTTGCTAGTCCTATTCCAAAGCTTTATTTCAGAATTTAAAGAGAGATTTTAATGATCACAACTTTATTACTTTGTATATTTTATTATATTTTTCTTTATATAATTAAAAAAATTATACCTGTAATGCTTTAGTTGTTTTAATTTATTGTTTTGTTAATGAACAAATGTATTTGAAAACTTTATATCTGGAATTTGCTCAACAGTAAGATATTTTGTTGGTGTATATATATATGCACTAATTGCTCAACTAGAGTAATTTAAATTTTGTGTAGAACAAATTCCTTCTGAAAAAATGTTTGTAATTTCTGCTTAAAATATTGTGAAATCTTTTTTCGTGTTTTAAGATATAATATTTAAATAGCGTAAGAATACAATTTTTGTTTATTGTTATTTTAAATTAAATTTCATTGTATAATGTGGAGATGGGTAAAAAATATACAAGATTAGTTTTTCCAGTTTATAAAAAAAGTGAAATACTCAAAAGCTTTCTTCAAATATATCTGCTGTATTTGGTCTCCTCTTTTTTTAAAATTTATTTTATTTAATTTTATTTTTTCATCTTTAAATTTGTGCAATTACCTTTACTATTTGTGTATCAATGAAGTATAAAAAATATCTGGTTTAACATGCTCTGACAATCTAAAATATCAAAAGTTAGATATGTATAAAATTGAAATTAAGAAATGAATTGTAACATGAAACTCTGTGTTAAGAAAAATTTAATTTTTTTTTTAATTTAACGTTTCACTCAAAAAAATTCTGCATATAAAAATGTCTTTAAAATATTCTCTCATATTGAAATATTTATATTTTCATAATTATTTAATATGCTTTATAAATTAGTAAAAATTGGGTTCTTTTTTGCAGAATTTTATCACGTAATTTAATTTTTTTGTGTAATTTAATCCTTTATATTTTACTGTCCTTTTTTTCATTAAAACTTGGCTCAGAGTTATTTGAAGTAAAAAGTTTTTTAACTAAAAATACGTTTAACTGTTTCATCCCTTCCTAAACCCGTGGTAGAAACTGCTTGGGAACAACTAATATAGAACTGACATATTTTATTACATGTTTAAGAAATTTCTATTTAAAAGGTAGTTGCACAACTATTTAAAGGCCTTTTCTTTTAATAATTAACATTCATTTAAAGATTTTGGTCAATCCAACTGCCATAACCAAAGAATATATTTGAAGATAAAGAGAATTTTTTATATGTTGTGAGATTCTGCATGCCAGGGGGCTTAAAAGAATGAGCTCTTTAAAGTACTTGTTATTGACTCTAGCAATTTTAGATACCATTTTTAGAAAAGAATTGAAATGCTGTATTTGTTATACCTCCGTATACTTATATGGCCTAGATAGAAATCGAGAGAAGCTAATAAGAGCCAAAGAAAGAGCTGGCATTTGAAGAGACTATTGTATATTGTACATACTGTTAACCATGATACATGGTTTGTAAATTTATTTTGTACAGGCACAGCTTATACATTTAATCCAGATGTTATTGCTACTTGTTGAGAAAGCAGCAGATTTTAATAAAAACTCTCCTACATTAGATATCTAGAACTAGATAGCTATTTATTATTCGTACAAATAAAAGTGTTTATCTGCATCCCTTGTGGGAATTTTAAGGATAATATTTTCCCTCTTTTTTAACGACCAACTTAAATTAAGCTTTAAAAAATGCATACTCTATTTCTCAGGCTTATGAATCATAACTGCTGATCTGTCTTTAGTTTTTTCCTTTTTAAAGAAGTTTAAATAGTATAATAATGTAAGCTATAAATTCTTATTTTTTTATCCCTAATTATGTTTTATTATCTTTGATTTTATATATTGAAATAATGTTTTAATTTACTTAATAAACGTGATTTTATTTTAAGAACACAGAATCAAAACAATGTAAAATATTACTATGAAGCTGTAATAAGATAGATCTTGAAATTAGACTTTATTTTAACAACTATTCGAAGTTGAATAACTGAAAATATTTATTGAATAAGAATAAAATATAATACCTTAATTACACATTTATGATTCTTTGTGAAAGGATGTGAAATCAGGATCTGCAATGTTTTTTCTGCCAATTTCCTATTAAATAATGTACAATAAAAACATCCTATGTATAATATATAATTATTTCTCGTTGAAATAAGTGGTAGAAATTCATACTCATTTAGATCTTTAAAATTAGAATTAGTTTTGAATGGAGAATGTTCCATTTTACTTTCTATACTGAAGCCATTTTGGTGTATAAATTGTGCCATAAGTATATATAGTTTTCAAGAAATTTTTAAAAGTTTTATTCTCTTTTAATGGTAATTTATTTACCTAATCTCTCTAGACAATAACTGAATATTTCTCCATAACTTTTTAATATATTTATGTTAAAATATAATTTTTTTAAAAACTGCATTTTAAATGCCGTTTTATAATTTTTAACGCACTTTAAACATTTTTTTAAATCGTCCATTCTGATTTCTTCGTCTTTTCACGATTCTTTAACTTCACTTTCTCTCTGCTGTCTATTTTTTTGTGCCACGTACGATTTTAACAAATATTATCAATAAAATTATCATCAGTAATTTTCAAAAATTTTAAAACACGTTTTCTTTCACTTTAAAATTAATTTTAATCAATTTATGAATTACCAGAAAAATATTAAATCGTTCCATTCCACCACACATGCTACAATCTGTATTCTAGAGAAATTATGAGTATGCTCAAAATTTGTTACAAAGTTTATATATTCTGGAGTTATTTGAAAATATACATTTAATAATATGTATATAGATAGATTTTTTTATTTATCCCCTATGGGGAACTATTTATTGACTTAAAAAAGAGTGTTTGCCACTGTGGAAATAGAACTCCTTAAAATTCCCAAACCTTTCTATACTGTCTGAATGAGCAGATCTGTGGTGAAATGCAGGTATTTTCATACAATGGTCTGCTACTATTGCAGCCTGTTTCGAGGACTGTGAAATTGCCAATATTTTAAAAGCTTAGCAGTGCCTCTCAGTAAGTGCAGATTGTTTCTCTTTTTATATATTTTTAAATTTTTTTTTTCTGTTCATGATAATAGTTTTAGTTAAATTACATTTCAGTAGGAGCATTGTATATTTAAAAGATTTTTTAAAAGCATTTAAACGAAAGCTAACTGTTGAAGAACTTCAGCTTTTGTTTTTATGCGAATCATCGGCAAATATTGTAACTACAAGAGTTATTAATGTGTAGTGTTATTCAAAATTATCGATTCACAAATGTTTCCCCTTTTTTTTTCTTGTCATTTAACATTTTAGAATTTTAAAACCTACTTGATGATGTTCAAAATAATGTAGAATAATTTTTATATTAGTTGCACTCTAAATTTTATTAACTTTATTGCAATAAATTTCTTTGCCTTGGGAGTACTTTTATTTTTACTTTTGCTAGTACCTTTTACTTCAGAGTAAAGTATGAATTGAAAACATTTGTATTTTATTTAAGTATTAAATTATTGAATAATTTAGAATGAAATTTTTTTCCGAAAAATTTATCACAACTGCTAAAAAACCTATAAGAAATTATGAATGTTTCATATTTTATGTATGTTTAGTTTTTAATTTATTCATATTTATTGCAACCCCCCATTGTGTTGAAATACTTGAAGTCTGAATTTCCTATTGCATTGCTCGACCGCTGCACAATTTTATTATTAGCACATTTTACTTTTGTGAAAAAAGACAATTTTTTTTTTTTTTTTTTTTGTTTCTTGTATGTATATAAGACTTATAAATTACTGAAATATATTTTAATGTATAAAGAGAATAAAGAAAATATAGTTTTTTTTAAAGAGTAATATATATTGTTGTTCTGAAACGTGATATACTGAAATGTAATTTAGAAAGTTTAATTATAATGCTTATGATTATGTATATTATTGAGTTTATCTGTATAGCATTATTATGTGTTGTTATTTTCTGGAATAATTTTAAACTTATTGTGATTTTTTTCTTTATCAATAAGCCATGAAATTGCCATCAATATAACATATTTTAATGCATATTTAGGAATTCCTGTAGATGCATACTACATGTTATTGCAATACTTTTGTATTTATTATTATCAATTAACTATGTTAGTTATCAAAACTTTTTCACCATGATTCAAACAAAATGTAATTAATTTTAATGTTTCTCTTGGATTTCTGAATTAAAAGATCAAATATTTTTCAAAAGAGATTTTTAAAAATTGTAAGTTTATACTTTTAGTTTATTTTTGTAAGTTTATGCTTTTTTCGTGTGTGGTTTATTTATTAAAATCTTTTAGCATACAAAAAAGTTATAAAAATATTTGTACTAAGTTGTATTGCATACTACATTTAGTATTTGTCTCAGGTAGTTAAATTTTTATCGTGACGATTGCAACTTTTTAAATATATGTTCTTTCTTGGAAAAGTTCTTTTTATTCAAACGCTGGAGAAGGACTGTTAATTTATTAACTAGAAAATTGATATTTGAGTGCAAACCAGCTGCTGTTTTTAGTTTGCGGGAGTATTATTTTAGTTGTTCCAGTTTGATATAGATGCTTTATTTCCCTTTTACGATTAACAAAATTAGAATACTTTATAAATCGTTGGTTTTCAGTGATATTTCAGAATTTCTTTCATGTAAGCCTATTGTGAATTAAAACGCATCACGCGGTTTCCGGTGTGTCACATTTTGAGTAAGGTCTTTTTTTCTTTTTTACTTGTACTTTGGACTGCTGTAAAAGACAATAATAAACTCATTTAAAAAGTCGCCTAAAAGCTAAACTTCTAACCTTGAATAAAAGAAAATTATTAAAATTTTTTGAAGAGAAAAGCTTGAAATCTGTAGCAGTCTAAAATGCAATATGAATGCTGTGAATCCAAATTGTGTTGCCATAAAGTTCCTAAAATATTACGTTAGGCGTAGTTGATTAATTGATGCGCCTCGGTACTTCTTAGCAGTTAGTATTAAGTTGGGTTTTTTTTTTCGTTCATTTGTGCCATTTCGCCTTATAAATATTTATACAGAGAATATACAATGTTCTATTATAGTAATCCTTTGAAGAAACCTCTAAATTGAATAAGGCAATTTCACGCAGTAGGGCAAATTCTCAAATTCTGGCAATTCTGGCTTTAGTTTCAAACGGAAGGGCAGTTTATTGTTTGTCTATTGGCTGTTGTAAACCTGAAAATGAATGGGAAGGGCATTATAGTAGTTCGTGACGTTGCGACAAATTGCCTTATTGTAGTTAGGTAGTGTAATATTAATGGTTATCTTTGAATAAAACTAAAGTTACGATTTTATTAAAACTGTATATTATGGAATAATTAGTTATTTTCATTTAAAATACCCATTAGGTTAATTTTTTTTCAAATCTAAGATCATATTATAATAAAAGAATGTTTTGTGTCAAAAATTAAATGGAATACTAATGCTCAATTCGCCAGCGTGGTTTGCCCTCAAATTGTCTTCAGGAAGAGAATTGCAATAAATTTATTTTAGTACATTAATCAAAGTACTGTTGTAGATATTATTGTAGATGCGTTTGTTTTGTTTATGAGAATATTTATGTGGCAGTTTTGAATGGTTTTTGATTCTGCCTTTTATTTTGTTGTGCTAATTTAATTTCTTCAAATTTTTATGTGAACTGTCGTAAAAAATAGCTCATTTATTATTTAAACAAAAGAAGCCTGAGAAAAATCTAAGTCATTTGGCTGAAAACACAGTGTTATTATTTGGCTTAGAATTTCGCTCAAGCGGAATTTTACATTTTTTATTTTTCACTTTGTATCAATATGTATTATGTTATTAAATATATACATTTATAAAATAAAATGTGTTGGTTTCTTTACTTAAAATGATGCCTTATTTTGTTTACAATACTGAAATACATCCCCAATACAGGGAGTTGGATAATTAGTATTTAATTCAGTCATCAATATAGTTTTTGTTTGAAATTAAGTTTTAATAGTTTTACAGAAGTAACAAAATACAAAAGTCATCATGGTGTTTCTAACAAAGACACTCTTTTTTTGGTAGTGGTGGGGTGGTCTTCCGTGTAAAATTACCTTTTAACAGGGAAGAATTTGATGAGAATATTCCCCTAGTATCTTTTAGTTTTTTTGGTGCTGTGGTTTGCGATCGCAAACTCGCTGAATTTATTTCTGTACTTATTTGTCCTGTATATTATTTATCGTCTGGCAACGAAAAAAATTCTATTAAAATAAGTTAGCTCTTTTTGTTAATAAATGTTGTCGATATATGATACACGAAATTTAATTTAAACTCGCATACCTGTAAGTTGATTTTAAACAACATTATCAGATAATAGCTTGCTTATTTGAGCCGCTCAGAAGCCAATGCGTTTAAATCCATTTTCTGATTTTTGGAAATAAAAATTAAATTATCTTCTTCTCTTTCTCCATATTTATAATTGGTAACACTAAAAAAACATAAACCACAAAACTGATGACAATAAATGTTCTTAGTTATTAAAGGATTTACTCGTTGGTTGCTTTTTTCTAGGTTAGACAGCCCTTTTTTTAATAGCTTCTGAATATATTGTATAATAATTTCAGAAGCCATTGTGAATAATAAGTCCACCTTTTATCAATATTTTTTTACATAAACTTTGAAATAAAAATTAAATTATTCTTCTTCTTTCGATATTTATTGGTAACACTAAAAAACATAAACACAAAACTGATGACAATAAATGTTATTTTATTATTTTTACATAAATTTCTTATCTTTTTCAGCTGCCAAAAGGTATAAGTCCTAAAATTTTTAAGATGCTGTCATTATTTCAATAAATACTTACGTTTTTATTTACACATCCTGTACATATCTTGTTTTTTTGCAGAGTTTACACCTCGAAAAAAGACTTTATACACTTTTCTAATTAAATTAATAAACCAAGAATTTTAAAAACTAATGTATCAAAAAACATTAATTTTCTCAATTTTTGTGTTTGGGACTTAACCGGATTGGTTTCTGAGCGGTTCATTTATCAATGTCAAATAATTATTAAAATCATTTGCTTATTTAAGTTCTTAAAATTATTTTTCACTAGATATTTGGATAAATTAACTTTTGAAACAAAGAATTAAAAGTGACTGCGTAAATCAGACTTGGTTCTGTTGCTTAAACTCTTCTAGGTTCTAGAAGCAAAATTTGTAGTAAGATAACTATTTTTCCTTGGCAACACAGTAAAAGAAAAAAGAAATAGATCTCATTTTAGCTACTCTTTGTCTTGAAGAATTACCAGTAAAAATGGCTTTAAAACACGAATATTAACCTGAATTGAGTTTAGAAAACATTTTAGACATTTTCGTAGTTAATCCATGCTGATTTAGAAACACATTGACACACATTTAGAAAATAAATGTTTATTCTTTAACCACACTGAGATTCACGGATTCTATGATCCGAATAATTCGAAAATCAAAGCGTTATTATAAAAACATTACTGTTGCCAATATTATAGAAAATCTTATTAGAGTTGAATGGGTAAAACGTTTCGACACAATTATAAGTCTCATCTAAATATAATGTAAACAGTAAATTCTTGCGTAAATAGTTAAAGTAAATAATAATGATATCGGGAAAAAATTACTGATAGTTTTAAAATGAGGTTTTTATATCTTAAATCCAATATAAGCAAATATGGTTGATTTTGTATTTACTTAAGATAGTTTTAATTTTCGCTTCTATTTTAAGCTAGGGGATATAGCGCCATCTGGTGAAATAAAAATGCATTATTTAAACACACGTAAAATAATATGTACTAACAGCATTGTAATTCGTTTGGAACCTTATTACATAAATCAAAAATAATTATTCTTCTATTTACTTCGTCTTGTATTTTGTGAGATGTGATTTGGTTGCAATGGTAATTGCTTATAATTATTATTTCTACAGATATGGTACGCTGGTGACAAATTTACCAAGGATAATTTGAGTCATAATTTAGCTGAAAATAAAATACTTATTCTGTCTTATATATATCAAAATCGATTCGTGCTTGTTTGCGTAACTTCAATTATTCTGAAACATCTGAAAGTTTGGGGTTGTGATAGGTATTTATGGATTCGAAAAAAAATCTGATAAATCCATTTTACTTCGTTTCATCTTTATAGAACCTTAATTGACGAAGATATTAAAAGCATCCAAAATACTTAGTCTTGACATCTACAATTTTTTTGTCTTTTGGAATCTTGTTTATATTTACGAAAAAAAAGTGTAAAAATAATAAAAACCTATTGAACCATTTTTTCTTAAGTTTTTGTTCTGATTTTTTGTCAAACTGCAGTAGTAAATTTGCATATTTATTTCGGAAAAATCTGAAAAATACTTAGTCTTCACATCTACAGTCTTTTTGTCTTTTGGAATCTTGTTTATATTTGTGAAAATAAGTATAAAAATAATAAAAACCTATTGAACCATTTTTTCTTAAGTTTTTGTTCTGATTTTTAGTCAAACTGCAATAGTAAATTTGCATCTTGATTTCAGAAAAATCTGATAAATCCATTTTATCAAGTTTCATCTTTTTAGAACCGTAATTGACGGAGATATTAAAAGACCATCCAAAATACTTAGTCTTGACATCTAAAATTTTTTTTGCCTTTTGAAATGTTTATATTTGAAAAAGTACAAAAATAATAAAAACCTATTGAATTATTTTTTTAACCTAAATTTTTGTTCTCATTTTTAGTCAAACTGCAGTAGTAAATTTGCATATTGATTTCGGAAAAATCTGATAAATCCATTTTATCAAGTTTCATCTTTTTAGAACCGTAATTGAAAGAGATATTAAAAGACCATCCAAAATACTTAAGTCTTGACATCTAAAATTTTTTTTGTCTTTTGGAATCTTGTTTATATTTGTGAAAAAAAAATTACAAAAATAATAAAAACCTATTGAACCATTTTTTCTTAATTTTTTGTTCTGATTTTTAGTCAAATTACAGTAGTAAATTTGCATATTGATTTCGGAAAAATCTGATAAATCCATTTTACCAAGTTTCATCTTTGTAGAACCTTAATTGACGGAGATATTAACAGACCATCCAAAATATCTAAAACTTGACATCTAAATTTTTTTTTTGTCTTTTGGAATCTTGTTTATATTTGTAAAAAAAAAGTATAAAAATAATAAAACCCTATTGAACCATTTTTTCTTAAGTTTTTGTTCTGATTTTTAGCCAAACTGCAGTAGTAAATTTCATATCGATTTCGGAAAAATCTGATAAATCCATTTTACTAAGTTTCATCTTTTTAGAACCGTAAGTGACGGAGATATTAAAAGACCATCCAAAATACTTAGTCATTACATCTACAATTTTCTTTGTCTTTTGGAATCTTGTTTATATTTGTGAAAAAAAAAAGTTTAAAAATAATAAAAACCTATTGAACCATTTTTTCTTAAGTTTTTGTTCTGATTTTTTGTCAAACTGCAGTAGTAAATTTGCATATTGATTTCGGAAAAATCTGAAAAATACTTAGTCTTCACATCTACAGTCTTTTTGTCTTTTGGAATCTTGTTTATATTTGTGAAAATAAGTATAAAAATAATAAAAACCTATTGAACCATTTTTTCTTAAGTTTTTGTTCTGATTTTTAGTCAAACTGCAATAGTAAATTTGCATCTTGATTTCAGAAAAATCTGATAAATCCATTTTATCAAGTTTCATCTTTTTAGAACCGTAATTGAAAGAGATATTAAAAGACCATCCAAAATACTTAAGTCTTGACATCTAAAATTTTTTTTGTCTTTTGGAATCTTGTTTATATTTGTGAAAAAAAAAATTACAAAAATAATAAAAACCTATTGAACCATTTTTTCTTAATTTTTTGTTCTGATTTTTAGTCAAATTACAGTAGTAAATTTGCATATTGATTTCGGAAAAATCTGATAAATCCATTTTACCAAGTTTCATCTTTATAGAACCTTAATTGACGGAGATATTAACAGACCAATCAAAATATCTAAAACTTGACATCTAAATTTTTTTTTGTCTTTTGGAATCTTGTTTATATTTGTAAAAAAAAAGTATAAAAATAATAAAACCCTATTGAACCATTTTTTCTTAAGTTTTTGTTCTGATTTTTAGCCAAACTGCAGTAGTAAATTTCATATCGATTTCGGAAAAATCTGATAAATCCATTTTACTAAGTTTCATCTTTTTAGAACCGTAAGTGACGGAGATATTAAAAGACCATCCAAAATACTTAGTCATTACATCTACAATTTTCTTTGTCTTTTGGAATCTTGTTTATATTTGTGAAAAAAAAAAGTTTAAAAATAATAAAAACCTATTGAACCATTTTTTCTTAAGTTTTTGTTCTGATTTTTTGTCAAACTGCAGTAGTAAATTTGCATATTGATTTCGGAAAAATCTGAAAAATACTTAGTCTTCACATCTACAGTCTTTTTGTCTTTTGGAATCTTGTTTATATTTGTGAAAATAAGTATAAAAATAATAAAAACCTATTGAACCATTTTTTCTTAAGTTTTTGTTCTGATTTTTAGTCAAACTGCAATAGTAAATTTGCATCTTGATTTCAGAAAAATCTGATAAATCCATTTTATCAAGTTTCATCTTTTTAGAACCGTAATTGACGGAGATATTAAAAAGACCATTCAAAATACTTAAAATCTTGACATCTAAAATTTTTTTTGTTTTTGGAATCTTGTTTATATTTGTGAAAAAAAAAGTATAAAATTAATAAAAACCTATTGAACCATTTTTTCTTCTGATTTTTAGTCAAACTGCAATAGTAAATTTGCATATTGATTTCGGTAAAATCTGATAAATCCATTTTACCAAGTTTCATCTTTATAGAACCGTAATTGACGGAGATATTAAAAGCATCCAAAATACTTAGTCTTGACATCTAAAAGTATTTTTGTCTTTTGGAATCTTGTTTATATTTGTGAAAATAAGTATAAAAATAATAAAAACCCTATTGAACAATTTTTTCTTAAGTTTTTGTTCTGATTTTTAGTCAAACTGCAGTAGTAAATTTGCATATTGATTTCGGAAAAATCTGATAAATCCATTTTACCAAGTTTCATCTTTATAGAACCGTAATTGACGGAGATATTAAAAGACCATCCAAAATACTTAGTCTTGACATCTACAATTTTTTTGTCTTTTGAAATCTTGTTTATATTTGTGAAAAAAAAAGTTTAAAAATAATAAAAACCTATTGAACCATTATTTCTTACGCTTTTGTTCTGATTTTTTGTCAAACTGCAGTAGTAAATTTCATATTGATTTCGGAAATATCTGATAAATCCATTTTACCAAGTTTCATCTTTTTAGAACCGTAATTGACGGAGATATTAAAAAGACCATTCAAAATACTTAGTCTTGACATCTAAAAAAAAATTTTTTTTTTTGTATTTTGGAATCTTGTTTATATTTGTGAAAAAAAAAGTATAAAAAACTATTGAACCATTTTTTCTTAAGTTTTTGTTCTGATTTTTAGTGAAACTGCAGTATTAAATTTGCATATTGATTTCGGAAAAATCTGATAAATCCATTTTACCAAGTTTCATCTTTATGGAACCGTAATTGACGGAGATATTAAAAGACCACCCAAAATATCTAAAATATGATATCTAACATTGTTTTTTTCTTTTGGAATCTTGTTTATATTTGTGAAAAAAAAAGTATAAAATTAATAAAAACCTATTGAACCATTTTTTCTTAAGTTTTTGTTCTGATTTTTAGTCAAACTGCAATAGTAAATTTGCATATTGATTTCGGTAAAATCTGATAAATCCATTTTACCAAGTTTTATCTTTATAGAACCGTAATTGACGGAGATATTAAAAGCATCCAAAATACTTAGTCTTGACATCTAAAATTTTTTTTGTCTTTTGGAATCTTGTTTATATTTGTGAAAAAAAAAAAGTATAAAAATAATAAAAACCTATTGAACCATTATTTCCGAAGTTTTTGTTCTGATTTTTAGTCAAACTGCAATAGTAAATTTGCATATTGATTTCGGTAAAATCTGATAAATCCATTTTACCAAGTTTCATCTTTATAGAACCGTAATTGACGGAGATATTAAAAGCATCCAAAATACTTAGTCTTGACATCTAAAAGTATTTTTGTCTTTTGGAATCTTGTTTATATTTGTGAAAATAAGTATAAAAATAATAAAAACCCTATTGAACAATTTTTTCTTAAGTTTTTGTTCTGATTTTTAGTCAAACTGCAGTATAAAATTTACATATTGATTTCGGAAAAATTTGATAAATCCATTTTACCAAGTTTCATCTTTTTAGAACCGTAATTTACGGAGATATTAATAGACCATCCAAAATACTTAGTCTTGATGTCTAAAATTTTCTTTTGTCTTTTGGAATCTTGTTTATATTTGTGAAAAAAAAGTATAAAAATAATAAAAACCTATTGAACCATTATTTCCTAAGTTTTTGTTCTGATTTTTAGTCAAACTGCAGTAGTAAATTTGCATATTAATATTTTAAGTTGTATTTTAAGTTGTTTAATGTCAAGTTTGTTTCAAGTATTATTACATAGTTCAAAAATAACTCTCCTGCTTATCGCCTTTGTTTTGCATTTAGTGAGATGTAATCTAGTTGCAATAGTAAATGCTTATTACAGAAATAGTACGGTGGTGATAAATTTGTTGGGTATAATTTGAGTCATAATTTAGCTGAAATTAAAATATCTTTTACTTACTTTATTTTTCATATATTAAAAATCTTTTCCCGCCTGGGTGTACGCAACTTTAGCTGTTTTGAAACAAGTGAATATTTTGGATCGAGAGAAGTAGGTATCCATAGATTCGAAAAAAAAATTGATAAATTCATTTTCATAGGGTCATAATTAATGGAGACATTAAAAGTTTATCCCAAATGCTGTCTTGCGGTCTAAAAATATTTACGTCTTTTGAAATCTTGTTTATATTGTGATTATGAAATTAAAAATGGAAAAAAAGGACAAATATAATGAAAACCTTTTGAACCACTTTTAAAGTTTTTGTTTTAATTCTTAGTCAAATTGATATCCTGAAGTGTTTTATGGGAAATTATTAGTATTATAACTGAGTTTTATGTTGTATATTTTACAAAAATATAGACTAAAATAACAATACAACTGAAATAACAGACAAACACAAATTCGGGAGTTGTCTCCCCTCGTTATAACACCTGATTGTGCTTTTCCTCTTTTGATTGCAATCAGAACTGTGCAACAAAAAATTTCAGTATAATGTATATTAATGCTGTGTGGACGTAACTCAAAAGAAGTAGAAGTCGAACATTTTTTCATCTAGGTTGGCTGTGTGTTATTATATCTATCTGTGAACCTCCCCTTTTGTTTGCATTCTAAGCTCTGTTTAACGAAAACTTCCGATATAACGAGTAAATACGCTGTCAGGTATAACTCAAAAACTAGTAGCGTAGATCTGATTTTTGTTTTCTTTAGGATTGCATTAATGTCTAGTTGTACACCTACCTTTTCGATTGCAATCTGAACTCTATATAACAAAAAATTCCGATATAACGAGTAAATACGCTGTGAGGTATAACTCAAAAACTATTAGTATAGAAGGTCTGAAATTGTTTTTCTTTAGGATTGCATTAATGTCTAGTTGTGCATCTTCCTTTTCGGTTTCAATCTGAACTCTATACAACGAAAAATTCCGATATAACGAGTATTTGCTTTGTGAGGTATAACTCAAAAACTATTAGTGTAGAAGATATGATTTTTTTTTCCTGTAGGATTATATTAATTTCTAGTTGTGCACCTTCTTTTTCTGTTGCAATTTCAACTCTATATAACGAAAAATTCCGATATAACGAGTAATTACGCTGTGAGGTATAACTCAAAAACTATTAATGTAGGTCTGAATTTTTTTTTTTTTTTTTTTTTTTTTTTTTAGGATTGCATGAATATCTAGTTGTGCACCTTCCTTTTCGGTTGCAATCTAAACTCTATATAATGAAAAATTCCGATATAACGAATCATTACACTGTGAGGTATAACTCAAAAACTATTAGTGTAGAAGGTCTGAAAATTTTTTTTCTTTAGGATTGCATTAATGTCTAGTTGCGCACCTTCCTTTTCGGTTTCAATCTGGACTCTATATAACGAAAAATTCCAATATAACGAGTATTTACGCTGTGAGGTATAACTCAAAAACTATTAGTGTAGAAGGTTTGAATTTTTTTTCTTTAGGATTGCATTCATGTCTAGTTGTGCACCTTTCCTTTCGGTTGAAATCTGAATTCTATACAATGAAAAATTCCGATATAACAAGTAATTACGCCTTGCGGTATAACTGAAAAACTGTTAGCCGTAGAAGATATGATTTTTTTTTCCTGTAGGATTATAATAATGTCTAGTTGTGCACCTTTCCTTTCGGTTGCAATCTGAACTCTATATAACGAAAAATTCTGATATAACGAGTAATTACGCTGTGAGGTATAACTGAAAAACTATTAGTGTAGAAGGTCTGAAATTTTCTTTCTTTAGGATTGCATTAATGTCTAGTCCTGCACCTTCTTTTTCGGTTACAATCTGATTTCTATATAACGAAAAATTCCGATTTAACGAGTAATTACGTTGGGAGGTATAACTCAAAAAGTATTAGCCGTAGAAGATATAATTTTTTTTCCCTCTAGATTGTATTAATGTCTAGTTGTGCACCTTCCTTTTGGGTTGCATTATAAAATCTGTATAAAGAAAAAATTCATTATAACGAGTAATTACGATTGGGGCATAGTTAAAGAAGGATTTAACCGCAAAAAGTTGAAATTTTGTATTTAAGGCTATTAAAACACCCAGTTGTTCTTCTCCTTTTAGGTTTGCAATCTCAACTCTTATAACCAAAAATTTCAATGTAACGTTATTTAATGTTAGGCTTAACGAAATCTTGCTTTTAAAATTCTGATAACATCTAGTTGAACTTCTCTTTTGATTGCAATCTGAACTCTGTATAATGAATATTTTCAATGTAACATATATTAATGCATATGGGCGTAATATCACAACGTCTAGCTGTGTTCCAGTTCTGTTAACAGTAGATTTACGGACCGAGCCAATTTGACTCATTAAAAATTTGATTCTCTCTCTCTCTATATATATATAACTTTAATATCACTTTTCAAAAGCATACGTTGGTTTTTAGTTAAGTAATAAAATATATGTAAACTTTCATTCCTCTTCCCCGCAGACCCCTTAAT
>CM063507.1:92061055-92068555 GCA_032207245.1 Pardosa pseudoannulata | reverse complement strand
AAAATCAATTGTTGGTAGAGCCTCAACGAGAGGCAATTACAGCATGAACCCTCCGGGGCATACTTTCCACAAGTCTTTGTATTACAACTAGTGGTATTGTCTTCCACTCGGCTTGGAGTAGACATACAAGTTCCTTCACCGATTTTGGATGGGTAGTGCACCCCTTAATTCGGCGATCCAACTCGTCTCAGAGGTTTTCAACAGGGTTCAGGTCTGGGCAGACCAGTCCATTCGATGAAATCCATTGGCACCATACCAAGCCTTGGTTAACCTCGAAACATAACAACTGGTATTGTCGTCTTGAAAGTAACAGGGGTCCAACCCGTAAAACTGTCACAACGTAGGAAGCACATTGCCAACCAGAATAGTGCAGTAGGCATCGGCGTTGAGCTTACCATGAACGGGGACCAAGGGTCCCAGTCCATAGAAGGAGAAATACCCCAGACCACAATTCCACCTTCGCCGAACTTGACTGTTGGCACAATGCATTCTGGCAGGAAACGTTCTCCAGGCATACACCAGACCCAGACCCTGCCATCAGAACGTAAAAGGGTGAACAATGATTCATCGCTTCAAAGAACCCGTTTCCACTGATCTATGGTCCAATTTCGATGAGCTTTGTACCATAATTACATAACAGCGCGGTTGGACTTTGTGATCAAAGGCTTAAGGGCAGCAACACGACCATGAAAACCAAGCAGATGTGCTTCCTTACGGATGGTATTTATTGAAACAATACTCCCGGATGCCTGCTGAAACTCCTCGCGGATGAGGGCCATCGGTTGGGTGCGGTTCTTCCGAATTTCTCTGGACAGCACTCGTCGGTCTCTATCTCTCAGTTTCGTTGGTCTGCCGACTCGGGGCACATTCCGACGATCACCGCTCACCTTCCACTTCTTAATCACATAGGCCACTGTCGATTTTGGGTACTTCAGATTGCTAGATATGTCCCTTAAAGATCAGCCATATTTGTGATACCCGATAATTATACCTTTCTCGAAATCAGAGAGCTACGAACTGCACGGCATCTTGCATGCGACTATTGCCAATGCTGTTTCATACACGTTGTATACCATCGTGGCGTACCTCAGGACCGCAGATATCGCAGATACCGTCAGATATCGTCATTTGCATAGGTGTCCAAATACTTATTGGTAGACAGTGTATGAGTGTCGCTCTGATGATTACTCAGTCCTCACTTTCTGTCATTCTCTTGGCCGACATCTTCCTCCTTAACGCTGTGTTCGACCATAGTTCACCCATACCTCCCAACATCGTCTAATAGTGACCTCGATCCTGCCCAAATGTTGAACGATATGCCGATTAGACCAACCGGATTCTGTGAGCCCAACTACAAGTTCTCGAATCCCACTGTGGCATGGATGTCCGTAGCCGTTCGGAATCATCTTTAAGCTGTAAGTCCTGGTCTCATTGCAAAAAGTAGACCATAGCACTCCAAACCAAACCAAACCAAATTTCTCCTCTTAAATATCCTGCCTGTTGCGCTGCTGCGACACACGTACATATATTGGCCGCCACACTTTGAAATTTTGCATTTCCTTCGAAACCTGTATTGCTATTAATTAGTGTCCAATTTGCATTACATCTTCTCGGCGAGTCTTTTTTACTTTTGTATGAATGTACACTCATGTCCATAAATTAAGGATAATTCAGAATCACACAGAAATTGAGCTCTAAAATAAAAATTTCACCTGTAGAATTATCACACACATCTTCAAGAAGAATATGCAAATTGCAGGAAACCACCAGATGGCGCGGATAGTACGTCACAATGACGAGAGTGTATGAAAGGGGTATATAAGGAATGGTAGCAAAGAAGTAAAATTGTTCACAAGCGCTTTAAAAGCCTTTCAGTGCAATAACCGCATAGTTATGGCACAAAGGAAGCATTTGGATGATTTTTTACGTGGTAGAATTGTCGGACGACTGGAATGTGGACGTACCCAGCTGGAAGTATCCGAGGAACTTGGAATCGCCCAGAGTGTCATCTCCAAGCTTTGGCAACGATTCAAACATGATGGTAATGTGAGTAGATGTTACAGCACAGGTCGCCCCCGAGTTACTACGCCGAATGATGACCGGTATTTGGCAGTTACTGCCAAAAGAAACAGACGGAGCACAGCATCAGACCTGTCTCGTCAGCTCTCTTCAGCTACCGGTACGACAGTTTCAAGGCAGACCGTGTACAGACGCTTAGGGAACATTGGTCTATATGCTCGTAGGCCTGTCAGATGTGTTCCCCTTACCGCAACTCACTGTCGCCTGCGATTATGCTGGGCTAGAGAGCATGCATTGTGGACACCGCAACAGTGGTCTTGTGTGATGTTTTCCGACGAGTCCAGGTTCAGTTTACATTCTGATTCTCGCCGGACTTTCATATGGAGAGCGCCAGGTACCCGTTACCACCAAGAGAACACCATTGAACGACACCGTTACGGTGGTGCAGGATGGCTCGTTTGGGGAGGAATTATTCTTGGTTCCAGAACTGACCTGCATGTTCAGAGTGTAACGATGACAGGCCACATCTATCGGGATGTCATTCTGGAACAAAATGTACGTTTGTTTCGGGGCGCCATGGGTCCTGAATTTCTGTATATGGATGACAACGCCCGACTTCACCGTGCAAACATTGTAGACGAATGCCTTCAATCGGAGGATATCACCCGTATGGATTGGCCAGCATACTCACCGGACTTGAATCCAATAGAGCATGTGTGAGACATGCTTGGCCGACGAATTGCAGCCCGTCAACCCCCTCCCAACTGTCTATCGGAACTTCGGAGGGCATTGCTTGATGAGTGGTGTAATTTTCCCCAAGATCAGATTGATAATCTGATACTCAGCATGCGTAGGCGTTGTAACGCTTGTATTGCATCGTCCGGGAGACATACTCCGTATTAACCATCATACTAACCATGTTATACTGTTTTCTGTAAATAGGTTTGTTGCGTGTGCGACAAAAATGATAAACGGACAGCATGCCAGCTGCCGTGCGGATGCGAACGTGTTGTGTACTACTACTGGAGAAAGTTCATGAAGCATATAATGAAGATGCCAGAAATATAAACAAGTCATACTTTAAAGTTTTAATTGATGTTATGAGCACTTAATAACATATTTGTTGCGTTGTGCGACAAAATGATAAACAGACAACATGCCAGCTGCCGTGCGGATGCGAACGATGTGAACTGCTACTGGAGAAAGTTCTGAAAAAAAAACGCCGAAAACGAAAACACAGAAAAGTTGAGTTGTTTGTTCCGGATGCACCGGAACAAGGTTCTTTTTTGAAATTTGCTCCAGGGAGAAAAAAATCGCAATTTTTATTAATTATGTCAAACATATAGCATCTTTTTAGCTCTTTACCTTTTGTTTAATAAATAGACTTTACAAATAAGTCAAATTTGTTTTGCTTTTGTCTCTTTCATTGCCTGAACTTCATTATCCTTAATTTATGGACATGAGTGTACTTGTAAATATTTTGGTTCTACAGTGTTTTTATTTTTTTCATCTTGTTTGGTGCAGTTTGTCACTAGAGGATTTAGCGACGTTAAATTCTAATCAACCAATCAACCAATGATTTTAATCTGTTAAAAATCAACGTATTTTTCGAATCAATTAAAAAAATTTCCCTGCTATTTTGTTTTGGAAATTTTTCGCCCCTCGATCTTCTTACTGCTTGCCTGGGCACAAACTATCATAGTGTTGTTCACCCTGCCCTGCTCCTGTAACATTACACGATTCAGAGATGTTCGAGGCAGTTCTACTTTTGGGCGTCATTTTGCTTGTCCGCTGTATCAGTCTCATTCTCGAATTATTGTTTTTGATGCGTTCTTATCGAGCATTCGACTTTGAGCCGCGCTACACAGATAACAAAGTTTTGTTGCTGATTGCAGCAGCGAGAGTTTTCAGGTTTTACGAGGCTCCACTTCCATCTGAAATGGGAATATCGCCGGGGAAGCAGAGAATGTTCCAGTTTCTTTTTAAAGTGGCCTTTCACTTATACGGTTCTCAAAGGATCGTAGAAAAGAGTCGTACAAGTTAGAAATCCACTTTAACAAATTAAGTTCCTTGATTTTCTTTAAAGCTACAGCAGAAATATGTGCAGATATTTCTCAATGTTGAACAGAATTTTTCAAAATATAGTGACCTCTCACTTATACGACTCTCAAGGGTCTGACAAAAAGAGTCGTATAAGTAAGTATTTCACTTTATTTCACTTTAACAAACTGTTTCTTGATTCTCGTTAAAGCTACAGCAGGACCATGTGCAAATATTTCTCAATGTGAAGGAGAATTTTTCAAAACACATGAACCTCTCACTTATACGACTCTCAAGGAGCCAACGAAAAGAGTCGTATAAGTAAGGAATTCACTTTAACAAACTAAGTTCATTGATTCTCGTTAAAGCTACAGCAGAACCATGTGCAAATATTTCTCATGTTTAACAGAATTTTTCAAAATACAGTGACCTCTCACTTATACGACTCTCAAGGAACCGACGAAAAGAGTCGTATAAGTAAGTATTTCAATTTAATAAAGTTCCTTGATTCTCGTTAAAGCTACAGCAGGACCATGTGCAAATATTTCTCAATGTGAAGGAGAATTTTTCAAAATACATGGACCTCTCCCTTATACGACTCTCAAGGAACCGACGAAAAGAGTCGTGTAAGTAAGGAATCCACTTTAACAAACTAAGTTCCTTGATTCTCGTTAAAAGTACAGCAGAACCATGTGCAAATATTTCTCAATGTTAAACAGAATATTTCAAACTGCATGAAACTCTCACTTATACGATTCTCAAGGCACCGATGAAAAGAGTCGTATAAGTAAGTATTTCAATTTAATAAAGTTCCTTGATTCTCATTAAAGATACAGCAGTACTATGTACAAATATTTCTCAATGTGAAGGAGAATTTTTCAAAATACATGGATCTCTTACTTATACGACTCTCAAGGAACCGACGAAAAGAGTCGTGTAAGTAAGAAATCCACCTTAGCAAACTAAGTTCCTTGATTCTCGTTAAAGCTACAGCAGGAATGTATGCAAATATTTGACAATGTTAAAGAGAATTTTTGAAAATACATGGACCTTTCACTTATACGACTCTCAAGGCACCGACGAAAAGAGTCGTATAAGTCAGAAATCCACTTTAACAAAATAAGTTCCTTGATTCTCGTTAAAGATACAGCAGTACTATGTACAAATATTTCTCAATGTGAAGGAGAATTTTTCAAAATACATGGACCTCTCACTTATACGACTCTCAAGGAACCGACGAAAAGAGTCGTGTAAGTCAGAAATCCACTTTAACAAACTAAGTTTCTTGATTCTCGTTAAAGCTACTTTGTGTAAATATTTCTCAATGTGAAGGAGAATTTTTCAAAATATATGGACCTCTCACTTATACGACTCTCAAGGCACCGACGAAAAGAGTCGTGTAAGTAAGAAATCTACTTTAGTAAACTAAGTTCCTTGATTCTCGTTAAAGCTACGGCAGGACCATGTGCAAATATTTCTCAATGTGAAGAAGAATTTTTCAAAATAGATGAACCTCTCACTTATACGACTCTCAAGAGACCGACGAAAAGAGTCGTATAAGTAATAAATTCACTTTAAAAAAGTTTGATTCTCGTTAAAGCTACAGCACTACTATGTGCAAATATTTCTCAATGTGAAGGAGAATTTTTCAAAATACATGGACCTCTCACTTATACGACTCAAGAAACCGACGGAAAGAGTCGTGTAAGTATCCAATTTAATAAAGTTCCTTGATTCTCGTTAAAGCTACGGCAGGACCATGTGCAAATATTTCTCAATGTGAAGGAGAATTTTTCAAAATAGATGGACCTCTCACTTATACGACTCTCAAGAGACCGACGAAAAGAGTCGTATAAGTTTGAATCTTACAAATGAGTGATCATCACTTTTAACAAGTAGCAGTTCCAGTGTCCCGTTGATTATTGATATTGAAATTTTTAAGTGTTATAATTTAAAAAAAATTGTAGTTAAGGGGGAAATTTCAAAGGGGGACCTAACACAGTTTGAGCCCCTCCCCCGAAACTAAATTCTAGCTGCGTTCCTGGTACCAAGCATGACGAATTCCATTATTGAAATAATAGGCTTACCATGATTTTGAATTTGAAGAATATTTCAGAATGACATAGTATTAAAAATTTATGCACTAAAAGGTGTATTATCTAATGAATAAGACTTCAATAAGAGCACACGATTTATTCCATGATGGATTTCGTACTATGCAGAATTCCAATATAAACAAGCCGAACGATGGTCGATTGGTTAGGGTGCTGGCCTTCGGTACCGGAGTTCGTGGATTCGAATCCCAGAGTAGCATGGATGTTCGTAGCCGTTCGGAATCGCTTTAAACTCTAGGTCCCGGTCTCATTAGCCCTCGTTGCAAAAAGTAGACCGTAGCAAACCAAACCAAATCCAGTATAAACAAACTTAGAGCCGGTTTTACCAGAGTCGTGTAACAGCTAATCGCTATTAACCAATAGAGCCAACCAATAATGCCACTCAATTCTCCGTTTAAACAGAGATTACTCGTGGTTAGCAGTTAAACGACTTTGGTGAGACCGGTTCTAAGAGTACCAACTGATGGTTGGTACTCTTAGAACCTTAGGTTGGTAAGACTGAACAAACTAGAGTAGTATTAAAAGATTGCAATATTTCCCTTAAAAATTAAAACACAAAAATAAATTAGAATAAAATGTACTATTTATAAATTTATTAATTTTATTCATATGGAGACTAAAAAATATAAATATTAAATAATAAATAATTTAAATATTAAATTGTACTTGACTTGTTTAAAAAAATAATTCTCGAACATAGTCGGTTGTTTTACGCAACTAAACCAACTAGTTAAGCAATCAACTATTAAAGCAAGTGCCGTATTCATTTGCTGTCGTGTAGCAAAACAACAGACTGTAGCGCTCCATACGAAACCTTAGAAATATGTATCGAATGGGTAGGGAACTGATCTTTGGTACCGGAGTTCGTGGATTCGAATCCCACTGCTAACTTGGATTTTCGTAATCGAATTTAACCAGTCGATTCTGTTTACATTAGATCTCGTGTAGCAAAATAGTAGACCGTAGCGTTCCAAATGAAAATTTAGGAATAGGGGTGTGGATGTCGGAAAGAAAAAGAATGGGACCGGAAATCCCTATAGACGATCCGATAGTAAACGAGCTCTGAGAAATAGTAGTATTAAAGAAAACAGCAGTACTAATCGTAGCGAAAATAGTAGTTCAAAAGAAAATAGTAGTACTAAAAAAACTTCGCAAAAAGCTATAAAAAGATTCGCGGGAAACAATCTATGCTTTTTATCGTACAACTGAATAAAATTTACATTAGTCCATGGAAAATTTCTTCGTATAATTGAATATCCGTATTAAATAATTCAAGAACATTTCTTAATATCGGATGAAATTTTATTCTTATTGGTGGCTTTTAAAT
>CM063507.1:92043555-92053555 GCA_032207245.1 Pardosa pseudoannulata | reverse complement strand
TGTCACTTTATATTGATGAAATACTTCTTTTATATTTCCATGAAAACCAAATCTTATATTTAAACATTAATCGTCTGCAAAATCGTATGGCCAGTTAATCAGTTAAAAAACCCAAAAACAAAGTTCCCGCTCTAATACAACGCTTAATAAACCGTACCTTCGGATGATTCTGAATGCCCAGTGCAGGAAAAATAGCTGCGCTTGCCTGGCTCAGTGCCATAGTATGCTGTGATTCTCCAGTAGCCCATACGTATAAAGCGTGATTTTCAATTTAGTGCGCAGTGCGTACACATCAGAACATCCTATGTTCTTTTGCGCGCTACGTGGTGCAGCACCTAGTACCGCACGCACTGTGAGAATACAAGCAGGCAAATCAACATAATATTTGAATATATTATAAATAATATTTATTATATATCATATAAAGATAGGTAGACATAGGTGCAGAAAATTATTGTCTCATAATTTTGCCAGGGTGTGAGTGCACACCCTGCATATATGGACCTCACGCCACTGGAGGAGTATGCAAGGAGTTTCGTTTGCTACAGTCGTTTCGTTTGAACTCCTTCTGAGAATTATGGTCATAAATCTCAAAAAGGGAGACTCTGTCTATATCAGGCGAAATAATTGAACGAGCAATAAGAAATTTCGACTTCACGTGGGTGAAAATGGAAATAAGGTAATTATTTGCTTCGTTCGAACACATTAATTCGTTTTCAAAATGACTCCCATTGTTGGTGCAGTGAACATTTTGAAGAAGTTGCAGTTCGAAGAAATTTTAATAATTAAAGCGTGGATGATTTAAGTGCAGTCATACATGGGAGAGTTGGCAAAGTAGTGCAATTAAGTTCACCTAAGTAAGGTTTGGTTTGGTTTTGAGCTCTACGGTCTACTTTTTGCAACACGAGGTCTAATTAGACCGGGACCTACTGCTTAAAGCCGATTCCGAACGGCTATGATCATCCATGTCACAGTGGGATTCAAACCCCCGAACTTCGGTACCAAAGATCAGCTCCCTAATCATTCGGCTCACCTAAGTAAGGAGGCAGAAGACTATCTCTCGTGAGCCGCCCGCTGTTCTTTGCATAACCGTTTGCGGCTCAGAAGACGTCTTAGTGCTGGTGATGTTCAATTTAGATAATACAGAAGCGTGTCCGTTTGTATGTATCGAAACTTTGTCTACTCTTCCCCCCACCCGGAACGATGGTCAAATGGTTAGAGCATTGTTCTTCATTACCAGAGTTCGTAAGTTCGAATCCCACTGTAACATGGATATTCGTAGCCGTTCGGAATCGGTTTTAAGCAGTAGGTCCCGGTCTCATTACCCTCGTGTTGCAAAAAAGTAGACCGTAGTACTCCAAAACCAAAACTCCTATGGGGCCGAAATGTGTTCACCGCCCCCTTTTAAAAAATAACGTAATTTAGAGTGCAGGGCAGGAAAAGTACTCAGTTATAAGAGGTAAAGTGTTTAAATAATTTTCTTCAATGGAGTTACAAATCAAATATTTTTTACCGAGACACGCTGAAACAGCTCTCAAACGAATGGTTAGTGCGCTGACCTTTGGTTCCGGAGTTCGTGGGTTCGAAACCCATTTGAGCATGGATTTACGGAGCTTTTCAGAATCGGCTTTAAGTAGTAGGTCTCGGTCACATTAGCCCCTCGTTGCAAAAACAGTAGATCGTAGTGCCTCAAACCAAACCAATCGTCTACGCCAGTGATTCTCAACCTTTTTTAAGCTATCACTCTTCTATGTGGCCGAAATGTGTTCAACGTCCCCTTTTATAAAAATAACGTAATTTAGAGTGCAGGGCAGGAAAAGTACTCATTTATAAGAAGTAAAGTGTTTTAATATTTTCTTCAATGGAGTTACAAATCAAATTTTTGTTACTGAGACACGTTGAAGCAACAACGCTCAAACGAATGGTTAGTGCGCTGACCTTTGGTTCCGGAGTTCGTGGGTTCGAAACCCATTGGGGCATGGATTTCCATGTCCTTTCAGAATCGGCTTTAAGTAGTAGGTCCCGGTCACATTAGCTCTCGCTTTGCAAAGACAGCAGATCGTAGCGCCTCAAACCAAAACCACAACAGCGTCTACGCCAGTGATTCTCAACCTTTTTTAAGCTATCACTCCCCTATGAAGCCGAAATGTGTTCAACGCCCCCTTTTATAAAAATAACGTAGTTTAGAGTGTTGGGTAGGAAAAGTACTCAGTTATAAGAGGTAAAGTGTTTAAATAATTTTCTTCAATGGAGTTACAAATCAAATATTTTTTACTGAGAAACGCTGAAACAACGCTCAAACGAATGGTTAGTTCGCTGACCTTGGGTTAAAGAGTTCGTGGGTTCGAAACCCATTGGGGCATGGATCTTCGTAGCCGTTCAGAATCGGCTTTAAGCAGTAGGTCCCGGTCTCATTAGCCCTCGCGTTGCAAAAAAGTAGACCGTAGCACATAAAACCAAACCAATTGTCTATACCAGTGATTCTCAACCTTTTTTAAGCTGTCACTCCCCCCACGAGGCCGTAATGTGTTCAACACCCACTTTTATAAAAATAACGTAATTTAGAGTGCAGGGCCGGAAAAGTACTCATTTATAAGAGGTAAAGTGTTTAAATATTTTTTTCAATGGAGTTACAAATCAAACTTTTGTTACTGAGAAACGCTGAAACAACGCTCAAACGAATGGTTAAAGCTCTGACCTTTGGTTCCGGAGTTCGTGGGTTTGAAACCCATTGGGGCATGGATGTACGTAGCCTTTCAGAATCGGCTTTAAGTAGTAGGTCCCGGTCTCATTAGCCCTCGCGTTGCAAAAACAGTAGATCGTAACGCCTCAAACCAAACCCACAACAGCGTCTACACAAGTGATTCTTAACCTTTTTTAAGCTGTCACTCCCACACGGGGCTGAAATGTGTTCAACGCCCCCTTTTATAAAAATAACGTAATTTAGAGTGCAGGGCAAGAAAAATACTCAGTTATAAGAGGTAAAGTGTTTAAATATTTTTCTTCAATGGAGTTACAAATCAAATTTTTGTTACTGAGACACGCTGAAGCAACAACGCTCAAACGAATGGTTAGTGCGCTGACCTTTGGTACCAGAGTTCATGGGTTCGGAACCCAATGGGGCATGGATGTTCGTAGCCGTTCGGAATCGGTTTTAAGTAGTAGGTCCCGGTCACATTAGCCCTCGTGTTGCAAAAAAAGTAGACCGTAGTGCCTCAAACCAAACCCACAACAGCGTCTACGCCAGTGATTCTCAACCTTTTTTAAGCTATCACTCCCCTATGAAGCCGAAATGTGTTCAACGCCCCCTTTTATAAAAATAACGTAGTTTAGAGTGTTGGGTAGGAAAAGTACTCAGTTATAAGAGGTAAAGTGTTTAAATAATTTTCTTCAATGGAGTTACAAATCAAATTTTTTTTTATTACTGAGACACGTTGAAGCAATAACGCTCTAACGAATGATTAGTGCTCTGACCTTCGGTTCCGGAGTTCGTAGGTTCGAAACCCATTGGGGCATGGATTTAAGTAGTCTTTTAGAATCGGCTTTAAGCAGTAGGTCCCGGTCTCATTAGCCGTCGTATTGCAAAAAAGTAGACCGTAACACCTCAAACCAAACCAATTGTCTATGCCTCTCAACCTTTTTAATCTATCACTCCCCTACGAAGCCGAAATGTGTTCAACACTCCCTTTTATAAAAATAACGTAATTTAAAGTGCAGGGTAGGAGAAGTACTCAGTTATAAGAGGTAAAGTGTTTAAATAATTTTCTTTAATAACAAATCAAATTTTTGTTACTAAGACACTCTGAAGCAACGTTCAAACGAATGCTATGTATGAATGGTTAGAGCTGTGACTAGTTAGAGCTTTCGTTCCAGTGTTAGTGGGTTCGAAACCCATTGGGGCATAAATGTTTGTAGTCGTTCGGAATCGGCTCTAACACTAGATTTTCGGGCCGAGCCAATTTGAGTCATTAAAAATTTGATCACTATATCTATATATCTATATCTATCTATTTATCTATCTATCTTTCTATATATATATACATATACATACATATATATATACATATATATATATACATATATATATATATATAAAACTTTAATATCACTTTTCAAAAACATACGTTAGTTTTTAGTTAAATAATAAAATATATGTAAACTTTCATTCCTCTTCCCCGCAGACCCCTTCATTTCGCATTATCAAATGGGGTGTACCTATTTTCACGGTTGTGAGCCAATTTGACTCATAGAATGTATATGAAAATAAATATAGTATAAAGTAAATATAAAGCATAAAGCATATAAAGTAAATATAGAGAAGAAGTCGGGAACACTTCCATTCCAATGACAGAAATTCATGCTACTGACGCACGGAAGAATTGTCGAGTTCAACGATCATGGAAAAGAAACAGATGTAGAAACCATTGTGCTAAATGTAATAGAAATGTTTGCAAAAAATGGGTTTCAAAAACAGGTTTTATATGTAAAAAAATGTTTTCCATGAATTTAATGATAATAAACATTTTGTTTAAATTAATTTGAAACTATTTTCTTTGTAAAAGAAAACTTCCATTTTGTTGTATGAGTCCAATTGGCTCACGTCAGTAAAAATAAGTATATGATCAACATCCGTAAATCTAGTGTTAAGTAGTATGTCCCTGTCTCAATAGCCTTCGTGTTGCCAAAGAGTAGACCGTAATGCTCCAAACTAAACCAAATGAATGCTGTTTGATTAAATATATTTTTCTGAATGTCAGCCCAATTTCACGCAGAACATAGGGAATGAAAATAACTGGTTCTGGTACCACCGCGAAAGTTTGTTTTATTACTGGTAAAAATCGTGTAAATTATATAATTAATGAAATGCATTTATTTAGTATTTTTAAAATTAAGTTTGAAACCCAAAACCTGCTCACATCGCCACCCTAACGCCGGAAACAAGTTCACTGCCCACCAGCATAGTACCTCCGACCTCGAGGGGCCGATTACCACTCGTTAAGAACCACTGTTCTACACTTCTGTTCGAAACTCGATGTAATTTTGCACACTAGGCCTACTTCAAGAGAAGACTGTCACTATTTACTTTAAATGTCCCTAGGTCTTTAATTACCAGAAATCAGTGGCGTGAGGTCCATATGTGCAGGGTGTGCACTGCACATCCTGGCAAAATTATAGAGACAATAATTTTCTGCATCTATGTCTACTTATCTGTATATGGTATATAATAAATATTATTTATAATATATTCAAATATTATGTTGATTTGCTTGCTTGTATTCTCGCAGTGCGTGCAGTAATAGGTGCTGCACCACGTAACGCGTTCAAAAGCAAACAAACATAAGAAAATTTTATGTGTACGCACTGCGCACTAATAGAAAATGACGCTTTATATGTATGGGCTACTGGAGAAGCACAGCGTACTATGGCACTGAGGCAAGTGCAGCTATTTTTCCTGCGCTTGGCATTCAAAATCATCCGAAGGTACTGTTTATTAAGCGTTGTACTAGAGCGGGAACTTACGTGATAAAGCGCTTTTGGTTTTTTAACTGATAACTGGCCATACGATTTTCCAGATGGTTAATGTTTAAATTTATACATTGTAAGATTTTGTTTTCATGGAAACATAAAAGAAATATTTGATCAATATAAAGAGAAATGTTTTAGTGTGGTAAAGTAATTTCGGTGATGTATTCTATTTATTGAAATAATTCACTGAAAAACAGTGTTGTTTTGTTAGACAAAAAAGGATCGAATTTTAACAGAACAGTCCAAATTTTACCATTCATTGTGTCTTACAGACAGTATATAAGTTATATCTGTAACACCATATCCCTGGTTTTGTTTTTAAAAATTGTGAAGATGTTTTTCGCAGAATATATGATTTCCAAATGTTAAAAACCAATTAATAAATATAATTTAATCCACTGACCAAACGAGAAACAGTTTGTTCTATTGCTCCAGCGTGCAGCGAAATCCTCTGCACGTGGACTAGACTTTCGGTTTGTCGGCACCTATGAGCATCCTGATGAGGCACCGGAGCGGCGGGCGCCGTGTGGTGCTTGCAACAAAATTAAAAAAAAAAAAAAGACGAAATCACAGGAAAATAATTCAAAGTCTTGACTGCATTACGTTGGAAAGATAAACGTTATGTATATATGTTGAGTAGTAAGCCCCACCCAGCAAAACAACTTATAGTTGATGGTGCCAGTACCCCTCAAAATAATCGTCAACTAAATTAAAAATGTGTTCTATGTTGACTTAAGTGACCGCATGTCAAACAATTATTCTTTGCAAAGAAGGCCTGTTAAGTCTACAAAAAATACTTTTTTTCCATCTTTTTTGATATTGCAATACTAAACTGCTATTTATTATCAAAATCTAGGCAAAATCAAAGAAAATTTCGTATGTCTAAGATAAATAGCCTTATAGAAAAACATGAAATTTCTTAAAATTCTCATTCTTTTGATAAAACATCTTTAAGGGGGTCATTGGCCAACGGGCAGAAAAAAAACGAAAAGATGTGTTGTTTGTCACAAAATTGGAATTTAGAATCGTTCATTAGTTGTATGGAAAAGAAAATGTGAAATAGCTTTCTGCATTGACAAAAATTGCTTTTTTGAGTAGCCCACTTTAGAATCTTTTAAACTACATGCGAAATTAAAACAAATATTTGTTTCTGCTCTTATCAAAAGATTCGGGATTTTCGCATAGCAAACCTCTTTTTCAGAGCTAAAATTCAAAGCTTTTAAATTCAAAGACAGAATCACATTTAAAAATAAACAATATACATACAACTTCATATGCGTGCCATTACATTTTATTGTATAGATGTCAGTGGCGTGCGGTAGGTGTTCATGCAGGATGTGCAGAGAGCAACAACTATAAAAATAATAAAAACATAAAAATGTACATTAAACACTTCTTAATTGTTAATTATTCATTTGTACACAAAATTCATACGTCTATCCGTATTACTAATAGAATAACGAAAAACTTATATTTTAAGCAAACGTAGCATTACACGGTGCCCGCCGCTGCGGTGCCTCATCCGGATGCTTATTGGTGCCGACAAACTGAACGTCTGTTCCACGTGCGGAAGATTTCGCTGCACGCTGGCGTAATAGAACGAACTGTTTCTCGTTCGGTCAGGGGATTAAATTATATTTATTAATTGTTTTTAACATTTGGGAATTCTGCGAAAAGCATCTTCAGTTTTTAAAAACAAAACCAGGGATATGGTGTTACAGATATAACTTATATGTTGTCTGTAAAACACATTGAATGGTAAAATTTGGACTGTTCTGTTAAAATTTGTTTTTCTTTTGTCTAACAAAACAAAATTTTTTTTCAGCGAATTATTTCTGTAAATAGAATACATCACCGAAATTACTTTACCACACTTAAACATTTCCCTTTTTATTGATGAAATACTTCTTTTATATTTCCATGAAAACAAAATTTTACAATATAAAAATTCAAACATTTACTGTCTGCAAAATCGTATGACCAATTAATCAGTTAAAAAATCAAAAGTCCTCGCGTAAATCCGTAAGTTTGTAAGAAACGTAAGTCCTCGCTCTAATACAACGTTTAATAAACTGTAAATTCGGATGATTCTAAATGCCAAGTGCAGGCAAAATAGCTGCACTTGCCTCAGTGCTATAGTATGCTGTGTTTTTCTAGTAGCCCATACATATAAAGCGTGATTTTCAATTTAGTGCGCAGTGCGTACATATAAAAATTTCTTATGTATTTTTGCTTTTGAACGCGATACGTGGTGCAGCACCTAGTACCGCACGCACTGCGTGAATACAGTCAAGCAAATCAACACAATATTTGAATATATTATAAATAATATTTATTACATACCATATAAAGATAGGTAGACATAGGTGCAGAGAATTTTTGTCTCTCATAATTTTGCTAGGGTGTGCAGTGCACACTTTGCACATATAGTCCGCACGTCACTGATAGATGTATATTTGCAAATGTGTATTCATATTATGGGCAGCTCTTCCATTTTCGGGCCGAACGATGGCCGATTGGTTAGGGTGCTAGCCTTCGGTACCGGAGTTCGTGGGTTCGAATCCCACCGTGGCATGAATTTGTGTAGCCGTTCGAAATCGGCTTTAAGCTGTAGGTCCCGGTCTCATTAGCCTTCGTGTTACAAAACGTAGACCGTAGCACTCCAAACGAAGTCTTCCATTTTCTGGTCTTTGCCCACTAATCCAGGCCCGTTCTTGACGGGTTCTTCTGTAATGAACAGAACGATGTCCGAATGGTAGGGCGCTGCCCTTCAGTACTTGCATATTGTTAATATTGTTATTGCTTTAAAAAAATTACTTTCCTATTACTTTCGTTCAATGGTACTATTTCATTCTGCTCACTAAACGACGGCCAAATTGGTAGAGCTTTGCTTTTTTCAATGGATTCGAATCCCACTGTGGCATGAATTTGTGTAGCCGTTCGGAATCGGCTTTAAGCTGTAGGTCCCGGTCTCATTAGCCCTCGTGTTGCAAAAAGTAGACCGTAACACTCCAAACCAAGTCTTCTATTTTCTGGTCTTTGCCCATTAATCCAGACCCGTTCTTGACGGGTTCTGCTGTAATGTACAGAACGATGTCCGAATGGTAGGGCGCTGCCCTTCAGTACTAGCAAATTGTTACATATTACTATCGCTTTTAAAAAAGTATTTTCCCTTTAGTTTCTTTCAATGATACTATTTAATTCTGCTCACTGAATGTCAGCCAAATTGGTAGGGTGTTGCTTTTCGAAATCCCAGTGAGTTCTAATCCCACTGATGGTGTGGACGTTCGAAACCATTTATAACCGGGATTAAGTAGTAATTCTCTGTATCAGTAGCCCTCATGTAGTATAAAAAGTAAACTGTATTGTACTAAATCAGCTTACTTCATTCTATTCCTGCCTAATTGTCAGAAATTCGTCATATGCATAAGCTACTTCTTATCTTTGATTCGATCTTTCCAAAACAGTAAGGTGCTCTCATTTCGAGAACTTATTTGGTCGGCATCCCCTATATAATAACAGCCTAAGTTACCTGTTGGTCTGTCCTCGGATTTATGAAGCGGTTGGATCTGGAATGAATAGATTCATCATATTGGATTTTTGATGAGTTAGGGTTAGCAAAATTCAAAGCGAGTTCGAAATCTACCCCTTCCCTCCTTTTCGATTGTGTAATGCCATTATTTCGAGCCCTATTTTCCCCGGTTAAGAGCAGGTAATTAAATTTATCACATAATGCATAGGTAAAAATAACATTTTTCTCTAGCATTATGACGTCATTCCTTTAACCATCTCATTGAATCCTTTCTTATTTTAAATTATTTAAATATCGTCTGCATTATTTTTACACGCTTTATCACTGAACTTAGATATGACGTCAATAATTTTCTTTTATATTTGGCTTAAATAATAGATTTGGTACTTATGTCGTAATTTTGAATTTAATCATCGATTACTTTTTGTTGCAAAGAAAATTTTTTACATAAAACTCTAGGAGTCTATTTCACTGACTAATAAATATCTATCGTTAAGTTATATATCGTTGGAAATTAAGAAGTTCGTTTGTGTGTATGTTTTTTATACATAACCACACGGTTTGCAATCCATTCGCTCAATTTTGGACATCATTCATATGTACCGCCAAATAATCACTATTAATATTAAAACCTCTGTTGTCCATCCTATCACGTGTTATGACAAGATAAATTAAAGTTGGCAACTGACATGTGGTCAGTGAAGATACACAAATTATTCAGCGTGTACCAGATAATTCTCAGCCGAAAAACAAACCATTTTTTTTATCTGCCTCATAGGGTACTTTACAATTCTGGAAAATTAAAAATTTTACTGATCATGACATATGACGGGCAATAGAATAGTTATTAGATAATCAGTAAAAAATTGTTTTGGTTAATCGAGGTTAAATTGTATTTTTTTATTCTGTAAATATATTCGTGTCTGAGAAATGACAAAACAA
>CM063507.1:91996055-92031055 GCA_032207245.1 Pardosa pseudoannulata | reverse complement strand
CCAGTCAATTAATAGATATAGTGACAAAGAACATTAATGCATTTAATAGTCACTAATATTTTGGAAGTATGTTTGTTTCCCATGTAAACAGTTTATGGACTAGGACTAAGCGATGTTGAAAATCTTACATTGCAATATATAACCTGCTTTATGCATTGTTTACATATTGGCAATCAGGTTATATTACGCATGGCTCAAACAGAATATTGTCTATGACTCGACGATATTTTACATCACCATATATAACTAACTTTATATCACGATTTAACAATGTATCGATTAAAGAAACTGTATTATAAAACACTTATATTGCTCATAGTCTGTTACTCCTCACCATTTTGGAAAATCGGAGAGACGATTGTTTACATATTGGCAATCAGGTTATATTACGCATGGCTCAAACAGGATATGGTCTAGGACTCCATGATATCTTACATCACGATATAAACTAGCTTTATATCGCGATTTCACACTATATCGATACAAAAAACTGTATTTTAATAAACTTATATCGCGCATACGCTGTTACTCCTCACTATTTTTGTAAACCGAAAAGACGATTTTTTACATGTTGGCAATCAAGTTATATTACGCATCGGCAAAATGAATATGGTCTAGAACTGGATGATCTTACATCACGATAAATAACTAGCTTTATATAGCGATCTAACAATGCATCGATAAAAGAAACTGTATTTTAAAACACTTATATCGCGCATACTCTGTTACACCTCACTATTTTCGGAAATCGGAGAGACGATTGTTTACATATCGGCAATCAGGTTATATTACGCATGGCTCAAACAGAATATTGTCTATGACTCGACGATATCTTATATAATGATATATAACTAGCTTTATATTGCGATTTAACAATATATCGATAAAAGAAGCTGCATTTTAGTACACTTATATCGCACATACGCTGTTATTCCTTACTATTTTGGAAAATCGGAGAGACGATTATTTACATATTGGCAATCAGGTTATATTACGCATGGCTCAAACAGAATATTGTCTATGACTCGACGATATCTTATATAACGATATATAACTAGCTTTATATTGCAATTTAACAATGTATCGGTAAAAGAAACTTATTTTAAAACACTTATATCGCATATACGCTGTTACTCCTCACTATATTGGAAAATTGGAGAGATGATTGTTTACATATCAGCAATCAGGTTATATTACTCATCAGTAAACAGGATATGGTCTAGGACTCTACGATATTTTACATCACGATATAAACTATCTTTATGTCTCGATTTCACAATGTATCGATAAAAACCTATTTTAAAACACTTATATCGCGCATACACTGTTACTCCTCACTATTTTACATATTGGCAATCAGGTTATATTACGCATGGCTCAAACGGGATATGGTCCAGGACTCGACGATATTTTACATCACCATATATAACTAGCTTTATATCACGATTTAACAATGTATAGATAAAAGAAACTGTATTTTAAAACACTTATATCGCGCATACACTGTTACTTCTCACTGTTTTGGGAAATTGTAAAGACGGTTGTTTACATATCGGCAATCAGATAATATTAAGCATTGCTCAAACAGAACATTGTCTAGGACTCGACGATATCTTATATAACGATATATAATAGCTTTATATCACGATTTAACAATGCATCGATAAAAGAAACTGTATTTTAAAACACTTATATCGCTCATACGCTGTTACTCCGTCTCACTATTTTGGAAAATTGGAAAGACGATTGTTTACATATCGGCAATCAGACTAAATCACACATGCAGTCTTACTCTCTCACGTGAAGTACGAAGAACGATTATTAAAACTTAAATAAATCGCCGATCACATATATCGCGCATGCAGTGTTACGCCCTCTAACAATTTTGGCAAATCGGAAAGACGTTGTTTATATATCGGCAATCAAGTTATATCCTACATGTGCTATTACACGAAGCTGGGAAATCGAAAGGATGATGTTTGTATATCGGGGATGCTGTAACAATTTAATATTTCACTGATATGAGGGTAACGATATACCTTCAGAATATAAAATCATATATTTTATTAACCTGGGGTACTTGTTTATTAGGCATTCGTCCATACAATGCATCGGAATTTGTTGATCACTTTATTATCGGAGTACTTTATAGGCGATTCTAAGTGAAAACAAACAAGCAAAGTGGGTCCTCGTAATTTTAGGAACAGGGTGCAAGAAGAAGACACTTGGTCAAGAAGAAGAAGATTGGTCTGCCAATTACACGCAGCTATGTATGGCGCTATTACACGAAGCCGGGAAATCGAAAGGATGATGTTTGTATATCGGGGATGCTGTAACAATTTAATATTTCACTGATATGAAGGTAAAGATATTCCTTCAGAATATAAAATCATATATTTTATTAACCTGGGGTACTTGTTTATTAGGCATTCGTCCATACAATGCATCGGAATTTGTTGATAACTTTATTATCGGTGTACCTTATAGGCGGTTCTAAGTGAAAACAAACAAGCAAAGTGGGTCCTCGTAATTTTAGGAACAGGGTGCAAGAAGAAGAAGATTGGTCTGCCAATTACACGCAGCTATGTATGGCGCTATTACACGAAGCCGGGAAATCGAAAGGATGATGTTTGTATATCGGGGATGCTGTAACAATTTAATATTTCACTGATATGAGGGTAACGATATACCTTCAGAATATAAAATCATATATTTTATTAACCTGGGGTACTTGTTTATTAGGCATTCGTCCATACAATGCATCGGAATTTGTTGATCACTTTATTATCGGAGTACTTTATAGGCGATTCTAAGTGAAAACAAACAAGCAAAGTGGGTCCTCGTAATTTTAGGAACAGGGTGCAAGAAGAAGGAGATTGGTCTGCCAATTACACGAAGCTATGTATGGCGCTATTACAAACCGGGAAATCGAAAGGACGATGTTTGTATATCGGGGATGCTGTAACAACTCAGTATTTCACTAATCTGAAAGTAAAAGAATTCCCTTCAGAATATAAAATCATATAATTTATTAACGTAGGGCACTTGCTTATTAAGATTTCGACCATACAACGCATCGGAATTTGTTGATCACTTTATTATCGGAGTACTTTATAGGCGGTTCTAAGTGAAAACAAACAAGCAAAGTGGGTCCTCGTAATTTTAGGAACAGGGTGCAAGAACACACGTAAGCTTGGTTTGCCAATTTCAGAGATATCACATGAGATCTGGGAGGACATTGTGATTGCGAGCCTGTTTTACGTACGTATCTCATTAGAGGACAACGTCTCAAGCCGTACGTGTCCTCTGGGTAGTGCCAAATGAGAGACAACCATAGGGGTTTACCTCCTTTAGGCATACACGGGGTCACGAGCCCGGGGTTCACCTGAGTGATCTTTTTCTAGTGTCTTTCTTGGTAGTCTCGAACTTGTTCTTGTAGTGCTTGTTCCTTACTGGTTTGGTTTGGAGTGCTACGGTCTACTTTTTGGCAACACGAGGGCTAATGAGACAAGGAGCTACTGCTTAAAGCCGATTCCGAACGGCTACGAACATCCATGCCACAGTGGGATTCGAACCCATTAACTCTGGATCTGAAGACCAGCACCCTAACCAATCGGCCATCATTCTGGGGTTGACCACATTAATTCTCGAGCTATGACTGACGTCACTTAGTTCAGCTGCAGCTTTACAGCTGTCGTGGGTGTGGTCGTGACTACTGGTCTTCAGTAATAGCTGATGTATGGGCGAAAAGCCTGTGTCAGCTTAGGAATTACCTTACGTGTCTCATTAACGGACATGGCAGGTCTTAGGGCTGTTCGAATCTAGATCCCGCTACCCTCTGGTTACGAGATCACTGTTCTATTCTTTAAAAAATAGTCTTTTGGGAGAGCAAATTAGTAATCAAAAAGAATGAAACATTCGACTACAGACTACACTTCGACATCAGCAACAACTTTATTTTCTTTTTTAACTCTTTTCGCGTTGCCACCGGCGGGAAAACAAAAACAGCCGAGCTCGCGACAATCACTACCTTTGCCGACAGAGAAACTGAGGTTCTTTAAAAAAAAACAGATCTTCAATATTTCATGAATTTTTAAACATCAAACTATGTTGGGCCATATATAGATTGGACCTTTGGTGAAGAAGCGACCAATTTAGTGTGTGACTCGGGCGGCAGGTACGCTTCTGGTTTGTGCAAAGTCCAGTGTCACCCACTTTCACGTTCCCTTTCACCCCAATGTGTTGTTGCGGGTGTCCTTTTACACGAAGCGACTTTGAAACACAACCGAGTTGGAACTCGAGTTTCACGCTCTGTTTGCTGGGCGACACACTGATCTTGTTTGCGGGGCCGGCAACAGGCTGCAGGGGTTTCGAGCGTGTGGGGAGAGGGTATCGGATTGGGGTGGTGGAGCGTCACGTGGGATGCAAAAAAGAGATATTTTAACTCTCTCTCTTGTAACAACGTAAATCCGTTAATCTATCAAGATTTAGACGATTTTATTCTTTGTTTTAATTGGTAAACTATGTGAATGGATACAGTTAAGCAGCATCCCCTATATAATAATAGCCTAAGTCAGGGGTGGGCAAATACTTTTAAGCGAGGGCCAAAATGAAATTTTCAAAATGTCTCCCGGGCCGGAAGACCATACCGCGTACGCTGTGCACACGCGAATGTTTTAGGTGGAGTTTTTTTCCTGCCCAAGAAATATTTTTGAGGAAAACACTATAAGTATCATTTTAATGCATTTGGACATAGTAATTTGACAGTTAATAAAAGATAATAGTAATAATAAATTGTCTTACTTAGGTGTATATGCGAATAATTTGTGCCCAGTAAAATATGTCACTTAACCCCTTCCGGTATGATTTAATAATAAAAAACTGTGCATGAAATAACCATTTAATTTTTATTTAAAAAACTTGTTTCATTTTACAATTCTTACACATTCTTAATTAAAATCCACTTTTTACATAGTGTTAAATAATATCAGAAACAGTAAAATTAAGAAAATATCAAAGCAAAACATTAATAAGGTATACAGATAATAGTCTTCAAGCTAGTGGTACTTTTCAAAACAAAGTGCAAAGGAATTCTTAATTGTTTACACCGCCAAGTAGTCTCACTTTTTGATTCTTGTAACACACACGGCATTTCTTAGTAGGTTTTCTTTTATTCTGACTCATTCATTTGGCAATGACTTGTACCAAGTAAACAATATGCAATAGTGACTTGTGATTTTCACAAGGGATAAAAGTGTTGCCAAATTCAGTACACTAGAAATTTTAAACTAAATTAATTATCATATTTAACAGTAACTTTAATCGCATGACGAGTGTAGCTCGTCATTGTGCGGTATGGAATGAAAAACTAATGATGAGCTAGACTCGTCATTTTACCGGAAGGGGTTAATTTTTAAAGGAATACGATCCATTGTATTAAATTAATGGTCATTAAATAAATCAGTTAATGAAAGATTTTATTTTTATATTTATTTATATCTTAATGATACACATTATTTTACTTTGATCATAGTTATTACTTTTTTATATTTATATTGCATTTTGTAAATACAATAGTAAATAGAATTATAAAAAGAAAAGACAAACTTCAAACGTTAAAATAGAATAGTTTTAGATAATGCGGAACGCGAAATCTGGAATGTTCATTTGATATCATTTCTTCAAAATTTGGATCCAAATCACTTGTATCAATCCTTAATACCGAGTGTAGATTTTTGTCAGTAATTTGTGATCAATATTTATTTCTCGTGAAAATCATTAACGAAAAAGGTTCTTTCACAAATATATGTTGAACCAAATAAAACTAGGTATTTAAGAGTGCACGTTCAATTCTATGTAGTAAGCCGACCACACGCTTTAGGAGAGTATGTATGTTGCATACATTAAAGTGGGGATATGGTTACAGCTGTTCAAATTATAATACTCTCTATTATTTACATATTTTTCATTATTTATATGTACACTACGCACACAAATACTGTTGATTTCAACAAAATCGCATAGAAGAGATTAAAAAAATTCCATGCAGAATTTTTCAACGGGCAAGCAGGTGTGGGAAAGAAAATAAATTTGGCTGGCCAAGATAAATTTTTCTAAAATTTTAAAAACAATATACAAGTGCCTAACGATTTAAATCCGTTAATGAGATGAATGAAATTGCGATTTCATTTTTAAAAGTTCCTTATACTGAGGTTCGAAGTGAAATGTACCGATTTCAAGGAACGATGCTAAATGCTCATCTGTCAGTCTACTTTCGAAATTATTCTTTCTAAGGTTCAAAGTCGAGAACAATTGTTCGCGTATAAGAAGCAAATAAACCGCTGATCTTCTGGGAGTGAGATAATAAATCTGGGATATAATATTTAAGCAAAGTAGAAAAGGAGATGGATATATGATGTATAAATATATATTTCTTTTAATTTGCCTCGGAATACTAAAAATATAATCAGTAAAGGCGGACATAAAATTTTTTAAAAAATTAAATCAAAAAATATAATACAGACAGATCTTTACAATTAGAATTAAAACAACACAATCTAATACATTTTTGGTTAAGGATGGATAAATAATACGAACAACTTCCTGAGAAAGCTCTTAAATTATTATTACTGTTTACTAGCATGAAATTAGTAGAGCTTTTCTTGATATATATATATATATATATATATATATATATATACTTTTTTAAATATGAAACTTTGCACACACACACATACACACAATACACACACACATACATATATATATATTTATATATATATATACATATAATATATATTATATATATATATATACATATTATATATATACATATATATATATATATACATATATATATACATATTATATATATACATGTATATATATATATGTATATATTTATACATATATATATATATATATATATATATATATATGTATATATATATACAATATATATATATACATATATATATATAATATACATATATATATATACATATAAATATATACATATATATATATAATTATATATAAATATATATATGTATATATATATATGTATATATATTATACATATATATATATATAAATACATATATATATATATAAATATATATATATATATATTTATATATATATATATATTATATATAAATACATTATATATACATATATATATATAATATATATATATATATACATTATATATATACATATATATATACATATATATATATGTATATATATATATATGTATATATATATATATATATATATATATACATATATATATATATACATTTATATATATACATATATATATATACATATATATATATATATAATATATATACATAATATTATACATATATATATACATATATATATATTTATATATATATATGTATTTAATATATATAACATATATATATAAAATACATATATATATACATATATATATATATATATATATATAAATATATACATATATACATATATATATATATATATATATATATATAATACATATACATATATATATATACATATATATATATATATATATATATATATATATATATATATATATATATATATATATATATATATATATAATATAAATATAATATAATATATATATACTCTACAGTAGGGATGGGCAAACTTTTTCAGTCGCGGGGAAAAAATCGGAAGAAAATAAGTTTGGTGGGCCAAGATAAATTTTCTACAATTTTAAAAACAATATAGAAGTACCTAACGGTTTAAATACGTTAATGAGACGAATGAAATTGCGATTTCATTTTTAAAAATCCCTTATACTGAGGTTCGAAGTGAGATGGACTGATATTAAGGAACGATGCTAAAGGTTCATCTGTCAGTCTACTTCTGAAATTATTCTTTCTAAGGTTCAAAGTTGAAAACACTTGTTCACATATAAGAAGCAAATAGACCGCTGAACTTCTGGGCGCGAGAGAATAAATTTGGGATGTAATATTTAAACAAAGTGGATAAGGAGATGGATATATAATGTATAAATATATATTTCTTTTAATTTGCCTCGGACCGGCAACTTAAAATTCTATCCGCGGGCCGGATAAAACCTTCTGGCGGGCCAGAGTTTGCTCATCCCTGGTATAAAATATACATGCTAAGAACCGGATCCAAAATTACAGACTACGGTATCGAAAGACAGCTTCTTACCGAGTAATAATAAGACTATAGAGCGTTTATCTAGTTTCAGTTTATCTAGAACAGTGTTTCTTAACCTGTGGTAGTCGAATTCCTGGATGATGGTACTCAAAAAATAATCAGTAAGAGCGGACATAAAAATATTTTAATAGTTAAATCAAAACAATTATCATACAGACAGATCTTTACAAGCAGAATTGAAACAATACAATCTAATACATTTTTGGTTAAGGATGGATAAATAATACGAACAACTTCCTGAGAAAGCTCTTAAATTATTATTACCGTTTACTAGCATGAAATTAGTAGAGCTTTTCTTGATATATATATATATATATATATATATATATATATATATATATATATATATATATATACTTTTTTAAATATGAAACTTATATATATATATATATAATATATATATATATATATATATATATATATATACTCTACAGTAGGGATGGGCAAACCCTTTCAGTCGCGGGGCAAAAATCGGAAGAAAATAAGTTTGGTGGGCCAAGATAAATTTTTCTAAAATTTTAAAAACATTATACAAGTGCCTAACGGTTTAAATACGCTAATAAGAAGAAGGAAATTGCGATTTCATTTTTAAAAATTTCATATACTGAGGTTCGAAGAGAGTTGTACTAATTTTAAGGAACGACGCTAAATGCTCATCTGTCAGTCTACTTTCGAAATTATTCTTTCTAAAGTTCAAAGTTGAAAACACTGGTTCACATATAAGATGCAAATATACCGCTGATCTTCTAGGCGTGAGATAATAAATTTGGGATATAATATTTGTAGAAAAGGGGATGGATATATAATGTATAAATATATATTTCTTTTAATTTGCCTCGGAATACTAAAAATATAATCAGTAAAGGCGGACATAAAATTTTTTAAAAAATTAAATCAAAAAATATAATACAGACAGATCTTTACAATTAGAATTAAAAAACGACACAATTTAATACATTTTTGGTTAAGGATGGATAAATAATAGGAACAACTTCCTGAGAAAGCTCTTAAATTATTATTACCGTTTACTAGCATGAAATTAGTAGAGCTTTTTCAACTCCTCTTCTTAGTCCACTCTCCTGTTTCTAATCATGGATCTTGTTGGTGCTTCAACCACATTTGGCGAAATTGGCGTGCTTGCAGCGTGGCGTTTGAAATCTGGCGAGGGGATCGTAACTCAACAAATTGATACATAAACAAAAACAACATTTTGAGGAAAAATTTTACAAAAATTGAATAATTTTACAAAAATTGAATTTTTGAGTGAAGGTTGAAGAGGAGTTGTAAAAATTGAAAAAAATTTTTTTCAAATCTCTTATTTTGATATATATATATATATACTTTTTTAAATATGAAACTTTGCACAAACACATACATATATATACTCTACAGTAGGGATGGGCAAACCTTTTCAGTCGCGGGGCAAAAATCAGAAGAAAATAAGTTTGGTGGGCCAAGATAAATTTTTCTAAAATTTTAAAAACATTATACAAGTGCCTAACGGTTTAAATACGCTAATAAGAAGAAGGAAATTGCGATTTCATTTTTAAAAATTTCATATACTGAGGTTCGAAGAGAGATGGACTGATTTTAAGGAACGATGCTAAATGCTCATCTGTCAGTCTACTTTCGAAATTATTCTTTCTAAGGTTCAAAGTCGAAAACCCTTGTTCGCGTATAAGAAGCAAATAGACCGCTGATCTTCTGGGAGTGAGATAATAAATTTGGGATATAATATTTAAGCAAAGTAGAAAAGGAGATGGCTATATAATGTATAAATATATATTTCTTTTAATTTTCCTCGGAATACTAAAAATATAATCAGTAAAGGCGGACATAAAATTTTTTTAAAAATTAAATCAAAAAATATAATACAGACAGATCTTTACAAGTAGAATTGAAACAACACAATCTAATACATTTTTGGTTAAGGATGGATAAAGAATACGAACAACTTCCTGAGAAAGCTCTTAAATTATTATTACCGTTTACTAGCATGAAATTAGTAGAGCTTTTCTTGATATATATATACTTTTTTAAATATGAAACTTTGCACAAACACATACATATATATATACTCCACAGTAGGGATGGGCAAACTTTTTCAGTCGCGGGGCAAAAATCGGAAGAAAATAAGTTTGGTGGGCCAAGATAAATTTTTCTATAATTTTAAAAACATTATACAAGTGCCTAACGGTTTAAATACGTTAATGAGAGGAATGAAATTGCGATTTCATTTTTAAAAGTTCCTTAATCTGAGGATCGAAGAGAGATGGACTGATTTTAATATTGTACCACACCAACTAAATATTTCTGAAAAATTTTAAAACTTTATCAATAACATTAATATGGTGTAACTAAGAATATAAAAACAAAATTTTAAAAATAATTTTAATTTTTTTTAAGTTATTAGCTGTTCTAAATTAGGCTAACGGTCCAATACACTACTAAAAAATTAACAAATATCACGTTGCATTAGGCTGATTCATAGGTGAAATTTAAAAAATTCAAAGCAAAGTTCAACATATTTTTAAGCACTGTTGTTGCTTTTATTTTGCAGTTCTTGAACTGGCATTTTTGGTAAGGGGTAATAGAAAAAGGATAGTTGTAGGATGCTAATACCCAAAATTTATATAAAATTTTACAGGTTTTATTTTTCCTGAACATCTTGCAACTGTGCCTTCCAAAATATTTTACCATTATTTTCTCTATGGGGAAATTGTTAAAATATACCAAACTGCTTCAGGTTCTGCTGATTTTGTCATAAAAGGTCGATTTTTTAAAAACGATCTTGTGGATCAATTGAGAATTCATCGTTAAAATGGATAAAGTGTTTGGTGTCATGATACGTTTCTGGACCTAGCGTTACTCATAATGTATTAATGTCTATATACTATAAGTAACCTTCACTATTTGAAAAAAATAATATATAAATTAATAAGTGAAAATTCTATCCGCGGGCCGGATAATTCTGGCGGGCCAAGTTTGCCCATCCCTGGTATAAAATATACATGCAAGAACCGGATCCAAAATTACAGACTACGGTATCGAAAGACAGCTTCTTACCGAGTAATAATAAGACTATAGAGCGTTTATCTAGTTTCAGTTTATCTAGAACAGTGTTTCTTAACCTGTGGTAGTCGAATTCCTGGATGATGGTACTCAAAAAATAATCAGTAAGAGCGGACATAAAAATATTTAATAGTTAATCAAAAAATTATCATACAGACAGATCTTTACAATTAGATTAAAACGACACATTAATACATTTTTGGTTAAGGATGGATAAATAATACGAACAACTTTCTGAGCAAGCTTTTAAATTATTATTACCGTTTACTAGCATGAAATTAGTAGAGCTTTCTTGATATATATATATATATATATTTATATATATATATATTTATATATATATATATACATATACATATACATATACATATATATATTTATATATATATAATATATATATATATATATACATATACATATACATAACATATATATATATATATATATATATATATATATATATATATATATATATATATATATATACTCCACAGTAGGGATGGGCAAACTTTTTCAGTCGCGGGGCAAAAATCGGAAGAAAATAAGTTTGGTGGGCCAAGATAAATTTTTCTATAATTTTAAAAACATTATACAAGTGCCTAACGGTTTAAATACGTTAATGAGAGGAATGAAATTGCGATTTCATTTTTAAAAGTTCCTTAATCTGAGGATCGAAGAGAGATGGACTGATTTTAAGGAACGATGCTAAATGCTCATCTGTCAGTCTATTTCTGAAATTATTCTTTCTAAGGTTCAAAGTCGAAAACACTTGTGCACATATAAGAAGCAAATAGACCGCTGATCTTCTGGGCGTGAGGTACGCGGTTTTCGAACTAACTTACATGATTAAGAATCAGTCATGGCTTACAAAAAATGCTGATGTCTCCCGGTCACAAAATGACGGGATATCTCGCTCTGCAGTGCGAGAATTATTGAAAGGCCTCTCCAAGCGTCTTCGCTGGTCATCGGAGCTCAAAGTGGGACTTATCGCTGAAGACCAGGGGTGGTCAAATACTTTTAAGTGCGGGCCAAAATGAAATTTTCAAAATGTCTCCCGGGCCGGAGAACTATACCGCGTACGCTGTGCACACGCGAATGTTTTAGGTGGAGATTTTTTCCTGCCCAAGAAATTTTTTTTCACAAAAACACTATAAGTATCATTTTAAAGCATTTGGACAGAGAAATTTGACAGTTAATAAAAGATAATAGTAATAATAAATTGAAGTCTCAATTGAAGTATCATTCACAAATAAAGATGTCTTTCTGCCTTGGTTCCCCCTCCGAAAATAATTTCTGGCTACGGCCCTGTCATATACCCCATACTATATACTGTATATACTATATATGCACTGTATATCGTGGACGAAAAAAAAAAGCTTCGATTTCTTTTCGCCCGTTTTTCGTCTCCCAGTTAAATTTAAAGGGTTGTTGAATCCGATGCTCGTTAAAGAGAAAAGAAAATTACAGCTTCTGCTGGAATCTCAAACTGGTTTGTTTGTGTAAGCAGAAAATTTTCAACCACTCAAATCGTAATATATAATCTTTCTCGAATTTTAACGAGATCGAGAGAAGAAAAAAAAAAGAATAAAAATGGAAAATGACGATGAGTAGCTTCTACTGTAGGTTATCAGTCAGCGAGGTTGTCTTGGGAGCGAATACCTACTATTAAAACAAAAAATGTTTTCGGGGGAGAGGCAGGCGATGTTGATGCTTTTTGTGCAAGTTTTAATGAGTTGTATGGGAGAACTAGGCGGATTTCGTTGTTTGTAAACCCCCCTGTAAATTCCTTCAAAACCGGCTCTATCAGTTTGCCGCCACGGATAAAAATGTAATGTGCCACCCCTGTTACCTTACAATACAAGTTATTATTAAAAGTGGTAAATTATTGACAAATACATTCTATGGAACTTCAATAGTTCCTACAAACGGAAAAAAGCATAATAAATTCATATTTATTAAAAACCATGAAATAAATTTCCTTCGATATCCTGGAAATCGGTTTGACTGAAGAATAGGTTGCGCCCGCCAACTTGGCGATAAACCTTTGAGTATGGTAGCCTAATATTTTTTCCTTATATATCGTGTCCCAACAATCTGTATCTATATATTAATTTATATCTGTATCCAGCTCTTCTTGGGCAACTCATCTCTAATATATTAAATGCTCGTAATGTTTTTAAAAAATGGTTCACTGTGGCTAATTTTTAATAATTTGGAGCAGTTGACTTTGTAAATGGCTTGACTGAAGAACAGGATTCCCCCGCCAACTTGGCGATAAAGCTCTGTGCATGGTAGCCTAACATTTTTTCCTGATCTCGTCATGTCCAAACATTCTGTATCTATATTATAATGTATATTATATTTGTATTCAGCTCTTCTTGTGCAACCCATTTCTTATATATTAATTACGTTTAATGCTTAAAAAAATTAGATATAATGAACCATTAATGGTTCACTATATCTAATTAGATTAGAACCATTAATGATCACTATGGCTATTAGATATAGTGAAATCTAATAGCCATAGTAACCATTAATGGTTCACTATGGCTCATTTTTAATAATTTGGAGCTGCTGGTTTTGTAAAAGTCTTGACTGAAGAATAGGATTCTCCCGCCAAATTGGCGATAACGCTCTGAGCATGGTAGCCTAACACTTTTCTTGATATATCGTGTCCAAACAATCTGTATCTATATTTTAATTTATATTTGAATCCAGCTTTTCTTGTGCAACCCATTTTTTTTATACTAAATGAGCGTAATGCTTTTAAAAAATTAGATATAATGAACTATTAATGGTTCCCTATGTCTAATTTTTAATAACTTGGAGCTGCTGGCTTTGTAAACGGCTTGACTGAAGAACAGGGTGCCCCCGCCAACTTGGCGATAAAGCTCTGAGCATGGTAGCCTAACATTTTTCTTGATATATCGTGTCCAAACAATCTGTATCTATATTTTAATTTATATTTGTATCCAGCTCTTCTTGTGCACCCATTTCTTATATATTAAATGCGCATAATGTTTTTAAAAATTAGGTATAATGAACCATTAATGGTTCACTATGGGTAATTTTTAATAATTTGAAGCTGCTGGCTTTCTAAACGGCTTGACTGAAGAACAGGATTCCCCCGCCAACTTGGCGATAAAGCTCTGTGCATGGTAGCCTAACATTTTTTCTTGATCTCGTCATGTCCAAACAATCTGTTTTTAATGTATATTATATTTGTATTCAGCACTTCTTGTGCAATCCATTTCTTATATATTAAATGCGCGTAATGCTTATTAAAAATTAGATATAGTGAACCATTAATGGTTCACTATGGCTCATTTTTAATAATTTGGAGCTGCTGGCTTTGTAAACGGTTTGACTGAAGAAGAGGGTGCCCCCGCCAACTTGGCGATAAAACTTTGTGTATGGTAGCGTAATATTTTTTACTGATATATCGTGTCCAAACAATCTGTATCTGTATTTTAATTTATATTATATTTGTATCTATCTCTTCTTGTGCAACCCATTTCTTATATATTAAATGCACTTAATGCTTTTAAAAAATTAGGTATAATGAACCATTAATGGTTCACTATGGTTCATTTTTAATAATTTGGAGCTGCTGGCTTTGTAAACGGCTTGACTGAAGAACAGGGTATCCCCGCCAAATTGGCGATAAAGCTCTGAGTATGGTCGGTTAACATTTTTTCTTCATCTCGTCGTGTCTAAACAATCTGTATCTCTATTTTAATTTATATCTGTATCTAGCTCTTCTTGTGCAATCCATCTCTAATATATTAAATGCGCGTAATGCTTCAAAAAATTTAGATATAGTGAACCATTAATGGTTCACTATATCTAATTAGGTTAGAACCATTAATGGTCACTATGGCTATTAGATATAGTGAAATCTAATAGCCATAGTGGCCATTAATGGTTCACTATGGCTCATTTTTAATAATTTGGAGCAGCTGACTTTGTAAATGGCTTGACTGAAGAATAGGATTCCCCGGCCAACTTGGCGATAAAGCTCTGAATATGGTAGCCTAACATTTTTTTCCTGATATATCGTGTCCGAACAATCTGTATCTATATTTTAATTTATATCTGTATCCAGCTCTTCTTGTGCTACCCATCTCTTATATATTAAATGCGCGTAATGCGTTTAAAAAATTAGGTATAATGAACCATTAATGGTTCACTATGGGTAATTTTTAATAATTTGGAGCTGCTGGCTTTGTAAACGGCTTGACTGAAGAACAGCATTCCCCCGTCAACTTAGCGATAAAGCTCTGAACATGGTAACCTAACATTTTTCCTGATATATCGTGTCAAAAAAATCTGTATTTATATTTTAATTTATATTTGTATCCAGCTCTTCTTGTGCAACCCATTTCTTTTATACTAAATGAGCGTAATGCTTTTAAAAAATTAGATATAATGAACTATTAATGGTTCACTATGTCTAATTTTTAATAACTTGGAGCTGCTGGCTTTGTAAACAATCGGCTTGACTGAAGAACAGGGTGCCCCCGCCAACTTGGCGATAAAACTCTCAGCATGGTAGCCTAACATTTTCTCCTGATCTCGTCGTTTCCAAACAATCTGTAACTATTTTTTAATTTATATTATATTTTTATCCATTCTATTCTTATGCAACCGATTTTTTATATATTAAATGCGCATAATGCTTTTAAAATATTAGATATAATGAACCATTAATGGTTCACTATGGCTCATTTTTAATAATTTAGAGCTGCTGGCTTTGTAAACGGCTTGACTGAAGAACAGGGTGCTCCCGCCAACTTGGCGATAAAGCTCTGAGCATCGCAGCCTAACTTTGTTTCCTGATCTGTCCGTGTCCAAACAATCTGTATCTATGTTTTAATTTATATTATATTTGTATCCAGCTCTTCTTGTGCAACCCATTTCTTATATATTAAATGCACGTAATGCTTCAAAAAAATTAGATATAGTGAACATTAATGGTTCACTATATCTAATTAGGTTAGAACCATTAATGGTCACTATGGCTATTATATATAGTGGACCATTAATGGCTATTAGATATAGTGCACCATTTCACTATATCTAATAGCCATAGTGACCATTAAGGATTCACTATGGCTCATTTTTAATAATTTGGATCTGCTGGCTTTGTAAACGGCTTAGTGAAGAATAGGGTGTCCCCGCCAACTTGGCGATAAAGCTCTCAGCATGGTAGCATAACATTTTCTCCTGATATCTCCGTGTCCAAACATTTTGTACCTATGTTTTAATTTATATTATATTTGTATCCAGCTCTTCTCATGCAACCCATTTCTTATATATTAAATGCGCTTAATGCTTTTAAAAAATCCCCTGTATAATAATAGCCTAAGTTATCTGCCCGTCTGCCCTCGAATTTATGAAGCGGTTGGATCTGGAATGTATGGATAGGAGCATCCGTATTGGATTTTTGATGAGTTAGGGTTAACAAAATAAGGGTCTTTAAAACGTTAAAAATCCACAATATCCCTCCTTTTCGAGCGTTTAATGCCTTTATTTCAAGCCCTATTTTGCCCGGTTAAGAGCAGGCGATTAAATTTATCAATTTATCACATAATAAATAAGTAAAAATAACATTTTTTCTAGCATTATGACGTCATTCCTTTAACCATCTCATTGAATCATTTCTTATTTTAAATTATTCAAATATCGTCTGCATTATTTTCATAGATTTTTTCACTGAATTTAGATATTACGGGAACAATTTTCTTTTATATTTGACTTAAGTAGTAGATTGGGTACATATGTGATGATTTTAAATTGAATCATCGATTATTTTTTGTAGCAATGAAAATTTTATCACATGTATTAACAACAAATTCTTTTTATAAAATTCTAGGAGTCTATTTCACGGACTAATAAATATATAGAGACTAAGTTATATATCTTTGAAAATTAAGAAGTGTTTTTGTTAGTGTTTTGCTTTTTATACATAACTACATGGATTGACGACCCGTCCAAAACGATCGTTTCGTTTTGGACGGGTTATTGCCTTCAAGCCACGTAGTGAACTATAGACGTCCACATAAATAGCCCCGTTTACATGTGCCAAAAGCAGCGTAGAATGCAGGGTAGATACACGAATTGCACTCCCCTTTCAAGAATTACCCCTAGCTAGGGAAAAAATTGAGGGGTAGGAAGAACCCACCTTTCTACCCGGGTAATAGCAGAGTTTACTCTCCTTTCCCATCATCCTTTGCGCTTACAGATGATTTCCGTCCCGTATGATCACGTGACCTCTAGCGACGATCCCGGCAAAATGGAGGGTAGAAAGAATTGACCATGTAAACGGGTTTCTCCGACCCTCCAAGCAAAATCCCTTTACCCGGTTAAAAAGAAGGGTACATGACTGGCACATGTAAACGGGGCTAATAACGGCTATAGACGCAAGTGTCCATCAACGTGTTAATATGTACCTGTCTCGTGCCTCCGAAATACCAGTCATGCCATAAGTTAGAAATCTCTGGGGGTTCCTCAAAATTTAGACGATAACAATACTTCTGATATAGGAGGCAATACAATACTTCTGATACAAGGAAGTAAAAATGGTATTTACGGACACGGGGAGGTCCAAAAAACGAAGATGCATCAAAATCTCGAGGTCAAAGTTTAGACGATGACAATACTTCTGATATAGGAGGCAATACAATACTTCTGATACAAGGAAGTAAAAATGGTATTTACGGACACGGGGAGGTCCAAAAACACGAAGATGCATCAAAATCTCGAGGTCAAAGTTTAGACGATGACAATACTTCTGATATAGGAGGCAATACAATACTTCTGATACAAGGAAGTAAAAATGGTATTTACGGACACGGGGAGGTCCAAAAACACGAAGATACATCAAAATCTCGAGGTCAAAGTTTAGACGATGACAATACTTTTAATATAAGAGGCAATACAATACTTCTGATACAAGGAAGTAAAAATGGTATTTACGGACAGGGGAAGGCCGATGAGCAGGGGCTTTTGAGAGCATTTAAACAATCTAAAAAATTATCTAAATGTAATTGCTTATATAGATATATCGTTAAATCGCGATATAAAGCTGATTATATATCGCGATGTAAGATATTCAACATCGCCCAGTCCTAGACACGCGCGTGTATTCCGATGCAGGGAGAGAATCCCCCGTTCCAAGTGGAGGTCTTATCGTAGCTGTCGAATGAGAAGAGCCGCGGGCTTTGTAAACGGTGTTATCGATTTTTGAAACCTCAGCGAAATTTTATCGCTCCCTCGGCCTTTCGCGGAATCTCGTTCAGAAAAGGGAGAGGAAATATTGAGACTGAATTAACATTTAATATGCCAGTGTTCCCGTACGGGAATGTAGAATTCAATATTTAATTAAATATTATGGTTCGCTAAAACACCCATGTAAAGCTTTTTCATTACTACAAAGAACCTTCCCGAGTACGTAAATACCATTTTTACTTTCTTGTATACTTAGTTTAACAAAAGAATAATAATCGTCCAAAAATTCGACCCCGAGATTTTGATGCATCTTCGCGTTTTTGGACCTTTCCGTGTCCATAAATACCATTATTACTCCATTATATCAGAAGTATTATATCAAAAGTATTGTCATCGTCTAAACTTTGACCTCGAGATTTTGATGCATCTTCCTGTTTTTGGACCTCCCCGAGTGCGTAAATACCATTATTACTTCATTGTATCAGAAGTATTATATCAGAAGTACTGTCATCGTCTAAAATTTGACCTCGAGGTTTTGATGCATCTTCTCGTTTTTGGACCTTCTTGCCCGTAAATATTTTACTTCCTTATATGCGTAGTATAGCAGAACTATTATCAAAAAATTCAAATTCGAAATTTTAATTGTATTTGACGTTTTCGGACTTTTATCTGTCCGGAAATACCCTTTTTTTGCTTTCTGGTATAAATAGCTTGCTTGTTTTACTCACTCGATGCTTACAGCTGTAATTTTAGTTTTTTATCAAAATACGGTTAAAAATCTTTAGCTGTTTTTTCTTCTCCTTCTGTCCGTATTCTTATCTCCTTGGTCCACAAAATCAAAAATCCTCGAGAGTTCTATCTCATTCAGCTTTAATTAAACATTTTTTCCTACCTATGAACACGTTTAATTATCTGGGAGCTTATTATTTCTTCTGCAATTGATCAGATAATTGCTCTTGTTAATTTTCTTAATTACCTGGATGTCGGGGCGTATTTTAGATTTCAAAACTTCCCTGCTTTCTTTTTATCAGCATATGCAAAAGTTATTGTCATGTTTGAAGGGAAGGACATACACATCAGAGTTCTCACTGCAACGCGAAAAGTCCACGTATGATTTTTCTTTTTATGCATTAAAAATTATTACTGTCCCGAAATTCGCGCACTTATAAATCAGCTTCATTGTTGATGGAAACTACGAATTTACTTCACCGAGGAACAACGATGGCAATATACTAACTTAATCTCAAGTGGGTTCTCGTAATTTAGAAGCAGGAACCAAGATCCCGAGGCTTGGCCTACCATCTCCTGAGGTATCGTTAGTGACCTGGTAGGACACTTAATCTCAAGTGGGTCCCCGTAATTTAGAGACAGGAACGAATATTCCGAGGCTTGGCCTACCATCTCCTGAGGTATCGTTAGGGACCTGGTAGGGCACTTAATCTCAAGTGGGTCCCCGTAATTTAGAAGCAGGAACCAAGATCCCGAGGCTTGGCCTACCATCTCCTGAGGTATCGTTAGTGACCTGGTAGGACACTTAATCTCAAGTGGGTCCCCGTAATTTAGAAGCAGGAACCAAGATTCTCGAGGCTTGACCTACCATCTTCTGAGGTATCGGTAGGGACCTGGTAGGACACTTAATCTCAAGTGGGTTCCCGTAATTTAGAGACAGGAACGAATATTCCGAGGCTTGGCCTACCATCTCCTGAGGTATCGTTAGGGACCTGGTAGGGCACTTAATCTCAAGTGGGTTCCCGTAATTTAGAAGCAGGAACCAAGATTCTCGAGGCTTGACCTACCATCTTCTGATGTATCGTTAGGGACCTAGCAGAACACTTAATCTCAAGTGGGTCCCCGTAATTTAGAAACAGGAACGAAGATCCCGAGGCTTGGCCTACCATCTCCTAAGGTATCGTTAGGGATCTGGTAGGACACTTAATCTCAAGATAGTCCTCGTGCTTTAGAAGCAGGAATCAAGATCCCAAGGCTTGACCTACCATGAACCTCAATGTAAATCGGAGGCTCCCAGCTTCCTCTAGTCCACCGCTTCTATTACAAAAAAAAAAATATTCGAACACCTTCTTTACCGTAATATTTATTTATACCAAATATTCAAATGTATTTTATCTATGTTTATTTTATCTGCCTATCTATCTATTAAGAGCCACAAGGTGTTTTTCTTAATGCATGACCAATTGCCTGTTAAGCATCCGCGAAATATCGGCGAAGTGGTTATTCATTTAGCAACAACCGAGGAGCACGTGTAGCTTAAAGTATGCAGCGGACTCGAGTAACATTACCCTCGGGTCGTCATCATTTAAAAGTGGTGACCAACGAAAGACAGCCAACTTGGACTATCATCGATGCAGGTATCACTGCAGAATTTGTATTAGGGGCTTTACTTTAAGTGGAGAACCACGAGGACTGAAAATTGACTTCTGGATGTTGCGAGTTGGTCCGCACGTTCGTTGTGACGTCATTTTGATGAGAGCATGATCGTTTGTTATCATAATGTCCACAAGCTGCCGTCAAAGTGACGTCACAATGAAGATTCGAACGGAATCACAACGTCCAGAGTAAGGGCTTAATCTCAAGTTGGTCCTCGTAATTTAGAAGTAGGAAAAGATCCCAAGGCTTGGCCTACCATCTCCTGAGGTATCGTTAGGGACCTGGTAGGACACTTAATCTCAAGATAGTCCTCGTGCTTTAGAAGCAGGAACCAAGATCCCAAGGCTTGACCTACCATGTCCAGAGGTATCGTTAAGGACCTGGTAGGGTACTTAATCTCAAGTGGGTCTCCGTAATTTAGAAGCAGGAACCAAGATTCTCGAGGCTTGGCCTACTATCTTCTGAGGTATCGTTAGGGACCTGGTAGGGCACTTAATCTCAAGTGGGTCTCCGTAATTTAGAAGCAGGAACCAAGATTCTCGAGGCTTGACCTACCATCTTCTGAGGTATCGTTAGGGACCTGGTAGGACACTTAATCTCAAGTGAGTCCTCGTGCTCTAGAAGCAGGAACGAAGATCCTGAGGCTTGGCCTACCATCTCCTGAGGTATCGTTAGGGACCTGGTAGGACACTTAATCTCAAGATAGTCCTCGTGCTTTAGAAGCAGGAACCAAGATCCCAAGGCTTGACCTACCATCTCCTGAGGTATCGTTAAGGACCTGGTAGGACACTTAATCTCAAGTGGGTCTCCGTAATTTAGAAGCAGAAACGAAGACCCCGAGGCTTGGCCTACCATCTCCTGAGGTATCGTTAGTGACCTGGTAGGGCACTTAATCTCAAGTGGGTCTCCGTAATTTAGAAGCAGGAACCAAGATTCTCGAGGCTTGGCCTACCATCTTCTGAGGTATCGTTAGGGACCTGGTAGGACACTTAATCTCAAGTGAGTCCTCGTGCTCTAGAAGCAGGAACGAAGATCCTGAGGCTTGGTCTACCATCTCCTGAGGTATCGTGGGGGACTGGTGGGACACTTAATCTTAAGTTAGTCCTCGTGCTTTAGAAGTAGGTACCAAGATCCCTCGTCTTGGCCTACCATCTTCTGAGGTATCGTTAGGGACCTGGTAGGGCACTTAATCTCAAGTGAGTCCCCGTAATTTAGAAGCAGAAACCAAGATTTACTTATAATGTGAGAAATTGATGAGTTTAATCATCACCGGCTCTTAACCGGGGAAAATAGGGTTTGAAATAATGACATTAAATGCTAGAAAAGGGGGGGGATTTCGAACGTTGTTAACCCTAACTTATCAAGAATCCAATATGGATGTCTCTATCCTGTAACGACTTCAATGTTCTTGAGTGAAGAGGTAGCGTGAAGAAGGATCACAGTCGTAACAGAATTGGATATCACTTTTATTTTCTGGAGTAAATACTAGTTATACACACAGGGATTCTAATCTCCCAAAACAAGTCGAAAAGTAAAAGAATGGTTCTTGCATAACATTTCCACGACGATTACAATCGGGAAAAAATATTAAATAATCTCTTAAATGGGGAGGCTCTTCCAGGGTGCAATGCAAACCCAATCTATATCTCGTTCGGTGTCCGATACCCTGCCGTTCCTTATATGAACAGACGAGTCTAACGAACGTAATCACTAAAAAGTTGGCTCCGGTCAAAAGTCGCGGAAGCACCTCCGTAAAAAAATGTCGAAAAGCCCCGAGTCGCAAAATTCTAGGTTTCTTATACCTGGGGGTCAGTTACGGTCCCGCCAACCGTTTTTTGGTCAGTTACGATTCCAGTTACCTGAGAACTCCAGCTAAAGTTACAGCTAGTTTCTTTAACTGAATTAGCATTTGTTGGCTGTCCCAATTGAGGCTTCTCCAGGCAATCCTCCAGGGGTCATTACCAGCAACTGATCAGGGCGTAACACCTATTCAACTGAACTGTTACCATCCCAGACACTCTTTCGCCGAGCTATTGTAGCCGGTCGGAACACGAGGTCACAAATAAACTGACTTTGGTCGTTAATTTTGGACAAAGGGGGGGGGGTGTCTTCACAGTGGTTAAGTAAATTGGTGTTAGTCAGTAAATTAAATTTATTCCATAATTTTAAGCCAAAGGCAAGCTTTCATTAGCTTAAAAATACTAGTAGCAAAATTCTAGGCTTTTTATTGCCTGGGGGTGAGTTACGGTCCCTCCAACAGTTTTTTAGTCAGCTCCGATTCCAGTTACCTGAGAACTCAAGCTAAGGTTACAGCTAGTTTCTTTAGTTGAATTCTCATTCGCTAGCTGTCCCGATTCTTGAATTCACGATGAAATCATCCGGGATCATTACCGCAGCCGATCAGGGGCTTGTCGCCTATTGAACCGAACTGGCAACATCCCAGACACGGCGTCGCCGCGCTATTGTAGTCGGGTCGAAACGGAGGGCTTCATATCAGCTGTTTTCAGTCGTTAGTTCTGGACAAAGGGGGGTGGAGTCTTCACAACCTATTCCAGGTACAACCGCTTCATAAATTCGAGGACAGACGGACAGTTAACTTATTATTGTGCTATTATTGTGGGAATCGTCGGGGATTAAAGGAGACATTTATACTTAATAATGTTTATTTACAAATGAGGAAAAAAGGGGGAACTGATATAAAAAGGGAGTTAAACATTTAATCAGCGTGCAACACACAACTTGCGCGTACGTCTCACGTTCGTCTCACAGCTCGTCTGCTTTTCGCCGCAGGCCCTCGCTAGGTGGCGCTCAGCGGGAGTTATAGCAAGAGTGTGATGTACTCGTTACCGTCCTACATTATTATATAGGAAATGTAATATGTAAAAATTATTTCATTTTAATAAATCATAAAAAAAAATTTTCTCTTCCATTCTATTTCCTTCAAATCTATTTTCTCAGCCTCAAAATATCGTAACTAAAGGAACGTCCCCGACTTGAAATTCTTCCAACACTTTCCCTAAAGCTTTCTGTGTAATAGATGTAAATTTTCTGTCCACTTACTTTATTTTCCAGCTATCGCTGGCAAATGATTCCGACTAAGCTACTTTCTCTGGGAAAGATTAAGTCTCGCTGCGGGGTGCAATCCTGTTCCAGAATGTGATTTCCTAACTTAAGCTATTATTATATAAGGGATTTCTGAGTCACTTTTAATAAGTTAATTATTTGCATTTAAATTACTTTTGTGTTTAAATTATGTATTTGAACTAATTACACCGTTGTTCTTCTATCGAAACTTTATTCATGGTTTCCGCACACCTGGAAAGTCATGGAAAATCATGGATTTAGACAATGGATTAATTTTGTCATGGAAAGTCTTGATTTTTCAAGCAAAATGAGTAAAAGTCATGGATTCGCTAAACTACCGATTAAAAAAATGCATTGAATTGTTTAATTCTATTTTTACTTGTCATTTGACTGAAGTTACTGAGTTTGGTATTTATGTATTATCCTATTGACCCTATTGCCAAGTAAAATTTGTTCACCAAGGAAACTCAAAGCAAAAAAGCTTAATGGGTGGGTAAATGTATATTATTCTGGTTTTTTTTTCTTAAATTGTAGATTAAAATTTTATTAATATAATAATAATTATTTTTTAATAAAAATTAGTTAAGATTTTTGCACAAAATATAAGTTTATCTCTAGGGATATTGTATATAAACATTATAGGGTTATATTTGGCTATTATTCATGGTCACCTGGATAATATCAAAGTACCCTGAATTCAAATTGGAAACATTTTGATTGAAAAATTGCTATATGATTAAACTTAGGTATGTAGATACAACAATTTATTTTTATGTATGTGAGTTTATTAACACTTTATAGTTTTTTTTATGATAAAATTCCTGTAATTTCTCTAAAAGCATATATTTTATTTGTATGTACATCAGAAGCTTTATTAATATATACTTTAACGAAAGCTTTTTAAAGTCATGTAAAATGATCTGCTAAATCGGGGAAAGTCATGAAAAGTCATGGATTTGAAAAATTTTATTTTGGCAGATACCCTGTTTATATTTAGTTTGGAAGTCCTCTATCTGATAGACGTGCCTTACATGATTAAAGTGGTTCGCTGACGAGAAATTTTAATAGGTATAGATAAATTACTGTAGCTCAAATTAATTATCCTAAACATTAGAGTCTGAGTAGAAGCAAAATCAAAGTAAATTATAATAAATAAATAAATAAACATGAATACTTTTAAATGATTCAGCTTTGTTACTTAAAAAAAATTGTAATTAAAACCGACGTGATTTTTAAACTCGGTTTTCAATCCGAAATCGAAAGGGAATTTTCCTTTCAAAGAGAAATGAACGCTTTTCTGTTATTTATGAATGCGGAATTTTTTTTAAATATTTTTTTTATCAAATAATATGGGAAGCAGTAGAATCAATTAAATAAATGCAAATAATGATTAAGCTTTGATCTTTCATCTGATCATTTAATAAAGCAAAAGAAAGAAAAAAATATTTTTTCAATAAATATTTATTCGAATTTTGGCTAGGAGAACACTAAAAGTAAGTTAGTAGATAACAAAAACTGGAATGAATGACTTCTTTTGATGAAGTTACGGGAGGGTTTTGGTGGAAATTATTCTATAATTTCGTAAATGAGACTAAATTTCAAGTTCAGGAATCGGAGTTTTAGTTTACGAGGAAGATTAAAATGAAATTTATTCTTTAGTTTTATGAAAATGAATTATTTTATTTTCGAAATTCTTAAACTAAAATACATATTTTACGTTTAAGTCTATAGATGTTTTTTACGCAAATTTGTAATAACGAAAAGCAACTTCAGCGAAATTGCGAGACTCGTGAAAAATTTATGATAGTCAGACGATCTCTAATGGAAAAAGACTTAAGGCCCTCTTTTATTCTTATGGAGCAGGAGAAAATTTTCTTTTTGAGGTTCGTAACATTTTCGATATCTATTACAACTACAAAAGCCAACACATTTCGGGCATCTGTACGACCATGGTCCACATCAGGAGCTAGTATCGTTACGGAGCGGTAGAACATTTTCTTTTTAAGGTTCGTAACATTTTCGACATCTATTCCAACTACAAAAACCAACACATTCCGAGCTTCTCTAAGACCACTGTCCACATCAGGAGCTTGTATTCCTACGGAGAAAGACGAAATTTTTTCTTTAATATTCGTAACATTTTCGACATCTGTTACAATTGCAAAAGAGAAGATATTTCGGGCATCTGTACGACCACGGACCACATTAGGAGCTTGTATCTTTACGGAGCGGTAGAACATTTTCTTTTTAAGGTTCGTAACATTTTCGACATCTAATAGAACTACAAAAGCCAACACATTTCATGCATCTGTACGACCACGGTCCACAACAGGAACTTGTATTCCTACGGAGCAGGAGAAAATTTTCTTTTTGAGGTTCGTAACATTTTCGACATCTATTACAACCACAAAAGCCAACACATTTCGGGCATCTGTACCACCTTTGTCAACATCAGGAACTTGTATCCCTACGGAGAAAGAGAAAATTTTCTTTTTAAGGTTCATAACATTTTTGACATGTATTACAACTACAGAAGCCAACACATTTCGGGCATCTGAACCACCACTGTCCACATCAGGAGCTTGTATTCCTACGGAGCAAGAGAAAATTTCTTTTTAAGGTTCGTAATTTTCTCGACATCTATTATTACTACAAAAACCAACACATTTCGGGCATCTGTACGACCATGGTCCACATCAGGAACTTGTATTCCTACGGAGCTAGAGATAATTTCTTTTTAAGGTTCGTAATTTTCTCGACATCTATTACAACTACAAAAACCAACACATTTCGGGTATCTGTGCGACCACGGTCCACAACAAGAACTTGTATTCCTACGGATAGGTAGAAAATTTTCTTTTTTTTTAGGTTCGTAACATTTTCGACATCTATTACAACTACAGTGTGATAAATGTTAGAGACTACAATGTAATAGATGTAACAGATGCCCGAAATGTGTTTGAAATACATTTCGGACATCTGTACGACCATGGCCCACATCAGTGGCCTGTATCCTTACGGCACGGTAGAAAATTTTCTTTTTAAGGTTCGTAACATGTTCGACATCTATCACAACTACAAAAACCAACACATTTCGGGCATCTGTACGACCATGGTCCACAAGAAGAACTTGTATTCTTACGGAGAGGTAGAAAATTTTCTTTTTGAGGTTCGTCACATTTTCGACATCCATTACAACTACAAAAGCCAACGCATTTAGGGCATCTGTACGACCACGGTCCACATCAAGAGCTTGTATCCTTACGGAGCGGTAGAACATTTTCTTGTTAAGGTTCGTAACATTTTCGGCATTCTATTAAAACTACAAAAACCAACACATTCCGAGCATCTCTAAGACCACTGTCCACATCAGGTACTTGTATTCACTACGGAGCAGCAAAAAAAATTTCTTTTTATGGTTCGTAACATTTTCGACATCTATTACAACTACAAAAGCTCACACATTTCAGGCATGTGTATGACCATGGCCCACAACAAGAACTTGTATTGCTACGGAAGAGAAAATTTCGTTTTACGGCTCGCAATTTTCTCGACATCTATTACAACTACAAAAGCCAACACATTTCGGGCATCTGTACGACCACGGTCCACAACAGAACTTGTATTTCTACGGAGCAAGAGAAAACTTCTTTATGAGGTTCGTAACATTTCCGACATCTATTACATTTACAAAAACCAACACAATCCGGGCATCTGTACAACCACTGTCCACATCAGGAACTTGTATTCCCTACCGAGTAGGAGAAAATTTTCTTTTTAAGGTTCGTAACATTTTCGATGTCTATTACAACTACAGTGTAATAGATCTTAGAGACTACAATGTAATAGATGTAATAGATGTCCGAAATGTGTTGGAAATACATTTCGGACCTCTGTACGACCACGGCCCACATCAGGAACTTGTATTCCTACGGAGCAAGAGATAATTTCTTTTTAAGGTTCGTAATTTTCTCGACATCTATTACAACTACAAAAACCAACACATTTCGGGCATCTGTACGACCACGGTCCACAACAAGAACTTGTATTCCTACGGAGAGGCAGAACATTTTCTTTTTAAGGTTCGTAACATTTTCGACATCTATTACAACTACAAAAACCAACACAATCCAAGAATCTTTACTACCACTGTCCACATCAAATACAAGTAGGAGAAAATTTTCTTTTTAATGTTTGTAACATTTTCGACATCTATTACAACTACAAAAGCCAACACATTTCGGGCATCTGTACCACCACTCTCCACATCAGGTACTTGTATTCCTACAGAGAGGTGGAAAATTTTCTTTCTAAGGTTCGTAACATTTTCGACATCTATTGCAACTACAAAAACCAACACATTCCGAACATCTTTAAGACCACTGTCCACATCAGGTACTTGTATTCTTTACCGAGTAGGAGAAAATTTTCTTTTTGAAGTTCATAACATTATCTTTGCTGGCATTAGAAGATTCTGTTAATATCGTCCTCTCGTTTCGATCTCCCCCCGCAGTGCATGGTAAAACCTTGAAATATACGTATTTTTTTTCTTTTACTTTATTGTCGTCGTACAGGTGAGATGAAGTTACATATCTTAAGCCAATAAATCGTTGTACAAGGGATAAACAATTTCTTCATCCGTATTAGATTTTGACAAGAAATGATTAAATCCTGAAAGATACATAATTTATTTGACTATATTGTCAACGTACAAGTGAGATGAAATTGTATATCTTAGCCCAAAAAAAGAATCGTGCAAGTGAAAGACAATATGTTCACTTAATCTCACTATCAGATCGAGACAAGAAACAATCATCGGTAACTGACAGAACCTGCAAAATCCTGAAAGATATGTACTTTACCTGACTATATTATCTTCATACAAATGAAATGAAATTGCATATCTCAGATCAAAAAAAGCAACGTACAAGTGGGAGACAATTTGTTCTTCAGTATTAGTTGGATGCAAAAAATTACAGAACCTGATTTTACAGAAATCCTGAATAATACGTAGTTTGTTTGACTTTATTCTCTTCGTACACGTAAGATAAATTGCATATCTTAGACCAAAAAGGCGACCTACATGTGAGAGACAATATTTTCGTCAGCATTAGAGTTTGACAAGAAACGATCACCGTTTAGTTAGAGAGCTTTTAAAGTTCCGAAAGATACGTAGTTTGTTTGATTATATTGTCATAGTGCAAGTGAGATGAAATCGCATATCTAAATATATCCACAAATAAAAATATTACTGTCTTGATATAAATATTAAATACTTTTTCAAACGATAACTCTGTTAGCGATGGAATTAGATTTTATTCTAAAAATTGGATTAAAAACAGTGGCTCAATTGTATTCAAAGTAATTTGATAAAATAAGGGGAATAAATATGGTCAAAAAGCGAGAAAAATATATGATCTGAAAACACATTTTAAACGCTGTCAGATAAATGAAGTTATTTAAAAGATTAGAATTATTTTAACAACTAATTAAAAGAAAAATATACGAAATGTTGTTAAAACAAACGCCAAACGCAGTTTAAATATATTTTTTTAACAAAATAAATAAATAAATAAATAAAATTTCTTTTCTTCCCGCCGTTCTTGACAAGCAAACATTTTGTCCTGCTTAAAACACTCCTAGGTTTACTTGAATCCCTCTGCAAAATCATACCATAATCATACCAGATATTTCGCAATGTATAATGAATAAACTTACATACCCATACATGAAAAGGATTTTGTATTGAGAGATATGTTAATAGATATTAAAACATTCTCTTTGGTTTCATTCTTAATCATATTTCACAATTTATTGAGGTACTTCAATACATTTAGTGACAAATATGGAATTTTAAGGGAAATTCCGCCCCTTTTAACGTTTACTGTAGCCTTAAAATCGCGTAGATTTCATTATTCATTCAGGTACACCGATACATTTAGCAGAAAATATCGAATTAAAGGGAAATTCCGTCCTTTTAATCGTGCACTGTACCCTGAAAGTCTTATATTTCACTATTCATTGTGGTATCTCAATACATTTAGAGAAAAATAACGAATTATAAGGGAAATTCTGTCCTTTTAATCGTGCACTGTAACCTTAAAGTCGTATACATTTCACTATTCATTCAGGTACACCGGTACAATTAGCGGAAAATATCGATTTTTAACATAAATTCCGCCCATTAAATGTGCACTGTACCTTAAAGTCTTGTATATTTCACAATTTATGGAGATACATCGAGGCATTTAGTAAAAGATATTGAATTTTAAGAGAAATTCTGCCCCATTTAACGTGTACTGTAGCCTTAAAGTCGTATATATTTCACTATTCATTGTGGTAACTCAATACATTTAGTGAAAAATATCGAATTATAATGGAAATTACGTCCTTTTAATCGTGCACTGTAGCCTTAAATTCGTATATATTTCACAATTTATCGAGATACATCGATACATTTAGTGAAAGATATCGAATTATAATGGAAATTACGTCCTTTTAATCGTGCACTGTAGCCTTAAATTCGTATATATTTCACAATTTATCGAGATACGTCGATGCATTTAGTAAAAAATATCGAATTTTAAGGGAAATTCCGCCCTATTATATAGGCACTGTAGCCTTAAAGTCGTATATATTTCACTATTCATTCGGTACATCAACACATTTAGTAAAAAATAACGAATTATAAGGGAAAATCCGTCCTTTTAATCATTTACTGTAGCCTTAAACTCGTATATATTTCCCTATTCATTGAGGTACATCGATACGTTTAGTGATAAATATCGAATTTTAAGGGAAATTCCGCCCTGTTAAACGTGCACTGTAGCCTTAAAGTCGTATATATTTCATTATTCATTGAGGTACATCGATACATGTAGTGAAAAATAACGAATTATAAGGGACATTTCGTCCTTATAATCGTTCACTATAGCCTTAAAGTCATATATATTTCACAATTTATCGAGATACATCAATGCATTTAGTAAAAAATATCGAAATTCCGCCCTGTTATATATGCACTGTAGCCTTAAAGTCGTATATATTTCAGTATTCTTTGAGGCACCTGGATATATTTAGTGTAAAATATCGAATTTTAAGGGAAATCACTCCCCTTTAAACTTGCACTATAGCCTTAAAGTCGTATATTTTTCACAATTTATCGAGATACATCGATGAATTTAGTAAAAAATATCGAGTTTTAAGGGAAATTCCGCTCCGTTACACGTGCACTCTTGACTTAAAGTCGTATATATTTCACGATTATTTGAGGTACATCGATATATTTAGTGAAAAATATCGAATATTAAGAAAAACTCCGCCCCATTAAATATACACTCTAGCCTTCAAGTCGTATATATTTTCCTTACTAGCTATTTTAACTTGCAGTTAAAATCTATGCTTCACCTTAAATCAGAAAACGAACTCATTGTTATTTGCTTCCTCAATTGTTAAAAAGTTCCGCACAAAACTTGCCATTTGCCCACATGAAGCGAGCTGCAACTTGTTGCCTGTCCTTTAAATCGCGATTATTCAAATGGAGATTGCAAATGTGAAATGCAATGGCGCAATTCTTTCCTGTTACTTGAAACTTTCTTTTACTCAGACCTGTGCTGCCATCTGTCGGAGGCACAGCGATATGATTTCTATTCTCTGGTTCTGCAATATATTTTTAATATTTTGAATACTGAAGTCTAAATACTTATATTTTTAAAATAAATCAGTCCCTAACAAATAATACAATTTTATGACACTTTTATGAATTATTTATTTTAAATCTGAGACGTTGAGATCTGTAGATAATGTGTGTGAACTTGAAGTTTTAGAGGAAGTTTGCAGTTTATTTCAGTTCGATTTTCAGAACTGTATTTTAAAGACCGGTTCATGGCGTTAACAAATAAGACATATGCCTAGCATGGACAGCTCTGGATCCTAGCAAACCGAACTCCTATAGGGCATTTTATTTTTTGTATTTGTAAAATGCTTTATTAGTAAAAATTTCGTATAAAAATATCTTACAGAAATTAATACTTTATACAGTAGACTCTGCTTAATGTGATCGCGGGTAATGTTATAAATCGCTTAATGTTATCGAAATCATTTCACCTCGATTTTCTCTATTCACTTGTATGTTAAAATTATCGCTTTCTGTGATCGTCACATCGGTTAATGTTATCAATCTTCGAACCTCATTTTAACTGGCAAAAAAATATTCACAATGTATTCAGGAGGAATCTGTAGGGGATATGACCCCTAAAAAGTTCGAGGCATTGGTGGAAGTAGATCAAAACATTCCAGTATCTTCCACATTAACAGAATCTGAAGTCTGTCAGATTGTCATAAGAAAACAGACGAATGATGGAACTGATGAGTCAGATGAAGAATCTCTTGATATTGAGCCACCTCCTACAATTGCTGGCAAAGGAATATTCACAATGTATTCAGAAGGAACCTGCAGGGGCTATGACTCTTAAAGAGTTCGAGTCATGGGTGGAAGTAGATCAAAACATTCCAGTAGCTTTCGCATTAACAGAATCTGAAGTGTGTCAGATTGTCATAGGAAAACAGACGAATGATGGAACTGATGAGTCAGATGAAGAATCTCTTGATATTGAGCCACCTCCTACAATTGTTGGCAAAGGAATATTCACAATGTATTCAGAAGGAACCTGCAGGGGCTATGACTTCTAAAGAGTTCGAGTCATGGGTGGAAGTAGATCAAAATATTCCAGTAGCTTCCGCATTAACAGAAACTGAAGTGTGTCAGATTGTCATAGGAAAACAGACGAATGATGGAACTGATGAGTCAGATGAAGAATCTCTTGATATTGAGCCACCTCCTACAATTGCTCAAATGTGAAATGCATTGAAAGTGTTGAAACGTGGAGTACAACACAGTTCCGATGACTTTATAAAACATTATATTCACAATGTATTCAGAAGGAACCTGCAGGGGATAAGAACCCTAAAGAGTTCGAGTCATGGGTGGAAGTAGATCAAAATATTCCAGTAGCTTCCGCATTAACAGAATCTGAAGTCTGTCAGATTGTCATAGGAAAACAGACGAATGATGGAACTGATGAGTCCGATGAAGAATCTCTTGATATTGAGCCACCTCCTATAAGTGCTCAAATGAGAAATGCATTGAAAGTGTCGAAACGTGGAGTACAACACCGCTCCGATGACTTTATAAAACATTATGATTACGAACAATTTATAAATTTATGTGATCAGTTTTCGAACCTCATTTTACCTGGCAATGGAATATTCACAATGTATTCAGAAGGAACCTGCAGGGGATATGACCCCTAAAGAGTTCGAGTCATGGGTGGAAGTAGATCAAAACATTCCAGTAGCTTCCGCATTAACAGAATCTGAAGTCTGTCAGATTGTCATAGGAAAACAGACGAATGATGGAACTGATGAGTCCGATGAAGAATCTCTTGATATTGAGCCACTTCCTACAAGTGCTCAAATGAGAAATGCATTGAAAGTTGAAACGTGGAGTACAACCACGCTCCGATGACTTTATAAAACATTATGATTACGAACAATTTATAAATTTATGTGATCAGTTTTCGAACCTCATTTTACCTGGCAATGGAATATTCACAATGTATTCAGAAGGAACCTGCAGGGGATATGACCCCTAAAGAGTTCGAGTCATGGGTGGAAGTAGATCAAAACATTCCAGTAGCTTCCGCATTGACAGAATCTGAAGTCTGTCAGATTGTCATAGGAAAACAGACGAATGATGGAACTCATGAGTCCGATGAAGAATCTCTCGATATTGAGCCACCTCCTACAATTGCTCAAATGTGAAATGCAATGAAAAGGTTGGAACGTGGAGTACAACAAGGCTCCGATGACTTTATAAAACATTATGATTACGAACAATTTATCAATGAGCTGAGAAAATATTGTAGGCAGTCAACAATTGATCCATATTTTTTAAATTACGTATATAATTCTTACGTTTTAAAGGATAATATACAGCACATAAATGTAAGGTGAGTTTTTTCATTTTATTTTGAAATTTAGTACGCGTGAATTAAATGTATGTGTGACGACTTCAATATTCTCGATTGAGAGATAATGTGAAGAATGGATCACAGTCAAGATAAAATTGGAAATTACTTTTATTCTTGATTAACTACGGATATATACAAAGGGATTCTAATCTCCCAAATTTATGTAGAACTGCACAAGATGGTTGCCTGTATAACTTCCTCACGACGATCACAGTCGGAAGAAAAAGAGGTTTAATAATCTCATACAAGTAGGGAGGCTTTTCAGGGTGCAATCAAACCCAATTTATCCCCCGTTCGGCATCCGAGACTCTGCTGCTCCCTATATGAGAGGACTTTATGAATCTCCAGAACTAGAAAGCTGGCTCCGGTATCAAAAAGCGAAAGTCTCCACGAGGTCAAGTACCTACGTAAAAAATGTCGAAAAGTCCTGAGTAGCAAAATTGTATGCTTTTTATACCTGGGGTCAGTTACGGTCCCACCAACTATTTTTGGGGTCAGTTAAGATCTCAGTTACTTAACTTCAGCTAAAGTTACAGTTAGATTTTTTTTTAGCTGAATTCTCATTCGCTGGCCGTCCCGATTCCGGACTTCCCGAAGATTCATTAACGTGATCCATCAGGGGGCGTAATCGTCTATTCAATCCGATTGTCAAGATCCCCGACTCTGCGACGCCACGCTATTGTCCTGGTAAACAGGTAGAATCCGATCAGCTGTTTTGGCGCGTGCTCTGAACAAAGGGAGGTCTTCACAGGGGTGTAAATTTATCTAATTTTGCATATCGTTAATTGTTATCAAAATGTTATTGTTATCAAAATCACGGTGTCCCAAACTGATCACATTAAGCGGATTCCACTGTAGTTTGGACGCCAAGAACACAATAAACGATGGCGTATTTTTATTTTATTTATTTTTTGTGCGTGGGTGAGGGATCTGAAGGGTTTGGACTGTATTGCAAGATTTTTAAACTTATTAAAATTTGTGTAC